>CP141136.1:65512214-66181330 GCA_035236585.1 Warburgia ugandensis | reverse complement strand
TATGACTATCTATGTAGATCTCATTGAATACTACTCATTTTGGATGTACGTGGTGATCATGCTTTCTTTTTTTATTCTTGTGGAGCGCACATCTGTCCCACCCTCACCAATATTATAAATAAGTAAGCAATTTTTTTTTTCATGTGTTATGTGTAGATAAGTAATTTGTTCTTCATCTATAATGCATTTGAAATTTAAATATTTAGGATTTGGTGAGAATGGCTACAATGACTGAGACTTTACAACTACCAAAACTCATTAGAAGAATGTCAAGGTATATAAAATAGTTAATTGTTCTAAGTTATCACTAATTAAACCTATATTATTACAAATGATATTTATGACTTCTTTTTTAATGTCCTTGTTGCATAGTGCCCTAAACAATAGTCTGATTGAGAGTGGGGATATTATGCCCTAAGGTACATGAGGACCCTCATAGTTGATTGTACTCTTGTCCCCCATTTAAAAAAGGTAGAACACTTTTTATTTTTCATAATCTTATATTTTTCTACAGTTTTTATAGATCTAGCTAAATTTTTTTTGCTTAATTGAACATGTTGTATTTCAGGTTGCTGTGCTTTCTAAGTGGGCAAACAAGAAGAGTTACTCCAGAGTAAATCTCAATGAAATATGAAATGAATGGGTTGAGTATATAATGAGTTTCAATTAGATTACTTGGAGTAATTACATAAACTTGAAATACATAATAAAGTATTTTTTTCATTGACTTGTTTGTGTTCTTTTAGATTTTATTATTTTCTTTGAAATATAATATATATATTTCCATTTTAAGCAATGAATGAATGGAAATTTGGAGTGTGGGAATAAATGAGTATGGATGAAGTGAATATGTGGGGGTTGAATTATATAACTTTTATGAGGTAAAGAATGAGAGGGTTACTTAGAGTGTGTGTGGATTTACAAATGAAGTGAAAGTGATGTCATAGACAATGCATATGTTGTAGTTTCTTATATAAATTATTTTCAAGATAGATGTGGATGGATAAAGATGAGTATGGATGTTTTGTAGCCATTATGGATGTATTATGTATTATATTTTAAGAATGATTTGTGGTATCAAGAAAGAAGTGGATGCATGCTGTATTAGATGTTTGGTTTTTCATGTTTATAAATATTGTTTGTATCATATGTATAGAATGTTTGTTATTCAATGTATACATAAGTGGTAGTTGTATTAAGAAAGATGCCGATGCATTGTAGTGGATGGTGGTTTGGAATGTGTATGGAGATTGAAGTTATCAGGTGTATATAATGTTTAGTTTTTAATGTTTATAAAGATTGTTTGAAGTATTAGGTGCATAGAATGTTCATTATTCAATGTATACACTGGTGGTAATGTATTAAAATATTAAGATGTGGATACAATGTAGTGGTTATTGGTTTTTCATGTTTGTAGATATTTAAGTATATTAATTTATACTTGATATTGTGTATTAAGAAGTGGATGAACATTGTTTGTAAATAGGTTTTTAATGTTTATAAACATTGTTTGAATATCAGGTGTTTATTATTCATTGTATACAAGGGGTGGAGCAAACAAACAAATTTGAAATATATATATATATATATATATTTTCAAAGTCATTTTTGACAAAATGACTTTAAAAGATGAGAATTTTTAAAGTTGTTTTGACGAAAACGACTTCTAAAATCACAAACATTTGAAGTCATTTTTATATAAGCGACTTCAAAAGTTTATCCAAATGAAATTGCTTTGAAGTTGCTTATCCGAAAACAATTTCTAAAGTCATCAAGTTTAGAAGTCATTTTTTTCTAAGCAACTTCAAAAGTCAATTAAATTTTGGTTGTTTTTGAAGTCATTTACAAAAACGACTTCTAAAGTTGATGACTTTAGGAGTCATTTTTATATAAGCAACTTCAAAAGTATATGAATTTTGAAGTTGCTTAAGAAAAAAACCAACTTTAAAAGTTGACAACTTTCCAATTCACCTCAGTAGAAGTTGCTTTCTAAACAACTCTTATTATCACTTTTTATAGACTTTAAAAGCCCCTTGTGTAGTAGTGTAAAGACACATTCTTCAATCTAAATTGAAGGTTGAATTCTCCCTGAGGATCCAAAAGTTGGAGATCTGTTTCTTCTTTGAGATTAGAACATTACTTGGCAAGAAGTTAAAAGGTTAAGCTAAATTGTTTGACTGTAGAAAGTAAATTAAGAAGGAAGATATCATATGGTATGCATTTGTAAACACATTCTCTAATGTGAGAGATTTTGCATTTGAGAATGGTGTACAAGGAATTTTTTTGTCATTATAAATAGAGAATTGGTCAAGATGTATAGAACAATAGGGATTCTTGTATAAATTTCAAGAGAAACTAGACTACATTTATAAAGGTTGATCAACATGAGGTTCACTTCTTAATATGACCATGACCTTGAATACAATAAATACACATGGTGATTATTTAAGATTTTAGTATCTAGAATTGCCTTCAACATATAATAGGTATGTACATGCTATGTGTGAATCTATGTTGGAAAAGGGTATGATATAGTTGCACAGTAAGATAGCAAAGGCTAGAAAGGTAATTGAGGAACTCTTAGAATGACAAGTTAGGCAGCAGATGTTGGGAAAATGAATGCACCATCATAGCAATGATAAGTTGCTCATTTTATTGACATAATAAGTAGCTCTCTAAGATATGATGTGTCTAGTCTTTGGTTAAGTTGGGAACTTACTCAAGATACCAACTATTAAAGTCTACTAGTGGACATGTCAAGTTTGCATTTTGGCAAATAGCTAAAAAAAATTTGAGTTCAAATCATGCCATGAAAACACATGGATATCAAATTGAGATGTCAAGTTACATAATTTCAATTGGCAATATGTGTAAGAAGCTGGCTACAAAAACTCAAAATGGAATGGAAATATGATAATGACTTTTGAATCATGTTCCACATCAAAGCTGAAACTACAACAAGGAAAGGAGTCTATTTATCAAATTAGCTATACTTTGGTTACATGATTTCAAATGTACTATCACAAACTCACTTTCCTTGAATTTAAGCAGTGACATCAAGTAAAGACAGATGAGAATAGAATGTGAATCATTTTAAAGCTACTAGTTGTAGTTAGAACTTTCATCACATAATTGATTAATATATTGACGTTTGATTAAAACATTAATGTTCAACAAATGATTGATCAAGACAATGAGGTATGATTATGGATAAATTTGAGGATACTTCATTTCTATTAGGTTGGGTGTAGCTAACACATGATGTTGTAACTAAAACAAAATCTAAATTGGGGTATCAAATAACCAATTGTGTTTTTTGATAATGATTGCAAGGTTTGCAGATCAAAAATTGAAAACTTTGCATGCAAAAAAGGATTAATAAAAAAATAAATAAAATTTATTTATAGATGAGGTTATCTCCTAAACAAGACTAATTACAAAACACAAAAAAGCTTAAGATCTTGAAAGAGAAGGATTTAAGGCCTAAATGTGATGGTGACTGAAGACAATTGACTTGACATGATACAACATGTTTTTGCAATCATGGGCAATGATAAGACTATACATGGGTACTTCTAGAGGAAGCTTACAGAGCAAGACAGTAGTGAATAAGTGACATGATTGATGTATGCAATGCTCAAACAAGAACATTGATTACAAAGTTGTTCACCAAGCTTTAGTGCGCAGTTGATCAAGATTTCTATGTAAACATCACTTCTAGATAAAGAGATTGACTTCGATGTTCCAATAATCAACCCAATAGTTATAAAATGTCATGCTAAGGGAATAATTTTGAAGGCTGATAAGATGGTGTGTTGATTGTTTACTACAAGTACAGGGGCTATCGTAGTACAGTTGATGCAAGTACGCATTGATCCCATAGGGGCTCGACTTAAAATTTTGAAGTTTAAAATAAAATTTAATTGACCAAAAATTAAAATCAATAATAAAAATTAAATAGCAATCAATTGTAAAAGAAAATCTATTCAACTAATGAAAATTACACCAATCCAAGTTTAGAAAGATAGAAAATTAACTAAATAACAAATACAATTTACTTCACTAGCTTGATTATGGAAAATTTCTTCAAATATGATATTATCAAAATTAATCAGCCTTCATCAATCTTGCAATCATATCTTTGATCAAGGATCCAACGGCTGGATTAAACATATTCCCCAAAGTTTTGATGATCTGGACTAAGTAAAGATTTTGGGTTTTGGATGGCTTAGATCAATTTTTTGGATTTCATATTGAAGAGTAGGGCTAATGGATAAGCTAATAGTTGTCCTAAAAACAATATCTATGAATTGATTTGAATTTTGATGAAAGAAAGATAAGGAAATAATGTTTTCATGTTTGTTAAAGCTAAACCATTTTGATGAAAGAAAGATAAGGAAATAATGTTTTTCTGTTTGTTAAAGCTAAACCATTGATTTGGTTAAGCTTAAATCAAATAGGATTTGGATACTTAGTTCCTGGATTAATTTCAAACAACACAGAACCCGAATAGGACAAATTAGAAAAAGGCAAAACTAGGATAAGAGGGAGAAGGGAATAAAATGGAATTACAATTAAAGTCTAAAGGGTAAAACTAGAAATTTCTAGTTTTTTTTTTTTATTTTAACCAAAAAATAGAAGAACTATCAAAGGAGGAAGATGACTCAGGCAATGCAGGAAAAGTGGGAAAGGAGAAGAGTCAAAGGAAAACTCGAATTGGGTTTTTCTCCAAAATGCCAGTGGACTGCAAATAAAGTAAAAACAAGAAAAATCCTTAGAGAAAAAGGAAGGTAAACAGAGGGGAAACAAGGAAAACAATGAACATGGAATGAGAGATTGAGAGAGAAAGAGATGCAGGGAGTTAGGAACGGGTGAGATGGAGCACAAAAAAAGAGAGATGAATACTGGGTTTATGGCTTGGGCAAGCGAGAGAGACAGCTAGAGGTATGGGGTAAGATAGAGCAGAGAGTGGCAGTGAGAGGGAAACAAAGAAGGAGATGCGGGTGTGAGTTGGGGTAGTGACAGAGGCCAATTGAGAGAGAGAGAGAGAGAGAGAGAGTGAGAGAGAGAGAGAGAGAGAGAGAGAGAGAGAGAGAGAGAGAGAGAGAGAGAGAGAGAGAGAGAGAGAGAGAGAGAGAGAGAGAGAGAGAGAGAGAGAGAGAGAGAGAGAAGGAGGTGAGAGTTCTATACAGGAAAGAGATGGATGCTGTAGGTCTTCCCTGTAGCTTCCCTCGTTTGGGTTCTCTTCCTAGTACGGTTCCTCCTCCTCCTATGATGAAGATTTCTTTTATAAAGTCCTCCTTATAATTTGATTCCCCCGAAGTTCCTTCAAGCTCTCTTCTACAGCTGTAAACTCTCCACTTTGGAAACTCTTACCAACTCCACTCTCCATTCCTAAGTTAATTTTGTTTTTAGAAAATCTTTTCCACGATTTCCTTTCCTCCAATTAGAAAGCATTTTCTTTTAGGAAACCATCCCATCTTGCGTTAGTGTTGTTTAGGATGATCTTGCATCGTTAATTTTGATCTAAGCCATCCAAGCTTATTTTGGTTGATCTACAACATATAAGACTAAATTAGAATAATCTAAATATTACATTACACATCTGATTAGCTTTGATTATCATCTGAATGACAAATTTAGCAAATCAACAGCTGAATGATCAATTGAAACTAAAATTCATTTTTATCTAAAAATTACAAAATTGATCAGTTAGATGATCTAATTAAATGCTAAATTTAGGATATTTTGGCCAAAATTAAACATTTAACATGGCGTGAGAGTTGAAATGCACTGTAAATAGTTGCTTGCCAAGCTATATGTTAGTATCTAGTGAGATATACAAAGTGACAAAGATATTTGTAAAGAATAATGGATGAGTTCCTATACAGATGATGTTAATCCATATGATAGATTGATAAAGTATTTGATATGGAGCAATTTAATAAACAGATCTAGGTGCAACAATTGTTATTTTAAGAATCAAGATTATCATAAAAGATAACAAGCTAGTTCATATAATGTCTAGCTATTGTGAGAAGGTTCTCAGAAGATTTAGATAATTTAACTTATGATAAACACCCTAGCAAAATGTTGTTGGAGCATGATAAAAGCTCAATTATTCAACTTAAGTACAAGGTACTTAATGGTGAATGTAGTTTTGAAGCTAAGTAATCCAAGTGATGAGTAATGGAAAGATTTTATGAGCACTACTAATGTCTCAAGATGACTCTACAATGTAGGCTATAGTACATTATAGTTGAAGACTGGTAAGACTTGAGATCAGTTGAGTTAATTACCACATATTTTGTTACCTAATGATTGGTTACGAGGAAAATGTGAAGTCATAACTAGTAATATTAGAGGCAACCATCCATAAAAAATTCTGCTCTAAGCAAAGATGATCCAAGAGAAGTAAGAGCTCTATTTAGGAGACATGACTCTTGCACCATTTGGGAATTGTTGTTCTTAATAAAGAAAAGGACCAAAATTTTGTTTGGTTGAGTTTAACAACTATTTGTAACAACTTGGGCTTTAAACAATCATATAATACCAATTTTTAAGAAGCCGAGATCCCTGTTTAAAAAAAAGAAAAAAAAAACTTTGATTTTAAAATCAGCTGAAAATGAAAACTCGAATGAAAAGCATTCATTTCAAAATCCTGAGAGTCATACAACCACAAAATTGCTGATTTAACAGTGAAATGGTATTCTCATTTCTACCAAAAATCTAATAGTCTCCTTTGTATTTTGGACCATCACATATAACTCATGTGATACAATATCACCTAATGAGTACAATAAACATAAACACACACCTAGGAGAGTAGGTCTCCATGCACATCCATCTAATAAATGACTATTCTCGATAAAACCATATAACAATTGTCCAGGGTCTGTCCATGCACAGCCATCAGATCCAACATGAATGCATCTATACAGCCAAGTTACAAATCTAAACTATACAATTATACCTTCCATAAAATATCCTAGGTAAGTTTTTGAACAAACCATTTTTTATTTTTTATTTGTAATCTCCTCTATACTTCGTTCAAGGCCACCAATGCCCTCGCCTACTTTGTCAATATGTCAAACCAATTGCCTCTCTCTGTATCTAAGGTATTGTTAAAAAATCACAATACCTCAGGAAGTTATGCTTGTGTAGGTGACAACAACAACAACAACAATAAACATTTAACATAGTATGAAAAGATCATACATCAAACTTTATGGCATGTGATAAAATATTGAACTCATGAAATCAGTTCTGGCATGATCTCAATATGAGAATAAATAATAATGTAGTACAACATGATTAGCATCAAAACTAGCTAAATCTATGTCAATATCCAAGTCATTAGAACCTGTAATAATGTTGAAACAAGGCAACGAATCCACGCCACCTGCATGTTCCAAACATGTAACAAAGCCTCGAAACCTTGTCAATTGACGACACTAAATCAATGTAAATCATGCCAACCACATGTTGAAAACATGTCAAATCAATTGAGCTTCTAAGGTCAAAAGCTCAAAAAATAAATGTATATATCATCATCAAGGACACCCTCAGATGCGGGTCCCAAAAGTGTCAAAATCACATTAATGCAAAGCATCAATATGCAAGAAATATCTCGATGAATAAATGTCATCAATGTGGGAAACCCTAACATGAGGATCCCACAAATATAACACACACTCGTAATCTCAATGCATATGAACATCATCAATGCGAGGCACCCTAACATGAAGGTCCCATTAGTGTAACACACACTCGTATGTCTAGTCATGAGTACTCATATCATTCCCCCACGCTTGTTCCTTTCCGGGCTATCTGCAGCATAATCACCCCTTAGGGCGCATCATGACGCCGTGGGTCCTTAGGGAATATCCATCCTGTTGCACTGTATGTACAATATAATAAAACCACTCATCAAGAAGTGTATGGACCGCTATGTTGCAATGGTAACCAACCCCCAGGTCTACCAACTGCTGATCCACGTTGACATTAAAATGTGAGACTAAATGTCTGTCCAACATGGGTGAGGATCGAAATCGTAGCATGGACTACCAATGATACCACTCCTATGATATTCACCCTTCTATGGAGCAAGTGTCTAATTATAATCATCAAAAGTCAGATGGCAGGTGGCCTGCCCTACAACCCTCTTAGCACAGTGTACACTGAGTAGAAACACCCGTTATAATTCTGCCAAAATACAAAAATCATGTATTTCATGTAGATAACATGGATACAAAATCCTTTGATAAAATAATAAAAACTAGGATCACTTGTGGCTCACCATCCCAAGGCATTGCTCCTCATCCTAGGGTTAACTCCTCAAGGATCAGTTACTAAGTCTCCACCACCATAATAAACATAATCACTATGTAATGACCTCACAGGTCACAAAAGGGTATTGAATGTGACATCAGTATCAATTGTAAAATATGAATAAATCACGATCAAATCATGCATCTGTGGATAAATATGAATCCATGAAATGATGTGCAAGTGCATCACTAATAAATAAATTCAATAGCTTAACATGAAATCTTGGTATAATAATAATACGATGCCATGTACATATGAAATTTAAAAATAAAAATATGCCTGTTAATGATTGTCATCACCTACCTCAGACAAAGAATGACTCATCTGTACCTCCCAAATCAGTTAGACTCCACACTAAATTAGTCCACCTTAGTCCCCCCACTTGGATAAATATCACATCCAAGTCACACATAGAATTGAAATTATTTAAATTGGATTCTTAATTATAAAATAACATTATATTTCTATATGTCAATATATGGTTTTTCAATTCAATCCAATGGCTTCTAACCATGGGATCTTAAGGTGGGGCTTGCTTTAGTTGTCTAATAATCCAAATCGTGATAATTCAAGCCCACCTATAACCATCAAGCTCCTTTCATAATTACATCATTTCGTATTCTAGAGCTATCATGCTTAGATCATGTCAATCTTAGGAAATTTATCTATTAATCAACCAATCGAGCATTATTACATGCAATTCATGCATAATCTTATCTAATTACAACTAAATTTAATAAAATCAATAGGTTAGGATGATAATCAACCTCATGTAAGTCCATTTGAAAGATATCTAGCTGTATGTGTCATTGGATTGTCAATTGATCACCTCGGATGTGTCTGATCTATACTATCCACAGCAATCTTGATAATGGTTGTAGACCTGATCATCTCAGATCAAAGAATAAATAAATAATTCTAATAATATAATCTCAATAATTCATTTGAACAAGATGGTCATCAAAATTGATCCAATTCCACACCTGCATCATCGATAGATCTCAGCCATTGATTAAGATCGTTAGATCTTCTAATAAATTCCATAGATCCAAAATATCTCACATGGATCTTGATCTATGCATCACAAAAGTCACAATGGATGGTTCAGATCTTATAATCTCACGATTCCTAGTTTGACATGCATTTAAATTGGGTAGTCATATGATCCTTGATTAAAGATCTAACCTTTTTATGGTGTAGATCATGGTAAAATATGCGTAGGGTGTGTTTTCCATTGCATTTCACCAAGTCACAGGCATTGATCGGCCATCACTAGAGAAGGTGACTGGTGTGATTGCTGCCGGTGGCTCATTTCTCATCGGATCACAAATTCCTCAAAAATAAATATAGATTAGGGTCTCACCTTCATTTCTCTGAAATTTGGTGGCTATTTGATGTCGTTTGATACCAAAAAATGTGAAAAATGGTTGTCGATTGATTTTTATCACTAGCCGACATCATCTTCTATGGCTCATTTCACCCTCGTTACTTGCTCGATCGCCTGATTCTTGAGGGATTTTGATTGTGTGATCATGAAAAAAGAGAATGATCGACTCAAATTATTGATCCATGCGTTCACAGTCTTTAGCGACGCCCTATAAATTCGACACCCAAAAGGATGACTTTTCTCCCCTCTCACTGATGTTTCATGCAATCCTTCACATTGCATGTCACCTTCGGTGGCTGACTTCTCTCTCTCTCTCTCTCTCTCTCTCTCTCTCTCTCTCTCTCTCTCTCTCTCTCTCTCTCTCTCTCTCTCTCTCTCTCTCTCTCTCTCTCTCTCTCTCTCTCTCTCTCTCTCTCTCTCTCTCTCTCTCTCTCTCGGTCGATGTTGGGTGACAGTCAATGACTATCACCTATGAAAAGAGAGGGGGTGCTGTTATCAAAACAGTGCCTCTCTTTTATCATATCTTTTTTTTTTCGTACTCCATATTTGGATTACCATACTTTTCCTTTTGAACTCCAATTTCAGTGAACTTAGTGTTGTTGAAATCGTTTTTTCGAATACAATCCAATTATGGAGGTCTCAATACTTGACTTGATGTTTATCAAGTTTTATACTTATAACACTCCAAAAAGAGAAAAGTTTAATATTTTCTTTTCACCCCAATTTAACATTTTTCAAAATTTACTCAAATTGGGATTTAAAAATTAGGGATGTTACATTCTTCTCTTCTTATAGGAATTTTATTGTCCAAATTCTTTCCATGTTATCTATTAAACAATTCTATAGGCATCCCCATACCACAAGATATACTCATCGTGTCAATAATTATTAGTCAACATCAATAAACAATTCCACATCATGTCATCCCCTCAATTACCAACATATATATAAACTGATAAATGTCAAGCCATTTTGAATCAAACAACTCATAATATGACCAAAATGTGTCATAACCACATATAATGTAATTAGCATAAACCAAGTTCCCATCTAGGGTTTAGTTATCTATGAACTTGACTACAGGTAAAATCACTATATCAATACAAGTCAAAGCACCTTAGCTCATATATAGGTAAATCTATAACAAATCTATACCAGAGCACATTAACTCACTAATAGTCAAATGTATGTCAATAATACCAAGGCATATCCTCTCACCAAGAGGCAGCATATGCCAAACAAATCGCTAGCATATCAACTCACCAATAGGCAATCTATGCGAATCAAAATTAAAGCATATCTGCTCATCAACAGGCAATCTATGCTAATCAAAGCCTATCCACAACATGATCATACTATGAGCACCTAGAAGCTCACCACCTAAAAGCCTACCAATGCTTGTCACACTTGCCCTCATTAGGCACCCTCATCGACTACTCACAAGTATAGGTCATAATTTAAATTTTGATTACACATAAGAAAGTGATTTTGTACAAGACATATACCACTATCATACCTCTCATCTAATGAGAAATCAAGCTTATATATGTAATATAAAAATAACATCCATATCACTGATATCCTAGAGAACTCAATAACTCGGCGATAGCAGTTCATCAGACAAAGGGAACTTTCAACCTTAGTCAACAATTTGGAGTAATCCCCGTCCATCATAGTCTTAATAAACTACCTTTCTATCAATAGAGGTGTCATGGTTAAGGAAATTCACCTTCTTCAGCCATAACTCATACATACATAAATTCACAACAAGAGATGAGTCTTTATGATACACATCCAAGTAACATTTGAAATTTCAACCCATCATATCCACACATACTGTCAGTGTATTGTTTCCATCAATTGGTATCACCTAGAACTTGTAATAATCATAACAGGTTCTAAAAAATGTCTTAAAAATGTCTTACTCACAATCCTCACTAGTGATAACCAAACGTCAAATCAATATCCAAAAATACCATGCACCATCCAGAGTTGATCAAATAGATCATCAATATACGATAGAGAATATTAGTTCTCCATTGTGGTGCTATCAAACAAATGATAATATGTGCATAGCAATAAGGAAATGTCTCTCTTCTCATGAAGAGGGATAATGCTCACTATGTATACTCACCAGGTTTGATAAACCCTTGTTAAGTAACTTCTATAGCTAGAACCCTTTCTGCTTAGCTGGGGCTACCTTATATGACACCTTAGAAAATGGCATTATGTCGGATGCCAAATCAATATCAAAATCAATCTCTAGCAGTAAAATCCTGGAAACCCCTCAGGAAAGATTGTGAATTCTCACACACCATCTGTGTGCTCAATCTGTGGCCGCTCTCTATCATCCACTGTCAAACTATAAGGAGGACTTGGCACCTCAGGAAAGTGTTGCGCTGCCTTCAAGGCAGAAATAACACAAACCTCAATTATGCCCCTTCTTACACAAGCAAGGTCAATATATGTCCAGGTACACTAGAAGTAACATTTTTCTCATAGTAATCAACTATCCCCCAATAAACAAAATCCATTCAAAGGATGGTATCATAATCAATCATTTTGAGTAGGATGAGATCAATATCTACGCCCTCACTCATCATCTCTATCAATATCTCTTAAGAGTACTTACAAGTTTCGATAATTCTCTCATTAGCATCATAACATCCAACCCAGAGATTGTCATATATACATAGGCATATTCATCAGGGTGTCCACACAGAAAATGCAAAAATGATTCTATCCTACATCAAAAGGACCCTAACATGCTTACCAGCAATCAAGAAATATTTTTCACCACCAAGTTCAAGGCCCATGCTTGCCTCCAAGTAATGGCAAAAACTCATCATTGCCAATACAAGGCCATCTCTGCCATATATCCAATGTCAGTCTATCTGACTTATTGTCCTCTAGGATAGTCTCTAATGAGATGCCCTAAATCTCCATAACCAAAACATCTAAAGGATTGCCACTATAGTGCCAACTGTTGATGCTATTACCAATGTTGCAGCAATACACCAAATCTAGGACATAACTAACCATGTGCCTGTCCTTACACCTAGTGCATCTTCTCTTGTTTACATCCCACACTGCTTGATCAAAATGTCACTGGCTCAGTGACCTTTGCAACTGTGTCGATGAAAGGTCTCTTGCCTTTACTGGGCTAACTCGAACTACCCATGTCCGAGTCTTTGCTATCATCCTTGGTCCTGAAAGAATCTCTCTCTAAAATAAAGGCCATGTTTGTTGCCTCTGCTACAAATGTGGACTACGTTAAAATCACCAGATTCCTTGATATAGGTGTTAACATATCACAATCTATCTACAGCCTCCTTACCCATGGTAAGGGAGTTAGGGGCAAGTCTCCTCAACTATGTATACCAATTCAATACCATTGAACTATCTAATTTCTTTGCTCTACAACAACAACTCCCATAGAATCACTAGTTGCTCATAAGGCAAAGAAACTGATTATTACAGGCCTTCCTAAGGGCCTTCTAGATGAAATCTCAATAATGAAGGAACATATCCTCTCAAACAAACACCATTAGAATCCTCATAATTACATTTTTTATGTCCTCACTTCTAGCATTTTATTTCCTTTAACTAATGAAATATTTCATGTCAAATCAATCAAAATCATTTACAAATGTCAATCTCACATCCAATGCAATTGATCTTTCATAATAACACTTTTAGTTATTAGAAGCCACACTATCATCACTATCTAATAACTATTCTCATAAAATAGCTATCATATCCTCCATATACTATGCACCTCCAAATCATAACTAGAACCCTCAAAATGATTCATGAGCAGTCACTTCTTATTGATGATTGGCTATTAGTGCTTCTGTGTGCATAGGAACACATTAATTTTATCTCATAGATCAGATAATTCATCCATAGAAACATTACAATCTTATTTCATCAAATTATCTATAATCATTACCATACTACCATTTATTCATCAATAAATCCACGACAAGTTTTGGTTAATACTATACATCTCTAAACTTTCTCGAGTTTTCCTTAACTATGACCATTTACTATCTTTCTCTATTGCTATTACAATAGTTGCTATACTTTTTCAAAAATTTATACACACAGTCCAAGTTAGAACTTAAACTATCAGAAGGTAGTCCATGTGATTAGATTTTCTATCATGTAGTAAGATTCTGATTTAGAGAAACTAATATATAATCTTTATTCTAAGAATCATGCACTTTCCATAAAAACTGTACTTCCTTGTACTCATACAAGGATTTAAAGTCCCATACTCACTAAGAAAATATGTCAACCCTCATGGCATCATCTATTTCACAATCATCAACATCCCCCATATGAGTTGTCTCTATAACTCATGTTTAGGAATTCATCTCACCCAATGGACTGTATGTAACTGTTGGATTTGTTAGAATGATTGTGATGGAGTAGACTGAGCTCTGATATCAAACTATAACACTTCGTGTTTTACATAAGAATATAATAACAATTTTTAAGAAGTCTAGATCTCAGCTTGCAAAAAAAACTTTGATTTTAAAATCAATTGAAAATGAAAACCCAAATAAAAGCATTCATTTCAAAACCCTAGAAGTCATACAACCACAAAATTGTAGATTTAATAGTGAAATGATATTTCCATTTTTACCAAAAATTCAACAGAGTCTCCTTTATATTTTAGACCATCGCATATAACTTATGTGATACAATATCACCTGATGCATATAATAAGCATAAGCACATCCCCTAGGAGACTCAGTCTCCACACACATCCATCCGATAAACCATAATTCTCAATAAAACTATATAACAATTCCCCAAAGTCCATTCATGCACAACTATCATGTCCAACATGAATGCGTCCATATATTCAAGTCACAAATGTAAAGTATACAATTATACAGTCCATAAAATATCCAAGGTAAGGTTTTGAAGAAACCTTTTTTCTTTTCTTTTTTGTAATCTCCTCTATACATTGCTGAAGGCGGCCAATGCCCTCACCTGCTCTATCAGTATGTCAAACCTACTGCCTCTCTTAGTATTTGAGGCATTGCAAAAATATCGCAATACCTAAGCAAGCTATGCTTGTGTAGGTGACAACAATAATAATAAACATTTAACATAGTATGAAAAGATCATACATCAAACTTCAGGGCATGTGATAAAATATCGAACTCATGAAATCAGTTCTGGCATGATCTCAAGATGAGAATAAATAATAATGTAGTACAACATGCTTAACATCAAAACTAGCTAAATCTATCAAAATATCCAAGTCATTAAAACATACAATAATGCTAAAACAAGGCAATGAATCCATGCCACCTGCATGTTCCAAACATGCACAGTAACAAAGCCTTGAAAACTTGTCAATTGACGACACTAAATCAATGTAACTCATGCCAACCACATATATGAGAACATGTCAAATCAACTGAGCTTCTAAGGTCATAAATATGTCAAAATCATGTCACTATACACCGTCAAAAGCTCAAAAAATAGATGTATATATCATCATCAAGGACACCCTCACGTGCAGGTCCCAAAAGTGTCAAATCCATATCAATGCAAAGCATCAATACACAAGAAATATCTCCATGAATAAATGTCATCACTGCATGGCACACTAACATGAGGGTCCCACGAGTGTAACACATACACTCATGTGTTCGGTCATGAGTATTCATACCATTCCCCCATGCTTGTTTCTTTCGAGGCTGCCCACAACTCAATCACCCCCACAGGATGCATTGTCACGCCGTGGGTACATAGGAAATATCCATCCAGGTATGTTGTCTATGACGTATGATAAAATGACTCATCAAGAAGTGTATGGACTACTATGCTGCAGTGGTAACCAAGCCTTGGGTCTACCAAATGTTACTCCACATTGACACTAGAACGTGAGACTAAATGTCTGTCCCATGTGGATGAGGATCGGAATCGTAACGTAAAATACCCATGATATTTCTCCCTACGATATTCGCCCTTCATGGGGCAGGTGTTTAATCATAATCATCACAAGTCATAGGGGTGGCCGGCCCTACAACCCTCCTAGCATAAGGTCTACCAGGTAGAAACACCCATCATAAATCTACAAAAATACAAAAATCATGTATCTCATGTAGATAACATGGATACAAAATTCTTTGATAAAATAATGAAAATAAGGAGCACTTGTGGTTTACCTTCCTAAGGCACTGACCCTTGTCTTGGGGTTAACCTCTTAAGGATCACTCACCAAATTCATGGATAAATAAGTGATAAAAATAGGGCATGTATATGGATCAATATGCCATAGTTAACATAATCACTATGTAACGACCTCATAGGTCACAAAAGGGTATTGAAATTATGTAACATCAATATCGCTCATAAAATATGAATAAATCATGATCAAATCATACATCTGTGGATAAATATGAATCCATGAAATCATGTGCAAGTGCATCACTAATAAATAAATTCAATCTCTTAACATGAAATCATGGTGTAATAATAATATGATGCCATGTACGTATGAAATTTGAAAAGAAAAACATACCCGTTAATGATTGTCATCACCTATCTCAGATGAAGAATCACTCATCTGTACCTCTCAAATCAGTCAAACTCCACACTGAATCAGTCTGCCTCAGCCTCACCCCTAGATAAACATCACATCCAGGTTACACATAGAATCTCAATATATGGTGTTTCAATACAATCCAATGGCTCCTAGCCATGGGATCTCAAGGTAGAGCCCACCTCAGTTAGCTAATAATCCAAATCATGATAATTCGGGCCCACCTATAGCCATCAAGCTCCTTTCATAATTACATCATTTTGTATTATAAAGCTATCATGCTCAGATTATGTCAATATGAGGAAATTTATCGATTAATCAACCAATTGGGCACTATTACATGTAATTCATGCATAATATTATCTAATTACAGCTAAATTAATAAAATTAACAAGTTAGGATGATAGTCCTACCTCATGTAAGTCCATTTGAAAGATATCTAGCTATTTGTGTAATTGGATCGTTAATTGATGGCCTCAAATGTGCCCAATCTGTACTATCCACAGCAATCCTGACAATAATTGTCCACCTGATCATCCCAGATCAAAGAATAAATTAACAATCCTAATCATATAATTTCAATAATTCATTTGAATAGGATGGATCATCAAACTCTACCCAATTCTACACCTAAATCATTAATCAATCTCAGTCATTGATTAAGATTAGCTAGATTATCTCATAAATGTCCCAAATCCAAAATATCTCACGTGGATCTGGGAGCCACAAAAGTCACAATGGACAGCCTACAAAACCCCTCAAATTGTATCTGACTAAATCCATGTATTGTAGACATTCTTAAAACCCAATGGAATGGGCCCCACGAAGGTTTTTTGGCTTAACAAGAGCTGGTTTAAGCCCACGATGGGGCATCGCAAGATGAAAATCAAGAGTGGCCAGACATTCTAACAGAAGTCATAGTATAAGTGCTCAAACGAGCGCTACATTTTTCACTCTTTTTCGAGCAATAGCGGTATCTCTGAAAATTGAAGACTAAGAAAAATATGAAAGAAAGAAGCCTTTAGTCCTATTAAGTGTTCAATTTTGGCAAAAAGACCCCTAGTTTAGCATTCAATTAGGTCATCTAATCGTCCAAATTTCAAATTTTAGCTTGATTATCTATTTAGACCTTAATCAACAGTTAGATAATCATTCGAGCTTATTAAAGGATTAATGTACGGTTTGATTATTCTAATTTAGTCTTTATTTTTGCATATCAACAAAAGGAGGGTCGGATGGCTCAGATCTATGACTAATGGTGCAGATCAAGATGAGAAGAGTCCAAATTGGATAAGAATTACTAATGAGAAGAATCCTAAATTTGTAGAGGATAAAGTTTACTAAAAGGGATTTATCTCTTCAAGGAAGGAGTTGGGAAGATAATGAAGGAGTAGAGAAAAACAAGGAGATGCAAAAGCTATAAAGAGAGGAAACCGTATTGGGGAGGGGGAGTTATTTTCTTAGCTTTGTTTATTTCACTTTGTTTCCATTCAACCGCACCATTTTCTGTTTCACCACTAGCCCAATCGTCATCTCCATTCATCACATAAGCCCCATCTTCCCTTTTCACTAGTCACCCTTCTCCTTCATCGTGTGTTCTTCACCGCATCATCAATAGCACCAGTTTCCATCTAATTCACCTATCATCCCATCTCACGCACCCATCTACGTTTTTCACTGCCTAGGCTTGTCTGTCCCTATTCTCCATTCCTCTGTGCCCAGTTATCCTCTGCTCCCATCGGCCCTCCACCCATCTTCTATTTGCAATTTCCAAGATCGTGTGACGTCCCTTTATCTCCCCTGCTCGACCACCCCAACGAGCCGGCTCTGTTCCAGACGACTCCCAAAAAAGGCGTCGTTTTCCTTCATCGCACCTCCTTTTCCTGCTCTACTCTAAACGATCCACCAGCCTTTCCCACGTAGTCCCAATCTTCTTCTCTCAATTCCCATCTTTTTTCCACTGCTTAACGTTTTCTCTCCACTACCCAGACTGGCCACCTCTCTTTCCCAGATCTCCTCCATGCACCAAGGTGTCATTTCCCTCAGCTCTTTCTTTTGCTACACTCAGCTAGTCGACAACGCCAGCTCCAGCCATCATCGGACAAGCACCCAGCGCACCAGACGACATCATCCCAGGCGTCAAACCAGCAGCTGGGCACTTCTCCATCTTCAAGTACCAAGCCCAGAACCTCTTCTTCCTTGACTTCCACAACGCCTCTATTTTGCACTGACCGCTTCTCTGGCACAATCTCATCACAGGCCTAGAAGACAAACCCAGAAGAGGAGCATGCCTAGCTGTCTGCCCGTCTCATCAAATCTGAGGATCTTCTCTGATAGAGTCCTCCATCGTCTCCGGCTTCCCTCTTCTTCGTTGGTTTTTTTCCTAGTTTTTGTTAAAAACCAGATTTTTTCCCAGAATTCCAGTTTTGTCCTTCATATTTAAATCAATTACATTTTTGGACTTTTTAGTTAATTACATCTATATCCCCGCTTTATTTACATCTGTGTCCCTGTTCCATTTAAGCTTTATTTTATCCATCTTTTGACAGTGTTATCCAGGGACAATGCTATCCAAGGATAGTGTGATTCATAGATGTTTTGATTAGTTTATTTTGTTTTTTGGAATTGAAAGTGATTTAAAGTGCATCATTTGAATAAATCTGAATGGTTAGGCTAGTTTTGTTATTCTCTTCAAGTTTCAAATAATTAAATTTTATTAAAAACTCCACTTAAAGCGAGTCCCTGTAGGTTCGACCCGCATTTGCATAGCTATACTACAATAGCCCGTACATTTGGGAAAAACATCAACAAGTTTTTGGTGCCATTGCCAGGGACTTGCAATAGAGTTTTTATAAAATTTAATTCAAAAATTCAAAAATTTTAAAAAAATCTAGAAAAATAAAAAATATTGGGAATTGCATTTTAGGAATTTTAGGTGCATATTTAAAAAAAATAATTTAGTGCATGACCACCTAATTTCCTAAAACTGGTACTTATTTCTATTTTGTTTTTCAGGAAAATAGGAAAGGAGAGGAAATTGGCAAGTAAATTTTCATCAACATGAAATTTTCCCTGCTTTCCTAAATTAGGATTTTTTTTCCTTTTGAGTGAAGCTTGTAGTGAGGACCCTTGTAAATTGCATTTTCTATTTTCATTTTAAAAGGGTTGTATAATACAGGGCAAGTGTGGGATAAGGTGGCCCACACTTGATCTTCATCAGAAACCCCACTGTAAGTCTCCTCACTCATTTAAATTCCTAGATTAGGGTTTGCATTTAGAGTAAATTTGCATTGGTTGGTAGTATAAATCATATAGACATCATCCTCTTATAATTGTTGCACTTTTAGGTTTTGCATTAGTTATTACTTTTATTTGCATCTTAGGACACAGTTAATGCTTTAAGGTGATATATTTGCTGATCTAACTGCCATGGAGTGTGGAATTAATTAGTAAGGGCACCCTATCCCCATAAGATCAAGGGTGGATTTCATCAGCACTCCTTGGCCCACCTAGGATAATCACCTCAAGCGCGCTACCCTATCCTTCAAATCAAATTAAAATCAATTAGAAGAGACCTATAGGGCTATCACATGCTCGTAGGACTCTCTTACTAAGACTCGATTTATTGTCACTCTAGTGGCTTTGGAGCACTGTGGTTATTGAGGGTTGTCTAATAGAGCCTCGCTCTTCCCTCACCTCATGTTGACATTTGTGAGGTCTAAACGCCTCCTTACATGAAGGTTGTATTAACCACCTTGCGAACAACCTAACTAGTCAACAATAATCATGTCTAAAGGAGAGGAGGAGCACTAGATTAGGCTAATTAAAAGCATTGTCCCCACACATATTCAAGAAAATCAATATATTGCTTATTAGCCTAAGGTGTTTGACTGTGCCTTTTTGCTTACATCACATAGAGTTAGCATTTAAAAATAGGACATTTTAGATTAGGAATAGTTCATGCAAGGGCATCGATCTCAGAACCCTGAGCTACTACCGTTAAACCCAGAGAGTCAATGCATCCAAAACCAAGGGGAAAGAAACTTAGTTCCCATCCCTACGGCTGAACCACCAATAGAGATTGAGTGCAAGACTATTACAGATTTTTATGCACCACTCCAACTTAATACCCCTTCCTGCATAGCATTACCTCCAATTGATGTTGACCACTTTGAGTTAAAACCGGGAGTAATTCAGTTACTCCCCACTTTTTATGGTCGAGACCGAGATGACCTGTACCTACATATCAAGGAATTCCTTGATATTTGTGCCACATTTAGGTTCTAAAATGTTTTGGATGATTCAATTAGGTTAAGGTTATTCTCCTTCTCACTTAAGGACAAAGCCAAGTCATGGCTTAATTCCTTGGAGGTAGGTTCTATACATACATGGGACCAATTGTCTAAGAAGTTCCTAAATAAGTTCTTCCCCGTTCACAAAACAAATGCCCTGCGTAGTGAAATTATAAATTTCCAACAAAGGGATGATGAACAATATTATGAATGTTGGGAACGGTGGATTGAACTACTGCAGAAATGCCCTCACCATGGATTTAAGAAATGGCAACAAGTTCAATACTTTTATGAGGCGTTAACACCTCAAAATAGACAAATGATAGATGCAGCGAGTGGAGGGACGCTCATGTTAAAAGATGAAAGTGAGGCTTGGGAATTCTTTCAAACTGTAGCAGATAATTTTCAGCAATGGGATTATTCAAATAGGAGAGAAAGAACTAACTAGGCCACTAAGAAAGGAGGTATCTATGAGATAGGAACACATACTGATCTATCTGATAAGCTCGACTCTGTCTCTCAAAAATTAGATGGAAGAATGGACAAGCTTGAAACAATGTTTCAATCTTTCATAGCTGTTACATTATCTCAAAAACCTCCATAAGAGGTATGCGCTACTTGTTCTAGTCTAGCCCATTTAACCTTTGAGTGTCCATCTAATAAAGCATTCCCTGATATCTTATAGACCAAGCGAATGCATTGAATGTATATCGACAACCTAGCGACAACCCATATTCTGAGACCTACAACCCTGGATGGGTTAGGCATCCCAATTTGTCTTAGTCAAAGAATAACAAAAAACAGGGGCCATCTGGGAATCCCCCTGTTCAAGACGTTCCTCTTAGAACTATAGTTCCCCATCTGCCACCTGGCTTTCAACAACCTCTACAACAAAAGAAACCATATTTAGAGGAAAACATCCACACCAGGATGGACCAATGTGCAAAAGATAATGATTACACTAAAAAGCCTTACACCAATTGCAAAATGAAAGTAGACAATCAACCAATGTCAACTCTCAAGCCATAGCTAAGTTAAAGGCGCAAATAAGCCAATTGTGTGCTGAATTACATAATAGAGGAAAGGGTCAGTTTCCTAGTCAACCCATTCCTAACCCTAAGGGTCAATTAAAGATAGGGTCAAGTTCTCAAAACCATAACCCTCATGAGCATGCCAAGTCCATAATTACCCTTAGGAATGGTCATCAAATTGATAAGAAAGAAGGGCAGGCTACGAAAAATGTAGAGGAAAAAGAGGTAACAAAAATACAAGAAAAAGAGAAAAGACAGAACAACCCTGTAGAACCTATAGTGGAGGCACCTTATGTGCCTAAAGCCCTTTTTCCCCAATTATTGAATAAAGCTAGGAAGGGATCAAACTTCAATGAGTTAATGGAAGTGTTTAAACATGTACAAATCAATATATCATTGCTCAATGCAATTAAAGACATCCTGGCCTATGCCAAATTCTTAAAAGAGCGCTACACAATGAAGCGAAAGCTTAATGTGCAAAAGAAAGCCTTCCTCACCGAACAAGTGAGCTCTTTAATTCAACACAAGACCCCACCAAATTTTAGAGACCCAGGATGTCCTACAATCACTTATGTCATTGGAGATCATGTCATAGACAGGGCACTTCTTAACTTAGGGGCTAGTGTTAATTTGTTGCCATACTCTATTTATGAGCAACTAAAACTCAGTGAGTTGAAACCAACCACTATCATGCTGCAATTAGCTGATAGGTCTATCAAGATATCTCATGGTTTGGTTGAAGATGTCTTGATACAGGTGGATAAGTTTTATTACCCTGTTGATTTCATTGTGCTAGACACCTAACCTGTATCAAACCTTGGTAGTCAAATCCTAGTCATCCTTGGGTGTCCATTCTTGGCAACGTCCAACGCCATTATTAACTGTAGGAATGGTGTAATGAAACTCTCATTCGGCAACATGAAGGTTAAGCTTAATGTTTTTAATGCCGATCAACAACATCTAGACCTCGATGATCCCTGTGATGTCAACTTGATTAAGAGTCTAATTAATGAGAGCCATTCACCATTGTCCATTTCAAACCCACTAGAGGCTTGTCTAATGCACTTTAATGGAGAATTTGATATAGACAAGTCTATTGAGGAGGTGAACAATCTTTTAGATGTTACACCACTCATGGATACCTCCAAGTGGGGTCCTTATGTGGAACCACTCCCACCGTCTAAATCTGTCCCCATACCCTCAATAGAGCACCCACCGTCTCTGGACCTAAAACCCTTGCCTGATAACTTAAAATATTCATATTTAGGTCTAGATGAAACCTTACCTGTAATAATAGCATCAGACCTAGATAAAGAACAGGAGGGTAAGCTTCTAGATGTTCTTAAGGAACATAAAACTGCCCTAGGGTGGACAATAGCAGACATAAAAGGGATAAGTCCAGCCTTATGCATGCATAGGATACATCTACAAGAAACTGCAAAACCTTCTAGGGAGACTCAAAGTCAACTGAACCCCCACATGAAGGACGTGGTTAGAGATGAAGTCCTAAAACTCTTAGACGTTGGCATCATATATCCTATCTCTGATAGTACTTAGGTCAACCCTATTCAAGTTGTACCTAAGAGATTTGGGATCACAGTAGTAAAAAATGAGGATAAAGAGCTAGTCCCCACCCGCATGACCACTGGGTGGAGAGTTTGTATTGACTATCGAAAGTTGAACGTGGTCACGAGGAAAGATCATTTTCCTCTACCATTCATTGATCAAATGCTAGAAAGGTTAGCCGGATATAGCTATTACTATTTTCTAGATGGATATTCCGATTATAACCAAATTCCTATAGCACCAGAGGATTAGGAGAAGACCACCTTCACCTATCCTTTTGGAACTTTCGCCTATAGACGTATGCCTTTTGAGCTTTGTAACACTCCAACTACATTTCAAGGTCTATGTTGAACATTTTCTCAGACATGGTAGAAAGATTCCTTGAGGAGTTTATGGATGACTTCTCAGTATTTGGGTCATCATTTGATGAGTGCCTGCACCACTTGAAGTTAATCCTTGTAAGGTGTCAGGAGAAGAATCTGGTCTTAAATTGGGAAAAGTGTCATTTTATGGTACAGAGTGGGATAGTATTAGGCCACATAATATCACCCAATGGGATAGAAGTTGATAAGGAAAAAGTGGATTTAATAGCCAATCTTCCTCCACCAAGGATGGTCAAAGAAATTCGCTCATTTTTAAGACATGCTGGCTTTTACAGGCAATTCATCAAAGATTTTAGTAAAATTGCCAAGCCCCTTTGTAATTTACTTACAAAGGAGACCACTTTTGACTTTGATGAGGACTGTAAGAAGGCATTTGAGTGACTCAAGGCTGAATTGACTTCTGCACCTATTATTCGACCACCAGATTGCAACACACCATTTGAAATAATGTGTGATGCATCGGATTATGCCATTGGAGTTGTTTTGGGGTAGCGCATTGATAAACTTCCCCATGTGATATATTATGCTAGTAAAACACTAAATGATGTGCAACTGAACTATTCCACCACTGAGAAAGAGTTGTTAACTGTAGTGTTTGCTTTGGATAAGTTTAGATCTTACCTGTTAGGGTCTAAAGTTATAGTATACTCAGATCATGTAGCTTTAAAATACCTCCTTTCTAAAAAGGATGCCAAACTTAGGTTGATCCGTTGGATACTACTGCTACAAGAATTTGACTTAGAAATTCGAGACAAGAAAGGTTAAAAAAATGTCATAGCAGATCACTTATCCAGATTGGTAGTGGAGCACACTAGCGATCAAGGGCCTATAACTGAGTCATTCCTAGATGAACAGTTATTGCATGTTTCCCAATTACCTTGGTTTGGAGATATTGTTAATTATCTTGTTACAGGACAAATGCCTAATCATTGGACCACACAAGATAAAAAGAGATTTTTAACCAAGGTTAGATATTTTACTTGGAATGACCCTTACTTATTCAAGTACTATCCTAACCAAGTAATTAGGAGATGCATACCTGATAGTGAACATAATCAAATCATCTCCTTTTGTCATGATCATGCATGTGGGGGCCATTTTAGCTCTAAAAAGACAGCTGCAAAAATTTTGCAGTGTGGATTTTATTGGCCTACCATATTTAAGGATGCCCATGCTTACTGTAAAGCATGTGCACGGTGTCAAAGGTTAGGAAGTTTAGGAAGACGACATATGATGCCCTTAAACCCAATCCTTGTCATAGAATCTTTTGATGTTTGGGGTGTAGATTTTATGGGACCTTTTCCTAATTCTTTTGGAAATCTGTACATCCTAGAAGGAGTAGACTATGTGTCCAAGTGGGAGGAGGCTATACCATGCAAAACTAATAACCACAAGGTTGTGGTAAAGTTTTTAAAAGAAAATATTTTTGCAAGGTTTGGTACTCCAAGAGCCATAATAAGTGATGGGGGAAACACTTTTGTAATAAGGTGTTTGAGAATTTAATGAAAATGTATGGTGTTAACCATAGGATAGCTACCCCATACCATCCTCAGACTAGTGGTCAAGTAGAGGTATCCAATGGGGAAATAAAGCGAATTCTAGAAAAGACAATCAATCCAAATAGGAAAGACTGGTCTCTTAGACTTATTGACTCTTTATGAGCTTATCGCACAGCATATAAAACCCCTATAGGAATGTCACCTTACCGCTTGGTCTATGGAAAGGTCTGCCACTTACTAGTAGAGTTAGAGTACAAGGCATATTGGGCAGTCAAAAAGCTAAATTTTGACTTAGATTCTGTTGGAACCCACAGAAAACTCCAACTCAATGAGTTGGAGGAATTGAGGAAAGATGCATATGAGTCTGCATGTTTATACAAAGATCGAATGAAGGCTATACCTGATAGAAACATTCTAAGAAAATCCTTCACACTAGGTCAAAAGGTCTTACTGTACAATTCTAGATTGCATTTGTTCCCTGGAAAACTTTGATCTTGATGGACTGGACCATATATAATACGCACAATCTATCCTCATGGTTCCATCGAGATTGAAAAGAATGGAGACATCCAAAAGGTCAATGGTCAAAGGTTAAAACCTTTTCTCGAACTCCCTGATCTTAAACTTGATGAGACACTTTTACAGGTACCCGAGTATCATGATCCACCTTAGAGTACCACTCCAGGAGCCTTACAACATATCATCATTACACTCATCATTACGTCTAGCTGAAGACGTTAAACTTAGCGCTTTTTGAGAGGCAACCCAAGGGTTTAGAGTTTACATCTCTCAACTTTCATATAGAATCCTATGTTTTCAAATATTAAGGACAATGTTTCATTCAGGTTGGGGGTGTAGATGCATTAGATATTTTGAGTTTTCTTGAAAAAAAAAAAATTTTTGAAAATTAAAAAAAAAACAAAAAGTTTTTAAACTAAAGTTCCCTTACTGTGATGAGAATTGAATGTTCAAGATTTAGTAAATATACTATTTTTACCTCTTAATGGGAATGCATATGATTATTTTTGCATGTCATTCATGTGTTGAAGCATTTTATGAAAGTTAATTCTCAGAAACTATTTACACACAGCACATAATCAAGACTAATATAGAGGTATGACTTAGAGACCTTGAGGAAAATCAATGGAGACCTATAACCTAGTGAGAATTTGAGACTATCTTCTGTGAGAGAGTTATAAGTAATTACTTGATTTCTTCATCGCACATACATTAAGTGTGATTATGTTATTATCGTTTTGGTTAAACATCAAGAATAAATAGGAGTAATAGCTTTAATTCTAGAAATTTATTGAATCTGATAGGCTTTAAGAAACCTAGAAAATGATATAAGCCATTCTTGCTCAGCCCAGAGATATAAAGCCTACTCAATATAATATGCCACTAGTTAGCCTTTTGAGCCTGTTATTAAGCCTTTTCTTCCTTAAACCCATTCACCTTAACCCAGAATAACCCATTAAAATAAATAACCATTACCCATCTTCAAAATGAGTAGAGCAGAAAAAAATTCAAAAAATAGGACAAAAAGTCAAAGAAGTGAGAAAAAGAATTAAATGTCTTTCTTCCATAGAAAAGAAAAAGAAAAGAAAGACCAAAGTCTGAAGGAGAAATTTACTTCAAGAACAAACCCAAAAGAAAAGTTGTCTTATCAAATATTCATTGAAGACATCTACTCAATTTTGAACCTTTCAAATCTTTACACGTCTCTTTTCTAAACCTGTCCTAAATCCTACATTTCGTCCTAGTTAAAGTCCTATTGATCTTAGGTGGACATAGCCTTAAAGAAGAGATAAAAAGAAAGAATTAAGGTGAAAGACCCCTCATATTCTTGATGTTAACATCCACTTCTAGGGATCACTTTCCTTTATCTCATGAGCATTAAAAAGAATTATGTGAACCATCAGATTGTTGGATTAGGTCACATAATGAGAGGAATATGTTAAACCCCTTATCTGAGAGTTTATTTCTAAGCGTATACCTATGAGGATTTGAGGTCAAGGCATATTTCCAATGGAATGTAAGCGTATCCAATTAGAAGTCAAGATTTATGTAACTGTACACACACATATGCACTCTGAGAAATAGCTCAAATAAAATGTCTTTAATATGTGTATGATGTGTAAAATTGTCAAATCATCTTCATTAAGTTGTGAAAAACTAGTCAATTTGCTAATGAATGAGGATTCTCTGAGATAAAATAGGGAACCCGACTTTACTGAATTTTGTGGGTATATTCACTACAAACCCTCATGAGGTATAACTCATCCACTAGGGGTAACCAAGGGGTTCAAGGGCTTGTTGCATGTGCCAAATGCAATCGTGAGTATTTACAAAAGTGGCATCTTGTACTAGTTTTGTAAAATAGTTGTCTGCATGTTTTGCTCGGGACTAGCAAAATGCTGGTTGGGGGTGTGTTAAGTGTTCAATTTTGGCTAAAAGACCCCTAGTTTAGCATTCAATTAGGTCATCTAATCGTCCAAATTTCAAATTTTAGCTTGATTATCTATCTAGACCTTAATCAACGGTTAGATAATCATTCGATCTTATTAAAGGATTAATGTACGGTTTGATTATTCTAATTTAGTCTTTATTTTTGCATATAAACAAAAGGAGGGTCGGATGGCTCAGATCTATGATTAACGGTGCAGATCAAGATGAGAAGAGTCCAAATTGGATAAGAATTACTAATGAGAAGAATCCTAAATTTGTAGAGGATAAAGTTTCTTAAAAGGGATTTATCTCTTCAAGGAAGGAGTTGGGAAGATAATGAAGGAGTGGAGAAAAACAAAGGAGATGTAAAAGCTATAAAGAGAGGAAACCGTATTGGGGAGGGGGAGTTATTTTCTTAGCTTTGTTTATTTCACTTTGTTTCCATTCAACCGTACCATTTTCTGTTTCAGCACTAGCCCAATCGTCATCTCCATTCATCACACAAGCCCCATCTTCCCTTTTCACTAGTCACCCTTCTCCTTCATTGTGTGTTCTTCACCGCATCATCCACAGCACCAGTTTCCATCTAATTCACCGCTCATCCCATCTCACGCACCCATCTACATTTTTCACTGCCCAGGCTTGTCTGCCCCTATTCTCCATTCCTCTGTGCCCAGTTATCCTCTGCTCCCATCGGCCCTCCACCCATCTTCTATTTGCAATTTCCAGGATCGTGTGACATCCCTTTATCTCCCCTACTCGACCACCCCAACGAGCAGGCTCTGTTCCAGATGACGCCCAAAAAAGGCGTTGTTTTCCTTCATCACACCTCCTTTTCCGGCTCTGCTTTAGACGATCCACCAGCCTTTCTCATGTACTCCCAATCTTCTTCTCTCAATTCCCATCTTTTTTCCACTGCTTAACGTTTTCTCTCCACTACCCAGACTGGCCACTTCTCTTTCCCAGATCTCCTCCATGCACCAAGGTGTCATTTCCCTCATATCTTCCTTTTTTTACACTCAGCTAGTCGACAACGCCAGCTCCAGCCATCATCAGACAAGCACCCAACGCACCCAACGACATCATCCCAAGCGTCAGACCAACAGTTGGGCACTTCTCCATCTTCAAGTACCAAGCCCAGAACCTCTTCTTCCTTGACTTCCACGACGCCTCTATTTTGCACTCACCGCTTCTCTGGCACGATCTCATCACAGGCCTAAAAGACAAACCCAGAAGAGGAGCATGCCTAGCTATCTGCCCGTCTCATCAAATCTGAGGATCTTCTCTGACAGAGTCCTCCATCGTCTCCGACTTCCCTCTTCTTCGTTGGTTTTTTTCCTGGTTTTTGTTAAAAACCATATTTTTTTCTAGAATTCCAGTTTTTCCCTTCATATTTAAATCAATTACATTTCTGAACTTTTTAGTTAATTAAATCTGTATCCCTGCTTTATTTACATCTGTGTCCCTGTTCCATTTAAGCTTTATTTTATCCATCTTTTGATAGTGTTATCCAGGGACAATGCTATCCAAGGACAATGTGATTCATAGATGTTTTAATTAGTTTATTTTGTTTTTTGGAATTGAAAGTGATTTAAAGTGCATCATTTGAATAAATCTGAATGGTTAGGCTAGTTTTGTTATTCTCTTCAAGTTTCAAATAATTAAATTTTATTAAAAACTCCACTTAAAGCGAGTCCCTGTGGGTTCGACCCGTATTTGCATAGCTATACTACAATAGCCTGTGCACTTGCAGAAAACATCAACAAGTCTACTCCCTAATTTCTTGCTTTGGTAAGGGGTTTTGGGGGATTCCATTTCACTCGCCGCAGAAAAACTGATGGAAATGGGTCTCTACGCCCTAGCCCACAAACCACCATATTTCTCTTTTCCCATAGGGCCGGTCAAAACGCTAGCTTAAAGCTCTAACTGCTGTGTGACCCTAACTCATTAATTTTCGAGCATAGCTGTTCACAAAACGTGGCATGGGACATCTGTCGTCTACTAAAATAAGGTAGTCAACCATCCGAGCAAGAGGTCAGACCAATCTCATTCATCCTGCAATGCTGACAATCATATAGATCTATCCTTCTGGAATTCATTATGAAAGAAAGAAAGTTGACTAATGAATGAATGCCTCCCCTCCGGTATAGCCTGCACTGAGACTACTGATTGCATAGGGGAAGCACTCAATTCGCTCATTTTGATGCAGCTTCTGGCAAGTTTGAAACTCCTGCCTGCAAGAAGTTTCTCTACGCACTCGGTCGAAGCATTGAGTTATTTAGTCTTAGATCTTGTATTTAGTTAAGGTATCCACCACTTTGAATTCAAATTTTCAGATCTTATAATCTTACCTCATGGATTCCTGCTTTGACAAGAATCCAAATTGAAATTTCAAATGATCCCCGATCAAAAATTTGAGCATTCCATGGCATAAATCATGCCAAAATAGGCTCATGGCATGTTTTTTATTACATTTCATTGAGTCGCCGTCGTTGATTGGCCATCCTTCCAGAAGGCGACTAGTGCAATCACTGCTAGTGGCCCATTTCTCATCAAATCACAAATTTTTCAAAAGGAAATGTAGATTAAGGTCTTGCCTTCACTCTTCTAAATTTGGTTGCAATTTGATGTCATTTGTGCTGGAAAATGCAAAAAATGGTTGTCGATCGTCGAATTTTTGCCATTCAATGGCATCATCTTCTACGACTCAATTCTCTCTCGTTACTTACTCAATCACCCTAATTCTTAAGGAATTTTGATCATGTGATCAAGAAGAAGGGAATGACCAACTCCGTTTTCAAATTTTCAATTTCTACTTTAAATAATTAAAATATATTTATAAAAATTGGGGTTTTTACATTCTTCTCCCCTTACAAAAATTTCGTCCTTGAAATTTAACATAACAACTTACTTAAGAGTTTTCATCATCTCTTTCCTAGTTTTTCTAATTTGGCTTGTTCTAAGTGATATTGCCACTTAAGGAAATTTCTATTTCCTTTTTATTCATAACTCATATTACCTTTTCTTCAAAGGTAGAAATCACATTTTTGGTTCATTTACCGAAATACACAATTCAAAACACATTTGATACTTTAACTAACAAGGCTAATTCATAAACTACTAACCTGATACTCTCTAGAATTTCAAAAGGATTAATTGACTCTTAGACTAAGTTATCCTTTTATTCAAACTTCATAATTTCTTTGACTAGTGTCACCAATATTACTTTTAACTTTAACTAGTCGGTAATTATATTGCTTCATATATTTCTATCTCAAATTCTATTGTTCATCCCCATTCCTTTCCAATACAAATACTCTTTAACATATCTTTCACGGTATGGATAGTTCTTTGACTATCTACCAGGAGTGAAATGTTGCATTGATTCTCAAGCAATGCAACTAATGTTCTTTAAAATATTTCAATATTAGGAAGTAAATATTTCATCTTTGTTCGAGATAGTCATGCTTCTTTACCATTTTCTTCTTACTAAAAATTCCTTTTTAGGTCCTAATATTTCTTTCTAAGGTTGAGAGAAATATTGATTGATAGTTTTCTTGTAATAATTCTTTCCTCAAATTTTTACTATCACCCTGTCTTGACTTTTGTAAAAACTATTTTTTTTACTATTACTGAGTCATATCAATAACATTATTCTTGAGGCTCTTATGATCAATTATTTACTTTTTCACTGTATATGTAACACTACTATCACAAATTCCAGATTGTGTACTTGGACATTTACTTCATGCTTCTTTAACTATTGTGTAGCATACCCTGTGACTTTTCCATACACTTTGTTTGACGACCCGGGTTTTTAAAACATATTTTCATAAATATTCACAAAGGTAGGGCCCTAATTTTAAAATACAAACAACGGAAGCATATTTTCTTTGAAATTGATTTGTCAAAAACCTGAGTGCCACCTCAAATTACTTATCATACATAGATTTTTATATAAAATACAATTTGCATTGAATAACAATAGAAATACTTTTATTAAAATCAGGATCAATCTAGTGGTTCACATACATAGCCTCAGTAGTCATTATATACCTTGTTCAAATATTATAATCCAAATTACAAAACAATCAATACAATCTTCCTCAAAGTAAATACCCTGAGTAGTAGTTCGGTGGTGATTATCCTCAAGTCTTGAGCTTTCAATCTTCTTTAACTGTATCTCAGATATTGTAAACATTCAAACATTTACAATATCTCAAAATCAACAATTCATTATATCCATGATATAAATCAATTTGTACAATTAGATAGTCATTTTATCCTTCACTCATCATATGAATTATATTTATATATTACATATAAATAAAACCACTGAAAATCATGAATATAGTCAATATCATCAATAATATCTCATTTCCAAACTGATTTCAATATTAACACTAGGTGTTAATATATAATCATACTGTTTGGGAATCATCCTCCAATACAACATTGGTATTAATTTTTACCAGCACCTCATCATGCCATAAAATAAGGCATCTCACCATGCCATAACATAAGACATCTCATCATGCCATATCTCAATTGCATCATAATGAAAAATAATAAAATGACTACCATGCTTGCAATCTCAATCCGTACAGTGTGGCCGGATAACTACTTAATGGTCCATTGATGCCACGGTGGAAAATATAGATCCATGTTCGTACGGGAGAAACCATGGCTATAACAGTGGTGGCTTTCCCATAATTGCCCCACCCAACATTTTACCTCTCTTTGGGCACGGTATCATCATCATAATCAATTTCGGAGAGTGAGTGGCTAAATCCTCATAACTCTCCTAGCATTAGCATCCCCAGGCATAAGCCTATCTTAAAACTAAATCACAAGCCTCCATGCTTATATGGAAAATAATATTTCATACATACAGACTATGTGTCTGGTTATAATAGGACATGCCTATAACTTATTTCCTTAAGATTTAGCGGTCCAACTTATATAGTTCAAATCTTCTCATTCTACTCATTAAGTAATTTCATAATTACTTAATCAATCCCTTTGTATTCATCATTTGTTGCCTTAAGTAATTTCATAATTACTTAATCAATCACTTTATATTCATTTCAACATCATTTGTTGATTCATACACAATTCTAAGGCAATTATAATCAATCTATAGTTATTAGGATAAGATCATGTGTAAAATACATGTATCTTCTATATTGAATATATTCTTAAGGTCCACCTACCTTTACTTTCAACAATCCACCTTCTCATTGATCTTGATCATCATATCGTTCATGTATATATATATATATATACATTCATTCTTCAACTCATTTATACTTCCTAGTTGTTCTTTTGATCATCCTAACATATGATGATTTGCATTTTTTTCCTTAAATCATATTGATTAAGGTCTAATATATTTATCCATATTCAAACTAATTCAAAAACATACACAATATTATGTTTCTTATTATTCTTGATCATTCAAGATCTTCCTATGGATCTTGTTTGATCTTTAATTATCTTAATTATCATTTTTATTAGGATTAGATAGTTTACTATCCTTTTATTATCCTATTATTATTCAACCAATTAATGTCTTACTGGTTGAAGATAGTTTATTTCTTTCATAACACTAGATAGCTCCTTATTTAGAATTGACTAAAGCTTACTAGTTAAAAGCTGCTCCCAGAGTGGTTAATTCAATCCTTATGTAAGGAGGTGTTTAGACCTCACAAACATCGCCAAAAGGTGGAGGAAGAGCGAGGCACTATTAGAAAAACAAGGGGCGCATATTCAATCTCCGTTACCCGAATCGACGGGTCAATCAGTGGCTCGCCCCCATCACGTTCCACCAATGATGGCTGGTATATGGGGAGCGTGACCTGGGATAGGCAGGATGGTTCGATCTAGACCGTCAAATCACCTCTTCCCTAGATCAACAACTAGATTGTCAAGAAAGTGATCTGTGATTTCATATCTTGGGGTTTTAGGACCCTCTAAATCGATCTAACGGTTCAAAATCTCCAAATCTGAATGATTTAGGGGTGATTTTCACCTAGATCAACAGATCTGTTTCACCGGTGAACCAGTCGCTGGTGGAATAGATTCACTAGTGATTATCACCCATTTTGGCCTAAAAACATAGGGTTTTTGAAGGGGAGTTGAGATAGACCTACCTGGATCTGGTCTAGAGTAGAGAAATGAGCTGGAGAGAGGGTTTCTTGCCAAATTTTTGAAGCCCTAGCAGGACGGCTAGGGTTTCTGTAAATGCTTTCTTTCAAGGTGCTTGCTGGTGCCGAGGAAGAGAAATAGCATTGGGGAAATGGAGAAGAGAGTGTGGAGAACCCGATTTCGAGGGTCCTAGGTCATTTCTGGTGCCAAAGAGGGAGATCGGTGAAGATCTTGCCGGGCTGGGGAAAACCCTAGCTAATTGGATTGTCGCAGGGGTCAAGGGGAAGGTGCGTCCCTGAACGTGCTATCCTAGGACAAGCTGGTTACTAGGTTAGGCCTGTGTGGGGACCACTACTTTGGCTAAAAAGAGAGGAGAGAGAAAAAGAAAAGAAAAAGGAGAGAGAGAGAGAGAGAGAGAGAGAGAGAGAGAGAGAGAGAGAGAGAGAGAGAGAGAGAGAGAGAGAGAGAGAGTTTATAGATCTAGAATTTTGTGTGAATAGTGGGAGGGATATTTATAGGGCTATTTTTGAATTATTTTTATTTTAAATAAATTTTCACTTTTCTTATAAAATTAAAAGCATATTCCTCATCATTTTATTCTTCATCGCTGATATTCCTTGTGCTGGGTGTCCTCCCAGCTCAGCCAACTTTTGTGAACCCCTCACAAAAGTAAAATGACCATTTTACCCTTAAGAGTAAATATATATTCACAAAAATTACAAAATATAGGGATTTTTCGCCTGAGCTCATATTTTAGCGTGCTTATAGTTATTCTGACTGATTTTCTATGAATGATTCCAAATATCTATGATTCAAGACCTGATTCTTTTTCTAAAAATTAATATTATATTAAATATTATATTCCACCTCGATTTTCATAAAAATTGCAATTTATTCCAAATAATTCTAGAAAAATTGGGGTTTTCACATTGTGTAAGCCATTAACTGAAGCATTTAAGCAAATCTTATAACTTCTGCTTCTTGATGGAAGAGTTAACATTGACAATGTAGTCAGTCTCTTCTTCATAAACTCTTAGACTCTTAGTTAATATTCCAAATTAATTGTATACTTTCTCTGGTCAATTCAATCAAAGGCAGGGTTTTACTAAAGAAACCCTTTAATGATATTCTGTAAGACTAAGAAGGTTATGAATCTTTATAATTGTCATAGACACTTCTTAATTTATTACTATCTTTAATTTTGTTGGGTCATCCCTAATATTATCTTTAGAAATTTTATGACCTAGAAATTTACTTTCTCTAGTCAGAATTCATACTTACCATCTTTGGTAAATAGTTTACAAGTTCTGAGAGTATTTGGTACACTCCATAAATGTTGTTCCAAAGTAATCGATATGTCATTAGTGAATACTATTACTCACTTATTCAAGAAAACTTTGCTTCCCCAAATTCATGAATATCATTTATTCAAATGGTTTAACTTAGAATTTATGAGTTCTGAATGCTGTTTTTCATTTCTGACTCACAATTGATGGTAGTAAATTAAAGGAAATCATCATTGCAGAGTAGACGGTACTTATCCTTCCCATTACATTATTCAAAATTCCATAGTCAATGTATAATCACATTGTTCCATTTTTCTTTTACTAAGAGGATTGGTGCTCTCTAATATAAATTATTTGGTATAACAAATCCTCTATCTAATAATCCTTATAATTTAGTTTTCAACTTATTCAGATCAGTATATGCCTTCTTCTAAAATTCCATAGAGATTTGAGTTGTATAAGGTAGTAATTCAATAATAACTCAATCTCATGTTGGATTGCAAATCTTGAAAATTCCTCAAAATATCATAGAATTTTCTAACTATATCTTTCTTAGATTATTCATCATCTTATAATCACCACATTTGTTCAAAATGCTTGGCATTCATTAAAAATATGTTTAGCTGCCTATATTTGTTTACAGGGTCTTACTTTTCATATATAGTGACAGTTTCCTCATCCATGTGTAAAATGGATTTTCTTTTTACTATAATCCATAACTGTTCCAATATATCAAAATCCATCATATCAATAGGACTAGATTAGTATCCATCTTAATCTTAATGAACTCTTGTGATGACTCATCAACTGAGTAATCATACCTTATCTAATTTCTAACTTGCTAAATTCAAATTTGATGCACAAGATGTATGGATTATGATTTCTTTGTGAACAATATGCCATTATGGTTTGTTTGTTTTTCTTAAAAGGTTTGGGATTGTAATTTCTCATTTTACTATGCCTCTTTGTCTTATTTGTCTTGTAATTCTCCCCAATTTTGGAGGCCATTTCTTCATACTCCAAAAATTGATCATCTATTTATTTATCCTTGTCAAAACTCTTCTCCTTTAATGATTTTGGAGAGCAATAATCACTATTTCCTTGAATTTTCTTCCAAGTAATATTATCTCTATTTGATAAATAGGTCCATTTGACCAATTGCTAGTAAAATGCTATTTCTTATTTCATTAGATATATGTGGCAATTCTAACTCTTTATTTTTACAAGAGTTTGTGATACTGCTAAGGTCTTCTCTGTTTCTAATATCTATTCTTGAGTAATTTTTGTTTCACATTTCCTACAAAGGTTGGGATTAATATTCACAAATCTTTCCATCATCTTTTCTAATTTAACATTTGTTCCTTTTGACCATCCCACTATTACACTCGGTATAAGTGAATAATGATCATATACCGGTGTTAGGGTATTTTATCTCTAGATAGGTATGTTAGTTAAGACTTCAGGTTAAACCTAAATAGCATTACATGTTGTAATGTTATTTTTAATGCTTGATTCCATGGTTTACTATTCCCTATATCGAAATCAGTAATTTATTGAGCCATCCCTCTAGTTATTTTACTAAGTGGCATCTCCTCATATTCCTACATGAGTTAATTATATTAACTCATTCTATCATAATACTTAACTAATGCTATCCTACTCTTATATTAACTTACTATATCTTATTCTATATTTGGATTGTCATCTTTATATTGAACGTTTACAGCTACAAGTGACTGGATGAGCCACTCTAATACCAACTATGACAACTCGGGTTTTTAAAACACTTTTTCATGTTCATTTTCAAAAGATGGCATGCCTAATTTGTAAAATATTTAAACATTTAAAGAGGAGAAAACATTTTCTTTAAAATTCATTTCTAAAAACCTAAATGTCACTTTCACTATCTTTCATTTATACATATTTTATTTGTAACATATATTTCTATTGAATTAATCAATAGAAATTCATTTATTGAAAAAAGGATCCATCAAGTGGTTCACATACACAGCCCTTTATATTTATTACATCAAATGTTCAAAGTACACAAATCCAAATATAATACAAAACTTTCCATAAGAGCATATAACCTTGTTCAATAGTATGATTGTTGTATTCCTCTGTCCTACCCATCCAGTCTTTTCTATTTATATATGAGATATTGTAAATATTCAAACATTTACAATATCTCAACAAGAATATTTACAATATCTCAACAAGCTATGCCTTATAGGGGATTTAAGAAGTATATGGAATTGAAAATATAATCTATAATTCAAGACTTCTTTCATAATTTCACCATTAATATCCATCATATTCCATATGAATCATGTAATTCAATTTTCATGAACCATACTCTGTAAAGTAACTCTAGCATGTAATTTCTCATATGAAATCTTTTATGAATATGTATTCTCCAATAATTCCTAATAATATCATATATATATGTAAATGATTAAAATCATAAAAAATAATTAATATCTTTACCACAATATTCATAACTAGATTACACTAGGTTAAATAATCATCCGGTCTCCACTAGAAAATATCCCTTCATGGGAAATATCAGTAATAAGTTCATATCAGGTATCTTATCATGCCATTTCATAAGGCATCTCATTATGCTATGCATCATAATGCAAAAATACATAAAAGACTACTATACTGCAATTCAGTCCATAACAGTGCACTTGGATAACTGCCAAAGTAATCCACTAATACCAAATATGGAATATGCAATATCCATGTTTGTATGGAGGGACCATGACTATCATAGTGGCGGTTTTCCCATAATTGCCCTACCTAACTTTTTGCCTCCTTTGGGCATAGTATCCATATCATCATTAGTTTTGGAGAGTGGGTGGGCAAACCCTACAACTCTCCTAATATAGTATCCTTAGGCCTATGCCTGTCAAAATCCATAGGCCTCCATGCCCGTATGGAACATAATGATAATACTAGCAGGCTATTTGCCTGTCCATAAAATTTTCTAGTAACATTCTCATCCTCATTAATTTTGTATTCATATACCAAATATATAATTTTTAATTTTAAGGATAAAAATTTAATATAAATGGGACCCATGTCTATTAATTTAGCATTTATATACCAAGGATGTAATTTCATATCTAAGTTTAGGAATAACCATTTAATGTAAATAATACTCATTTCCATTAAATAGTTGCCATGCACTAAGAATGTAATTTCTTAACCTAATTAGATAATGCAATTTCAACACATGCTTTTCAAATAATGATCACATAATTCCAAGCATAAAATCATTATATCATTCTAATAAATCACTATACATTTAATAATTAAATCCTACCAATTTATGATCATTCTACTTGATAAATAATTTTAATTCTAAAATTTCATAACTTTAAATTAGATCATATTTATTACATAGATCTCGCAATTTCACTCTTAAGGTTTCACCTACCTTGAACACAGTAATCCCCAATAATCAATAATCTTGATCGATGTAGAAATTTAGGTTATCTCTCAATTCATATATACACATACTATCATTATCTATCTCTTAATCATCATACTTTTATATGATCTTGTATTTTGTCTTTGTTTAATCATATCTATACACTTTTAGGATTTGTCTGATCATTTCGTTCTTGTCCCTTGATTAATATTTAAGGGTCTATATTTCTTTGTATTGTTTAATCTTAACTAATATATCTCTTTTAAATAGTCTTTCTTATAATTAACTGCTGATCCATAAATATGACAATTAGATTAACTTCTAATATGTCATATCTACGTTCTTGAACTATTTTCTAATCTTAAATCTTCATATACATCTCATTGATTTTTTATTATGTCTAACTTGATGATCTTGATCTTCATTGATTTCTGATCTTTTTGATACATCAACAGTTCACATTCGTTGATCAAAATCATTAGCTTAGATTTTCTATCTTCTAGTTTCTATTGATCTCATTTTTATCTGAGATTTATTTTTCAAAGTTTGATCTATTAATCTTAGATCCTCCTTTTATCATCCTTGATTATCATGATTTTTCATTTGATCTTCCTTGATTAAAATTATCTTACTTAAAGGCTTGCCTTGATCCTTGTATTCTAACCTTTGATTATCAATCTATGTTTTACATCACTTAATATTTCTTGATCTTGACTACTTTGTATAGTCAACATAATATTCCTAAGTTAATTTATACACAACCATCCTTAGTATGTTTGCTAATTGAGTACTGTTACTGATTTATCTCACCAAAATCTAGACACCTCCTCCTTATTTTAGATTTAACTAATACTTATCAATTAAAGTCTGCTCTAAAAGTGTTTAATACAATTCTCATGGAAGGAGGCATTTAGACCTCAACAAATATCAACAAAATGCGAGAAAAAAACACTTGGATTTTGTATACCCCCTATAACAATGATGTTTAGAATCCACTAGAGTGGCAATAGATCTTATGTTTTACAAGGATCCTATGAACTCTTTTACCCTAAGTCCCTTTTCTACTTGATTTTAAACTTATATCCAAGAACTTGATTCTGACATTCAAGGATGATGATTATTTTCCTAAGTGGGCCAAGGATATGGTGATGAAATTCATTCCTTATCTTATAAGAATTTCTGCAGACCCTTACTAGTATTAATTTCATGTTGTCATTATAATGTAAATGTTCATGAATGTAAATCTAAGTTTAGATAAATCAAATATTTAAGTTTTTGATAATTTTTTAAGTAAATTTCTTATTATTACTTAACATATAAATCTAACCATTCATATAATCTAATAATTAAATCTACAATTAAATCAAATGCAAGTAATCTAAAATTTAACAAATTCAATAATAATAAAGCATATCTCAATTTCAATAATGATCCAATGATCAGATCTAATTTTTATTCAATAGATCTAGGGTTTTTATCACATTAAGGCTCATATCATAATTTCTTTCAATTATGTAAGATCTGACCTATTAATTCAAGTTATCTTATCAATACATCATGTATTCATCATCATCAGATGGTCTAATCATCTTTTGATGTAACTAATCCAAGCTATTAGTTAGGTTTTTGGTTATTGGTCATCATAATCAGTGCTTAAATTATAAATTTTATGAGTTCAATAGATTCTACTCTTCATTAGAAATCCAATGGTTCTTTTTTATCTCAATTTTGAGTTAAATTAAGTTCAAAATTGAATTTTGAATATTTTTACTATTTTCAATGGTCTAGATTAAATCTAAAACTTCAGATGTGAGAAAAAGGCAGTGGTGTGCATCTCCGTCTCCAAGACGCAACGCGCATCACGTTCATTCCACGATCACGTCACACAGCGATGCGTGTTAGGACACACCCATAGGGTGCATCTTCATTAGCATCACGCTACATGCATTCTGGGAACAATTCACCGGAGGTAGGTGAGACGGTTTGATTTAGACCCTCAGATCAACCACATCTAGATCTTCATCATACATCATCAGAAATTTTACTATTTTTACAGATCGGGGGTTTTAGGGTATTTTAAATTGATCAAAGGGGTTCAGATCATCCTTGTGGAAATGTTTTGATGGTTTTCCATTCATAGTTCATTGGATCTGTTTCGGCAATGAATCACCTGGCAGTGGAACAGATTCAATGGTAAAAACATGGTTTTTTTGCCAAAAAAAAAGAAAGGGAAAGGGGGAAAAAGGCCTACCTTTTTGCCCAGAGGAGAAAGAAGCTGGTGATGGAGATGAGGAGCCAAAGAAAATGAATCTAGTGTCTCCAATGGGTGCAAACATTTGTGTGCTCGCTGGTGCACTGATGTCGCAGGAATGGAGGGGAGTTGCTAGAGGGTGTATTGCCAGAGATCGAAAGGGAACGAGGGAAGTGGGTGTGGGTGTGGGCCAGTGCTGTTGCCGAAAAACGAGGGTGAAACAAATCATGGATTGTCAGACTGGGGGGAAACACTAGTTAGGTGCATTAGGTGGAAGGCATGTCCCTGGATGCTTCATCCTAGCACAAGCTGGATCCTGTGTCAGACATGTCTAGGGACACTCTCTGGGGCTGGTAAGAGAGGAGAGAGAAAAGAAAGGAAAAGGAGAGAGAGAGAGAGAGAGAGAGAGAGAGAGAGAGAGAGAGAGAGAGAGAGAGAGAGAGAGAGAGAGAGAGAGAGAGGAGATTTGTACAAATTTTGTGGGATTTTTTGTTTGGTATTTATAGGCTAATTTTGATTATTTTAATTTAATTTTTAATTATTTAATATTTTATTACACTTTTATTATTAAATTGAAAGTGAATTCCTCATTATTTCCACTTTCATCATTCCATATTCCTTGTACTAGCTATCACACAGCTCACTGAACTTTTGTGGACCCAGCACAAAAGTAAAATTACCATTTTACCCTTATGGGTAAAATTAAATTCTAAAAATTAAGAAAAATATGAATTTTTCATTCAAACTCCAATTTCACTGTACTTATAGTTGTTGAACTCAATTTTTTGTAGACATTCCAAATATCCATGTCTCATCTCCTGATTCCATTTCTATCAAAAGTTAATTTTATTGGAATATTAAATTCCAACTCTGTTTCCAAAATTTTGAATTATACTTTAAATAATTCAAATAAATTCATAAACATTGGGGTTATTACACTAGGCTCCTTAGCTTGTCACTTAGTTATGGTTTAAATATGGCCAAGTAGCTTAAGTAAAACACATGCAAAGGTAGTAGACTTTGCATAACTTGTGCATAACCCCACTTTGGTTTCTCCAATTGCATCCATTGCTTGTCATAAAGATGATCTTGGATTTTGATCTCTCTTTGAATTAATTATTTTTAGGTCTTGACTAGATCTTTTGATCTTGATCTTCTATTTTTTTCTTGATCAATCTCAACTATTGTATCACTATCTCGCTTCCTATAAAGAGTAAAAAACTCTAATTAAATCCTATAAAAATATAATTAATCATATACTTATCTTGGATCGACCTCTAGATATAAAAAATATCAAAATTTGGGTTTTAGATAATAAAAAAAATGCATGTGTTACGAATTTTGATAAAAAAACCTTGTTTTACCCCTATAGGTTATAATACATGTATAACTAATTGGGTGATTTTTGTTCAAAATTAAACACTTATCACATCCTCAACTAGCATTTTGCTCCCGCACAAAATATGCAAAAAAATTATTTTACAAAAACTAATATAAAGTACCTATAGGTACTCACATTTGTATTTAGCACATGCAATAATCCCTTAAACCCCTAGGTTACCACTGGTAGACAAGTTATGTCTCGCATGGGTTTGCAGTGAATATACCCACAAAATTTTAAAAAAATTTATGAATATACTTTATTCATTTCAGAATATTTTTCTTTTATTTAGCTTATCTTAAATACCTAACCTTGGCCTGCTAATAAAGATGAACAAGAAGGTTCAAAATTCTATCCTTATGCTAAAGGTATCAAATTATATTATTAAACCTTGAAAGATGAGTGTGTGTTATTGCTAATATATAGTTATAATCTCCAAGTCAAATATAACATAAATTACCATCCAAATATATACTTTGACTCCAATTCTCACAAGATATATTTATCACTCAAAAAGAAGTCACTCAAAAAGATATACTCTCTCATTAATATTCAAGTAAAATATTGTTCATCAAATCCAAAAGTCTCACATATTTCATCAAGTCCAATGTCACCACTATTTCATGAATACACAACCCCTAATTGATGGATAAAATAATCCAAGCTATCTTTATACTCATTCTTATGTGAATTTTTTTTCAATTACTAAAAATAAAGTTTTTCTCAATACAATCATGCATAGATCAATGAATGATCATCAAATTAAGGAATTTTATTATTATTATTATATATATATATATTTAATACCCAATCCCCATTATGCCCCTTGGTAAATTGTGTTAAGACATGCAAGATGATTTTATGTCTTCATGAATCTATAGTGCCCCCTAGGCCTTGGTGCCCAAGCAAGTTTTCCCTATATAAAGGGCACCCCTTAGGCCTTCCTAATTTAAGCCTTTCATATTGAGCTCTAAATGTTAGCTTAGCTTTCTTAGTTTGGAAATTAAAGAAAGGCTCTCTGGGATCATTCTTATTCATCACTCTTCTTCCTGACAGTAAGGTCGTAGATTCTTGATCGTTTGACACCAAGCGTCTTGCAATCTTTGAGATCTTGGGTCTAGAACAAGTTTCCATTATATTTGAGATTTAGAACCTATGGTGCTTTCCTATATAGATTTGTAGATATATCAATATTTTTGGTCCACTTCCTACCAACTTAAGCTTTTGGGGAATGATTATCCAACATGGTATTAGAGCTTTATTAACCAAAAAGCTATGAATTCAATTCCTAAGAATCCCCATATTTGTTTTCATGTGTAAGAGTCCCAAAAAGAGGGCCTTTACATGGGAGGGTTTGTTAGATTTATAAATATCATTAGTCCTCTTCCTATTAGCTGAGACTTTTAGGTTGAGTAATAATCCAATAAGATTGTCAAATGAGTTACCCTAGGCAAATAAATTTCATCTCCACTTAACTAGAGATTTGACTGTGTTTCATTCTTTGGCCTATAAGAATGATGTATGATTTTAAAGAGATCTATTTAATTCAATTTGAGACATTCATTAGTGGGGATATTGTACAACTTAACCTAAAGCTCAAGATTTTTACTCAGTTTAGGAAGCAAGTTGAGTACAGCATTATTGTATCCCCAAGATAGAGCTGCCATCTAGAGGCTTCGACTTCTTCAAGAGGTTCAATGAATTAATTTAGTACAAGTATTATATATTATTGTGGAATACTATATTTTCAACATTTGAACAGTTTCTTGGATGTTAGAAGCAATCAAATGATTCTAACACTACGCTGGAAATGATACTGTAATAACAATTTATGATAGGACTCTTCAGAATTAGATCTCTAGAAGCAGTAAACTCACACACGCACATTCTCTCTCTTTAACTTATATTGCTTAATAGCGAGCATTAAGGCCTATTGCTTAACATTTTCTAAATAATCCATATTTGCACGTACCTATCATGTGTCATGAGTCAAGGCTATGACATCATTTGTCCTATGATAAAAGAAGTTATATGGTAGGTCTTATTGGAGTTACTGCACCACAAAAATCTTTCAGATCATTTGCACTTGGTCACAGGAAACATCTTCTTTCAAGTGTCACTTACATTCCATCAACCAGACAGGTCCTCAGTCATTCTTCCCTGTGACAGACATTCACAAGAGAATACATGGAGAAAGGAATTGATACTCAAACCATCGATTGTACCCCACTTATACCCGTACTCTTTTTCACCGTTTCCTAACTAAGAGAATGAAACTCAATGCAATATGGTTTTCAGAATGACCGCATACATGTGTATTGGTCCTTAAAGACCCATTCTTCAAGAAACCTCCATGCTATTTCTCTAAATCATTTTCTTTGCGTCCTACTTTAAGTTGAGAAAATTTTCTTGGTTAATACCTTAGCTAGCAAGTAAAAAGAATCCCACTTAGAAGGAAAGTTTTGCTTTTCTGTAATTTGGACAGCAAGTATTTCTTTAGACAATTTTTTCTCTTAAAAATCTTATATCAAGTGTACTTTTTTAGAAAATTTTATTTCTCTAAAAGATCTTCTATCAAGTAGGTCCCACCACATGTATAGCGGTGAATATGAGTTGCTCACATAACACGCCTCTCTCCTTGCTTCCTTTCCTCGCCTGTGGCTGTACAATTAGGGGTGGCAATTCGGGTTGGCGGGTCGTGTTTGTGGCGACACGAACACGACACGACCTGTGTAACACGATTAATTGATTGAGTCGTGTTGGATACACGACACGAAATGACACGACACGACCCGACATATTAAAAAAACTACCCTCTCAAGTCAAGTCCCAACTCCCAAGTGAATAGAAGTTATAGAACGGCTACCAAGGCCCGAACGGGCCAAATCCCAAAACAACCACAATAAAATAAACTAACATATAGGACGGTTATTTCATAACCATTCTATAAAACCCTAACATATAGGATGATTGTAACATAACCGTCCTATATATCATTGGTTTTATAGGACGACTATGAAATAACTGCCCTATATATTACGGATTTTATAGAACGGTTGTGAAATAACCGTCCTATATGTTATTTTATAGTACGGTTATTTCATAACCGTCCTATATGTTAGGTTTTATAGAACGGTTGTGAAATAACCATCCTATAGTTTACTTTTTATAATTTTATTCCACTCCACCGTTATGACTGATCTTCTCGATTCGACCGAATCAGTATCTTGAATCTTTGATCACCTGAAGCAATGACAACGAGGTTCTGGAGCAGAAAATCAGAATTGAATAGCATGGGTCTTTCAGTTATGAAGAACTAGACTTTCAACCCAAGTTACCAACCCCCACATAAATTGTTAGGAGGGAATTCATTTCTCCAACTCCTTTCATGCTCATTGTCACTGGTCATTGCTATATCCATTGAATTACTGGTGACTGATCCACCACACCACACGACAAGTACAGAGACAACCAAATTACCAATAATGTTCCTGTAATATTTTGTTATTTTATTTAGAAGCAACAAAGTTCTTTATAGTTTAGTATTACACCACTACCACTCACTGACTCACTTCACAAGTTCACAATTCACATGATATGTGAAAAAGAGAGAGACTGAAATGAATCAAATAACCACAATACTAGTAAATAAATATGGATTAAGTAGCACATGATGGAAATATACTTCCATCAATGTATTATGTATCAAACACAACAAATTAAAATAAGTCATGAAAATTATACAAATTAATCAAAATGAATTGATCCAGAGTCTTCAGTTGGTTGAAGTGATCCTGCAGTGCTACTTATGCTTATAATGTCCTCAGTAAGCTCATCCACGGCAACTGTAATGGTAGAGTCTACAATCATATAGAATAAACAAGCATTAGTTATTACTAAGCTCATATAAAATATAATGTAAATATAGAATTATAAACTATTACCTTTCAATCCATATAGCCAATCTCTCACACAAATCAATGCTTGCACGGTTTCTGGCTTTAAAGTAGATCTATATTGGTCAAGAACCCGACCACCAACACTAAAAGCAGACTCCGATGCAACTGTAGATATAGGAATGCTCAAGACATCACGAGCCATGGCAGCAAGTTCAGGATACCTAAAATCAACATTTGAATCAAATATAAATGTAAATAAGATTACAGAAAATAGTGTTTACATGAGATTATTAGTCAAACAACCTCTATTGATTGCCTTTCCAGAATGCAAGAATGTCTAGCTTTGACTCTTGCAATCTTGGTTCATCTAAATAAAGCTCCAATTGTGATTTTTGCATAGCCAAAGTACCTCCTTCACCTTCAAATGAATCAAATTCCTAATGCAAATGCAATTATATTATTCAACGTACTATAAGACAATTCATACTTCATAGCAAATTTTAATTTGCTAAGTAGTAAGCGACATATAATGAAAGATACAATTATAAATAAAATCACCTTCATGACATCTAAAACCTCTTGACTATATGACATGTTTTGTCTATCATCAGCACCTGCACCTCTAGCCACTGGTGTAGATGAGGAGGAAGGAATAGGATAAATCTTAACCTTATATTCATTGAAGAGAGAGAATAACTTTTCCCTAACTTGAGCAAACTCCAAGCAGCCGCCGCCCAACAATTTCTTGTACGTGAATTCCACAAAGGAGAGCTTATACCGAGGATCCAACACACATGCAATTGCCAAAATGGTGCTGAATTCAGACCGATTACTTTGAAAACTTGGCAAACATTTGGGTGGACATACGCTTCATATAGTCATCATCACTTCTCATGTATTGTGTTAAACTCAAATAAATTACAAATGCTGCACGAAAGTAGAGATTTGCAATGGGATATTTGGATCCGAGAGAACATGCAGTGGCATCATAAAAAGCGCCAAAAACTTCAAAATTTTTGTAGCCTTTTCCCATTCAATGAAAGAAGGACAATGCTTATAATTTGAGTCACTTAGTTCTAAGTGACAAAATGCACGTTGGTAACAAAGAGCACTTTCAAGCATCAAATACGTTGAATTCCATCTTGTAGGACAATCTTGTCTTAAGCCCTTTTTTGTCTCAATTGACATGTGATTCACACACTCTAAAAATTTTTGTTTTCTACTTTGTGATGCTTTGACATACTTGATACTCTCTCTAATTTTTTGAATAGCATCATCAATTTCTTTCAAACCATCTTGCACAATCAAATTCAAAACATGACAACAACAACGTAGATGAAGGAACTCTCCACCACAAACAAGAGTGTTCCTGATGTTTAATTGATGCCTTAATGTACTCAACAGAAGAATCATTAGAAGAAGCATTGTCTAAAGTGATTGAAAAAATCTTTTTCTCAATCCCCCATTCTACCAATAATGAGTATAACTTTTCTGCTAATGATATTCCATTATGTGGAGGTGGTAGGAAACAAAAATTTAATATCCTCTTTTGTAAGACCCACTAACTATCTAGAAAATGTGCTGTGAGACTTATATAACCATCAGTAATGCAAGAAGTCCACAAATCCGATGTCAAACTTATCCTGCTAGGTGCCAATTCTAACATCTCTTTTATCTTTCCTTTTTCTCTTTTATACATTCTCGTAACATCCGCTTTTCTTGTATTTCTACTAATCAAGTGCAAATCTGCACGCAAATATTTCAAGATGAGGTCTAATTCCATCATACTCAACAAATTGGAAAGGCAAATCATGCATAACAACTGCAGCTGCTACTAACTCATGATAAACTTCAGGATCAAACTTATTATCTGAAGCTGCACTTAGTGACACTGACATACTCCCCTGACTTTGAGATAAAAGCAACTGGCCTATATCACGAGAAGAGCTCCGTTGACAAGTCTTTATATGACGTTTTAAGTTACCAGTACCAAATTTGCTATCACAAATGTATATTGCATAGCACTTCTTGCATTTACACCTTTGCCTTCCATCTTCTGATAGAGGAAGGTGTTCAAAAAAATTCCAAACTGGAGACATTAGTTTCCTATGCTTTTTACCTCTATTGGATTTTGAAACTAACTCCACGTTCTCCAAATCAGCAAACTCATCATCATCGTTGTTGTGGTGTAGCATATTCAAGTTATCAGAAACATCAGTGCTCCCAACTTCAACTTGTGCCTATATTGCAAAATGCAAATGACAAAAAAAAATTAGTTCACACTGACAGTAAACTAAACACTTCAGACTTCACCAACAATTACTAATAAGTAATAAGGGAAGGGAGTGAGTGAGTGAGACACTGAGACTTGAGAGTTGAGACTCGAGAGTGAGGAAATTGAGAGGAATGAAAAGAGTCAGACTCATAATTTCATAGAGAAATAACAAAAAACAAACACATGACATACCTGTGGTGCTGTAGTAGGGGTGCTGCTGCTCATCGTGTTAGAACTTAGAAGGGTTGATGTTTGAACTTGAAGAAGAAATCTGGATTCTGGTCCTCTGGAGTCTGGAAAGGGAAATCTGAAACAGATGTAAAATTGTAAATTATAAAAGCAGCTGCAAACCTGCAAGCCTTCAACTTCAACCTTGGGTTGGTAACGTTGGTTATGTTACTTATGTATTAACGGTCCTATATTTATAAAATATAGTACGGTTATGTATTAACCGTCCTATATTTTAAAAATATAGAACGGTTATGTGCTAACCGTCCTATATTTAGATAATATAGAACGGTTACTTACTAACCATCTTATTTTTTGTAAGCTTTAACATATAGGATGGTTATACATTAACCATTCTATATTTTCCAAATATAGAACGGTTATACACTAACTGTTCTATTTTTACATAATAATATAGGACGGTTACGGACTAACCATCCTATTTTACACATGGTTTATTCCTTCATTACCAATCTGTGAGTGTGACTGTGAGTCTGTGACTGTGAAGTCTGTGATGTGCCAGATTTTCGCTTTTCAAGTGACCAGTCTGCCTAACAAAGACTGATAGCCTTCTTTCCTCCAATTCCAAACTGGCAAGTGGCAAGTGGAGTTAATGAAAGTTAAAACTTACACTTCAATCATTTGTCAAATATTTTGATGCCCCTAGTTATTGTCCTTAATGTTACTTAACTTACTTGTTAGATAACTTAGATAGTTAGATGTCATGAATCATGATAGATGATCCGAGGTGGGGGCGGGGGGGCCCCCTTGTAGACTTGTAGTGGCGGGAAAAAAAAAATGAAAGTTGAAAACTGAAAAGAACATAAAGGTTTAACTTTAACTAATTAATAATTATCTAGGTATACTAACTACTAAGTCAATCTAGAGTCTAATCTAACTGTCTAAGGCAATTGTTTTGTCTTTTTGTACAATTGTATTGTATCATGTAAGTTAAGTAAGCCCAAATCCAATTATCCAACTATAAGCCTATAACTATAAGTTATAAATAACTGTATAACCAATTTCTTATCAACCATTTTCAGTTTAGCTACACATTGTCACATGTCAATTGTTACAACTTACAAGTTACACTTAGTAGATAAGTTAACCAAGTTTTGTAAGTTGTACAAGTAAAAGTGAAGTGAGAGAGAGACTAACTAACTGTCATATATTGTTGTATAAAATTATAAATGCTAATGAATAATGATTTTCTTATGTTAATTTCACATGTCTCACCAACCAATTGATCTAATATATCTCTTTTCAATCAAATTCATGAATATCATGTATCCAACTTATATAACTCAATATTTGTTTCTCATTTCTAACTCCCAATTGATAATAATAGATTAGGAATAACTCATTCATGATTCATCCATGATCCTTTGATCCATCATTCATGTAGACATTGTAGAGTAAAATTTAGTAACTCCTTTAGTAATATCATTCAACATTTGTGTTAATTCAACACACAACTCCTATTCTCTGTTCACATTCTCACCTCACCTAATGAGTTAATTACAATGTTACATAACTAAATAACTAATAACTATTCCCTTGGGACCCTTCCTAGTTCCTATACTATACTCATTATCCTCTAATGAGATAATTACACAACTCTTTCTATACTCATTCTCAAGCTACTGAGTTAATTACATAACTGTTTCTATTCTAGTTCAGTTCAGTCATTCTTACCTAATGAGTTAATTACATGACTCTTTCTCTTTCTTTACTTATTATCATTTATCAATGTTATCATCAACATTCAACAACTTTTGAATTGAGTATGAGTTACTTACATAACTTTGCTTTTTTAAGATGATCCTCAAGTGAGATCATCAGACATCAGATGAGTTAAATACATTATATACATAATTAACACCAACTTTACTCATCCTCCCCTAACCTCAACCTCAACAACTATGTTGAGTTGAATATGATAGTATGAGTTACTTACATAACTTTGCTTTTAAGCTGATAGATACTCAAGTAACTCAACTCAACTGAGAAGTCTGAGCCTGAGATAGTGAGATGAACATAATACATATATGCCTATATGCTCTGTCTTTTTAAGCTCATCCAGTTATCCTTAACTTAAGGAAATTAAGATGAGTTAATTACATAACTCTTTCTCCACTCTATACTTAATAACTAGTTTTATTTAAGCACATCATCAACTAAGATTAATTAAATACATAACTCTTATAACTTATACAACTCCTATATTTCAATATATAGATGGTTATAAACAAACCATCCTATATTTAAATATATTATAGGACGGTTATTTTAAAACCGTCCTATATTTAAATATATTATAGAACGGTTATTTTGAAACCGTCCTATATTTAATATATTATAGAACGGTTATTTGAAAACCGTCCTATATTTGATTATGTTATAGAACGGTTATTTGAAAACCGTCCTATATTTAAGTATATTATAGAACGGTTATTTGAAAATCGTCCTATATTTAAATATATTATAGAACGGTTATTTGAAAACCGTCCTATATTTAAGTATAATTATAGAACGGTTATTGAAAAACCGTCTTATATTTAAGTATATTATAGAACGGTTATTGAATAACCGTCCTATATTAGTATATTATATAGAATGGTTATTTTAAAACCGTCCTATATGGTTCTATACATATAATATATCGTTTTCACTTTTCACCTTGGTCATTCTTAGCCCTAATTTCAATCTTCCAAGTTCCAACCCAACGATCCAATCCAACCTATACTGAGAAGGTGAAAACGACCATTCCTCTTCGATCTTTCACAGATCTAAGCAAAGAAAGGTATGTATTTACGATTTTTTGCATCTTTAATGTAATTTTGTATACAGTTCTGTTACTTCTGTAACCGTAAAAAGTAATAAAGAACACAATCTGATAATATAAAAAAACCTCTGTCTGGTTTCTCTGATCCTTGCCTTAAACTTGTTCTGTCATTTCGTTGTCAAACACCTATTTCTCATATTTTGATTTATGTTGTCTTTCATTTGAGTCTGGAAACGGGGTTTGTTGGGAAAAAGATGGATGAGCAAAAAAAAACGGAGCTGGAAGCCTGGAAGTGGAATGGGATTATGGGAGATATCAGATATGTATGTTCCTCTGACGGAAAAACCAAACATATAAATTATAAAGGTTCTGAGTCTTCCGACTTTGCCCATAGTGCATTAGTGCTGAATCAGTGAATCCTAATAGATAGGTTCTCAGAGAACTACATCTATTGAAATAGTCTCCAGCTGAAATGTAGAGCATCGAGCAAGAGAAGAAGCGGTGACGTATGTCGAAGATTGAGGGAGAGAGACATTAAACTAGTTCTTTCTTTTACAAAATGGAAAAAAACATTACCTTTATCTAATTTATCACAAACTAGCTACAGCTTATATCCCAATTTCTTCTTTTCCTTAAGGGAGCCCTAGAAAAAAGAACCAAATCAAGAAAAATCTCTCAAAAACTAAATTAACATATCTCATATCTGCATCAAACAATGTCAGATTTTCAACATTTTTGATGTGTTGGAACTGTTGAAACAAGAGGAATGATTAAGTGATAGTTGACCAAAATAAAAAATAAAGGATGAAGGAACATAACAGATTTTTTAAATTATTATTAGACTGGAATGAATGTTTTGAGATAGGAAATTTAATGAAATGGCCAAATCAAGCTACAAATAATGAATGTTATACAAAAACAAAATATCACTTTTTTTTCCACTCTGCATACTGGAATGGCATACTTCTGGGGCTATGGCACTATGCCAACATCACATAAAATGGGAACATGCATAATTGCTTGTTTGAAGAGATAGAGGGAGCAACAATCTGACCTTGTAGGAGGCTTCCAATATAGTCTCCACTGTCCAATGAAAAATTTGTGATGGTTTTCAAGGGTGCTACTGCTTATTATCCCTGTATAATTGTATTCCTCTTTTCTTGTCTAACTGTAGTCATTTTTATTTTGAAGCAAACATGGAGCAAGTAGAAGAGGTAGGAGAGGTACAAGTAGAACAATTACAACACACAGAAGCAGAACAATCAAGGCTATCAAGCACATGTCCATCAGTAACACCACCGGTGGTCAGTGTCAAGAGAAAGGTCAGGGGGAGGGGCCCAACGCAAATGGAACATATAAATAAGAGAACCTCAATTGGAATAAAAGAAATGGTACAATTCAACACTAAAGGCCAACCGATTGGTGGTGTTGCACATGCCTATGCTAGCTTCATATGTTGCATAGTTAGAAGACTTGTGCCAGTATCAGTGACTGATTGGAGACATGTATCGCCACAAGTCAAAGATTCAGTATGGGAAATGGTCAAGGTATGTAAATTCTTCCTACATATAACATAATATGTCCTTTATATTTATATGTTTTGTTTTTGTTTGCATATGAATCACGATAAGATACACAAAGTTGCTGCAATACTCACTAGTTAGTCACTTTAACATGCTTCTTCTTTTGTTTTGTAGTCTGCCTTTGACGTATCTGATGAGTGCAAGAAGCAAGCCTTGCTAGGAGTTGGTGAAGCTTGGAGGAAATGGAAGAGTGAGCTTGCAAGGAAGTACATACTTCCAAATTCTCATGATCCTTCTACGCTTCACATGGTCCCTCAGTTGTATTCCTGCTTCATTGACCAAGAAGCATGGAATCAATTTGTACAATATAGGCTATCTCCTGATTTTGAGGTAATCACAACTTGAACTAGCCAAGCTAAATTTTGAGTCTTGTAATTATTATAATTGATTGTATTTTGAATCTTTGATCATATTACTTTGATGTCCAGGCAAAGCGTATAAAAGGACAAAAGGCTCGTGCACAGAACCATACGCCGCACCACCTTTCAAAGGTTGGCTATGCACGATTAGAAGCAGATGTAGTAAGTATATCATGTCACATTCCATTTGTCTAATCATATTAGATTATTATTTTTATTAACTCTGACTTAGTGTCTCTTATAATCTTATTACAAAGAAAAGAAGGCTGGGACAACAGATCCCATCGACCGTGCTATTCTATGGAAAATGGCACATTCGAAAGGGCGTAACTCCCAGACCTTTGCCAACGAGACAACTGCAACAATTGCTTCAAGAATTGTAAGTAGTTTAAGACTTTAAGTTTTATACTTTTACTTTATTTGCATACTGCCTAGTTAAATACTTTTATACTTTTATACCCTTGCATAGTATATTATTTAAATATTACATATATAATAGTGATTTTATCATGTTATGATCTTTATTTGTGCAGGAAGAGTTGACCCAAGAACAAGAAGAAAGTGCAACTACAGGTACTCTTAGCAGCACTACTGCTAAGGGGGACATCCTGTATAGGGCAATGGGCAACAAGAATGAGCACCCTGGCCGGGTAAGGGGCCAAGGTCGGGGTGTTGTTCCTTCCAAATTCTTCCCCAAACAAAAGGCTCTTACGCTACAAGAATTGGAAGAATGGAAGAAGCAAACAGTTGTGGAGATATATAGCATGGTCAAAGATCAACTATTGAAGGAACTCCAAGGTGGCCGAAGAACCTCATGTGAGGATGTTGGCGGCCCTCAAGCTAAAGCTCAACCTCAAGTTCAACCAGCAAGAAATAATAATAGCTGCACTCCTACTCCTAGTCCTCTATCAGATGAAGAGGTGGCAGAACAAGTACTCCCAATCAGTGAGGTATGTATATTCACTTGTTTAGTTTTACAATGTTACTTATTTACTTTTGTTTTTAGTTTACATTTTACATTACAACACTAATTATTATATATATGTCATTTCTCAAATGCAGGTGGGTCAGTGCATGTTGCAGCTACATACATTTGAGAACCATGTGGTTGTGGCAACACTGTACGAGGTTCGGCCCATGACTTCCACCACCTTGCATGGTAAGTTGATGCCTCCACACACTAAGCGTGTGTACATCACTACTGCCACTCAACCAGATGCTCCCCTTCCATTTCCAGTCGAAGGGGATGATGTTGAAACTGTTGGGGATGTAATTGGATATCATGTGTGTTGGCCAGAGAAACACATAAAACCAATGATATCCAATTCCAAGGTACATATATACTAACTGTAGTCATGGCTTCATTTTCTCCTACCTTTTTTTAAGTCCTCCTAAACTGTTCATTGATTAATATTGTCTGCAACATGTCTGACAAATAATCACGAAAAGCAAAGACAAGGGGCAATTGAAGCAAACCTTGCCGCCGGCAAATTCTAGCATAGTGGCAAGTGTAGCCACATCCCAGCCTTCTCAGGTAGTACTAGTTCTATGTTTTTCCATAGTCACTACTCACAAGTCATAAGTCAGTAGTACTAGTTCTTTAGTTCAAAACACTTGTTAGGTGCTCACTAGTCACTACTCACAAGTCACAAGTCAGTAGTCACAATGTTATTATTGTTATATTATAAAATATTCTAATTTTACCTCACTGGGTTTCTTCTTTTATATCTGCTAGTATATCAGTATATGTTGTATATATTCATTACTAATTTCTAAAATGTTACATGATTACATTTACAGTGTAGGTATCAGGTGGAGGTTCCACCTAACACACCTCCATTCTTAAGGGTACTGTACAGACTGGCCAATGAAGGCAACACAAATACAATGAACCCTGTAAGGATAGAGGCAGGTGTGCTTTCAAACGATGTGGTTGAGGTTCCACTCTTCAAGGAAGACCTCATAGCCATATGTAATATGGATCAATTGGAGTACATGCACATCATAGTCTATATAGGGTACGTCGTGTAACTGCTCTATTAGAGTTAAGACTTACCAATCAATGTAACATTACTTAATACTTGCTTTTTTAATAAAACTTAATAATTATTTGACATTAACCCAAATTTCAAATGCAGGTATTTACATGATAGCTTGCATAGACTAGAGGTCAAGGACATTTACAAGTTCTTTGACCCTTCTCTTGTCTTTCAATTGGACCATTTGCCTAAGGACAAACAAAGTGAAGATATCATTCCTGGTCTCATGACTTGTGCGAAGGGGCAAGCATTACTGATTCCCTACAATAGCGGGTACATTGTAACATAGGTTGCTTAATTATGCCATTTTAATTTCACAATTCATAGTTTCATACACATGAATACTACATCAGTTAAGATTAGAGAAAATTCAATTGAACTATTATTTTTATAGGTCCCATTGGATGTTGCTAGCTTTGGATGTGCATGGTGGCCATGCAATTTTTTTTATTCATGTGGAGCACACATTCGGGAACACCTTATGGAAATTATAAACAAGTAAGTCTTTATTATTCTTTTTATTATAATATAACTACTCACCTGGCAACTATAATAATATTCATAATCTAATGCTTTTCAATTATATGTGTGTAGAGCATGGTATAAATGGGCTGAGAGGGAAGGCATTCACCACCTACCAAAACTCAACTGGAAGAAGGCCAAGGTACAGTTTACTAATTACTGCTCTTTAGACTCTTTCATATAATTTTAAACCTGAAATTGTTGGAAATTATATTTTGAAACTTTTATGTTGTCTTTGGTGGCATTGTTTTGCAGTGCCCTCAACAAAAATCAGATTGGGAGTGTGGATATTATGTTCTTAGATACATGAGAACCCTCATTCGCAATGGAGTTTCAATCTCACAATTGAGAAAGGTAACACTTAGACTTACTGACCAAAGTTGCGCTTTTGATTTGTATATTTCCTGACTTAATTCAATATCACATGTCTAATCTCTGAACTAAGTTATTATATGTTTCTTGTAGGTGGATTTTGGAACCAAGAGTTACTCCCAGTTGGATCTAGATGATATTAGAATGGAATGGACAGATCATATTATGAATTTTAATTTGTAGTTCAGTGATGTAAAATTGTAAATGAATGTATATTATCATTCATGTATATACATTTTACTCAAATATAATACAAAGATCAGTTCATTTCAATGAATGTGTTCTATTTTTCTTTTGATTGAAGTACACTGTATCAATGTATGTGCTTTCCTTGTTTCAAACTTTCAAATTTCAATGATGTGATTGTGAAGTTGGTGTTTTGATCAGTAGATGGGTTAATCATCAATTTTCAATGATGGCTTAGATCAGCAGATGGGTTGTATTGTATCATGTATGTACATACAATCTACAAATACAGTATGGGTGGTTGATATCATATCATGTATTGTATCATGTACTGGAGAGGGAGTCATATATGGAATGGAGGTTGATGATTGAAATTACTGATATATACTGAAGTTGTAGATATGATTCATATGAATATGATACCAAAAAACTTTCAAATTTCAATGATGTGATTGTGAAGTTGGTGTTTTGAATGGAGACCTGATGGACATCCCTGCCTATACAGGCAATTTCATCCATTTGTTGAGGAATGAGGATAAAATTAAAAATGCCAAAGTTCGAATGATTGTCTCAGCATTGGTGCACACTGGGCCTATTGACAATTGGAATGATATAGTCATGGAGATGGTGCTAAGTGATTGATATGTTGGGCAATTGTGATGATTGGAGCCCATGATTCTAAGCTACCAAGTTTCTGACAATCGGAACACAATTGTTTGTGTGAACAGAAAGAGGGATGAGGAAGTTCCACTAGTTGTAATTATATCATGTTTGCAAGCTTTCACTTATCTATTGCCAATCAAATGTGTTTTATCAGAAGCTTGCAAACTGGAAGGTGAAGTTGCTTCGGCTTACATTTCAAGAAATCCTGCTTCATTCAGATCTTGAATCACAGATTTCTGGATTATATTTTGTGAATTCCTGTTTATAGTTTGTCACTCTCATGTCTTTGCTTTCTTTTCATATTCTCTAAGATGCACCCGAACAAGAACCTGGAAGAAGCTGTTCCTCTGAGAATATCTTTATAGTATATGTGTGAGAATAACTCATTAACTCTTAACAGTGGCTCCAGAAGAACCCTCCATTCTCCAATATAACTTAGTAATATAGGACGGTTAGTGAATAGCCGTCCTATATAACTAGTAATATAGGACGGTTTGTGAATAGCCGTCCTATATATAACTAGTAATATAGGACGGTTTGTTAATAGCCGTCCTATATATATATATATATATAACTAGTAATATAGGACGGTTTGTGAATAGCCGTCCTATATATAACTAGTAATACTAATATAGGACGGTTTGTGAATAGCCGTCCTATATATAAGTTATATTATAACTACTAATATAGGACGGTTTGTAAGTAACCGTCCTATATAATATAAATACTAATATAGGACGGTTACTCATGAACTGTCCTATATTTTCAAATCGTGTCTTAAAGTGTTAAGGTAATAAGGTCATGAGTGAGTCGCGTGTTAAATAGGTAGACACGACGGGTCAAATTCATTGACTCGAACACGACACGATTTTTGGCGTGTCACCCGAAAATGACACGAACACGATAAGACTCAACCCGAACCCGCTAAACTCGTGTCGGGTTCGAGTCGTGTTATCGTGTCGTGTCATATTTTGCCGCCCCTATGTACAATCAGTGGTGATAACAGTCATGTGGGCCTATGACATCAAGCGTACTATAATAAAAAATGTCATACCTCTGCACGTCCTCTTCGCGAGGGCCACTTGTTGAATTCCTCGACGCCCTACGGCCTACGAAACACTATTAATATCAGCATCCTAATCTCGAATATTCACAAACCAAAGAGAGAGAAAGATGGCCAAGTCTATTAACTTTCATCTCTTCTATTGCTTTCTCTTCGTCCTTTTCCTAGTCGTCACTTCAGGTGAGTAGTTTCGTATTGATCTGCCAATCCACCAGAATATATAGTCCATGGCTTTTGCCACTGTTTTCCGGCCAGTTGCTTTAGAATGCATGGAATATCATGCTACAAACCAGGTCTTCATTGTCAAGGGCTTAAGGCCTAAGGGTTACGTTGTGCAAAGGAGCAATTACATTATCTTTACAATGGTTTATAGGCTTAATTTTATCATAACAGGTAGAAAAATGACAGGTACCTCGACTCAGTGAGTCAGGGACAGTCATTGTCAAAGCTACCCATACATTTAAATATTTTTTTGCTAAGCTTACCGCAACAAAAAAAAAACTATTTTCTTTGTTTTTTCTTTTTCTTTTTGTAATCTAAGTATGATTTTCCTACTTTTCTTTGATAATTCCTAGATCAGCATGCTTTGCTAATTCAGGCTTTTGGCAAGCTTCTTAGCCAACGGAAATGGCATGCATAGTGTCAAACAGGTACATATTGTTGATTATAGTACCATTTTTCATTATTGTTAACTCTGAAGGTAACTTTGCCTTTGATAAAAAAGAGAAAGTGTGTCCGTCAATTTTTATTTATTTTTTAATTCTGATAGGCCAGCTCACTATATTATGTTTCTACTGGATTCATTAGCAAAAAACTAAATAATCATCAATGGAATATCTCTTAATGAAGCTGTGATACCTAAAATTTTGTATAATTTTTATGATTAATAAAATACAAAGAGTATTCAAAATAAAAATTATTAGATTTTAAAAACTAAATAATCTAACGGTAAGACCTTTAGAGATGAATAGAACTCGGAGAGAGCTATACAATAGTTATCCTATGGTGGAGATCGAAGTTATAAATTACGCAAGAAATTACATTCATAATTATACCATTTTTCAAATTAGTGTTTGAAACGTTTGAATTAGCAGCGCCTACCTAGGACAGCCAAGTCAGCTAGGAAATGTTCAAATATAATTAATCAAGGCGTCATGTTTCTAGCAAAGGATGGATGGTTGAGATGGGTGCCTCAGACGTTATACCCTAAGAGAATTTCATGGGTACGTCAGATTTTAGTATGGAGTGCCATGCTAGTCTGAGACATTTCAAGCCATGCAAAGGTGGCTAAGACGTCATCTGGTGAGATATCTTGTGACCAAGAGTTAAGCCATCATCCTAATGAGATTGAGTGGCTGAGATGTAGTGAATTGGATGAGATCCACGTGCAACCATGAAAAAAAGTGGAATGACATAGGATAGGAAGGTGTAGCATGATGTAATTGTGAGCTGGAAAGAGAATTATAACCATTAAGAAGAAAGACGTCATCTAGCCACATAGAAAGACGTCATACACTAGAGCTTTATTTACTTGAGTCAGGAGCCTGGAATGAGGTGGTGGAAGGAGGCATCACGCGTTGCAAGGGGGAGGGGGAGACGACTGAACTTAGGAAATAGAAAGTATTGATAAAAGACGTCAAGCAGCTAAGAAACCAACGACATTTACTTGGATGGAGATAGAAACGAAATAAAATATCTGATCAATCCTGAATGGAAATGGAACCTTAGAAACCAATGACCCTTACTTGGATGGAGATAGAAAGGATATAAAAGATATGATCTGTCCTAAATGGAATGGAATTAGGAGCAAATCTGTTTAATCTGGAAAAGCCAAGACATCAATGGGTGTAAAGACGTCTGGGGAAGGGAAAAAAAAAAAGAAAGAAAGAAATAGGAGAAGAAAGAAGGAGAGAGAGGAAGGAAGGAAGGAGGAGACGCCCCTTCTGACAATCGGAACAGTGATTTTAGACATTGAAAACATGTACAAAGAAATGAAGGAAAAGCTCAAGTGAAAACGTAGCCTATCTGTCTACGAGGTAGGTAGATCTGGACTGCCTAGTTTTTGTGATTTTAATATCTGAAAACACATGTTTGGACCTTCAGTTTTGAACTATGCTAAAAGTTTTCCCATAAGGACGCAAGTGACTGCCTTTCATTGTGATTTTCATGATAGATTATTGCACATCAAGTAGATTAAAAACAGAGGTGATTATAGTTGCTATGATACATTCGCTCAAGATGAGTTATAGCCTACCAATCTATACATGAAATAAGTCCGAGAAAACATGCATTCACGTATTTTATATAGGCGTATTAATGTATGCAAGGGAGTGCTATTTTAAGCACCTAATGGTTACTTTTACGTGTATACTTTCGGGTAATACATAACCGAGTTTTCCATATGAATTCAGTTCCCACACCTTGCGCCATATGCAAATTGAAACCGATCACGTTAGGTAGTTGCCTTTTAAATCAGATTTTTTCTTGAATACTAATGCCAGTGGTGCATCAACAATAAACAAAGTAATCCTCACCTGATCTCTTATTTTATGTGTTGTGCATGAATTACATTTCAGAAAAGGATGAGATTCTAGTGCCTTATCGTTGGACAGTTTATTCGATGTCATTTCCACGATTATACATGTCAGTACTCCTAAGCATCATCCGCACAGATCCAGGAGATCATAGGATAAGAAATTTGATGAAAGATGCATGGAATAAATGCATCATGCTAGTTGGATTTGACATGTTCAAAATTCAATCTTAATCTGAAAATCTGTGCTATGCTATTAGATACAAGTTCTATCCATGCAATCCATGAGGCCTTATTTAGATTGCAGCTTGATCAAGTCATTATGAAGGGTTAACAAGCATCCTAAGCATTGGTTCCTTGGTGATTGTGATTTCCATGTAAGGAGAGGATTTTCTAGCATGACCATTGTTAGGAAAATTAAAATCTTACATAATTTTGTAATAATTTTAGTTTACAATTATTTTATAAACTTGCTTGATTTATTTTAAAGTTATATTTTAGCTTTTCAAAAGATAAATTAAAAAATTATGATTGTGCATGCTAAACATATTTTGAAAGGGATGGTTTTCCTATCACTACTACATATGGGGCTTTTAAAGTCGGTTAAAAGCACTAATAGAAGTCACTTCAATCTCCACAAACATGAAAAACAAACAACCACTACAATGCATCCACATTTTTATTTATTGATACATTACCACCTATGTATAAATTAAATAACAAACATTCCATGCAACTAATACTTCAAACATTCTTTATAAACATAAAAAATCAAACATCATATATATACACCTAATACTTCAATCTCTATACACATTCCAGACCACCATCCACTACAATGCATCAATATCTTTTTTGATACACTACCATCTGTATATAATATTGAATAACAAACATTCTATACACCTAATACAAACAATCTTTACAAACATGAAAAACCAAACATACGATACAACATGTATATGCTTTCTTGTTGATACCCTAAATTGTTCTTAAAATATAACACCTAATACATCCATAATGGATACAAAACATCCATACTCATCATTATCCATCCACATCTATCTTGAAAATAATTTATATAAGAAACTACAAAATATGCATTATCTAAAATATTCACATTCACTTCATTTGTAAATCCATACACATTCACATTTACTTTCACACTCTAAGTAACCTTTTCATTCTTCATCTCATAAAAGTTATTGTAAGATAAGCTATTTTTTAAATTCTAGAAATATTTAATTTTGTGGAATTATGGAAAATTGAAAATTTTAGAAATGGAGAACTTGGGGATGAAATCTTGAATTAAAACCTCAATAATTAGAATGTACTCAAAAAAATAAAATCTAACGCCACTAAGAACACTAGAATCGAAGATTAGAGGAAAAATGGATAATTATTTTAATTTTTGTATTTAATTAAATTTGCAAAAGAGGGTGAAACAGTAAATTCACACAGGGCCCACGGACTAGGATCAAGAACCCCACGAAGTGATAGCCATTATGGGAGGCTTTAAATGTGCCTCCCTGCCTATCTCATTTCCTACAATTCTCCCTCTATTTTGCTTATCATCGGCGACCGCAACAACCAGGAAACGATGTAGCTTACCCTTAGCGCATGTGGCGACAAACTTCTCTATCCCTCTGACCGGCTAGACCGAGGTAGGCACCGTCCCCTCTTTCCCCCTCTCTTTTTTGGCATTATTTTGAAGATAGGCATGGATTTGCCGTTTTCCTGTAAGTTTTAAGTGTCACTATTCTTTTTGAAATAAGTCAATGAAATGGTGTCAAATGATGATCTGATCCATTCATCTTGTATATGATGAAAAAAAGAACAAACCCATGAAATTTCATGGAAGTCCGATGGCTAGGACGTCGTAACACTAAGAAAATAATAAGAGGGAGAATTTTAGAAATGTAATAAAAATTGTGTAAAAACATGAGATGATGACAAAATCTGTTGAAGGGGAGCTTAAAAATGGAATGTACGTGAAAAACTAAGCGAAATGATGCAAAAATCGCACCATTTGGACACCAAGGGGTCTCCAGCGGCGATTGGAGTCCAACCGTCGTCTCCGATGACAGTACCTAGCTGGGGCAGCTCGAACGACGACACGCGTGGCCCGATTTAAAATCTATTTTTTTTATTAGTTTTGGACTTTTTGAGTTGTTCACTCACAAAAAGTGTGATTTGTGGAGCTATAAAAGTTCAAATCATGATCTGAAAGAGGTGTTGCGATCGTCTCGATGACGCGGACCTAAATTTGCCTTGAAAATCTAGATTTGAATACTTTTAAATAGTTAAACCACTGAATACCATTAGATAACCTAGACCAGGCCTTAGACCTTGATTGCATACATCGAATATGAGATGATCTAGGAGATTAGAAGAAGAGGTCTCATTGAATTGCCAAGAAAAGTAATCTTGACCGTCGATCTAATTAGGTGCCTTAGGATGGGTTGATCAGAGAGCAATCTGACCGTTAGATCTATGCGTAATCATAGAGATACATGTGAATCACTAAACGAACACAGAAATTAAATGAATCATTATGAAAATGAGTATGATTGATAATCAAAGATGACATATGATGGTTTAGATGTTAGAAAGACCAACATCTAACTCAAGATTGCCTTAATGAAGGGTTAATCAAATGATCTGAGCTGTTAATCTAGGATTAACTACCAAATCATGAAAGTTATCACTTGGCGCTGTTTATTTGAGATGTGAGAACATTAAGTGAAGGATGACATATGATGTGACAGGTACGTCAAGGCGCACGACGTGATATAGCTTATGCGCCTGATTGGAGTACCGAGTTTATTGATGTAGGTGATTACATTTATGATTTTTTCATGATTTCTTAAATCATGACATAGCATTTGAAACTTTGAGTGTACGTTATATGCTCTGCCATATTGCATGAAATTATTTTTCAGCATGTATTATCGATATGTTTGCTACTTCTTTTGTGCATGATTTATGTGCAGTTTTTAGTATATTTCAGTTGCATCGACTTGATTATTGAGGATGTTATACATTGATTTTCGATGCATGATGTTGATATATTGAATTACTCACTCAATTTGGTTGTATTGAGAATGATTACACATTATCATGTTTTTAGGAAAATTCCTTTATTTTGCATGATTTAGCCATATATTTGAACATATGGTTGATGGTACACTACCATATCTTATTGAGATTTTTACACGTGGGGAGTTTCTATGCCTTGTCGATTAAGACAATTGAGCTTATGATGGGATGCATCAGCCCGTGAGTGCCTGAGTGCCCCGTGTGGATAAAAGAGTAAAAGTGGAATTGGAATGCGTCTTTTTCATGAGTGCTTGAGTGCCTGGTGCCCCATTGTAGGTGAAAGGATGAAAGCAGAAAGTACTAAGAGTTGGCCCCACATTGTTGTAAGTGTACTTGAGACACTCATAGGGCTTGACTGTGCATAATATTTTGTTGGTTTTGACATACATTCACGTTGTTCTATGGATACATATTTTCATTATTTTGGCAAATATGTATGTACATATTTTCTCATGTTTTGTATGTCATGATGCCTAGGATTGATATCGCTTTATTCATATCATGGATTTCATGTATTGTTCGTCATGGATATATGATGTTCCGTGTTTCATATATATTCATCTTATGAGATTTACCATGACCTTGATACCTTGTGCCATGTGATTTTCTATCATTTTATTATTGAATGTAAATCACCTACACAAGCATAGCTTGCTGAGGCATTGCTTTGTTTTGCAATGCTTCATATTTTAGAGCGCAATAGTAATAAGGGTAAGCAAGTGGAGCAGCATTGACTAAGTGAGGACTTCGAGGATCATCTGCCTTTTTGTACATAAAGACTGATTTAGTGTACGTCTCTTAGACTTGTGTTTAGATTGGTTGGGTTGTACATAGATGTTGATATTTTGGATAGATTGGACCCACATTACTGGTATAGTGTACCTTTACTTGCCGAGGGGTGTATGACGTGGTGATCATAGATGGATCCTGGGGGAATCTATACATATTATTCTTATCATTATCTTTTCATGACTATGTATGATTTGTCGTGGTTTTACTTTGAGCATGATCAGTGTATCAACAATTTGACTTCTGTTTGTTATTGTGGTTTTGGATATGGGATGACCCTCGGGGATTTCTTTTGAACGGTGCATTATTTATGTTAATTGCAAGTTTTAATTTTAGGGATCCCGCCTATTTTATAAAACGTATTATTATTACTTTTTATGAATTTGGGAAAAAGGTTTAGAAAAACCCGAGGTTTCACAGTTATATACTTCAACCACCACATATTCACTTCATGTTCAAACTCTAAATTCACTTCATCCATACTCATTTATTCCCTCACTCTACGTTTCCACTCATTCATTACTTAAAATACAAATATATATATATATATATCAAAGAAAGTAATAAAATAAAATAAAAACACACATAAGTCAATGAAAAAAATACTTTATTATGTATTTCATGCTCATGTGGTTACTCCAAGTAATATAATTGAAACTCATTATAGACTTAGCCTATTCAGTTCATGTTTTATTGAGATTTACTTTGGGGTAACTCTTCTTATTTGCCCACTCAGAAAGCACAACAACCTAAAATACAAAATATTTAATTAAGCTAAAACTTTTTAGCTAGATCCATTAAAACTATAGAAATATAAGATTATGCAAAAATAAAATTGTTCTACCTTTCTTAAATGGGAGATAGGAGTACTATCGAATACGAGGGTTCTCATGTACCTCAGGACATAATATCACACTCTCAATCAGACTGTTGTCTAGGGCACTATGCAACAAGGACAACATCTCTTAGTGGGTATAGTTAATTACAAGTAGTGATAAGCTTGACTTATGCTAGATATTCATCTATGTACATGTGCACAATTCATGTACCAAATTCCATCCAATAAAGTTTATGATTCATGTAAGTTTCTCTTGGTTATTTGCATGCTTGAAGTTCATTAAAATTTTAGTTTTATGATCATGTTTCATGTCTTAAAACACATGCACCATGTTATCTCATGCCTTGTTTGATATAAGTTTCATGCATATCTTTTGGAATTTTATCTTTCATGAGTCATACATAATTTTGAGTAGTCCGTACACTTTATTTACTTGATTTCTTAAGAACCAATTTAGCTTTTTAGATAGTTGGAATGATCCCCACTAGCTTACGATCCAAATGAGTTCACCCACCTTATTGATCAAATAAGGTTTAGAATACTTAATTGCAGCAACTACACAAATACTCTTATCCAAAAAGCTCAAATATCGGATATCCAACATTGATCAGTCGTTGGCCAGAAAATTCAAAGATCTAGTGTAGAAGTGATACCGTTGACATACAATCCAACAAGTATACTTCCTCATTGATCAAGTGAGGTTCAAATCACCTAACCATAGAGATATAAACAAATACTCCTCATCAGAAGAGTACAAATCATAGCATTGATCAATTGCTAGTCAAATAAACTAGGAGTTTGGCAAATCAAATAACCGATGGAACACATCTCAAATTCAAATACAAAATCAATTTTCAAAAGTGATCTTTTAAAATAAATAATTGAAGAATCTCTCTCAAATTAATAAAAAATCCAAATCATAACCATATCACAAATCACTAAACCTCATATCAAAAGGCTAATTATCAAATACAGATTCAAATTGTCATGTTATAAATTTGATCATCAAAATAGAATTACTTAGAATTTTTTTCTCATTATCATCACCGATTTATAACCAGACCTAAATAAGGATAAAAATTCTTCAAATAAAAATTCCTATATCAATTTCACATTTGATATTGAAATTAGAAATATTTTTCATAATTAGAAATTGAATTCAAATTTGTTATTTCGAACACCAATTTTGATTTCAATATACAACGTCAATTATTTCAACTTTAGGAAATCAATCTCAAGGCATAGTTTTGTTTGTATAACATACAAGATTATTAAACTCTCAAATATGACTATTCAATACACAAAATTGAATAACAAAGCATATCTAATCATCCACAATATAGAGTATAACATTTAATACATAGTTGATCCATTAACTTCAATATGGATCCTCAAATAACATTTAACATTTGGTCATAATTGAAAATACTCTTACTATAATTCTAATTAATATCAAAAATAGAAATTTCAATAAGAGTACACTTACTCTAATTCTAATTCATGTTATAAATAGAATTTCAAATGAGAATACCACTTACTCTAATTCAAATTCATGTCATAAAACAAAATTTAAGATGAGAATACATTGATTCTAATTCTAATTCATGTTATAAATAGAATTTTAGATGAGAATACACTTACTTTAATTCAAATTTATGTCATAAATAGAATTTCATATGATAATACATTGATTCTAATTTAGTTTTATGTTATAAAAAGAATTTCATATGAGAATGCACTTACTCTAATTCAAATTCATGTCTAAATAGAATTTCTGATGAGAATACATTGATTCTAATTCAAATTGATGTCATAAACAAAATTTTAAAGGAGAATACACTGATTCTAATTCAAAGTCATGTCATAGATAGAATTTCATAGGAGAATACACTTATTCTAATTCATATCATAAATAGAGATTTCAATGAGAGTACACTTATTATGATTCTAATTAATATCATAAATAGATGTTTCAAATGAAAGTACACTTATCTTGAAAATCAAATAGTTTCAAATTAACCAATAACAATGTGTAGAGCTCTGAAATCCAATCTAATGCGGCACTCCTATACTTTTATTGAAGAGCTATTGATCGGATCAGTACACTGTTACATATTCAAATTTGGAGACAGTCATAAATCCCAGGGAAAAAGCTTCTAAGGAATTTTTGGGGCTTGGACTATTGACAAGTGGCTATACGATCCATGTGGGTAAGCAAGAGGGAAGCAAACAATTTTTAGTGGGGAAAAGATTACATGTTAAAATTATTTGAATGGAGATAAGATAGTCCTTATTTTTCTAATCTATCACATATCAGAGAGTGAATCATTAAAATTCGTGTTTGTGTTCTTCACCTTGTTCACTCAAGGCTAAACAATGCCATTAATGCACTATGTGCAGTGCTTTGGTTGAAGGAAATGATTGTAATTGTCAATGACAGTTGATTTCTCTTTGATCTAATAAATAGATCCTATATTTGATCTTTGATCATCAAACTAGGAAAGGATTTGCCTACGATTTGACAAAAATCTAAGAATACAAGAATTTTAGGGATTTCTTGTAACTAGGGTTGTGTGCAAGTTCTTGCTTTGGTGTTGTTCGATCGGTGTGTTGGATAGCACCGTCAAGAAAATCTTGCCGACGACCTGAGAAGGGAAAACATGAAAAAAGAAAAAAGAAAAAGGGTTTTTGGGGGTTTTTTTTTCTTCCTAAATTGGGTTTCCATGCATAGAGAAAACACTTTTATCTGTGATGTTCGGCCAGTTGTGTTGGGCAGATTTCAATGGTAACCGAAGAGGGAAAAAAATTGGAAAAATGAAGAGGAAAGACAATAGATAACTTACTGTTGGATGCAGTGGATTTGCCGGTGATGATCTGAAGATGGGAAAGTGGAGAAGATGATTGCGGATAGAGGAAGAGAAGCAAGTGATCAGCCGGTTAGGTGGCATGATTGAGTGGCAGTGGAAGCTCTTGGGTGTCGTGTAGTCGTCAATGAATTAGAGAGGGAGAGGAACAAAGATCTACAGATTGCTCTAGTCAAGGAACAGAGACCGACAGATTGCTTTGGCCAAGGAGCAGAGATCGACAGATAAATCTGGCCGATCAAGCAATGTCAACTAAGGCTCTAGCAAGCCAGAGAGGTAAACAAAAATGGGTCTGAAGGGGAAGAGGGAGACGATGGTGGGTTCTTCGGGTGGGGCTCCCAACTGCAGGGTGTAGCGCAATCACAAAAAACTAATCGAGGAGAAACGAGAAGAGGAGAATAGGAGGAGAAGCGAGAATGCTATTTTGTGGTTTAAATAGGGGTGCATAAAAAAAGTCATTTACATGTTAAACAGCTATAAAAGTATACACTTTTTTATAATTTTTTATTCAAAATATATACACCTTTTATGTTAGTACTTCATGTCTGACAATTAATTAATTTTAAATGAATATATATATATATATATTTGATTAACACTATAAGCTTCTAAAGTTTACTTATGCTGCAAAATATCATAGAAACACTCCTAAAGAACTAAAAATATCTGATAACCAAAGAATTACAAAAACTATACTAAAAATAAACATTAAACAAAATAAGATGATAAATTAATTATGAGGTGGGAATATGAGTGTGTTAGCTTAAATTTCCCTGTCCACTTCATAAGCTGTGCATGTGTCTATGTGAGAGAGAGCGTGATTCTTATATTAAAGTTTTCTTAATACTAAATTCACATAATTCAAACTTTTGTAAATTGTTATTTGATCAACATACTTTAAAAGTGTACACTTTCAAAGTCAACATAAATTTATGAATATATTCTTTGTACGCACATATACCTAGCTTACTTATCAATCCATAAAGCTCGTGACAAAAGAGCTAACTAAAATTATAAATATAGAATTAAGGTTAGGGTTTGAGTTTAGGATTCAAGGTTTAGGGTTTAGGGTTCGGGGTTCAGAGCTCAAGATTAGAGTTAGGGTTCTATATACTTAATTTTAAATGAATATATGTATTTGATTGACACTAAGCTTCCAAAGTTTTACTTGCATCACAAAATATTGTGAAAACACTCCTAAAGAAATAAAAATATGTGATAACTAAAGAAGTACAAAAATTGTACAAATAAAATAACATAAGCAAAATAAGATTACAAATTCATTATGAGGTGGAAATGTAGGTGTATTAGCTTAAAGTAATTTCCCTATCCATTTCATGAGTTGTGTATGTGAGAGAGCGTGATTCTTATATTAAAGTTTTCTTAACACCAAATTCAAATAATTCAAACTTTTATAAATTGTTATTATAAACAACTTTTTAAGTGTACACTTTTAAAGTCAAAATAGGTTCATGCAATGTTTGTAAGCACATATAGCTCACTTATCAATCCATATAGCTCATGACAAAAGAGCTAAAAATTATAAATTAATATGGATTTAAGCTTTAGGTTAAAGATCAAGGTTCAAGGTTCAGGGTTTAGGGCTCAGGGTTATGGTTAGGGGTTCAAGGTTGAATTATACTTAATTTTAAATGAATATATGTAATTGATTGAAACTAAGCTTCCAAAGTATAGAAATACTCCTAAAGAACTAAAAATATGTAATAACCAAAGAAGTACAAAAACTATAGTAATAAAAGAACATTAAGTTTTAAAGTCATTTTTCAACTTTAAAAGTATAACTTTTCAAAAGGTCAAATTTATAATAAAAAATAATAAAATAATAAAAAAATTTGTTCAAAATATATACACCTTTTATGTTAGTATTTTACAATATCTAACAATTAATACACAATGAAATAGAATTTTTCTTTATTTTTTTTTATAATCAACATCGATTCATGCATTCTTTGTAAATATAGCTCACTTATCAATCGATGCATATAGCTCATGAAAAAGGACCTAAAATTTATAAATATGGAATTAGGGTTTATGGTTAGGGTTTCGGTTCAGGATTCAAGGTTCGGGGTTCATGGTTTGGGGTCAAGGTTAGGGTTCAGGGCTCAACGTTTGTGATGACCCGGGTTTTTTAAACACATTTTCATAAATAATTGCAAAAGTAAGGCCCTAATTTTGAAAATTTTTAAAATACAAATAGCATAAACATATTTTCTTTGAAATTGATTTGTCAAAAACCCAAGTGCCACCTCAAATTACTTATCATACATATATTTTTGTGTAAAATAAAATTTCTATTGAATAACAATAGAAATACTTTTATTAAAATCAGGATCAATCTAGTGGTTCACATACACAGCCCCGATAGTCATTAATACCTTGTCCAATATTACAATCCAAATTATAAAACAATCAATACAATCTTCCTCAAAGTAAATATCCTAAGTAATAATTCGGTAGTGATTATCCTCAAGTCTTGAGCTTTCAATCTTCCTTAACTATATCTGAGATATTATAAATATTCAAACATTTATAATATCTTAGTAAGCTATGCTTGATAGGGGATTTAAGAAATATATTCAATATATCTCAAAATCAACAATTCATTATATCCATAATATAAATCAATTTATACAATTGAATAATCATTTTATCCTTCACTCATCATATGAATTATACTTATATATATTACATATAAATAAAATCATTGAAAATCATGAATAAGGCATCTCATAAGGCATTTCATCATATCCTTAATATAAGGCATTTCATCATGCCATAACATAAGGCATTTCATCATGCCATAACACAAGGCATTTCATCATGCCATAATCAATTGCATCATAATTCAAAATAATCTTAAAGGACTACCATGCTTGCAGTCTCAATCCATACAGAGCTCGGATAACTGCTTAATACTCCACTGATACCATAGTGGAAAATACAGATCCATGTTCATATGGGGAGAACCATGGCTGTCACAGTGGCAGCCTTCCCATAATTGCCCCACCTGATATTTTACCTCTCTTTAGGCACAGTATCATCATCATAATTAGTTTCGAAGAACGGGTGGCCAAACCCTCATAACTCTCCTAGCATTGGTATCCCTAGGCATAAGCCTGTTTTAAAACAAAACCAAAAGCCTCCATGCTTGTATGAAAAATAATATTTCATACTTACAAACTGTGTGTCTGGTTATAATAGGACATGCATATAACTTATTTCATTCAAATTTGGGGTCCAACTTATATAGTTCAAATCTTCTCATTCTATCTATTAAGTAATTTCATAATTACGTAATCAATTCCTTTGTATTTGTTTCCACATCATTTGTTGTCTTAGGTAATTTCATAATTACTTAATCAATCACTTTGTATTCATTTCAACATTATTTGTTGATTCATACACAATTCTAAGGGAATTATAATCAATCTATGGTTATTAGGATAAGATCATATGTAAAATATATGTATCTTCTATATTGAATATATTCTTAAGGTCCACCTACCTTTACTTTCAACAATTCATCTTCTCATTGATCTTGATCATCATATCCTTCATGTATCTGTGAAATCATATATATAGTCATTCCTCAACTCATTTATACTTCCTAGTTGTTCTTTTGATCATCCTTACATAGGATGATTTGGATCTTTTTTCCTTGGATTGTATTGATCAAGGTCTAATCTATTGATCTATATTCAAATCTAACATTCATACTAATTCAAAAACATACATACTAACACAATATTATGTTTCTTATTATTCTTGATCATTCAAGATCTCCCTATGGTTCTTGTTTGATCTTTGATTATCTTAATTATCATTTTTATTAGGATTAGATAGTTTACTATCCTTTTATGATATTATTATTAGTCAACCATTTAATATCTTACTAGTTGAAGATAGTTTATTTCCTTCCTAACACTAGACAGCTCCTTATTTTAGAATTGACTAAGGCTTACCAGTTAAAAGCTACTCACAAAGTGGTTAATTCAATCCTCATGTAAGGAGGCATTTAGACCTCACAAACATCGCCAGGAGGTGGGGGAAGAGGGAGGCTCTATTAGAAAACCCCCTTAACCACTGTGTTCAACATTTATTGGGGTGACCTTAGCTCAACCTTCATAAGGTTCCTATGAGCATTAAACCCTAAGTACTCTTGCTATATGATTTTAATTAAATCCACGAACACTTAAAATGTCATTCATGGGGTTTATTATTCTCCTAAATTGGGCCAAGAAAATGATATTCCTTATATTGTCATACTAACTATAACCCTTACTGTCATTAAGTCTATGTCCATTTTCATTGATGTCCATATTCATTATAAATGTTTATCAATATCTAATTTCATTTAATTACATTTTTCATATAATTTACAAAGCATGAACATTCAAAGCATAAATACATAAATCTAACAATTAATTCTACTAAGCAAATAAAAGAACATTTACAATAGAATATAATAACTCACATGCTCATTTGAATATATTTTATTTGTCCATTTTGATCCCATGATCATATTTTGATTTCTATTCATTTTTCATCTCATTAAAGGTTTAGATCTTGATCTTTCATTTTTATTCAGATCTATCACATTCCCTTAATGTGATATCATCACTAGAACATTGATGCATCTCATCATATGATCTGATCTTTCTTGATCCAACCGATCAAGAAGATCTTAGGCCATTTTATCAAAATTAAGGGTATAGATCTCAATCTATCCCAAATTAGCCACATCAAGCGCATCAATCCATATGATCTTAACTTTAGATCATCATTCAAACTAATTTTCATGGTCTGATCATGCTTGATTTCTCAAATCAAGCAAATCCATGATCAATTTTAAGATTTCTCTTCCATTAAGGTTAAATTTCTTAATTCATCCTAGATCAGTCACATCTAACTTTTGATTCCATGTGTTCTCATCACTAAATCATTGATGGATAAAAAATCCAAGGTTTGATCATGTCACATTTGACTAATCTTGAAAATTAGTACCTCTTTTTGTAATTTACAAAATTTTACAGTGAATAAAACCTAAATTTTATACTCCCATTAGATTATACTTTTCACCAGGAATCTAGAAGCTTCTTTCTGATCTTGATTTGGAGTTAATATGAGCTCTGAATTAATATTTTAAGTTTTCATATCAAAATAAGGGCCCAGATTCAATCTGGCCCTTGCAGATTGATTAGGATGATTAGTGGCCTATCTTTGCCTTGTTTCATCGATGATATTTGGTCTACGAAGATAGGTAACCTAGGATAGCCGAGACGGTTTGATCTGGACCATCAGATCAGCTCTTCCCCAGATCAACAGCTAGATCCAATTGAAATCTCACTTTGAGTCCATATCTGGGGGTTTGGGGTCCCACCAACTCATTTGATGGCTCATTTTCTCCATCTGAGCCATCTATAGGTGGATCCCCAATTACTCTCATCGGATCTGTTTCACCGATGAACCAGTCGCTGATGAAACAGACTCAATGGTGAATCTTGGGTTTTTGGTCGAAAATGAAGGTGATTTCTACTGGGCATTGAAGGGAAGTTGGCCTACCTCTTTCCTTCTGATGTGCCGAAGACCTCGATTTTGATGCTGAAATTCGGCGTCAAAGTATGGTTCATCCTCACTGGTTTCCACCTGCCAGTGAGCCCTTATCAGAGCCGGAGAAGGAACGAGGACAGAGGGGAATTGAAGAAGAGAGTGCAGCAAACTTGATTTTAGGTTCAGGTCCTGTATTTTGGCCAGAGAAGTGGAAGATCAGAGATGATTTTGCCTACCTAGGAAAAACCCTAGCAAGCTAAGATTTCGTTTGAGTCGGGTTGGAAGGTAGGTCCAGGGATGCGCCAGCCTGGGACAGGCGTGTGTGGGGACTGTCGCTCCGGCTAGAAAGAGAGGAGAGAGAAAAGAAAAGGAAAAAGAAAGGAAAAAGGAAGAAAAAAGAGAAAAAGAGAGGGAGAGAGGGAGAGAGGGGAAGAGTCTTAGGATTCTATGAAATTTCGTGGAGACTATATGAGAGGTATTTATAGGAAAAATTGTATATTATTTTATTTAAATTCTTAATTATTTTTTATTTTAAATGATTTTTCAACTTTTCTTATTTAATTCAAAAGAGATTACTCATCATGTTTATTCTTCCTCATTGATATTCCCTGAGTTGGCTTTCCACCAGTTCACCTAACTTTTGTGGACCCCACACAAAGTGAAATGAACATTTTACCCCTATGGGTAAATGTAAATTCATAAAATTAAGAAAAATAGGGATTTTTTACCTGAGCTTAGAGTTCAGCATGCTTACAATCATTCTGACTAGTTTCACATGAATGATTCTAAATATTTATGTTTTAAGACCTGATTCTTGTTCTAAAAATTAATATTATATTAAATATAATATTCTACCTCAATTTTTATAAAAAATTCTAATTAATTTTAAATAATTCTAAAAAATTGGGGTTTTCACAGGGTTCATAGTTCAAGGTTCAGGGCTCAAGGTTCGTGACTTAGGGCTCAAGGCTCAGGGATGAATTATACTTAATTTTAAATAAATATATGTAATTAATTGACACAAAGATTCCAAAGTTTACTTGGCCCAAAATATTGTAGAAACACACCTAAAGAACTAAAAATATGTGATAAGCAAATATTTGATAAAAGAACATAAAGAAAAAAAAAAGATGAATAAATAATTATGATATGTATATTATTCTTTATCTTTAAAAGTATGAAGTTTTTAAAAATTTTATTAAATATATATTTATTTACTTTTTGTATGTTATAGCCTTACATAAATACACAATGAAATTGATCTTACATAAACATAAATGTCAATAAGGAAATCAAATTATTTTTTGATTACATACACAATGTTACATATATCAAATGTTACATATTATTATATCTTATTAATACAAGATCAAATAGTGAATTTGATCTTTTTCTTCAAAATTTGACCTTGTATTAGGTGACACACATTCTATGGAGAGAGAGTGTGTGTGCTTCATTTTTTTTTTCCAAAGTTGATGGTATTACCACCACTCTTCATCAAACCTTATTTTTGGGTGAGAACCACAAATTGTAATATTCTCCCTTTCTTCAATAGTGAGAGCAAAGAAGTTGTCATTTTCAAGGAAATCATATGATTTTTGCGAAATAAGGATGATCTAACATACTTCTTAACCCTATCATCTGTAGTGAGAAAACCCACATGATCTACAAAATAAAAATAGAGAGAGATAGAAACAAGAAAGAAATTTGTTATTTAAAAGAAGTTATGAATTTTCTTACAGTTTTTTTCATGACAAAAACAGCCAAAATATAAAAATGGAAAGCCAAAAGAGAAAAAGAGAGAAGCATAAGGACCAAGGAGAAATCCATCATGAAACCTGTGAGAAGAAGAGGATACAAGAAAAAATGAGATGTTGAGAGATATTTGTAAACAAACAAGGATTTTAGCAGTCTTTTAAAACTAAATGATTTTATAAGTCTCTAACTTTTGAAGTTGCTTAGCAATAAATGACTTCAAAAGATATGGACTTTTGAAGTCATTTATTGTAAAATGACTTTAAAAGTCATTCCCACGTATTATTAATCATCCCACCAAATTTTTGTTGTACTTTTAAACTCGCTTAGAGTAAATGACTTTAAAAGTTGGTAATTTTTAAAGTCGTTTTCTTTTAAGCAACTTTAAAAGTCTGTCACTTTTAAAGTCATTTTTTATTAAATGACTTTAAAGGTTAGTTCCCCCTAAATATAATATTCCTGCCAAATTTTCTGTGGTACTTTTGAAGTCTCTTATGTAAAACGACTTTAAAAGTTATTGGTTTTTAAAGTCGTTTTCTACTAAACAACTTTAAAAGTATATAACTTTAAAAGTTGTTTAATATTAAACGACTTTAAAAATGCTTCCCGCAAATAATTCTCTCTTCGTGCCAGTTTTTTAAAGTCGCTTACAGTTAAACGATTTCTTAAGTTTCTATATTTAAAGTCATTTATTTTCAACCAACTTTTAAAATATTTATAAAGTTGACAGTCATATAAGCGACTTCTTTATACTGACTTTAAAACCCTTATGTGTAGTAGTGGATGTTTTCAAAATATATAGACGTCAAGATTGATGACATGTGTTGATTTGATGGCCAATATTTACATATTTAAAAATGTCAATTTAGTAAGTAAAAGATATTCGCTAAATATGGTTTTGGAAATCTCTAAGGTGAGATGCTTTTTCAAATATATTTTTGGACAATTTTGATATGCTACTAAGATGGTAGGATCTTAAGTCTTAAAAAAATAGAGTAATGATTTGCAAATCATAATTGATGATGTTTTGAAATGAGGTTTTGAGTAATGATAATATCCTTAATGTATATATTTTTGGCATGCTAAAGTGCCTGGTAGGCCTATGCTAAGGTGTTGCATGGGTTGGCTTCTCAATCCCTGACCACCAAAGGGTGAAATGGTATTTAATGCTTGACAGTGGCAAATTTCGAGATTGATGGGGAGACTACTATAGTAACTCATGAAATCCTTTCAATACAAGCTATAGTCCTCTTGATGTACAGTTAAGGTCCTCCTAGGATACCAACGGGCATATGATTTAGTAATCTAGTCATGATCATAGCATTCCCACTAGGATTTTTTGTTTTTGACTGCTACGTAGTCTATTGGTGGTTTATTGTAAGATGAATCTGAGATAGTCATTGGATGAGTAGTAATGATCAATGAGTAGTAATGATCAATTGACAGATGTATTACCAAGGTGTCAGGGGACATGAGATAGTGTCAGCTGGATTGTGGATGTCGTTGTTTTACTGATAAGATTATTTTAAGATTTGATAATCATAGTTTATATGATTTATTATGCGAGGGACCCCCTAATCGGGATAAAGTCTTGATGATGATGATATTGATGAGTTTATATTATTTATAAAATGTTATTATCTATTCATGTGAATTGGTGATATTTGAATATTTGTGAATACCTCTAATTGCACAACATGGAACTACTAAGGTAAGTTGGTCGTGAAATTTTACTGCACTAAAAAATATTTTTTTTAAAGCATGTGTATGTTGGATGCTGCGGTTTTGTTTTTGTAGTCTAGGTTTATGATGTACACTCAAATAAAAAGAAAACATGCAGATACATTGAGTAAGGCACAGGAGAGAGGAGAGGAACACTTGACTATATATATAAGAAAATGACAAGCTACTAAATTGGAAGTTGTTTCTATTTCTGAAAAGACTATTCATATATTAAGGTACGTTGGTGCCAAACTTCCGTTTATAAGGATGATTTCAATAGTGAATGATTGTGACTGACTTATTCTACACTATTATGTTATCTGTGATAAAACTTGTACAGCTCATACGTGAGCAATTTTTTTGAAAAAGGCAATTGATTTAAAAGACAAGGAACAATCGGGTTTTTTAGGAAACAATGTTTTCAAGGAAAATGGTTTTCGATGTTTTTCTAGTGAGGTTTTAAAACAAGGACGTCTTGCCTCCTAAAAAAATGTGAAAATTGTGATTTGAAAACCTTGGTCACCACAGAAGTCGGTCACTCTTGATGAAGTTAGATTGGTAGTTTTATCTAGGAATGCGTATATAAGCCCTAGCCTGGACGGCTTCAACCCTGAATTCTTCCAAAATCAGTGGAATAATTTTGATGAACTCCTTGGCAACATTGAAGGCACCTTCTCCTTGGGCAGAATTTTAAAGGAGCTTGATAAAACTTTGATAACACTTATTCCAAAATCTGGTGATGCTACTTCCCCTGAAAAATTTTGACCCATTAGCCTTTGCAATGTAACATGTAAGGTAACCACGTAAGTACTCACAAATAGAATAAAACCATTAATTACTGAGAATTCAGGACAATTATTGACCAATGAAAACTTTTGATTTATTAGGTATAACTACGGATTAGCTGCACATGTTTGACTTCGTTGGATGATTCTAGAATTTTATTTTATTTTTGTGAGAATTGACAATTAATTGCCGATGCATCAATTTTAAGGGCAGTAATAAAAGGACGGATGGGCATCCTTGTCCTTTGAAACAATGAGAAGGAGAGGTACAAGATCTCAGACTCTCAGCAACCGACTACATTGAAAGTCATTGTCAGGATTTTAGGGAGAAGCTTAACTTTCTAGTCCACATTCAAGTTCAATTTGTTGATCATAACATACCTCTGAACTTTCTAGATCATCAACAGAAACCCTTATGACTTTGATCCATGCCAATTGCCAAATGATGGATCATTAGTCATCTGACTAGTTCTCTATTGTATCTTTTCATGCATGAATCCAAGACGCTCTCAATCAAATGGTCTATGTTCAAACTTCACATATAATTTATACCTCTAGGGTCATTATTTCCTCTTCCCACCTGTCTCTCGCACATGCACATAGCCGTTGCCCTTTACTGGTTAAGTTAAATGGAATTACCATAGCGGTTTCTTTCGTGAAACGTGGTTACCCTAATTTCCACCTCACTTCATAACAGGGAATCTCATTTTCCTATCAGACTCCCTTGCTTGCCTATATGTGAAAGTATGTTTGTATCGTGTGATGTGACCAGTGAAAAAGAGGTCAAGCTAGCGATATAATACGTTGTAATATGGATAATTTAATTTGGTGGGTCACCACAACAATCTTCGGATCCCTTTCTAGCTGAACACGCTGTGTATCCTTCTTTAACTATCATTTTACATTGCATCAATTGGACGGCTTGGATCATCTGGTTAGGAAGATTTGATAATGACAATCTGAGACGCAGCCCACATGCATGTGCAGAAAAACCCAAAAGCATAGGACCCCACATTTTATTCATCAAGATACGATATGTTGGGATAATGCTTATCACTTAGTAAGAAAATCTACCGGGGGTCCACTTTCGGCCCGCCACATACTGAATTATTCTAGTCGAGTCGAGATGATTTCCTGCTATAAATAACACTTCGGAGTCTTGAATTGCACAAACCAAAATAACATTTCCTAGTCTTGGATTCTCTTAAACCCAAGACAGAAGGATGGCGAAGTCTCTCAACTTTAACATCTTCTACTGCTTTCTCTTCATCTACTTCCTGCTCTTTGCGTCTTCTGGTGTGTAGTTTTCTAGTCTACTTCATGAACTTCTCCAGCTGTTTTTTTTTATTGCAATAAACATCTTCTGGACGGCCCGTGTCTCAGTTTTCAAGGGCCTAGGATCTGCTTGCTTTTAATCTTCATACATCTACATTTAATCCCTTAAACAGTTTGTTAAAATATGGTTTTATTTTATTTATTCTTTTCCATTTTTTCTTGCTGCAGCTACTAAGTGTTCACCACCCTTTCCTCTATTCCAATCTTTGACACTTGCGACTTTTACTCCAATATAGGGTTAGTATAGTTTATAGGACCAGGTTTTTATTTATGTTTCTGCATTTTGTTTGTTCCAGCGGAAGGCGCAGCCCGTGGACGTCCATTTAATGAAGGCTCACAAGCAAAAGGAGATAAGCAAGGTTAAATATTCCTCTCTCTCTCTCTCTCTCTCTCTCTCTCTCTCTCTCTCTCTCTCTCTCTCTCTCTCTCTCTCTCTCTCCCTCCGTCTTTTGCTTGGGCATGCCTGCGATCCCATGGGCAGATGCAGTTTCATTAGTATGTCTTCAAAGAAAGCCGTGTTGTGGAAAATCAGCAGATAATCTTAGGCCCCAAGTTCTCTTGTCATCCTAGTGGTCTCATATAATATCTGGACCTGTAATTAGGTGAAATGTTTATGTTTACTTGAATCAAATCAATAAGTGATTATTTCTTTTGATTTTCTGGCTATATTCTTTGCTTTGGTTACACCAACTCCGCTTTCCAGATTGAAAAGAAATTACTTCATTAGGCTATAAGCATCAACAATCCGCACCTCAGAAAGTATGTAAAACAGATGGCTCAGTTTGGGAGATTTCAGTGACTATCTATGCATCCCTTCATCCTATTCACATCTGTCATTTATGGTCAGTCAGTTAATACTCTTTTGCTTTTCCTTCATTTATGAATTTTAATAAGTGTATGGAGTTGGCTATTATGTAAAGGGTAAATTTACTTGGCATTGGAGATGCTATGTCAGTTAATCCATTAATGATTTCTCTAGGAAAAAAGGGAAATGTATAGGGGGAGGAATGTTCCTAAATTCTTTGCAGCTTCTGTAGTAATCGAAATCAAGCATGTCAAGCTGTTGCTGCTGTTGTTTATATATATATTTTTCATCCTTTTTTGCATTTTGTTTTTTCTAGTGGAAGGAGCGGGGCCTCTAGATAATCAAGCTTCTCAGACAGGAGAGGAAAACAAAGGTAAGATTTACGCCTCTCTCTCTCTCTCTCTCTCTCTCTCTCTCTCTCTCTCTCTCTCTCTCTCTCTCTCTCTCTCTCTCTCTCTCTCTCTCTCTTCTCTAAAAGAGTCCAGGTATAATCTTAAGTCTTAGAAGCCTCCTATGTGAAAACCAATACTTCAGCTAAATCACTTGAACTCATCCTTGTTATGTTGAGGTTTTTCGATTTTTCCATCGGATAACATAGATCTGTTGGCCAGAAATTGTGGAAGGAGGAAATAAAATCAGAATTAAATCTTTGTAATCGAAAATTATAGGGAAGTTGTCACTAAAACCTGTCGAAAGCACGTTCTCTATTACAGTAGTCAATAATTTAGATTAATGAGAGACTAATGCAACTTTGGAATCCATTAAAATTATAATTTCAAGATGATCTGAAACAAAGTTAAGAAGGAGAGCTTGGCCCAACAGTAGAGTTGTCGTCATGTGACCTTGAGGTCATAGGTTCAAGATGCAAAAACAGTCTTTTGCAAAATGCAAAGTAAAGCTACGTACTATGAATCCCTGTGATTCCTACATACGCGGGAGCTTCAAGCACCAAGGCTGCCCTATATCCGAAACAAAGTTAATTATTACATATGGCTGACCTTTAATTGGGATAAAGTCTTGACGACGACGATAATGATTATTTGAGTGCATAGGATTACTTAGTCCTAGGCTATTCTAATCAACCAAAAGTGGAGGCCAGCAAGTTAAACTTCATTTTACATATCAGGACTTTGGAGAAATCAAATGAACAGTTTTGGTCAATCAAAGGTATGTCCCACCAAGGTAAACTAGGGACACAGCAGCGAAGAAGCGTAGTTCTAACCGAGTTACTAGACTCGGTAATGTGTCAAGTTGACTCGGTAGTAGTAAAACTGTTTTATTTGTGTTGGGATTTGAACCCAAGGTCTCACACACATCAATAGTCATCTTAACCGACTTACTAGAAATTATATGCACATTGCAAGGGAAAATTTTAAATATAACCTAATGAAAATAAAATATTATTAAAATATTTATTCAAGTCACTTTAAGTCAACTCAACTCATCTCGCTTTTGAGTCGAGTCAAGTTTTTGGATTTTTAAACTAAGCAAGTGTGCTGCGTGGAGGACTAAGTAATGCACATGAATTTGAATACCAATCAGTCATTTCATCAACGCATTATAACACACCAAAAAAGCCAATGATTCACATTTTCCCAGCAAGAACCCTAAATAGTACTTTTTGGACGAAGGGTATAGGTAAATCTGATCAAGATAAAATCAGTATTGAAGTTAGGCTCACCATCATCTACGACATTAATAGATTGAATCATGCTTTTGTCACATGTGAGTCCCAAAAACTGTACTTTCTCTTTGAGCAAGCAAGTATAATTCTTGAAAGCAATTTTCATTGGATATATAAGATCATGTGCAAATAAGCTTATTTGTAAATTAGAGGAATCTCTAAGGAATGTCTTTATTTCTCTGGCAATATTATCTGTAATGAGCCTTTGAATCTTAGTTAATTCATGTGTTTAATATTGTAGAACTTGGGAAGACGGAAATTGTTGTGCCTGAAGTCTTATGTGAGAAGGCAAGCCAAACATGGTCGGGGAATTGCGGCAAAACCCAAAACTGTGACAAACAATGCATTGCTTGGGAGGGTGCTAAGCACGGAGCCTGCCATACCCGCAAGGGAAAACACATGTGCTTCTGCTACTTCGCCCGTTGCTAGAGAATTATTACTGTAAATAGTGCGAGTGGCAAATATGGATAGCTACTAGCGTGCTTATGTAACTTGGTGTTGAAATAAGGCAGCTTACTGCTGGCATTATGCTAAGCCTCTCGTCTGTACTTTGGTAGGCCACATCTTGTGACCTTATCTATGAGTATGTTGGTTACAAAAGTTCTCTCTCTCTGGGGACAAATGGATGGATGCAGCTCCTAACTATTCCTAAGTAATTGCGGACGGGGCTATAAATCGGATGATAAACCCCATGAATACAAAAACTACCATAAAAACAGAAGGGCCAAATTCCTGTATTAGGTTAGACCAGAAAAGAAAAGACAAAACCTGTATTAGGTTTGTAGTACCGAAGGATCAGTCCAGTCAGATACATTGTAGAAGGTAAGAGTTGCATTGGTATGAATGACTTAAATTAGTCACTGTTCGATTGACTTGTATAGATAGCAGTTAAATGATTTTTACTATAGACTCTTGTGGTCGCATAATAGAAGAAGAGCCTTAAGTACAGCAGTAGAGTTGTTGAGTTGTTGTCATGTGACCTTGAGGTCACGGGTTCAAGGCGTGAAAACAGCCTCTTGCAAAATGTAAAGTAAGAATGCGCATTATTGACTCTTGTGTCTGCTCCTTGCCTAAACTCCGCATACATGGGAGCTTTGTGCACCCTTTCCTAAACCCTGCATGCATGGGAGCTTTGTGCACTGTGGCTGCCCTTTTTACCCTTGTGATAGCATAAGCGGGTGCTTAGCACACCGGGCTACCCCTTTTATATATATCATTGATATGTCAACGTGATATATTGACCAAACAATGTTTAGGTGCAGTTGGTTGTGGGCAACTGGGCATCTCCCCAAAAGTACTCTTGGTTACAAGTTTGAGTCCTCACTTTCCTCTTCGGCTGGGATCAGACTTATGAGTGTGTGTGTGTGTGACTCTTGGTCACAGGTTCAAGTCGTCGCTTTTCCCTTGACTGGGATAAAATTTATGAATGTGTGCGTCAGCAATTTGCTTTGTAATTATCACTTATATCAAACAAAAATAAATCAATCAAAGAATACCAATAAGAGGAGTCTTAGAAAAGGAAGAATGTAGGTAAGTTAGAACAAAATATCTAGTGTTGACTATCCTATTTTACATCTTCCATTCATACAAGGTCGATATGATTAACGATATCGTGCTCTGATCACCTCCGTGGGTCCATTCAATAGTTTACAGTGTGTAACCACCTGATAGTAGATTCTAGGACCTAGTTTATTATCAAGAGATGCTTCCTCTTTCTTTGAGGATGGATCATCAATTTTGCTTCCTATTAATCAGAACGGAAAAGTGTTAGACATGATAGATAGACATATTTTTCAATAATAATTGTGGGCACCTGCGGATAAATGTGGAGCACGCATCTTATTGAGTAATCAGAATCGTTAATTTATTAGGTATTACTATGGAGTTTTTTATCGTAAGAAGCGAAGATTCATCTACATGAAATTGTAAGTAGTCATCATCATCATCATCAAGACCTTATCCCAATTAGGGGTCGGTCACGTGAATCTTATTCCTCTATTCCTCTCTATTAAGTACCATGGCTTCATTTAGTCTCAAAGTTTTTAAATCTTTCATCATCACTTCTATCCACGTTCTTTTGGGCCTTTCCCTTGCCCTTTTAGAGCCTTCTATTTGTATTGCCTCACTCCTTTTAACCGGTGCAGTTGTTGGTCTCCTTTGAAGATGTCCAAACTATCTAAGTCTAATCTCCCTCACCTTATTACCTATTGGTGCTACTCCTATATTTCTTCTAATATTTTCATTTTTAATTCTATCTTTTCTTATCTTACCACTCATCCATCTCAACTTTCTCATTTCTGCGACGTTCATCCTATGAGCATGATGTTCTTTAACTGCCCAACACTCTGATCCATAGAGTATGGCCGGCCTTATAGCCATCCTATCGAATTTTTCTTTTTGGATTCTCTGGGTAACTTCCATCTCAATCTCTCCACTCTTATGAATCATTGATCCTAAGTACCGAAAGTGGTCTTTTACGGGGACTTCTTAGTTATCAATCTTGACTGGTATTCTACTCATACTCCTGTCCTTGCTAAAATTGAATTCCATATATTTTATCTTAGTTTGGCTAATTTTAAATCTATTAAATTCTAATGCTTCTCTCCATTACTCTAGCTTTATGTTTACACCCTCCCTTGTCTCATCAAGTAAGACTATATCATCTGCAAATAGCATGCACCAAGGAATCTCATCGTGTAGATATTTTGTTAACTCATCTATAAGCAATGTGAAAAGGTATGGGCTCAATGCCCATCCTTAGTGCAATTCTACAATAATAAGAAAATCATCAGTTTCACTGCTAATGGTCTTAACATTTGTTACCTCTCCCTCATACATATCTTTAATTATGTCTATATACCCCTGCGAAAAACCAACCAAAATGCACAATAATCAAACAAAGTAAGCTAACGGCCTATTTGACCCACGAACTGAACCAAGAACGGTGACCTTTACATAGTGCATAAAAAATTGCTATAGGTGTGAACCATAGACCAATATGCATTGGTTTTGGACCTAGATGCCTTGTTCGCTAGACAATCGACCACCCCATTAAGTAGGCCCTCTGAATTAATGAGACGTAGATTCTGGAATTTTTTTGAATAGATTTCTCTATGGTTCTAGCAGAAGAATCGATGTCAAGTTTATCCATACAGGTCTGCAAAATCTAATGCCCATAGTCTAGCTAAAGAGGGAGCGGAATCGCATGGTTTAGGAACATGGGAATCACCAGCAGATTGTAGCTAGTTCTCAACACTTTGATCCTGGATAAAATCAGCAGGTTGTTTTGGGGCGTTAAAACCAAATTTCGTCTTGAAGTTTTAGTCTGTGTTTGTAGTCACTAATCTCTGCTATTTCTGCTGTTTTTCTGCCATTGGTTCTGTTTGTTTTCCGGTTCTGTATTGGACAGGATGCATAGGCATTCTTGATTTCCGACAAACTTCCTGGGGTCGTGCAAAGTATCGAGGGTGATCAATTTGGACTTCTTTCTGTCTCAAGTGTACATGTCAGAGAGTAGAGGGACCTTTCTATTACCCATTTTGAGCTACTGTTGGACATGGGACTAGCAATCAGCTTCGTTTTCCCTTGGGTTTCTCCTCGCCTACTCAGTAGTTTTTTATTGCTGGCCGCTTTGTGGTCTTTTAGGTGCTTCTCTGTACTGTTTTTTACATTCTGTTTGACCTGTTTGTCTCATTGTTAAGAAGTAACTTTCGGTTCTGGTTTGCCCCTTTGGTGCCTTGGCTTTCCACTTTATACTTGATCTTCACCCTCTCTTTGCATTTGTCATCTATGATTAATACAAACTCCTTCGCCACCATAATATTCCTCCATGCTAGCTGGGTTTTCCACATCATAAAGTTCCGCAAGCTCCTGTTTACTACTGATTAACTGCGCATCTAATTCACCTTCATTGGATTAATTATGAGCCTTCGGTTTGTATCTTGTAAAGCCTATGCTGATGATTGCACTAAAACTTCAACTGATTTGATAGTTCTAAGCTTCTGATTTAATGTCTTCAACCCCAATGGTTGAGATCATTCATGAGATAAGAACACTTACAATGTCAAGATCAAGATGATCTTACATAAGAAAAACAGAGTCCAATACCAGCTCTCGAATGTGTGCTGCCACACTATGACCGAGAAACTCCTGTCAATGAGAATTTGTTGTCCTGAAACTCCTGTCTTTGCTAGCACGTCCTTACTATTAGCCGATCTAAGGCGTGCTTAAAGGAGATGTATGCATCCTTAATCCACTATCTCATGAATCTAAATAGATCCTCCAAACTCTATGGGATTGGCAACTTATTTCTGAGCCACAAAAAGGTAACCAATGAGCTAGCTCCTTCCACCATTAATATTTTGCAGTGCATTCTTCTGGTTCCCCTACAATACCACCTCTCGAATGTGTGTAGCGCCCTCAAAATCTTTCAATCCCTGTTATTTTTTCTTCAAATACGGGTTTCTTCCCTTCCATATAGTCTGAGGCCATTGCCGGGAAGGACAACTTCCAAATGATCTTTGTTCTTTTTGTTAAATTCTGAAGTTGCCGGGCTTGGAACAATTCAAAGAGTGATGCAGGGGGCGCCCACTTAACATTGAACGGCGAAACCACTCTCAGCCACATTTGCGATGCAAGTTCACACTTCAGAAAGACATGGTAAACAGTTCCTGCTGCAGTCACGATGCATCGGTTAGGCAGTTGTTGTCTTCTCCTTTTAAGAACGCCAACCGTGAGGATCTTATTATGAAGTGCACACCAGGAGAAGACAAGGCCTCTGGTTATAGCCTTGAACTTCCAAATCAAATGAATGTCAGTTGATTGTTGATGAAGTGGCTCTCCTAACATGTGCTGAAATGCAGAAGAGGTGGAGAAAGTTCCTGAAGCATTCCAGTGTAAAATAACTTTATCGCCTTGATTTGTTCTGATAATAACACTTAAAAGATCATTAAAAAGTTTATTCCATTGAGTCTAATTTCTGGTCTGATCCCTGTTTATACATGTGGTCTCCAAATCACCACACTGTTCTGAATTTTCATGCAAGTTCTGCACAACCAACTATTTTTTCTTTTCTTTTTCTTTTTTTCTCTGATGGAAATGTGCTACTGAGATAAGGAAACTTACATGAATGACCGAGGAGGTCACAAGGTACAACCATTCAGGGCGTAAGGAGAAAAACATACTTGGGCTCCCGTTGTAAAAGCGGCAAGCGCAGGAGACCAGTACACAAAATTAATTTCAATCTTCATGGCCAAGTAAATGATCATCGCAAAATATTGTGAGGCGAATAATTCCCTTTTTGGCGAGACAGTCAGCCATCTGGTTCGCCTATCTATCCATGAAAGAAAATTCCACCTCGTGGGTCAGCAGAGAAGCGCAAGTATGTGCGATTAGATTGTGAAATCTCAGAGGGGAATATCCGCACCTTTGATCCAACAGATCATATTACTTGAATCCCCTTCAATAATAATCAGTGAATTCGTCAAGTGATTGAATTTTTGTACAGCAAAAGCAATAGCATGAAGCTCAGCAGTATTGGAGTCACTGATCCCAATTGGCCCAGAGAATACTTGGATCAATTTTCCCTCATAATCCTAAAGACGCCCCCAATGCCAACACGCCCGGTTTACCAAAAGATCCGTCAAAATTAATTTTGACCTTTCCTTTTCTAGAGGTATCCTTGTATGTCTAACCAGCACCTTGTGAGAGAAGCTATTGAATGTAGTTTTCCGAATCCCTTTTAACCTTATCAACCATCAAGCGAAATCCTTTGTTCCAACGAGCCAAAAGGTAGTATGATTAAACAACTCGTGCCACACCTGATTAAGATCTTTGGCCTTGCTGTCAAATGTCCTAAGATTTCTTTCGCCCCTGCCCAAACAACAGTCAGAAACCTTGCATCCCCCCATGAACTTTCTTGTAGCCATCTTAGAAATTTCCCCATATCATGCATTCTTTGAATGTGATCGGCGTCACCCACGTCACAATGAAAAGATTAAAGACTTTCCACCAAAGCGCCACTACAAACTCATTGTGTAGTCATATGATCAATAACGAAGGATGTAAATGTTTGGAAGCTTTCAGGCCCTTTTCCTCATTTTATCGACAGTTAAGATTCCTCCTCACCTCCGTCCAGGTGAAGGAGATAACACACGAGGGGGGGCTTTAAGAGACCATAACCTCTTAGAAGTGAAGTTGCAGGAGGAGCACTAGTCAATACCTTTCATTGATAAGAAGACTTAAACCAAACACATACCAGCCGATTCCAGCAACCAAATTCATGATTTATCTTTTGTAGGATCTCTAAGAATGTGTCGTCAAGCATTTTACACATTCAACCAATCAAGTTCTTCTGAAGGTCTGCTCTATCCCCTTGAAGAGTTCTGATATTTGAAGACGCTTAAACGACGTCTCCCAAGAGGCTCCTGTTCTGAATGACATGTGGCTTACTAACCCAACCTAAAGAAATTATTTTTCAGCCAAAAAGCTAATTTCTTGTTATCCAGCACGTCTTTCCCTTGCATTTTAGAAACGAAAATCACTATGTCATACTAGCCTTCTTCTTATGTGTTTCAACTCATTTCTGTAGGCATATTGTTCATGAACTATTGAAAATTAGGTGGGCTGGTTATGCTCTCTGTGTTTAGATATACTAGAAAGACTGCTTTTGCAATGTGCTAGGTGTATATTGGTCTTCATATGCATTTCAGGTTATAGAACCTACATTATGAATGCCCAAGTTGAAGAACTCCAATCACCAGTAGCTGAATCAGTCCTAAACCAGAAAAATACTGCTGGATTTCTGCTTAGGCTTATGCATTATAGTTAGACTAAGGCATACTTTCATCAACTATTCTAAAATTCCTCATTCTTTTGTCAGTGATGAAAGATGTACTGATAGTTGCTGCTGTTGCAAGCTTTTAAAATTTCGCAGGAAAAAAATGAACTCCTTTTAACTGTTAAGAGTACTGAATAAATTGTGTTCCACCATCAGTTCCGTATAACCAATCGGTATTAAAGATATTCCTGAGAAGATTTCAAGATGCAGAGTTTATCATTTGACCTTTCTTGCTCAGTGGGCGTTGGCATCTGCATTCAAGTGTTGGCTGGGTTCCTAACATGTCACTTGCATTTTAGAAATGCATATCACATTGTGTTAATACAAGTTCATTTGATACTTAAACAGTAGAAAATAAATCAAATTTAAGGCAACATATACATGATCATGATGTGATTCTGATTTCTGCACAGGGCTACAAAAGGCTGCTAATTCATTGTAAGACAAGCAATGGTAGATCAAACAATAGGTTTTGATGAGGATCTTTTTGGATTCGAATCATCATCATCTTGAGAACAAATCTCAAGTGCTCTACCACTTGAGCTAAAGTCCCAAAAGAACTTGAGATAAGGGAAGATGAATAGCAAGTTGAAGGGGACTACTTCCAACTTAAGACAATATTTTAATTTCAAAACTATTTTATCTCGTCAACATTTTGAGGGCCTTTCCCTGGAAAATTATGTGCAAAACTAAGATAATCCAGCCATTTTTCATTCTCATATTGGCTGTGCTCCTCACCCAAACGGAATGGAAGACATATCACAGGTCCACATTAATGTAGCATATAAACTAGAGAAAGTACTCCCTGGAAAATTGCCCTCATCTCTCTTGCTCTCTTCCAACTGGTTCTTCAGGACTGACCTGGCTTCTTATATGTATGATCATTGGTTGTGACCAGCAGCATCTGACCTACAAAAGAACCAGCCTTTATCATTATGTGGAACAAATCAGCAGCTTCTCAAGTTAAGATGTAGAAACAACTGAATTTGAATAACTTATTAAATCCTAGATCCGATGCACATCTCCTCATGTGCGTATCGGTCTAATCGATGAGGATGCAACTTATATAAAACAAGAACCTAAATGGCAACCAAAGACTAATTGTAAACTTTGGTTTGATTAAAAAAGACTGATTATACACGATTGCGTTCATAATACTTGACCTGACTTGGATAATGAAAGTAAGAGAACTAGACCTCCCAATGGGATTAATCTCTCCCATCTGCAAGTGGTTTCTTCCTTCCTTCAGGTTAGTTTGTCAATCCAACAACTCTTGAACTCTCATTTCTCTGGAGCTTATTGTATTTGAATCTTTTCTGAAGATTCAATTGTCTTGATGCTTGGGACCAATAGGTAGCAGCAAACATCCATTGTTGATAAGCACCATATCTGAGTTTGTTGGGGATTTTCAGTCCCCGCCCAAGATCATACACACAAAAACGCAGAGTTTAACGTGGTTCGGCCAATAAGCCTACGTCCACGGGAGAGAATGATTTCACTATGAAAACGGGGTTTTACAGAGAGGTATACACGGGGATTTTTACAGAGGAATGGGTTCTGATCCTTGCCCTCTTGGTATCCCTATTTATAGGGAATTTTAGGGTCTGATTTTCAACCCGTTTTACACAAAGTCAGTGGCGGTGGCCGACGGCGGCGCCCGCCGCTGTTGAAGTCAGCAGTCGGTGGCAGCTGACTGCGGCGCCCACCATGGTTGAAGTCAACAGTCGGCACCGACTGCTGCGCCCGCCACCGTTGAATACGGTGGCCGCCTAAAAATGGGGCTGGACCAACAAATCTCCCCCTCCATGCCCATTAACTGAAGGAGGTTTCTTCACGTATGGACTTTTAGCAGAAGCCCATCCCGACCAATTCTCTGCAAATCTCGAACTTGCTCCGAGGTAATGCTTTTGTCATCATATCTGAACTATTATCGTCAGTATGAATCTTCTCAAGCTCTAACGACTTGGAGTCCAAAATATCACGTATCCAATGATACCGAACATCAATGTGCTTTGACCTTCCATGAAAAGTAGAATTCTTGCTAAGGTGTATAGCACTTTGACTATCGTAAAATAACGCATACCTCTTCTGCACAAAGCCAAGTTCGTTCACGAACTTCTTCATCCATAATAACTCTTTGCATGCTTCTGTCACAGCAATAAACTCAGCCTCTGTCGTAGATAAGGCAACACACTTCTGTAGCTTTGATTGCCATGACACAGCTCCCCCTACAAAAGTAATTAAGTAGCCTGAAGTAGATTTCCTCGTGTCAATATCACCAGCCATATCTGAATCAGTGTAGCCCTCAAGCACGGGCTTGCCAGTGCCAAATCCCAAACACAACTTAGAAGTACCACGTAGATATCTCAATATCCACTTCACTGCATTCCAATGTTCTTTTCCTGGATTTGATAGAAAACGGCTCACTGTACCAACTGCATATGTAATGTCTGGTCTAGTGCATACCATGGCATACATAAGACTGCCAACAGCTGAAGCATAAGGAACATCTTGCATGTATTCCTTCTCAGCATCACTTGTTGGAACTTGATTCTTACTAAGCTTAAAATGAGTAGCAAAAGGTGTACTAACCACTTTAGCTTTATCCATGTGAAATCGTTGAAGTACCTTTTCTATGTACTTCTCCTGAGACAGCCATAACCTCTTATTCCTCCTATCACGAATGATAGAAATCCCGAGAATCTGTCTCGCGAATCCTAAGTCTTTCATAGCAAAGACTTTGTTCAGCTCCTTCTTTAAGCGGGATCCTTGAAGAGCTTCTTCCAACAATAAGCATATCGTCGACATAGAGTAGCAAGATGATGAAATCATCTTCTGAGAATCTCTGCACAAACACACAGTGATCTGAAGTAGTCTTTCGATAACCCTGTTGGGTCATAAACTGCTCGAACTTCCTGTACCACTATCTGGGAGCCTACTTTAAGCCATACAGACTCTTCTTCAGCTTGCAGACATACTTCTCTTTGCCTTTAGCAACAAACCCTTCTGGCTGCTCCATATATATCTCCTCCTCTAAGTCACCGTGGAGGAACGCTGTCTTCACATCCATCTGCTCAACCTCCAGATCAAGGTTTGAGGCCAAACCCAATACAACTCGGATTGAAGACATTTTAACAACAGGAGAAAATATCTCCTCGAAATCAACACCTTTTCTTTGACCAAAGCCTTTCACGACAAGTCTAGCTTTGTATCGTGGTCGTGAAGTGTCACCTTCGTACTTCACCCTGTATATCCACCGATTCTTCAAAGCTTGTCTGCCCTTAGGTAATCTTACCAGTTTAAAAGTGTGGTTGTCTTGTAAGGATTTCATCTCATCCTTCATAGCTGCAATCCACTCTGCATTCTTTTCACTTTCAGCTGCCTCTGTGTAGCTCTCAGGTTCTCCCCCGTCAGTGAGGAGTATGTACTCATCTGATGAATATCGAGTGGAGGGTTGACGATCTCTCGAACTCCGTCTCAATGAAACTGCTGGTTCCTCAGAAAGAACCTCCTGCTGAATATCATCAGCCTCTGACGAAACATCCATGTCTTCAGCAGCTTCATGTTCTCCCTCAGCCTGATTATCTTGAACATCAACTGGAGCACCACCATGGTCATTGGTGCCATCTACACTTGGCGTATGTGAAACAGGAACTGGATCTAAATGCAGTCGAGTATCAGAACTCTGAGTTTCTGATACTTTGGCTTTGTCGATGTGTTCAATGGTTTGGTCTTCCATAAAGACCACATCACGACTTCTAACCAGCTTCTTTGCAACAGGATCATATAGCCTATAATCAAACTCATCTTGCCCATAGCCGATGAAAATGCATTGTTTGGTCTTGACGTCTAACTTGGACCTCTCATCCTTAGGTATATGTACAAACGCTTTGCACCCAAATACCCGCAAATGATCGTAAGAGACATTTTTCCATACCATAGCCTGTCAGGAACATCTGCATTCAAGGCAACTATTGGAGATAGGTTAATAACATAGGCTGCTGTGTATAGCGCCTCACCCCAGAAGGAACCGGGCAGCTTTGCTTCAGAAAGCAAGCATCTGACCCTCTCCATCAATATCCTGTTCATCCTCTCTGCTAAACCATTTAGCTGAGGAGTCTTCGGAGGAGTTCTTTGATGTCTGATCCCTTGCTTCTTACAATAAGCATCGAAAGGTCCACAATACTCGCCACCGTTGTCTGTGCGAATGCATTTCAGCTTCTTCCCCGTTTGCCGTTCAACAGAAGCTTGAAATTCTTTAAACTTGTCAAGCACCTGATCCTTAGTTTTCAAAACATAGACCCAGAGTTTCCTGAAATAATCATCAATAAATGTGACAAAATATAATGCACCACCAAATGTGCGTACCTTCATAAGACCGCATACATCTGAATGTACCAATTCAAGCACGCCTGGCTTTCTGGAAGAATGATGGCTTTTGAAGGAAACTCGTTGCTGCTTCCCTGCAAGACAATGAGCACATTTGCTTACTTTTGTAGCTTTGAGCCCTAAAAGCAAATTCTTCTTGACTAGACAACCTAGTCCTTTCTCAATCATGTGACTGAGCCGCATGGGCCACAACTCTGAAGAACCAGCAACATCAACTGCGTTCACAGAGTTAATAGGAATCGAAGCTTACATCACATACAAGCTAGATGATTTCTTCCCTCTGGCAACCACAAGCGCTCCCTTAGAGAGCTTCCACTGTCCATCGCCAAATGTACTACAGTACCCATCATCATCAAGCTTTCCGGCTGATATTAAGTTCAACCGGATATCTGGTACATGTCGAACGTCCTTGAGAATCAACCTTGTTCCGTTGTTGGTGTCCAAACAGACGGATTCGATACCAACAACCTTTGACAGCCCATCGTTACCCATCTTCAACACTCCAAAGTCACCAGGAGTGTACGAGGTGAAAAACTCCCTCCTCGAGGTAACATGAAAAGAAGCACCACTGTCAACAACCCATCCAATCTCATTGGAGGCTAAGTTGATTTCATTTTCATCACAGACCACAACAAGGCCTGAAGTAGTGGCAACTACACGATCATTCCCCTCATCATTTCTTCTCTCCTGCTTGGCATTCTCTGTTTTGTTCTCGGCTTTCCACTTGTAACACTGCCTTTTAATGTGACCATTCTTGCCACAATAATTGCATTCCAGATTCTTGTATCTGGACTTAGATTTACTCTTGCTTCTATTATTCTTCTCCTGTCCTTTGATCTTGCTTCTCCCTCGATTTTCTGAGATCAAAATCTCAGACTGTGATGTGGTGACAACTTGAGCTCGTCGCCTCATTTCTTCATTTAGAACTGCGCTTCTCGCAGATTCCCATGTCACAAAGACCACGGAGCGAATTAGCTAGAGAAACACGAAAATTTTCCCATGAGTCAGGCAAAGTATTTAAAAGCCATAAACCCATGATATCATCGTCAAACCTGACGCCAACATCGGATAGTTGCTGAAAGCATCCGGTCAACTCGTTCAAGTGGTCGGAAATAGAACTCCCTTCCTTGTATCTCAAGTGCATCACTTGATTAAGTATGAATAACTTATTATTCCCAGTTCTCGACGCGTACAAGGTTTCTAATTTGATCCATAAAGTTCTAGCATGTATTTCATTTTGAATATGATTCAAAACATTATCTTCTACCCATTGTCGAATGAAACCACATACCTGTTCGTGTTCAAAAGCCCACTCTTCTTCGGACTTATCTTCCGGTTTTTGAGTAGCAAAAACAGGTAGATGTAATTTCTTCACAAAAAGAAGATCTTTCATTTTTCCCTTCCACTTGTGATAGTTAGTACCATTTAAGCAAATCATTTTACTCATGTTTGCCTCCATAAGTAAAGAAAGAGTACTTACAGCAATTTCAGGAGAAAATCTTACAAATTTGAGAACACCACTGCGTTTGCCAAGAACTGGTCTATCCCCCTTGAAAACTTGCCAAAAATAGGTCTACTCCAATCGAATCACTGTTGCAACTCGTTACTATTGCAACTCAGCTACAGTTGCACTTGAACTGTTGCAACCCGGTACTGTTGCAATACACTACTGTTTCCACTCAGCTACTGTACAAATGTGCTACTATTTGCACTCGTACTGTTACAACTCTATACTGTTGTAACTCCGTATTTGTTGAAACTCGAACTGTTGAAACCCGCTTGGGGTACTGTGCCAACTCAATACTGTAGTAGTACTGTAGCAACTGTAGCAGGAACAGTTTTCTTCCTCTTCTCGACCGGCGGAACTGCAAATCCGTTTTCTGCCTCTGTTTCACGGCAGAACCGAGCTCTGATACCACTTGTTAGGGATTTTCAGTCCCCGCCCAAGATCATACACACAAAAACGCAGAGTTTAATGTGGTTCGGCCAATAAGCCTACGTCCACGGGAGAGAATGATTTCACTATGAAAACGGGATTTTACAGAGAGGTATACACGGGGATTTTTACAGAGGAATGGGTTCTGATCCTTGCCCTCTTGGTATCCCTATTTATAGGGAATTTTAGGGTTTGATTTTCAACCCGTTTTACACAAAGTCAGTGGCGGTGGCCGACGGCGGCGCCCACCGCTGTTGAAGTCAGCAGTCGGTGGCAGCTGACTGCGGCGCCCACCATGGATGAAGTCAGCAGTCGGCACCGACTGCTGCGCCCGCCACCGTTGAATACGGTAGCCGCCTGAAAATGGGGCTGGACCAACAGAGTTTAGGGCCAAATTCAGGTAATCTGGAATTCAATTAGGATTTTGATGAAAGTCTTTCTTTATGTTAATACCACTTTACAAGATTCAATGTTGCCTAATACCTTATCAAAGGTGTAATGCTAATGATAGAAAAGAGAGTAGAATGGATAAGCGATTACAAAAGGTTTAAACAACACATGCGCCCACACACACACACAGCGAGTGAGCAAGCGACAGAGAGAGAGTTGTCTTCTTAACCCTCTACGGATATGGTTGGGCTTCCTTTATTTTCCTCCGTTGTTCCTTCCCTAACCCCTTCGATGTTAGAGATTTTCTAGCATTTCGGCCTCGAGGAAGTAGAAGTAAATCTTCTGGTTCTGGCTTTTGCTTTATCTGGCCAATTTGTCCACAAAAATCCCGAAACTGACAATCAGTACCAAGATTTCTAAGTGGGTAGGTTCTTGCTACCGAGATGTCCCTCTCGTCAACTCCCCAATCCGGAACGATTGGATTTCGTTGCAGCGTGGAAAAAGAAAAGGAGATTTACGGAAGGAAAATGCCTTCCTTTTCGGATGAATTTTGAAAATATACAAAAACATTTACTAAGTTAAACGACTTAAGGAAAGCTAACTGGCTTGGTTAACTTGCTATGTTTCATTAACAAAAATGCTTTTGGCAAACGCGGTTAAATCACCTACAAATGTGAGGACTCATGTTTATGGAAGCATTTTTCTTTTGAAAAGCATTGTATCGGCGACTAAACATGACAAAAAGAGGAGAATCAGCGCACCAAAGCATTTTGTGAGAGGCTGTTTTTACTGTAATAATCTCAAGGTCGCACGATAACTCAACCACTTGTAAGAGGTGGTTTTTACGTTTTGAATGCCCAATCTTAAAGTCAAACGACAACAGTTCAACCATTATGCAAGGCTCTACTTCAATCGACGCCCCAAATATAATCCACAAAAGTCCAATCACCTTTCTTAGGTTGGCATCTAATAAAAGGAGACAATTTTTCATTTTTCTTGTTGTTTCTCCAAATGAAAGAGCCACGGTTGTTTTGTTTCCTGTGACCAGGCCATTACCCTAAGAAAGCCGTACCTGTGATGTTGACTTCCTCCATCGAGAATTTTCGTCAAAGTCGAATCTAAAACATTTACTGAAACCTCTTGTCAGCTGCAGCTACGCAAAGTGCTGGATATTTGTCTTGAAATGCCATCTCGAACTTGGGAGGAGGCCTCAGTATTGAAATTCTGGTCCATCGTATCAAGATGGCCGTGTCGACTTTGAACTTGGCCGAGTCGATGCAGATTTAGACTTTCTGCATTTAGTACTTTGGACTTAAGCATTTTGCCGAGTTAAAAAAAAAAAAAAAAAAGATAAAAAATTATGATATCCGTACTTCATTTTTTTTTGGTAATATAAGAATAGTTTCATTACAAATAATATTAAATTATATTTTTATATTTTCGACATTATCCCAGTTCTCCACCTCATTAAGCCTGAGTTAACTCATTTTTCCCGGTCCACATTGTTCCAACTTGGAAAACATAAGAAGGGAAGAGTACAAGCGGGACTAACTTTGAAGTGGATCTGTTGGAGGCCCTGAGGAACCTTCTTCCTTAAGTCTCTACTGATTCGATCTTCTCGGTGGTTTCTTTGATAAAATTTATTTGCCGTTAAAAAATCTAAGCGGGACTGCCTTTCTGGTGAAGCAATTAAATCATTTACATCTTGTGGGGCGTGGCACGATGAGTCGTTGCATCGGAAATCTCAAACACATGATTTTAAGCTTTTGATATGTTCTTGATAAATCTTAATCCAAAATACAAAGAAGCTTATAACCGGTGGAATCATAGTCCAAACCCACGAAAGCTTTTCCACCTAGCAAGCCAAATTATCAACTTTCCAGCCTAACGCAAAGGTTTAAATTCATGCACAAAACCTCCACAAAAGACGTAGAACAATATTAGATTTAGGAATTAGAATAATAAATTTTAGGTAGTTTGTTTCATAATTCTTCGTTGTAACCCGCAAATAAGTTCAATGTTAACAATAAAAAAGCCTAGTATCCAGTGGGCCTAGTGATTTGGCAAAAATAGGTGTCTCTCCCCTTGTGAGGGTTTGAGATTGGCACCCTCCATCCCCTAATGGGATGGATAGAACTAGCATAGTGTTTGATTTGTTTCCTTCGTAATTCCTTGCATTAAACCAAAGTATCGATAGATAAAATAATTGAAGTATAGCAACGCCAAAATAGAAGAAAAATGTGCTTCTATCGTGATTGTGCACTTAGACCTGTAGAGTTCTTTCTCCCTCTCTCCTCAATTAATCTGACTTTCATATTTTAGCCTTCCTTCTTAACATGCAAAGTTGGTCACTACATCTTCTCTCTAATTTCTTCTTACGGAAGTAGGAGTCAATCTTTTCACAATTCTCATCTACAGCATGTCCAACTAAATGAATGGTTTGGATCAACTTCTATAAATCAAAGGCATAGAACAATCATTTTTATGGGTGCTTTTCACAATTCTCATCCACAACAAGCCCAATTGTCTAAAAGGTTTGGATCATTGAAAGAATGGACTCCAATAGTAGCTTTGCCAGTTAATACTTTCAATCGAAAGTACACTTTTTTTGGAATTCCTAGCTATTGGATTCCCATGAAATTTCATGGGTTTGTTCCATGTTTTATCATGTACATGAAATAATAAATTGCCCATATGGATTAAATATCTCATTTATAATCCTCTAGAATTCAAAGGGGGCATTTTTCAAACCACATGGCACAACATTCCATTCATACTGTCCAAAAGGTATAGTAAATGTCATTTTGTATCTATTTGATTAATGAATTTGAATCTACCAATTCCCTTATTTAAGGTCAAACTTAGAGAATATTACTGCTCCTTTTCATCGGTTTATTTTCACAGCAACAAGAATGTTCACTAAGTCACCGAAAAATGGTATCCACATCATTTTTCAAGGTCAATAGATGAAAAAAATTTATAATAACAGGCGCCAATGGAAAGGGGGAGGAGTGGGGCCTACCTCCAGTGGCTAACCAGTGAAACAAGGGAGTCCGTCACCACGCGGGAAGAGAAAGTAGCTGCGCATTGTCTGTGTCGGCATCGAGCGTCGTCGCTGGTGGCAAGGGAAACAGGAGGGAGTTAATGGTGGGGAGGAAAATGATGAGGGCAATAAATTCAATGCCTAATTCGTGGGCCCCACATGGGCAATTACAATTCTATCCCCTTTATTTATTTATTAATCATAGAAATTAAAATAATTATCTATTTTCCTTTCGAGCTCTAATTTTTGCATTCTTAGTGACATTGAATTCCATTTCTCGAGTACATTTCAAATACTGAGGTTTAGCTCATGATTTCATCTCTAAAATTTCAATTCTCCAATTTCACCAATATTCTAATTTCCATGTAATTAGTAATTTTTAGAATTTAAAAATAGCGGGTATTACATAGGATGATTTAATATGATTTTTTTATGGACATGTGGCTATGTAAATTTAAACTATGTTGTGTGGCTATGACTAGATTGATCCTGGCATCATTTATTTTATTTCTAAATAATTTTTTATTTTAGTTAAATTTGATTTTTAGAACTATATACATTTAATTATGTGTTCTTGTGGTTAGATGGAGATGGAGTCTCCCTTATCATATATGATTATTGTGTTTATCAAGGACACCGCATTATATAAAATAATGCACAAGGTTCAAAATACAAAGAAAACTCTAATGAATTTTTGATGAAAATATAGCACTCATTTCACTAAAAATCCTTGTTGTTAGAAAAGAAGAATGACACCCAAGATTTTTGAAGGTCTTTTTGTAGAAAATATATTCTGTTGCTTGTTTTTTAAATAGTTTTCTAAACTTGGGGCCCCACATTTCAAAAAAATTATGCAAATTGTTATAAAAAACCATGGTGTCATAGAAACTATCCACTCCCATTTTCAAATAAAAAGATATTTGCATTATAGGCCCTAAAAGCTATCTACACCTATTTCGCATAAGAAGTTATTTATCAGTGAGCCTAATAGATAATCCATTTTCATATATGTTTTCAAATAAGAAGCTATTCACATAGTAGGCTTTAGAAGTTACCCACAATCTCACACTTAATTCAAATAAAAAGTTATTTACATAGCAAGCTAAAAACTGTCCACACCCATTTTCAAATAAAAATTATTTGCATAGTAAGGCCCCAAAGTTATGCACATACATTTTTAAATAAAAAAACAATTTACATATTGGGTCCTAGACGCTATTTACACTTATTTTCAAATAAAAGTCTATTTACATAGTAAGGCCTAGAAGTTAACCTTATACTTTCAAATAAAAAGTTATTTACATAATAGACACTAAATCCTATCTACACTCATTTTTAGATTGAAGCTATAAAATGGCCACAAAAAGGCTTTATAGTATGCATGGTGGGTTAGCCCTCCAAATAGTTTCCATTGTGAGTAGGGAGGACTGCTAAATAAGCTTCATTTTATGTAAGCAGGGTCCACTAATATGCTTCATCAAAGCCTATGAATATGTTTCATGGCATGCAATATGGGCACACAAACATGTTATCATTGGAGGCAGTTACTTTGGGCCCACATAAGTTTTATGAGAATTTGGTATAATTGTAGATTAATTTAATATATAAATATTTATATCAAATTCTAATCAAATACATAATAGCTCAAGTCAAACTCACCCTTACTTATCCTAATATCTTGCGAAATATAGTTAGCTTAAGTTAGGCAAACTCAGGATACATTAAGCTAGCTCTCATGAAACCAAAATTGAACAAATTCAGGTAAGATCAAGTAACTTAAACTTGAATACCATGATGTTAGATAACTCATTTATAAGGCAACCTATCGTGTGGATTGTTTGAAAGTTCCAACTCATACTCCCTCCATCCCATTTTATTAGTTCCCTTTGAAAAAACATAGGTTTTTAGGAAATTATAAGGATGCAATTACACCTCATTGTTACAGGGTTGTTGTTTCACTTTTGCTAAACCCACGTGGCACTTGTGTGTAACTCCTTTACAAAGAACAAGTCAGCCTTTAACTCCCACTCTCACTTGTTAGGGCTACTCTTACTCACCCACTATAGCAATGAGACTTATTCAAAGAGAACTTGTTATCCCATACTTGAACGCAATTGAGTAATCTATAATGAGCTTGTTTAATTACAAATGATGAGCTAACCCCTATTTATACTTGCTCTTCTCTATCCACCTCTTCAATAGATGGCTATGATTATTTCAAGTTTCAATATATTAGTGGTTTATATTGTATTCTGAAACCCTCTTACTCTTTCTAGATTACTCTCTCCTAGAGTATTTTAGACTCTACTACATAAGATTTAGATATTGACAAAGATACACATCGAAACCATGCCTTCTGGAATCAGACTTTGTTTCATAGATCCAGGAACACGGGCCTAAGTCCCTTAGGCCACATTCACAAGTTAAACATGCCTTCATTGGAGCTTGTAGACCTTGGTCACAAACCTTGCAATGTAAGTCCACGACATCATGCTCCATTATACATAATTCCATTTTTATCCTTTAATAGATTTTTGCTATATTTAATACTGTCATGTAAATCTCTTAATTTGACTACGGTACAAGTAGAAAGTTATAATTAATAGTTAATGACCTTTTTAAGTGGACGAATTGTTTGAGGCGGCTATAAATAATAAGATGGACTAATAATGTTGCACCCAGGGAGCATGTTCTAAGTTAACGGAGTATGGCAACAATCTTTTAGGAAAGAGGAATACTGGAATAAGTACGACAGCACCCTAAAAAGGGTGAAGCGCTCTACTTTTCCATGATAAGCTTATATACCATTAATCTAAGTCGTTCACCAACACAACTGGCTCTACATATCTCATTGCCCGAAATTCATTCTAAACTAATGTGATTAGCATCTAACGAACTGTTTTTTTTTTCTCATTGAATGTAAATTTTTACTTCTATGCAGCTTTAGACCATTCTTATCTAGCTAGATTAAAGCACATGTTTTGGATATTAATGAATTTATTTTTGAATAAATTTTGAGCCATGCCATATTAGGACTTTATGAGATGAACTTGGATCAATGGCATTTGAGGCCTACCATAGACAAGTAGACAAGGAGAGGCACTTCCTTGCACTTTGAACCCAGAACTCTAAGAACATGGTTATTCGCTTAAGAAAAGGACACAGCTCATTTTTTACTCTCAGAACGTACACATTGGACTACTGCGCGGTGCCACTTAGTGCTCGAGATGTACGTGTCAGATTTTTGCATTAATTCACTTTTGGATTACTAGCCGTCCCTTTTGGACCAAATCCCAACTACTCCCTGGATATGAACCACAGTACTGCTATAAATAGAGCGTATGAGCTTCGATTTCTATCATCCAAATATAGGAAAATGGCGAAGTCCCTCAACTTTCCTAGCTTCTATTGCTGCCTCTTCATCTTTATCCTGCTTTTTGCCTCTGCTGGTGAGTACCTTCTTCATGAATGTCTACAGTAAGATTTAGTTGCCATGTTTAACTTGAGAATAGATACAAAACCATCAGAGGAACCTGAAGTGGTGGAGTCATTAGTTTCTAAGTTAACGTCTGTTGTAAAGCTATTTTGCCTTTGGATCCTGATTTGGTTACCCATGTAGGACTTGGGAAGACAGAAACCGTGGAGCCAGCAGCCTTGTGCGAGAAGGCAAGCCAAACGTGGTCAGGGAATTGTGGCAACACCAAAAACTGTGACAATCAGTGTAAGAGTTGGGAGAACGCTAGGCATGGAGCCTGTCACGTCCGTGGCAACAAACACATGTGCTTCTGCTACTTCGATCACTGCTAGAGAATTACCACTGGGACTACTACTAGTACTAGTAGCAGACTTGCATAGCTTATGGCATGCTAAGCAGCTAATATGCTACTTTTTTAATATCGAAAATGATATATGCTATGCTAGCATCTAAATAATATGGTAGTTTTTGTTTGCATGTATCTCCGTATGGCTGTGAATCCAATAGTGATTTGGCAAGGTAACATAGTCAAAAGAAATTATTTCTCTATGTATGCTATTGATCCTTGTGGTCCGTCTCTGGACCCTGCATATGGGACATTGGGCTGCCCTTTTCTACAGAGCTTATTGAATAAAATAATAATAAGCTGCTGTGTGACCTAAGTTGTTTTCTTTATGGGCCTGTTACATAATGGTAAGAAAGGCTATCCGTGCAGGTGGGACAACCCTCTAGATCCGAGCCGTTCACAACATGGCCTTGTCTTAGATGGGCATGCTCCGAAGATCATGGCTACTGCTGTTCTGAAATTTAATTGTCGTCCGATCATCGTAACCACCTTGCCTGACAGATTTTTGGCCGACCCCGCCCTGACCCGAACGCTTATCTTGCCCCTAGCACCACCCTAGGCGACATTGGATCGCGAATTCCTGACCTATAACCCTAGCATTTGCTTATTCATTCAACTATCATATATTTGACGAAGCTGTTGAAAAATTTGAGATTGATATTGAATGTGGTATTCATTCGATTGATTCAATTCAGTAAGTCATACATGGTATTTATAGTATTTCATGTTGGACTTTTTAGTTCCAGATCTATTAATTACGGATCAGCTGTTGACCAATCACGCACAGAATTCGGCCATGATTATTGACAGTGAATTACGGCCTGATTTCTAACAGAAGCTAACAGCAATGTCAATCTTTTGAGACCACAATTAAGGTACCCCACTCGGAGAAGCATATGCATATTTATGCTTGTGATTAATCTCTCTAATAAATAAGGTCATAATTAAATGATATTTTTGAAGGGGAGCCTTGGCGCAATGGTAAAAGTTGTTATCATGTGACCATGAGGTTACGGGTTCAAGGCGTGGAATCAACCTCTCACAAAATGCAAGGTAAGGCTGCCTATTATAGACCCTTGTGGTCCACCCCTTCCCCAGACCCTGCATAGGCGGGAGCTACGTGCACGAAGGCTGCCCTTAATTAAATGATGTTTTCATTTGGCAGCGACCAAAACTAGATGTGCCTTGGTCGTTTGCGGATCAAGATAGGAAGAAATTGGGGATTAAAACATACGATCGTGCTTAGACTCCTCTTAGAATTATAATCACTGAAGCAGGAAGAAATATTACTCGGAGTCTTGCCCATCTCAATGCTTGGCACGTTTACTCTAAGACATCTCTCATTTCTGGTTTCTTGAGTATGCTTTGGATGTTCCGCCTCATGCTCTATTGTTTTTCACCAATGGTGTTGTTGCGTTTCACATTAGAGGGCGGTGTGACGCTATGTGAGATGCATCGGGTTATGGAGACGATGTGGTTATTTTTGCTTAAGTTCTAAAATTTAGATGTTTCAACTTTTCTCTAGCGGTCTTCTATGTCCAGGGACCTCTAGTTGGCTCTGAGATCTCTTGTCTAAACACCTTAGTTCTTGTATTTTCTGCGATCACCTTCCTTTCTTCTATTCAATATAAGTCTCAGTAGGCATATACACCTTGAGCAGAGAAGAAGTCCATGCCCTTTCTTTTTCACGTGTGAGATCATATAGGTAATTCAGTATAAGTCAATACATTTGGATAATCCTCACTACTTGGTTTGGGTTTTTAAGAAAAATAATAAAAATAAACGGTCAATATTTTCTTTATCAAGTAAACATAGGCTAAAAGCATTCAACGAATATGAAATTTTATCACTAGCCTATTTAGACTACTTCAAATATGATGCTTGGCTTAGAGCTATAGAACAAAGCTTCACCACCCTTGAGAAAAAGGGTGAGGACTTCTCTCTCCTTCAAAAGTGTGTACAAGGACTCAAGTACCATCATGGATGATGGTTTACATGACATTACTTGAGGATCCATGGTAAGAATTTCAAATAAAAGGGTGACCGGTGAGAAACTAATGCACTAGAATAATGCTAACCACTTATCCTGGTCTCTGAAAAAATTAATAAGGATGATCATAAGTTGTACTCAAAGAAACATAGGCTAAAAGCCTTCAAATGGACATGAAATAATTGACCACTTATGGAAGCCATTTTGAACATCATGGATGGCTTACATGTATAAAAAGAAGTTTCAATATGCATGAGAAAAGGAGGTATGGACTTCTTTTGCCTCTTTGAGTTACCGTACTCATGAACACTTACATGCTTTTAGTGGTGCTTGAGGTGGAGTAAGGTGGGTTATATGACAACCTGGGTTTTTCAACACTTTTTAATAAAAAATTTTGAAAGGTGGGCCCCCAATTTTTAAAACAAAAAACAAACAAAATAGCTGAAAACAATTTTAAATGAAATTCATTTAAAGAAAAACCCCGAGTGTCAACCATCAACTCATCACACAACATTTCACTTTTAAAACTCAATAAATCTTTCATTTAACCAAGTAAACCTTTTCAAAACAAGTTCACTTGTTCAAGACCCATCCAGTCAGTAGCCACATTTCCAATAACAATATAATCAAGTCCAATAATACATATATATACATATACATATACATTCCAGGTAGAATTAAAATATACCTACACATGAGATATCTCAATCACTATTCATCTGGCTCCTCATTAGTCATGTCTTTCTCGCAATATCTGAGGCATTACAACAATAAATCAATGCTTGATAGGTGCATAGATATTTAATGTAATAAAATAATGGCATAAAAAGAATAACTCAAATAGTGAGAACTAACAAGAGCGTAAAACATGATCATCATAGGATACAAATGCCATAAATCATATCAATACAAGTGGCAAAACATCATGTACAATAAAACATTATATAAGACAATCTCAATAAGCATATAATAAACAGGTAGGGGCCCCCAAGGTACGTGGGTCCCATGAGTGTTCCATACACTCTTACAACAGGTTATGAGTACTCATACCAATCCTCTAAGCGTCGTCACACCCAGACACACCATCACATCTCAATGCTCATCACGCATACATGCATAATAAGAATATGGATTGTCATGCTGCAGTAGGGTCTCAACTATTACTGCTCCCCGTTGACACCGTAACGGGAGACTTGCCGTTCGTCCCCATGGGTAGGCCCGGACCGGTAGTGTGGACTACCCATGTTACCAATCCCTACCGAATGCCATTTGTAGGCAAGTGTTTATCATCTCATAAATTCAGAGGGTGGGTGGCTGGCCCTAATCCCTCCTAGCATGACATTTGCCGGATGAGAGCACCCGTCATAAATCACAAATACGAAAAATCACAGATCTCATAAAAACCATAAGCACTCATGGCTCACCATCCCAAGGCACCCCCTCATCTCGAAGTTAGCCTTCAAGGACTAACTACCAAGCCTCCAACACCAATTTCAAGGAAATCATCCAAACTCACTTGATGCTGGAAAGAAAAGATGTTTACAATCTATTAATAATAAATATATAAGATCCATAGTATCAAAGCCCAACAAGGAAGATCGATCATTTCAAATGTCCTCAATACGCTATCAAATTCTCATATCTAAGATAGCAAAACAAGTCGAAAATCATAAGTGCACATATGAGAGAATCTATGCTATAATAATCCCAAGCAATCAATATGTCATGATAGTTCAAGACTTTAGAAAATCAATATGCAACATTAAATGTCGTCACCTATCTCGATGAAAGAAAAATCACTATATTAGGTGCGTAGATGTACCTATTAATCCCACAGTACTTTTTTGTATCATTCATTTCCATCTATATACCCTGTTATAAATTTTTACTCTCTACTTCTATCAATTCATAAGTTAATTTGTCCAATAATCCTCTTATATAGCTATTGATCTAGATCAGTGGTCTAGAATGCTTGATTTATCTTTATTATTTATTTTTTCTGACATCCAACATTTATCTACTTGATCTGATCGTCAATCAAATTGAGATTTGTTATTTTAAGATCTCCTGATCACCAAAGAATCAATTTATTCCATCTCAATGGAATTGGAGATGATCCACCTGTTGGATCACTCTTAATCGCCTTGAATTTGTGATTTGATTATAAATTCTAATCATAATCATCACAACCAATTCAATTTCATGTTTATCAATTCATTTCAAAGTATATCTATGATTTATACTTCGATCTGACGGTCCGATCACTTTCAGATAGACCAAATCTAAATTTCTAAGTTAGATCAACGGTCTAGATCAATTTCTAGGATGAGTATATATGATTTGGTCATTGGATACATCAATCCACCACTCATTACGATATGATCTTAGCTTCTTAGGCTATTAGTCCATTTTCTATATCATGGATCGTGTAAGGTCATTTAGGGTTCTAATTAGTCATTCACTAATGACTGATCATTGATCATATGTGAAGAACAATGTTAAGTCAGTCTTTGATCTGCTATTCATTCTCTAGATTGGTGATCTAATGGCTAAAAGTGGTTGGATCTTGATCTTAGCATGTTTTTAAACATTTTACTAATTGATACATGAAATTTAACTCATCCTATGTCAATTTGAAGTTTAGGCATGTAATGGCTCCATCTGATCATAGATCAGGCATTGCAAGGTTCTTGTCCCTTTACTATATGATCGGACGGTCCAAATTATTCACTTAATTTCCATATAGTTTTCTCAATTTCTTCCATATCCTAGTTAATTCAATGTTTTAGAATGCATCCATGGCATCTAATCATCGATCGAACGTCAACAAGTTACTGTGTGAACAATAATAGATTGGACAATTGAGATTGTTTGATGAGTTTTTAGCCTGGATTGACAATCTTAGTTTGATCCAAGCTACATCAGGCACCTCATTACCTATCCCTAAGTTTTGATTTGAAAATGGGCGGCTAGATCATCCACAAAACCTAGATCTAGCTTAACAGTGCGGATTTTACAAAATACCTCAAATCACTAGTTGGGTTTGTAGATCTTACCTTTTGGATGATTTTTCATGCATTGTCCACCCTTGGATGAGCTGGATTGATCACTGTTTTGCTTGAAAACCTCCGATTGCAATGTACGCACTATCTACCCTTTGATCAACGATCCAAATCATTTCGAATCTCCCAATAAACTTGGGGGTTTTCTTCGTTCCGTCGTGCTGAACCACATGATCGGCTCGGATCAATGACCTGAGCCAACGTCATCTCCGCACGACGGCCTGAAAATCCCGCACCCTAAACTCTGGTTTCACCCCCTTTTTCCTTACAAAAACTTGCTTGATTAATGAGCAACCATAGGGGCTTTGCTGGTGGTGGTGAGGGGAAGACGGTGACAGCTCCGATCATCAATTAATGACTCCTCCGATCGTCAATCAGTGATGCCGTTCACTTTGTGTTTTCCAATGACCGGTAAACTTTCCCTACCATTGATCTCCTCCCATTGATCATGAGAGAAAAGGATGGCGGAGGATCCATCGGATTCTCCCCTCCTTTCTTCTCTCTCCTTCTTCCTCCTCTCTTCTCCTTCTTCTCCTTCATGTTTCAGTTTTTTCTTTTCAGGTTCGAGTTTTGGAAAAGACCTAATGGTTTGTTCTTAGGTTTAAGAGGGAGGGGTGCCCATATCAAATACGGCACCCTTCTATTTAAGGCAATTTATTATTATTATTATTTTTTAATGTTACAAGTTAAGATCAACCAAATTTGGTATGAGATGAAGTGACTAGAAATGACTCCTAAGCTGGTTTGACACGGGATTAGTTGAGATGAGTTGGAGGAAATGATTAAGATGACATGATATGGCTTATTTCCATTTCAAGCAAATTGGGTTGCAAAGTTTCAAATGAGGAGAAATGACTTTGTTTTGCTCTAGGAATGATCACCACATTCGTAATATAAAAACCACTAACGGTGAGTTGGGTTGAGATTGAGATTTCTTATCTCAATCACCACAAACAGTGAGTTGAGATGAGATAATTTTTATCTCAAGCACCACTAATAGTAAGCATTTTTGGTGAGATGATTTTCATCTCAAGCACCACTAATAGTGAGATGAAGAGACATCAATTCATCTCAACCCAGCTCAAGCTCAAGCACCAGTAACAGTGATATGGCTCATCTCATTTCAAGTCAACTCAATCAATCTCAAGCACCATCAAAACCTGTATAGAGACTAGATAGACATGAAGAGCCAATTGACACTAGAGACTGAAGCTCGATCCGAGCAATTTTACGGTCTGAAGGTCGAGTCCAGGCTTTATCAAGTTTATTTTGCAACCCTTGCCTTTGCCTATTACTGTTGGGCCTCGAAACCGAATGGTCCAAAAAAAATATTTTGATCACTTTTTCATAGTTAAAAACTCCGATTCAGGAAAGATTTCAACGGCTACTTTGGGTTGTAGCTCCAGCTTTTATATGCTTCACTGGAGCCATGGCTGCTTACCTAGAGCACCATTTGTTTGGATCCTAATAGACTACTTTTTCCAGATCACTATGAACACCGGATATGTATTCCTTTTAAGCTGTGAGCAACAGGTGATAGGTCAGACGGCTTCTTCATCTAGTTCAGGACAAGGTCCATGCGAGGAACACCGATATAGAATCACTTGATGGAGAAACATTACGTACACAATTTGCGGCAGCGAATATCTAAAGTGTAAGACCGATTATGCCATGAGTATGCGAATGTAAAACTGACTCCATCAAAGTTCCTATGCGATCTAGCCCGATGGTGAATTTTTTTTTTTAAAGGCAAAATAAATTTTACTAACAAAATTGCGACCAAGTGGTCGACGTGATTCAGCAAACCCCCTGAGGAAATGGTCACCCGACGAGCAACCACAGAACCAACAAGAGGTCCATAGACAATTTGTCGCTACTAACTCATCGAGAAAACCTTCGGAGCAAAGGATGCAAAGAGCATAAAGAAAACAAGGTTACTGAAACAACACTCCAAGCACCGAATTTCAGGATGTGGAGCTAATTACTTCGCTCGACCATCCCGGCACAGCTGTATTAAGTCTGTGTCCCTCTTCCAAAGATTGAAAGAACGCTGCTCATTGCTCTTTTTTGCTAAATCATCTGCTACTTCGTTAGCTGATCCAGGAAGGTGTCAAGTGAGATGCTGCTCCTTCTCCAGCGAGCCATAAATGCCATCAGTAAGTTTCAAAAATGTCTTTAAGCCATCATATCTCAACTTTGGACTTTGGAGTCACCTTCAATGCAGAGCAGCATGTCAATAAATTTATCAGCCAGTGGCATTCCCGTTCTAGCTTGCTGCCACCTTATTTCATCCTCCATGACTTTCCAGTCCCCGGTAGTCCCGAAAATTCACGCAAATATTGCTCATGTTCGTTTCTAATACAACCTCAAATACCTGCAATTGCATTTCATGTTAAGCTTGAGTCATCAAAGTTCAATCTTATCCACCCATTCGGGGGACAAGATTATGCAACTATATGCTTTCTTCTTACTCACCCCACATACAGCGATCCATCCTCTTTTGATGTCTTCAATCGAATGCTTTTCAACATTCTCACCTTCATTCGCCCATGCAACTACCATGTGCTTTATTGTGGATAATGTAATGAATTTGGGTGAATATTATGATGTAAAGATTCTGCTCTTTCTTTGAAGCCATATGGACCACAGCGTAGCTAGTAGACACCACATACATAACTCCGCCTTTGAATTAGTCAGTTTTTTCCACCATTGTGTGATAGGGTCAATGACCGATCTGGGCATGACCCAATTGATGCCGAACCATCCAATCACTTTCATCCAAATGCTTGTTGATTATTTGGAATGGACAAGGAGATGGTTGCAATCTTCCTCTCTATATTGACACATTTCACATCTGCTCGCGAATAACCAACCTCTAACTTTTAAATTTTCATTTGTCAATATCTTAATTTGACCCGCTAGCCGGCAAAAACACAGGATCTTCATGGGTATTTGCCAGGCCCACACTAGCAATTGGAGCGGCTACTTCATGTTCATCTGATACATTTGACAGCCAAACATAACACGATTTCCCTGAGTAAATACCTGATGGGTTTCTAGTCCAAACTCTCGTCCTGGCCTGAGCCCTTGCTGAATCATGCGTTCAGCTTGTTGAGGAGTCGTTCAACTTGCTCTTCCTTGTATAGAAGTCGAACAGTTCTTCTAAGTAGCGAATTCCGTTCAACCTTTCCTCCGTTAAAAGAACTTCGATACCGACTCTTCTTTTATCTTGTGCTAAGGAGAAAAGATGTTCAAAAGAGTCCGAAATTAAAAAATCATCGAGCCACATATCCTTCCGGAATCTTGCATGTTGATCCCCTCTGACATGAAACCGCTCGCACTGATCGAAGAAAGGGATTGATCTTGGGATATCGACCCATGAACCTTTACGCCCTCTAGGTTCATGTGTCCGCGTTTTCATCCTCCCCAATCTGAATCATAATTGCTTCAATGCATCTTCTCCAAATCGCCAGATCCATTTCATAAGTAGAGCTTTATTGAAAAGCTTGATTGTTCTCAGACAAAGAACTCCTTAGAATTTATGTTTGCAAACTTGGTCCGATCGCATAAGGTAGAATTTATGCTTGTCTCCCTCCCTTCCTCAGAGAAACATTCTTTGAATCATCTCGATTTTCTTTTAAATAGTTGCAGGACATTTGAAAATAGAGAGCGTTACACGACCTTTCCATCGATAAATCTCTCTTTTTCCAGCAAGTTAGTTTCTTGTTCAGCCTTTCAATCACTTAGTTCCACTCGTATGCTGCTGGTCTACCCAAAAGAAGAGGAGACCCAATAATGAAGCCGGGAAATCTTCTACTAGGCATCCAACTGTCCAAATTAAACGAAGCTTTGAATATCTCCTTGCGTCAAATCGTATCAATGACTTTGGATCGGTGAAAATTTACCCGTTGCCCTGAGAACAATTCAAAAGATCTCGTCACCGCTTTGACATATAAAGCTTGAGATGGTTCTTTATCTGGCTTGAGTCCTGATCGCATTAATTCTGCCTTGAATGCAACGGCTGGATTCTCCGATTTACCAGGATTACGTTTTTGTGTTCTTATTAAGATCAACCCTTCAACATTTGATTGTGGATTTGAAAGATTAATCAACCATCACCACCTTACTAAAGAATGATGCAATACGTATTAAAGTTTGCTGTCCCCAAAGTCCATCGGAACAACAGATTGCTAAACATTGAAACTTTCATCCTTCTTGCAAAAGTTTCCCATTGCTCAAAATTAACAAAGAATACCCAGATTATGAATTTTTTTTGCCGTCGAATATATTAAGAATCTCCTCCTTTTGATGGAAAAAAAAGAAGATAATACTTTCATCTTTGTTGATTGCATGTATCTTAACGGAGGTGTCTGAACCTCGAACCCGATGGTCAACTTTCAGGATCCACATTTGGAAATGTGTGTCATCTGTTGATTTTTGTTGAGCAGTTCTGCGCTCACAGCAAACAGATGTCCCAATAAGGACGAATGAAATCGTAACACAAACAAATTGTTTATGTTTTGCTGACATTACCTTATTAGTATTACGTGCATGGTTTTAAGAATCAAAGGTCTAGGGATCACCCAATGAAGGTAAAGTCAGAGGTAAAATGACGGACTTGTGTTTATAATCAATTAGATTATCTTTTTGAGAAATTTCTTAGCACTTACCAACTTACTACGGGAAACCCACCTGTCAACAATTTGGATAATTGCCTATTAAAATGCCAAGTTCTATTTGTTCATTCTCCAATCACCTCACAGAACGACTTGAACAAAGAACCCCTGTTGAATTGCTTGCCAATAAACTCTTTTTGAAATGAAGCCAGCAATTTGCTCATTGCTTTGTTAATTCGACGTCTAACCTTATCTTTTGGACCAAAATGCAACTACTCGCAAGCGACATGGAGAACCTAATGCTATAAATACCACTGCTCAGAGTCTCCAACACAAACAAAAGAGAGAAACATGGCCAAGGCAATTCGAATCCATGCCTTCTCTTGCTTTCTCTTCATCTCCTTTCTGGTGTTTGCCTCTTCAGGTGAGTAGTTTTCTACTTCGTAATGTTGCATGATGTAGATTAACTCTTGCCTTTGTTCTAAACTTCTAATAGCATGAAATACGTCAAGGCCATGCCTTTCTCTATCCGAACTACATCATTGTGGGAATACCTATACTGTTTAGACACCAACCATCCTAGAACTAGATCACCTAGTTGAATCTCCACTTTCAATGCCAAGGTTCGACCGCACCCACACCCACACACACATTTCTTAAATGCCTGGACATGCACTAATTTGAAGATTTTTATGCTTGTGAAAATGAACATTAAATTATAGGTTCTAGGAGCTCTTATGGTCTCCAAGTGTATCAGATTTGGCAATGATCGCACTAAAACTACATGTATATGGCCAAAACTACATGTTTGGTGATTCAAAGTCAGAACTGTCCGTCCATATCCAAACGTCTTCCCAATTGGATGATGTTCCTCAGCTCTGTTGATATTTCTTCCTCTTTTTCTTTCTTTTCTTTTGACGTTTTGTATCATCGATTATTTTCACTCCAAATATTAGTGGAAATGTTTCTCGGTTCACGGCCAATCTAAGAAGCAGCTTGAAGGTCTGCAAACTATGGTGGACCCAATCTGTTTATCTTGTGGATCTAGCTACGGATAAGCCATAGACGATAATTATCCATGGCGAGTTCAAATGTTCGATGATGCTAGACTCTTGATCAGTCGAGAATTTGTGGTGGAATACACACAATTGTCGGTTTTGAGCTGTAAACAAGATGCTAACTTGTTGGAAATACACTTAGGTTAAATTGATAGTAGTCAAAACAGCTCAACAAAAAGATAAATCATTGGCAGGATTATTCAACGTGAGTTTCAGGACATTGCTGCATATCTATGCAAGATAGTTAAGATAAGCCATTATTCCCTTTAAACTAATGAAGAGTTTAAACCAAGGATTTTATTTAATATCTTAGTCACTCTTGTATCCTTATCTATTTCTTTTTCTTTTTTCCTTTGAATTGTTCTATCCTTATCATTTCCAAATCACAACTTCTCCCATCGAATGCTATAAATATCAGAGTCTGGTTCTCGAATTCTCACAAGCGAAAAGATAAAAGAAGTTAAGATGGCCAAGTCTCTCAGCGTCCACACCTTCTGGTGCTTTCTTTTCATCTTCTACCTGCTCTTTGCCTCTTGGGGTGAGTATTTTTCATGTCTGTGATGGTAAAAGCTTTTCTATTTATTCTCATTTTTTAGGTGCTTAAGTTGTAAGGGTTATAAAGCTCTAACACTATTAGTTTACCATTCGACCTAAAGCTGATAGGAAGTCTTAATTGTTTAAACTCTCTCTCTCTCTCTCTCTCTCTCTCTCTCTCTCTCTCTCTCTCTCTCTCTCTCTCTCTCTCTCTCTCTCTCTCTCTCTCTCTCTATAAACACAAACGCATAAATAAGTTGTATTATTTGGTTCCTGATTCTGTTGTGCCTCCACTGGGTGCAGAGCTGCCAGCGGCTGAAGCCAAGACGTGCGAGAGGCGAAGTAAGACATGGTCCGGACCTTGCCTAAACTCTGGCAATTGTGCTCGACAATGTAGGGAGATTGAGAACGCCAAGCATGGAGCTTGCCACGCCCAGTTCCCCGGATTTGCATGCTTCTGCTACTTCAACTGCTAAGATAATTACGACTACAGCTACTAGTACTAGTATCATATTTGCTACTTATTAGTGTGTTTGTCGTATAAATAAGTTGCCGTTAAGCAACTGGCTTCTAGGAAAGTGATAAAAAGGCACCTCTCTCAGAAGTCAAGGTTTCGAGAGGTGGCTGTAAGGTATGCCTGTTCGTGTGTTTCAGCTTTACCAATAAAAATAAGGTGTGTGCATTGGGTTTGGACTTGTCAATACATGCATCTGGGTACTAGTAACTTTATGAAGCTCTCTCTCTCTCTCTCTCTCTCTCTCTCTCTCTCTCTCTCTCTCTCTCTCTCTCTCTCTCTCTCTCGTATGAAAAGATTGGCATTGAAAAAATATACATGTTAGGCCCACTTCATTTTTTTAGTAATCGAAGTCACTCATTGAATTCCGCCTTGATGAAACAGTATTCTCATTCGAGTGAATCCATGTTTATAGAGGTATTTACAGGCAAAGTTTGCAATTTGGATTTTGTAAGTTCACAACTGTGACCCTTGAGATATGTATACAAATAATATGCTCTAATACACTCCCTCAAGTTGATGAATCAGAGGATTCGATTCCCAACTTGTTTCATAATAGTGTAACCGTACTGTGGACAAAGGCTTGGTCATGATGTTAGCAATTTGATCTTTAGCCGAGATAAACCGAACATGTAGGAGAATTGTTAAGACCATATCTCCAACAAAGTGAAAATCGACCTCCAGATGCTTTATTCTTGCATGGAACACTGGGGTGGCCATTACATACATTTCTCCTAAGTTTTCACACCAAAGGATGGCTGATTTAGTACGAGGAAGCCCAAATGCACACAGCAATGATTGAATCCAAATTACCTCGTCTGTAGCGTTGGCTAGGACTCAATATTCTGACTCAGTAGAGGGCAGCGGTGGATTGCTTTCGGGCTGACCAAGACATAAGATTATCTCCTAAAAATAGCATAACATCGGTAGAGGAGGCAGCTAAGGTCTCCTAGATCTTTTAGCACAAAATGAGCGAGATAGCCTGTTGATTATTACCTAATAGGGAGAACTACCCTTGCAGTCATTTCACGAATTCTAAATCTAAGATTGGGCTTGTTGACAGGTTAATTCTTTATTTGGGCTGGTGACTAGGTCCCATGCCAATGCTTCAAATATTAGGCCAGAAATACCACTCTTCTTCCTTTCATGAAGGGTTGCTGCAACTCCATCCTCTCTTGTTCAATAGCTATCCTGCAACTCTTAGCTAGCAAAAGTGATTGGAGTTTTCTTTTTCTTTGTTTCTCTAATAATCAAACAAATAGATATCCAAATCTCTATCTATTTTTTTTCTCGTAGTATAATCAAATTCAAGCTTATGAGCTAGCAAAGTAAGGAATTATGGAAAATGACGAAGAAAACTATACATTAAATCAGTCACGATGAACAAACCACACCAAGAAAATAAGAAGAGCTACAAATGAGCTTAGTTTCTCAATAAAAAGAACCCACATGCAAAAGTTGTTGGGGATTTTCGTCCCCGCCCAAGATCATACACACAAAAAACGCAGAGTTTTAACGTGGTTCGGCCAATAAGCCTATGTCCACGGGAGAGAATGATTTCACTATGAAACTGGGGTTTTACAGAGAGGTATACACGGGGTTTTTACAGAGGAATGGGGTTCTCAATCCTTGCCCTCTTGGTATCCCTATTTATAGGAAATTTTCAGGTTTGATTTTCAACCTGTTTTACACAAAGTCACTGGCGGTGGCCGACGGCGGCGCCCGCCGCTGTTGAAGTCAGCAGTCGGCACCGACTGCTACGCCCGCCACCGTTGAATACGGCGGCCGCCTGAAAATGGGTCTGGACCAACAAATCTCCCCCTCCAGGCCCATTAACTGAAGGAGGTTTCTTCACGTATGGACTTTTAGCAGAAGCCCATCCCGACCAATTCTCTGCAACTCTCGAACTTGCTTCGAGGTAATGCTTTTGTCATCATATCTGAACTATTATCGTCAGTATGAATCTTCTCAAGCTCTAACGACTTCGAGTCCAAAATATCACGTATCCAATGATACCGAACATCAATGTGCTTTGACCTTCCATGAAAAGTAGAATTCTTGCTAAGGTGTATAGCACTTTGACTGTCGCAAAATAACGCATACCTCTTCTGCATAAAGCCAAGTTCGTTCACGAACTTCTTCATCCACAATAACTCTTTGCATGCTTCTGTCACAGCAATAAACTCAGCCTCTGTCGTAGATAAGGCAACACACTTCTGTAACTTTGATTGCCATGACACAGCTCCCCCTGCAAAAGTAATCAAGTAGCCTGAAGTAGACTTCCTCGTGTCAATATCACCAGCCATATCTGAATCAGTGTAGCCCTCAAGCACGGGCTTGCCAGTGCCAAATCCCAAACACAACTTAGAAGTACCACGTAGATATCTCAATATCCACTTCACTGCATTCCAATGTTCTTTTCCTGGATTTGATAGAAAACGGCTCACTGTACCAACTGCATATGTAATGTCTGGTCTAGTGCATACCATGGCATACATAAGACTGCCAACAGCTGAAGCATAAGGAACATCTTGCATGTATTCCTTCTCAGCATCACTTGTTGGAACTTGATTCTTACTAAGCTTAAAATGAGTAGCAAAAGGTGTACTAACCACTTTAGCTTTATCCATGTAAAATCGTTGAAGTACCTTTTCTATGTACTTCTCCTAAGACAGCCATAACCTCTTATTCCTCCTGTCACGAATGATAGAAATCCCGAGAATCTGTCTCGCGGATCCTAAGTCTTTCATAGCAAAGACTTTGTTCAGCTCCTTCTTTAAGCGGCGATCCTTGAAGAGCTTCTTCCAACAATAAGCATATCGTCGACATAGAGTAGTAAGATGATGAAATCATCTTCTGAGAATCTCTGCACAAACACACAGTGATCTGAAGTAGTCTTTCGATAACCCTGTTGGGTCATAAACTGCTCGAACTTCCTGTACCACTGTCTAGGAGCACCTTTAAGCCATACGAGACTCTTCTTCGGCTTGCGAGACATACTTCTCTTTGCCTTTAGCAACAAACCCTTCTTACGGCTCCATATATATCTCCTCCTCTAAGTCACCGTGGAGGAACGCTGTCTTCACATCCATCTGCTCAACCTCCAGATCAAGGTTTGAGGCCAAACCCAATACAACTCGGATTGAAGACATTTTAACAACAGGAGAAAATATCTCCTCGAAATCAACACCTTTCCTTTGACCAAAGCCTTTCACGACAAGTCTAGCTTTGTATCGTGGTTGTGAAGTGTCACCTTCGTACTTCACCCTGTATATCCACCGATTCTTCAAAGCTTGTCTGCCTTTAGGTAATCTTACCAGCTCAAAAGTGTGGTTGTCTTGTAAGGATTTCATCTCATCCTTCATAGCTGCAATCCACTCTGCATTCTCTTCACTTTCAACTGCCTCTGTGTAGCTCTCAGGTTCTCCCCCGTCAGTGAGGAGTACGTACTCATCTGATGAATATCGAGTGGAGGGTTGACGATCTCTCGAACTCCGTCTCAATGAAACTGCTGGTTCCTCAGTAGGAACCTCCTGCTGAATATCATCAGCCTCTGACGAAACATCCATGTCTTCAGCAGCTTCATGTTCTCCCTCAGCCTGATTATCTTGAACATCAACTGGAGCACCACCATGGTCATTGGTGCCATCTACACTTGGCGTATGTGAAACAGGAACTGGATCTAAATCTGTCAGAATATCAGAACTCTGAGTTTCTGATACTTTGGCTTTGTCGATGTGTTCAATGGTTTGGTCTTCCATAAAGACCACATCACGACTTCTAACCAGCTTCTTTGCAACAGGATCATATAGCACAGCCAACCAAACTCATCCTGCCCATAGCCGATGAAAATGCATTGTTTGGTCTTGACGTCTAACTTGGACCTCTCATCCTTAGGTATATGTACAAACGCTTTGCACCCAAATACCCGCAAATGATCGTAAGAGACATCTTTTTCATACCATAGCCTGTCAGGAACATCTGCATTCAAGGCAACTATTGGAGATAGGTTAATAACATAGGCTGCAGTGTATAGCGCCTCACCCCAGAAGGAACCGGGCAGCTTTGCCTCAGAAAGCAAGCATCTGACCCTCTCCATCAATGTCCTGTTCATCCTCTCTGCTAAACCATTTAGCTGAGGAGTCTTCGGAGGAGTTCTTTGATGTCTGATCCCTTGCTTCTTACAATAAGCATCGAAAGGTCCACAATACTCGCCACCGTTGTCTGTGCGAATGCATTTCAACTTCTTCCCCGTTTGCCGCTCAACAGAAGCTTGAAATTCTTTAAACTTGTCAAGCACCTGATCCTTAGTTTTCAAAACATAGACCCAGAGTTTCCTGGAATAATCATCAATAAATGTGACAAAATATAATGCACCACCAAATGTGCGTACCTTCATAGGACCGCATACATCTGAATGTACCAATTCAAGCACGCACGGCTTTTACGGAAGAATGATGGCTTTTGAAGGAAACTTCGTTCTTTGCTTCTCGGCAAGACAATGAGCACATTTGCTCACCTTTGTAGCTTTGAGCCCTGAAAGCAAATTCTTCTTGACTAGACAACCTAGTCCTTTCTCACTCATGTGACTGAGCCGCCTGTGCCACAACTCTGAAGAACTAGCAACATCAACTGCGTTCACAGAGTTACTAGGAATCGAAGCTTGCATCACATACAAGCTAGATGATTTCTTCCCTCTGGCAGCCACAAGCGCTCCCTTAGAGAGCTTCCACTGTCCATCGCAAAAGGTACTACAGTACCCATCATCATCAAGCTTTCCGGCTGATATTAAGTTCAGTCGGATATCTGGTACATGTCGAACGTCCTTGAGAATCAACCTTGTTCCGTTGTTGGTGTCCAAACAGACGGATCCGATACCAACAACCTTTGACAGCCCATCGTTACCCATCTTCAACACTCCAAAGTCACCAGAAGTGTACGAGGTGAAAAACTCCCTCCTCGAGGTAACATGAAAAGAAGCACCACTGTCAACAACCCATCCAATTTCATTGGAGGCTAGGTTGATTTCATTTTCATCACAGACCACGACAAGGCCTGAAGTAGTGGCAGCTACACGATCATTCCCCTCATCATTTCTTCTCTCCTGCTTGGCATTTTCTGTTTTGTTCTCGGCTTTCCACTTGTAACACTGCCTTTTAATGTGACCCTTCTTGCCACAATAATTGCATTCCAGATTCTTGTATCTGGACTTAGATTTACTCCTGCTTCTATTATTCTTCTCCTGTCCTTTGATCTTGCTTCTCCCTCGATTTTCTGAGATCAAAATCTCAGACTGTGATGTGGTGACAACTTGAGCTCGTCGCCTCATTTCTTCATTTAGAACTGCGCTTCTCGCAGATTCCCATGTCACAGCACCACCTGGAGCAGAATTAGCTAGAGAAACACGAAAATTTTCCCATGAGTCAGGCAAAGTATTTAAAAGCCATAAACCCATGATATCATCGTCAAACCTGACGCCAACATCGGATAGTTGCTGAAAGCATCCGGTCAACTCGTTCAAGTGGTCGGAAATAGAACTCCCTTCCTTGTATCTCAAGTGCATCGCTTGATTAAGTATGAATAACTTATTATTCCCAGTTCTTGACGCGTACAAGGTTTCTAATTTGATCCATAGAGTTCTAACATATATTTCATTTTGAATATGATTCAAAACATTATCTTCTACCCATTGTCGAATAAAACCACATACCTGTTCGTGTTCAAAAGCCCACTCTTCTTCGGACTTATCCTCCGGTTTTTGAGTAGCAAAAACAGGTAGATGTAATTTCTTCACAAAAAGAAGATCTTTCATTTTTCCCTTCCACTTGTGATAGTTAGTACCATTTAAGCAAATCATTTTACTCATGTTTGCCTCCATAAGTAAAGAAAGAGTACTTACAGCAATTTCAGGAGAAAATCTTACAAATTTGAGAACACCACTGCGTTTGCCAAGAACTAGTCTATCCCCCTTGAAAACCTGCCAAAAATAGGTCTACTCCAATCGAATCACTGTTGCAACTCGTTACTATTGCAACTCAGCTACGGTTGCACTCGAACTGTTGCAACCCGGTACTGTTGCAATACGCCATCTTGTTTCAACTCGCCTCTTGTGCAAATCGCCTACTATTTGCACTCGTCATCGTTACAACTCTATCTTGTTGTAACTCGTATTTGTTGAAACTCGAACCGTTGGAACCCGCACAGGTACTTGTGCCAACTCGCATCGTAGTAGTACTGTAGCGATCACTGTAGCCGACAGTAATGATGATGCTTTTACTGTTCAACATGATGACGTGCTTTTTCACTGTAGCATGATGATTACTGTAGCAGGAACAGTTTCTTCCTCCTCTCAATCGGCGAAACTGCAATTCCGTTTTCTGCCTCTGTTTCACGGCAGAACCGAGCTCTGATACCACTTGTTGGGGATTTTCGTCCCCTCCCAAGATCATACGCACAAAAAACGCAGAGTTTTAACGTGGTTCGGCCAATAAGCCTACGTCCACGGGAGAGAATGATTTCACTATGAAACTGGGGTTTTACAGAGAGGTATACACGGGGTTTTTACAGAGGAATGGGGTTCTCAATCCTTGCCCTCTTGGTATCCCTATTTATAGGGAATTTTCGGGTTTGATTTTCAACCTGTTTTACACAAAGTCACTGGCGGTGGCCGACGGCGGCGCCCGCCGCTGTTGAAGTCAGCAGTCGGCACCGACTGCTGCGCCCGCCACCGTTGAATACGGCGGCCGCCTGAAAATGGGTCTGGACCAACAAAAGTAACCAAAACATTTCCTTACATGGAGATTTTGGGTGTTGATAAGATTTGGGTACTCTAGAAGACAAAGAATTCAAAGAAAAATAAGATAATTTCGACTGCCGCTCTTTGTCATACTGGTTTTCAGATGACATGGTCACTATAGAGCCAGATGTTCTCTTCTACGTGGTCCATTTTAGATCCTACAAAACCGAACTCTGCAAGTTGATGACTGAGTTTCGCAAACTCTGGGCGGTTTAGATGGAGCAGCAAAGCCTTGCAAATTAACAGTTGAGTTCCAAGCCATGTGAGTTAGTAACAGTTACTGGTTGAACATTAATAACTGGCTCACGATGAGTGGATGAGATCGGGTTCGGTTGAGGATCTCTATGAATAGAAATATCCTGAGATGTGTTGGATGGTGATAAATTATTTTGATCTGAATTTAAATTTTAATGAGATTGAAAACAGTTTCAGGGGTATCCGAATGTGGGCTACCCACATCATAAACCAATATACAATTTCCTTTAGCAACCATCAACTCATAAAATTGAACCGAAGTTAGAATTTCAAGACAAAAACTTATGCCCAGTCCCCAACAAATTAGACCGGATCTATGATCTAGCAAAAAGGCCTTCTTCAGCAACTTCAAACCGGTGCTGCTGCAAATGCCTCCCTCACTAGTGAACGAGGCCACGTCCAGATCAAAAGTGGTGCCAAAGCCTGGATGCGGATTTTACCCTTTGCTATTTCCTGATTAATGCAAATTAGTATGTTTTGAATGCAATGAAGATATATTCTAATTAAACACAAGTTCATCAAATCAAACACAAAATTCATGAATAATTTATTAACTTTATGATATTGCTTAAATCTTGTTGAAAAAACAAAATTTCATCCTAATCACTTTATTTCTCGACTATTTTACCAATTTCTAGTATCACAACCATTGGCCTTGCCGATTTATTCGAGAATGACTATCCACCTAAGGGGATTTGAAAATTCGCACCAAATGCGCCACCATTAGATTCAAAGATTTCTTGGATGCTAGAAGTTCCCTTTGGGATGATTTTGGTGCCATTAAATATCAAAACTCAGCCGAGGAATGGACATTTAATGAGAAATTAGGCGAACTTGATCAATAATATGTGGGTTTCTTTTTTGCAAAAAATTAATATGTAGGTTGTTGGGATCAACTACCGGATCTCTCTAATATCTTCTTTTAGTATTAATTATTTAGAGCACTTTTTCAAAGCATTATTGATGCATTCTAGTAAAGCATGAATTGCATATAACTTGCCACCCATATGTTACTTGCTAAGAATCTAAATGATTCGTGTTTATTTAATTTTTCAATGATCCAAAATAAGTGGCTTAGATTTTTCCAAATATGATTATTTCTACTGTACTACCTAATTTATGTATATTACACATGATGAATGGTTCAGATCTTCTAAAAAATATTCTAAGGACAATATTTACAATATTATTAGCCTTCTAAATATAGGGACAGCTATTGGATGTGTCAGCTACCACCCACATGTATACTATTTTTAGCCTCTGGAAGTCTTAGAGGAGCTTTCAAAATTGTGAACCATGTGATGGACAATAAATAAATTAGGTATTACCGGATCCCACTACATTGTTATTCATCTATTTTGAACTCAATTAAATATTATTGGAACAAAGACTCTCATTTATTACTCTGTCTATTTTACCACCATAATAGTCCTTGTATAAAAGCCTTAAAATTTCCAATAGATGTGAATTTTAATACCAAAGACATCTAATTGAGACTGAATAGTATCAACTTTTCAAATGGACTAACAAGTACAAAAATGTGGGCCAATACCCAAGCCTTTATAAAGATAAGAGAAATTAGGGAGAGTGTGTGTGTTGTCATTTTATGAGGTGAAAAATATTTAATATTGTTGGCAACACATATTTCGCTGCTTTCTACTCATTTAATTTCTTATTTTTATGCAAAACACCCTTTTAATTAGCTTTGATAATACTTCTTTATTAATTTATATTATATAGAAAGGAAAGTAGAGGGAGTTATATACTTATTTATTACTACTAATTATATACACATTAGAATGTAAAGTGAGGAATGCTGGTATAAAGTGCGAGAACACTCAACAACCGTGAAGTGCTTCTACATTTTTATGATAGGTCCTCGCACCATAGATGCAAGTGGTTCAGGTGACACACTTATTTTCTTATATTTTATTACTGCAAAATCATTCTAAAATAAAGTCATTGGCATCCAAAAATGGTGCTTTCATCTCACTAGCCATGAACAACTGTATGCATTCAACGAACTAAAGTACAATTTGTTGGAAGTTAATATTTTCTTATGGAATGATTTTTGGGCCATGAAATATCTAAAATAGGTGTGTCAGACAGCTTGGATCAATAGTATATAGGCCCACCGTAAGAAAAGTTGAAGCACTTCACCTTTGTTAGGGTGGTGTCGCGCTTTATAATAGCATTCCTCTTTGAAAGTAACTCTTTCTACTTACTCTTTCTCAACAGCTATTAATTTATTTTAGAAACTTAAAAGTCACTTCCTCTCCCTTTAAATATATTGATAAGAAGAATGCTGGTATAAAGCACGCTTTTTTATCACTGCAGAGCTCCACACGAACACTCTCATTCTTCACACGAACACTCTCATTCTTCACCCGTAGAGAGACTTTTGAATTGCAAGGTATCATTACGATCTCAATATATACGAGTGTTATTCCGTGAAATAACTCGAATTTCAAATCATTCACTTACTTCAACTACTCATGCTATGGATGTGGGAGCATCAACTCTGTCCCTGTGGGCTTCTGAGGAGTGGGAGAAATTGTTGGAATGGGACTGGTGCGTCGCGAACGAAACGGTTCATCAAGCCATTTCTCGCCTCAACCCCCTAAATAGGAAGAGGGGTACTTTACAAATAGGGGGCAATTGCTTCGCACCTGACTGTGATAGCCCTCTCGATACCTTATTGGAGCTTCATTACTCGAAGCGGTCTATATGATAAGAGTGAGTTTGGATATCTCATGGCCCAAAAATCATTCCAAAAAAAATCCACTAACAACTAAGAAATATGCTTTTTTATCTTGCATACATGGTAGAGACTAGTAAGGTAGAGATTGCCGTTGTAATGGGCATATTACATAATTTGATAGCACATATGTGCTAGAAAAGTTAAATACGTGGGACATTATTCATGGAAGAGCTAAAGTTTGGTTACCAACATTAGACAGCAAGATTGAGCATCATTTGCACTTAGAAGAGGAGCCTTGGCGCAATGGTAAAAGATATCGTCGTGTAACCTTGAGGTTACGGGTTCAAGGTGTAGAAACAGCCTCTTGCAAATGCAAGTTAAGGCTGTGTACTTTAGGCCCTTGAGGTCTGCCCCTTCCCCAGACCCTGCATAGGCGGGAGCTTCGTGCACTAGGACTACCCCTTTTTATGTGGATCATGTGCACTAGCGTTCTGTAAGAGATGGGTTTTGCTATTTCTATGAACGAGTTTGCTATTACCAAGAGCCCATCTGATGTGTAGGGGCATTCTTGTTTCCTTTTTAACTTCTTTTAGGAAAAACTATTTATGTAGATCTAAGAGTTCATCATGTTAAGAATAGTATAGATCAGACAGGTACTAAAATTCATTCTCATTGGATGGTTTTAACCTACATTTCTTTGGATAAAAAATGTATCCATCTATTTTTATTAATTTTTGCAAAATAAAATAAGTAGCTAAGACCGTTCATATGCATTGATTTCTCATGGTTTATCTACTTTTGTTATTCTGAACACGATGAATGGCTTAAATCTAATGAAAAGCTTTACAATGAATAAAAAAAAAAAAAGGTTGCTAAAAGACCAATGGGTTCTTAGGAAATAGCAAAGAATCTCAACATACATTCTCAATAGGAGAGGAAAGTATATACAGCTATATTTGTATGCAAGGTAGAACTTTTATTTTGGGTCTTAAGCCATTTATAATACTAAAATGAAATAAAAAAGCTAAAATTCAAATTTTACACTCATTAAATTCTTGCAGCTTACATATTTTACGATTGCCAATCTTTATTAATTTTTCAAAGACCCAAAATAAGTAGTGACAGTAATTCAAATTCATTTGATTTCTCATTGTTTACCTATTTTTAGCATTATGAACATCATGAACATGCATACCCTTGGATATCTACTGCTAAGTAGAATTTGAGTCAGATTGTAGTGACCAAAGCATGCTTTGTTCTAACAGTCCATGTCCCAAAAATAATCTTATCCATTGAAATTTTGGACATAAGCAAATTTTCAGAGCATAACCTATCTAAGACAAGCATAGAAGATAAATCGCAAGGATAACAGGATTTTGGGCCTCCATTAGTCCTTATATAGTGGGTATTACCACCAAATCATTTCTCTTTAATTTATGTTTATAAGAAGAGTTCGGGAGGTTTACATACTCAGGAAGAGAGGAAGAAGTACATGCCCAAATTTTCATACATTGTAAACTAAAAAAGGGGTAGCTTTGGTGCATGAAGTTCCCGCCTATGTGGTGTCTAGGGAAGGGGTGGGCCACAATGACCTAAAGTAGGCAGTCTTATCTTATATTTTTATAAGAGGCTAATTCCACATCTTGAACCCTTGACCTTAAACTCTCGCCAATGCGAGGTCCGTAAACTATTTTTATTAAATTTACTCATTTATCGTGATAGGAATGTGTTAGATTGATTATTCATTGGGCGTTATTAGCTTATACGACCATTCATTTTTGTTAGTTTTAAAAGATCTAAAAGTAATAACTAGACAAATGCATTAATTTCTATTAGATTATATATGCATGTGATTTTTGTTAGGTTATATGTTTTTAGTATTATAAATATTATGAACGGCTTAGATTTGTAAAAAAATGTTCAGGTGAAAAAAAGCGTGCACTCTTTCATCTTTGCTTGCGTGTACGCCGCCTACCGGGACATGAAATAAAATCCCAGTTTTAAATTGATTAATCTTGTAATTAACGCTAATGACCTCTCTACATCGCCCGGCAGTTCTATGCCAAGAGGAAACTCTGGTATCCATCTAACGAAAGCGCTCGATTCGTTTTTCTAGACCATCCAAACAGACCACACCAATATAAATCTACAGGTGAAAATGGTGTTGGTTCTTCCTCCTTTAGAGCTTCCCACTCTGCTTGCAGATTCTCCTACATTCTTTGAACCAGAAAAATGTTAGCAACAGCCCTTTGTCACACCTCCTGCGACTGTTTTTGTCGTCGTTTTCTTATCTCTTCATCGAAATCCCAAAGGCCCATTTCCATTCGCGAATTTCCAACCTTGAAAAGAACTGGGTTTGAAAGATTTCGGGGTTTTGAGGTGAAAAGAATGACTGAGATAAATAGAATTTCTGCTTTGAGAAGTAATGGTGACTCTGAGGATAGTGGGTTTTTGGAAACCGAAGTTGTTATGAGAAAGAGCCCTCTGGGTTTTGGAAGAGAACTTGTGCCTGGTGGACTAGAATCGACTCTCAATAAACTGGTTGGTATTTATTGGATGATTGTTGTTATGAAGTTTGGTGCTTTGTCTTGCTGTTTGTTTTGGAAAAGCTGTTCAGTTTTTGTTGTGTGCTACTTTCTGGGGTCTGTTCGATGATTATAATTATGTAATGGGCGCAAACAGCTATATTGCACCATTTTGATGCTGCTCGTGGGTTTTGAATGAATTTGTTTGATTGATCTAGGGAACTCTTTCCTACCAGTTATATGTTTTTTTTTTTTTTCCTTTGTTCTTCATATTCTTCTTTTTGGTGTAAAATTGAAGAGTTGAAGATTTCTCTTTGGTTTGAGTCTTTGTTCATTTATCTGCAACCTGATGAAGAGGGCACATTGATATTGATCTTTTTCTGTTTTATTATTAAAAAAAAAAAAAAGACTCAGATTTTGTACAAGGTACAAGAGATTAGTTAGTCTCCAATTAGACCTTTTCTCCGTTCAAGGGCTACACCTTTTTAAGGGAAGATTACCCGCCTCATTTCCTTTCTGAGTTATTAGATGGGATGACACTTTAATATCAGGTGCAAGAGTTTTCTTTTCTTTCCTTCTAATATCCATGATGGCGTGGGCTCTTTTGCCATCTCTTGTAGAGGCTCTAGAAAGCCTCACTACAAAAGTCCATGACAACATGGAGTGCTTGACTCCTCTTTGTATTGGAACCTTATGGTTCTACGTAAACTCAAGCAACTGACCAGTTTTATCTAAAACCAAGAGCTTTTATATGCAAGCCATTATCTCATGAACATATCTACATGTTTGAAACCAACTTATCTCAGTTGAAAGTTCAAAAATATTAATTCAAGCTCGTACTATCTGGTTCTCAAAAATTCTCAGCCCGCAGTTCCAGTTGAGAAATTAAAGATTCTTCTTTATGTCGATATTAAATGGAAGAAGTAAAGGTTTGGTATGACTCCTATGTTGCTTTAGTTTCCATATGTCTACACTTTCGGCAAAGACAATAAAGGGTTACAGGCTAGAGGAAGGTGGAAATAACCATCGATCTAGTTATTTTGTATATGAACATCATGGTCCTCAAGTTCTTAGCGTTTGGGATTGCAGAAAATTTTGTCATACAAATTTTGTTCCAGCTGATGTTTTCACAAAAGCCACACCAACCAAGAATGTTCTACTTACTATTTCCAATTTAATTTCAATATACTATTCCTGCTAGCAATTTTCAGCTTTATTCCTATATTAGATCTTGCCAGTTTGTTTTTCTTCACCAATATAAACTTCATAGTGTCTTTTATCTTCAGAATAGTTTTATATTAGGCATTTCATTGTCTGTTATTCTTTGAACTGAATTTGCCCAGGTATAATTCTCTCTACGACCTGTTTATTTCCTTGTTTGCTGCATACTTTCATAGCTTTTTGCCTTTAGATTTAGCTATTTAGGGTACTTTCCCTCCCCACGCCCGCCGTGCAACACCCCCCCCCCCCACCTCGTTCTTTAAGCAGCTGACTTGAACCCATGACCTTTCAGTTGGGTGACAGGAAACTTGACCAGATTGGCCAAGTGCTCAAAATGAATCCTCATCTTTCACCAGTTTGCATCAGAATTTTATTTCATCATTTTATTTGTGTTGCTGCCAACTCTTTTACTATCAATTGCAGAGCAAGTGGCTAGTCACTGCACTCTTTGGTGCTGTCATTCTCTGGAAGCATGATGCTGAAGCCATGTGGGCTGCAGTGGGTTCAATCGTAAATGTCGGGCTCTCCATTGCCTTGAAGAAGATACTAAACCAGGAGCGACCTGTGTCAGCTGTGAAATCAGACCCTGGAATGCCATCTTCACATGCACAGTCCATTTTCTTTGCTGTTTTCTTTTCTGTTTTTTCAGGTAAGTATTCCAAGTCATTGATGCCTTGTCTCTTTTAGAAGTTATGTCACAGGAACGTAATTGTTCTGAGCTATTATAGCAAACCATGTAATCCAAATTCTCTTTTATTTATTTATTTTTCATGCATATGATTATGTGAATCTTATTCTTTTGCAAATATGGCTTTTTCCAACTTCTAAGACGAGAATGCATGATTAAATCAAATCATATAACTAAATTGTAAATTGTAAAACTTTAAGAAAAACAGTAACTATAGAATGACACAAGAATTGCACAAAGATGGAGAAGAAGAAAAAGAAGTAAACAGTGACCAAATCAAATCCTCGTTCATTGTGAAACACTAGAAACGGTTGCCAACACTTATAGTCCTCATTCCTTTTCTTAGGCTTTTTCATCGTGTTGTTATAGCCTTTATGACATCCTTTGAAGAAGTTGTTCCAACCTATCAATCTTTGCATGTGCATGAATACCTTCTTGGTGTTATTGCTACTTCTGAAACTATTTTGTAAATTCTGCTTGTTTTGCTATCAATTTAATGCTAGCAAATCAGCTCTTGATTCCCCATATATGATAAACTTGCTGTATGGAGACCTCCATAAATAATACCTAGATAACAAAACCTCCACATTTTAAGAGAGAAAGCTCATATCTATTCTTTAATCTTCTGAGGATATTACAGCCTGAAACTACCAAAAAACATAGTTTTATATTAGCCATTAATATAGGGATCAATTTCAGCCATAGATCAGCATAGACACAACTAATTTCTGTTTTGAGCAGATTAAAATAGAAATGAGAAGTATATTGCCCAATAAATTGAAAGCCCAACTTCAAATGGTAAATCAATCAGTAGTTGCTTCCATCATTGACTGATAGTGTTTCCATGGATGTTGAAGTAGTCTAGGTTTCTCCAAACAGCCCCTGATACCTTCACAAGATTGCAGTATATGGTCTATTGTTTCATGGTGGCGATTACAAATTGGCAGTTAGCTTTGTTGGGCATCCAATGAAAATTGGTCTTGTTTGATATTGAAATCGACAAAATCACTTTTATAAAAGACAAAGGAGTGCTAAACTGACCACATTCCGAGTTGCTGTCAAAGTGGTTCTGGTTTTTAGTATTTTCTTCCATGAGGGTGAATCAGATGATTTTATAAACAGAGAATATTCTTTCTTGATTTATCTGGCAGTTATTGTCCTGAACCACACCGATTCAGGAGTTGTTAAGTTCCTCTATGCTATTTTGAGCTTGAATGCCATGCCTAATTCTTCCATTTTTCCTTAAGCTCAGACTGCCAGAATTTTTGTTTGAAACTCTTCTCAACGCTTTTGTTCAAGTGGCAAATGGAGCCATAGGACCTAAACCTCACCGATCCTGGAGTTGTTAAGTTCCTCTATGCCATTTTGAGCTTGGATGCTGTGTTTTAAGTCTTCCATTTTTCTTAAGCTCATACTGCCAGAATTTTTGTTTGTGGATACACTGTCCAAACTGACTGGGTGGGCCCTCTTTTCCGTTGCAGAGTGGTGCCAGATAAACACTTCTTGATGCTTTTGTCTGAGTGGCAAATGGAGCCCTACTTCCATACATCAAATTATTGGTATTAGCATAATATATCTGACATCTTTGGGCCTACTTTTGGATCTAAAGTGGTGCTCTTCTACTCTTAAATCACCTTTGATGATTTATGGGCTTGTTCATCCCTTATGCCTGCGTCACTGACTTGACATTGCACAAGCTGTGCAAGTCCTTTCCTGAATAAAGGGTATTTAAAGAAGATGCATTTCATAAGTAGTGGACTTCCTTGTTGACTTGTAATAACTCTCACAACACAAAACTGGATATTCACTCTCTTGAAACAGTAATGGAACTTTGTTCAATAAAATGCAGTAACTATAGAAAAATAAAACACAAGTGGTGGTCTTTTCCAGGAGAATACTATGTAGATAGTGAAACTTGATTCTATGGGATTTCTTGACATCAGAGAATGCATATTCTGTCAAATTAGTAAATACATTTGGAGCATCATTAGTAGATCTGCAAAATTTGATTTTGGTTAAACAGATTTCACAATATGATTCAGTTGCTCATTCACTTCTTTTCCCCCCACATAATATTTATGTTGAGGAAAGATGATGATCATTTCATTAACTTACAGTGACGGGTGAACATCAAAGAGTGATTCCCGAGTAGAGTACAAGTTGCAAGCATCTCTAAGGATCGTAATGAATTTGTTACTGTTATTTAATGTGATACTATGTATTTTCTGTTCTTGTCTTCTCAGTAGTATAATGTTCATATTTGGGTTTTTTCCATGGCAGTGGCCGAGTTGCTGGGAATTAATGCTATTACAGTGACTGTTGGGGTATTTGCCTTTATTTGTGGTTCATATCTTGTAAGAAACATTCGGAACTTATACTCTTATAGTACATGTTGTCTGGTTTTGAAATTTTCAGTTGCATATTTCACATCATCTCTAATGCACTGAATCTTTTATGTAAAATTTACGTACTGTTTTGTGCGATTGGTACGGTAGATGATGTCTTTAAGATAAGTAGTGGATGCACCAAGCAACTTATACAAACTGAAAAATGATTCATGTGAAGTAATATGCATTCTTGTCGGCTAAAATGTTGTTCAATTGAGAATGTACATTAACTTCTAAGAGAAAGAATTTCACATTAATGTAAGTAATATTAATTAGAGCTCCTATTCAAAGAGCTTGTTGGAATGAGATACTGCCTGTATTACCGGTGCATGTGTCTGATAATACAGATTCAGCATCTTATGAGATGTTTTGTACAGGTTTTGTTTAGTTCTGTAGTTAGATCCACTCCTTAACTGAGAAATTTCTATTCCTATAAGTTTAGAAAGTGAAGATTCGACTGTAGCTGGAGGCCCAGAATCTCAAGTTACCTTCAATCAATTTGCAGGTTTATTTAAGTAACAGTATTTTATATTAGCAGCTAACTTGCAACTTTGTTAAGTATCTTCTTATTTCATTCTCTCCCAATTTGCAACTTTATTAAGTACCTCTTTTTGTTTAGAAGGCTTGTACAATGGTCAAATTTCATGAATTCTTGTAAACTTGCCCAAGTCTTCCAGGTAATCTAGAGGGTTATATGAGTACTTGGAAGTTCACAGAATTTTTTGAGTATTAAATCGGGGTTGTCCAAGTACTTAAATAATGACTCTAATCAAGAATAGATTTGACCACGTCAAGTCTGCAAGTTGCTAGAGAACTCAACTGAGTTTTGTATGTTCTTCTCAATAAGCAGCGCATGCAATTATGGTAAGAAGCTGCCTTTCTTGACAAATGACAATAATTCGCAACTTTCAAGCACATGCTTTTCAAGATTACTCTGGTGTTATCAAATAATTGAGACTTCACTGAATTTATTAGATACCAGAGCAAGGTTTTGCAGCAATTATAAAGGGCAGCCCCGGTGCACGAAGCTCCAGCCTATGCGGGGTCCGGGGAAGGGGTGGACCACAAGGGCCTAAAGTACACAACCTTACCTTACATTTTGCAAGAGGCTGTTTCCATGCCTTGAACCCTCACATGACGACAACTTTTACCATTGTGCCAATGTTCCCCTTCGTTTTGCCGTTGCAGCAATTATAAAAGTCAGTTATTGCCTCCAATCAACTTAGATTTGAACCAAGTCAACTCTGTAGGTTGCTAGAGGACTTAACCGACTTTTCAGACCTTCCTCAGTATAAGACTGCAATTTAGTTACGGAAAACAAAGAGGTGACTGATCTTCACTTACGACAATAAATCTCAAGCCCAGCCAAGATTATATGGTCTCATTGATTTACACTATAGGTTGATCTTACCATATTGAATTCACAATCCCTTGGAGTGTGAGGTCAGAAACCACAATGTACTGTCTTACTCCTGCTTTGTCGTGCCATTTTTTGTGTCAAGACATGAGTGTGGAGCAAGAATACCTTTCTTCTCCAGATATCAACATGCAAGAAGTCTAGCTAATGCTGTCTGAATATGCTCCAGATTAAACAGCCAACCACCAGATAATAACTATATCACCATTGTATTAAGATGTTCTGGAGATGCTTGTGATTTCTGATATCAATATAACTATATCATGTAACGATGAAGCTATATTTTTTAGTTTAGCATACTTAATTTCATGTCTTTTCTCGCCATTGCCTGTGCTTCTTGTGATCCATTTATGGTAAAATGAATATAGGTTTTTCAGTTTCCAGAAAATGGCACATAAAATGCACGAGTTTCCCCGGGGTATAGGGATACTCATTCACAAACATACAACTAGCAAGTATACTTGTATAATTATGTTTTGAAGCTGTAACTTAGTAAGAGGTGGCTTATCTCACCTGTCATTCTAACATTTTGTTGCCAGGCATGGCTACGAGTGTCGCAAGGGCTTCACACCATCAGCCAAGTTCTCGTCGGCGCTCTGTTAGGATCTGTTTTCTGTGTTATGTGGTTTTGGTTTTGGCATGCATTTGTCTGGAAAGCATTCGTTTCCTCCATATTGGTTAGGATTGTTGTGGTTTTGGGTGCAGTTGGGTGTTGTTCAGTTTTCTTGTTTTATGTGATCCGGGATTGGGTCATGGAGGAACTGTAAATTTGTACATGAAAATCAAATGAAAGGCAATCAAATTCCTTTATATTTGTAGCAATGCGCAATCTTCTTAGCTTGCTATTCTAGGACAGCAGTAAAAGGGCAGCCCTGGTGCATGAAGCTCCTGCTTATGCGGCGTCTATGGAAGGGGCGGATTACAAGGGCCTATAATATGCAGCCTTACCTTATATTTTTTGAAGAGGCTGTTTCTATGCCTTGAACCCGTGACCTTAAGGTCATACAACGACAACTTTTACCATAACGCCAAGGCTCCCCTTCATTCCAGAACACCAGTCAAATGTGTGATTTCTGAGTTGCTAATGAAAAATCTTCCCATGGTATGTTTCCGAGAAGGAAAATACTGCAGCCAAAGACTGAATTTGGGTGCATCACAAGATATGTGCATGTAGAGGGTGCATGAACTGGGATCCATTACAGGTATGTAATGTTGTGCCAGGTGATGATCCAAGACCCAACTCAGAAATTACACATTGGATATGTTAATTTATTGGCTTAGTGGGAAATTTGATATATTGGATATATTAAGTTAGAGAGATTCTATGGCTGATGGATAGCATATGGTCCTGGTGGATTAATGTACAAGTGGGGACTAAGAACATAGCCTGTTTCTTCCTCACTTTTGCACATTTCTTTCAGTTTCTAGGTGATAATACCCGACGGTATTCGTTTTCTGGTTTACATGGATAGAGCCCGACCTCAAAAATCTTATCCGTTGGATGATCCCAAATATGAACAAGGAAGATTATCTAGTGGTTGAGATTGGACAACTTTTGAACATGGCTCACATAAGACGAGGCTCAGCAGATTGGAGTTCTACGGCAAATGAATGCCCTCCTGGCTCCCAAAGGATAAGAAAAAGAAGAAATTGGTCTGGGTGTGTGGAAACTAGGTAAGGAAGGGGCAAAAATGGCGTTGAACCTAACCATCCCTCTCCACTCTTCTTTCCTCCAGACAAAACCCTCGACCTCCTATCCTCCCCTCAAGGTAAAATCGCCAAAACCCTCTTCAATCTCTTCCTTCAAGTCATCGAATTATGTTTGAATGAAACTATCGATATTGGGCAGGCGAAAGCTGTTGCTGTGCAAGGGGGTAGATGGACTTGCCGGAAAAAGGACATTCACCCGGTGTTTTATGAGGGCGCTAAAGTATACTGCAACGGAGAACACGTTATGACGACCGGCGGGACCCAGCCGGAGTACGTCGTGGATGTTTGGGCTGGCAACCACCCTTTCTATCTGGGTAGCCGCTCGGCACTTCTGGTAGATGCCGATCAGGTGTCCAAGTTCCGTAAGAAATTCGGGGAGCTGTCGGGCATCATGGAAATTCCGGTTCTCAAGGGTGAGATCGTTATTCCCAAGAGGAAATCCAGTGCAGGCAAAGGCAAGGGGAAGAAGTAGAGAGAGAGAGAGAGAGAGAGAGAGAGAGGTTGAATTTCTTACTCTTGCTCTTGGTTTCTTCCTCTTCCTCTTCCATGATTCTCTGTTGGTACTACTTTTTATGTAATCTTACCTTTGTTTATGATATAGACACGGAATTTGGATTATTTTAAAGAAATTTTAGGGAAATGGGTAGGGGTGGCAATTCGGGTTGGCGGGTCGTGTTTGTGGCGACACGAACACGACACGAATAGTGTTACGGGTCGACACGAACACGACACGCTTAATAGTCGTGTCAAAAACCTATGACTCGTACACGACCCGGTTCTTAAAAAAATGACACGACACGACTCCGTAACACGATTAATTAATTGAGTCGTGTTGGATACACACACGAAATGACACGACACGACCCGACATATTAAAAACCGCCTCTCAAGTCAAGTCCCCAACTCCCAAGTGAATAGAAGTTATAGAACGGCCGCAAGGCCCGAACGGGCCAAATTCCAAAACAACCACAATAAAAATAAACTAACATATAGGTTGTTATTTCATTAACCGTTACATAAAACCCTAACATATGTGACGGTTTGCACATAACCGTCCCATATATCATCGTTGGTTTTATACGACGCTTGTGAAATAATCGTCCTATATATATATATATATATATATTACAAATTTTATGTAAACGGTTGTGAAATAACCGTCCTATATGTTATTTTATAGTACGGTTATTTCATAACCATCCTATATGTTAGGTTTTATAGAGAACGGTTGTGAAATAAACCGTCACCATAGTTTACTTTTTATAATTTTATTCCACTCCACCGTTATGACCGATCTTCCGATTCTGACCGAATCAGATCTTGAATCTTTGATCACCAAGCAATGACAATGAGGTTTGAGCGGAAAATCGAATTGAATAGCGTGGGTCTTTCGCCATGAAGAACTAGACTTTCAACTCAAGTTACCAAGTACCAACCCACATAAATTGTTAGGAGGGAATTCATTTCTCCAACTCCTTTCATGCTCATTGTCCCGGTCATTGCTATATCCATTGAATTACCAGTGGTGATCCACCACACCACCACGACAAGTACATAGACAACCAAATTACCAATAATGTTCTGTAATATTTTGTTATTTTATTTAGAAGCAACACAGCTTCTTTATAGTTTAGTATTACACCACTACCGGTCATTTCGTGACTCACTTCACAGTTCACAATTCACATGATATGTGAAAAAAAGAAGGACCGAAATGAATCAAATAACCACAATAGAGTAAATAAATACGGATTAAAGAAGACATGATGGAAATATACTTCCATCAATGTATTATGTATCAAACACAACAAATTAAAATAAGTCATGAAAATTATACAAATTAATCAAAATGAATTGATCCAGAGTCTTGATTGGTTGAAGTGATCTGTGCTACTTATGCTTATAATGTCCTCGGTAAGCTCATCGCGGCAGCGAATGGTAGAGTCTACAATCATATGGATAAACAAGATAGTTATTACTAAGCTCATATAAAATATAATGTAAATATAGAATTATAAACTATTACCTTTTCAATCCATATACCAATCTCTCACACAAATCAATGCTTGCACGGTTTACGGCTTTAAAGTAGATCTATATTGGTCGAACGACCACCAACACTAAAAAGCGGAACTCATAGATGCAGCGTAGATATAGGAATGCTCGAAGACATCACGAGCTACCAGACGAAGTTCGGGATACCTAAAATCAACATTTGAATCAAATATAAATGTAAATAAGATTACGAAAATAGTGTTTTACATGAGATTATTAGTCAAACAACTCCGTATTGATTGCCTTTCCGTAATGCAAGAATGTCTAGCTTTTGACTCTTGCAATCTTGGTTCATCTAAATAAAGCTCCAATTGTGATTTTTGCATAGCCAAAGTACCTCCTTCACCTTCAAATGAATCAAATTCCTAATGCAAATGCAATTATATTATTCAACGTGCGATAAGACAATTCATAACTTCATAGCAAATTTTAATATGCTTTAAGTAAGTAGTATGACATATAATGAAAGATACAATTATAAATAAAATCACCTTCATGACATCTAAAACCTCTTGGTATATGACATGTTAACGTCTATCATCAAGACCGCACCTCTAGCCACTTGTGTAGATGAGGAGGAAGGAATAGGATAAATCTTAACCTTATATTCGTTCAAGAGAGAGAATAACTTTTCCCTAACTTGAGCAAACTCCAAGCGACCAACCGAACAATTTCTTGTGCGAGAATTCCACAAAGGAGAGCTTATACCGGGGATCCAACACACATGCAATCACAAAATGGTCGAATTCGGACCGATACTTTGAAAACTTAGCAAACATTTGGGTGGACATATCGTTTAAATATAGTCATCATCACTTCTCATGTATTGTGTTAAACTCAAATAAATTACAAATGCCTTTCACGAAAGTAGAGATTTGCAAGGATATTTGGATCCAGAGAACATGCGTGTGGCATCATAAAAACTCACAAAACTGAAATTTTTGTAGCCTTTTCCCATTCAATGAAAGAAGGACAATGCTTATAATTTGAGTCACTTAGTTCTAAGTGACAAAATGCACGCTGGTAACAAAGAGCACTATCAAGCATCAAATACGTTGAATTCCATCTTGTAGGACAATCTTGTCTTAAGCCCTTTTTTTGTCTCAATTGACATGTGATTCACACACTCTAAAAATTTTTGTTTTCTACTTTGTGATGCTTTGACATACTTGATACTCTCTACAATTTTTCAATAAAGCATCATCAATTTCTTTCAAACTATCTTGCACAATCAAATTCAAAACATGACAACAACAACGTAGATGAAGGAACTCTCCACCACAAACAAGAGTGTTCCAGATGTTTAATTGATGCCTAACAACTCAACGGAAGAATCATTAGAAGAAGCATTGTCTAAAGTGATTGAAAAAATCTTTTCTCAATCCCCATTCTACCAATAATGAGTATAACTTTTTCTCTAATGATATTCCATTATGTGGAGGTGGTAGAAACAAAAATTTAATATCCTCTTTTGTAAGACCCACCGACTATCTAGAAAATGTCTTTGTGAGACTTATATAACCATCGAATACAAGAAGTCCACAAATCAGATGTCAAACTTATCCTGCTAGGTGCCAATTTTAACATCTCTTTTATCTTTCCTTTTTCTCTTTTATACATTCTCAGAACATCTGCTTTTGTTGCATTTCTACTAATCAAGTGCAAATCAGCACGCAAATATTTTAATAGAGTTTTAATTCCACCAAACTCAACAAATTGGAAAGGCAAATCACGCATAACATAACCGCTGCTACTAACTCACGATAAACTTCGGGATCAAACTTATTATCCGAAGCCGCACTTAGTGACACCGACATACTCCCCGACTTTGAGATAAAAGCAAGCGGCCTATATCACGAGAAGAGCTCCTAGTTGACAAGTCTTTATATGACGATTTGGTTACCGCAGTACCAAATTTGCTATCGCAAATGTATATTGCAGAGCACTTCTTGCATTTACACCTTTGCCTTCCATCTTCTGATAGAGGAAGGTGTTCAAAAAAATTCCAAACTGGAGACATTAGTTTCCTATGCTTTTTACCTCTATTGGATTTTGAAACTAACTCCACGTTCTCCAAATCAAAGAACTCATCATCATCGTTGTTGTGGTGTAGCATATTCAAGTTATCAGAAACATCAATGCTCCCAACTTCAACTTGTGCCTATATTGCAAAATGCAAATGACAAAAAAAAATTAGTTCACACTGACAGTAAACTAAACACTTCAGAGTTCACCAACAATTACTAATAAGTAATAAGTAATAAGGGAAGGGAGTGAGTGAGTGAGACACTGAGACTTGAGAGTTGAGACTCGAGAGTGAGGAAATTGAGAGGAATGAAAAGAGTCAGACTCATAATTTCATGTAGAAATAACAAAAAACAAACACATGACATACCCTGTGGTGCTATAGTAGGGTGTCTTCTGCTCATCGTGTTAGAACTTAGAAGGGTTGATGTTTGAACTTGAAGAAGATATCTGGATTCTGGTCCTCTAGAGCCTGGAAAGGGAAATCAAAACGGATGTAAAATTGTAAATTATAAAAGCAGCTACAAACCTGCAAGCCTTCAACTTCAACCTTGGGTTGGTAACGTTGGTTATGTTACTTATGTATTACAGTATTAACGGTCCTATATATATATTTATAAAATATAGTACGGTTATGTATTAACCGTCCTATATTTTAAAAATATAGAACGGATACTTACTAACCGTCTTATTTTTTGAAGCTTTAACATATAGGACGGTTACGGACTAACCGTCCTATTTTACATAATAATATAAACGATTACTGGACTAGCCGTCCTATTTTACACATGGTTTATTCCTTCATTACCAATCAGGAGTGTGACCGTGAGTCTATGAGGACCGTGACTGTGAAGTACGTGATGTGCCAGTTTTCCCTTTCAAGTGACCGGTCGCACGACAAAGGCGTAGCCTTCTTTCCTCCAATTCCAAACCTAAGTGGCAAGTGGAGTTAATGAAAGTTGAAACTTACACTTCAATCATTTGTCAAATATTTTGATGCCCCTAGTTATTGTCCTTAATGTTACTTAACTAAGTTAACTTACTTGTTAGATAACTTAGATAGTTGAATGTCATGAATCATGATAGATGATCCGAGGTGGGGTCGGGGGGCCCCTGTAGACTTGTAGTGGCGGGAAAACAAAATGAAAGTTGAAAACCAAAAGAACATAAAGGTTTAACTTTAACTAATTAATAATTATCTAGTGTATACTAACTACTAAGTCAATCTGTAGTCTAATCTAACCTGCCTAAGGCAATTGTTTTGTCTTTTTGTATAATTGTATTGTATCATGTAAGTTAAGTAAGCCCAAATCCAATTATCCAACTATAAACTGTTTATAACTATAAGTTATAAATAAGCGTATAACCAATTTCTTATCAAACCATTTTCGGTTTAGCTACACATTGTCACATGTCAATTGTTACAACTTACAAGTTACACTTAGTAGATAAGTTAACCAAGTTTTGTAAGTTGTACAAGTAAAAGTGAAGTGAGAGAGAGACTAACTAACTGTCATATATTGTTGTATAAAATTATAAATGCTAATGAATAATGATTTTCTTATGTTAATTTCACATGTCTCACCAACCAATTGATCTAATATATCTCTTTTCAATCAAATTCATGAATATCATGTATCCAACTCATATAACTCAATATTTGTTTCTCATTTCTAACTCCCAATTGATGATAATAGATTAGGAATAACTCATTCATGATTCATCCATGATCCTTTGATCCATCATTCATGTAGATATTGTAGAGTAAAATTTAGTAACTCCTTTAGTAATATCATTCAACATTTGTGTTAATTCAACACACAACTCCTATTCTCTGTTCACATTCTCACCTCACCTAATGAGTTAATTACAATGTTACATAACTAAATAACTAATAACTATTCCCTTGGGACCCTTCCTAGTTCCTATACTATACTCATTATCCTCTAATGAGATAATTACACAACTCTTTCTATACTTATTCTCAAGCTACCGAGTTAATTACATAACTGCTTCTATTCTAGTTCTTCCGTCATTCTTACCTAATGAGTTAATTACATGATTCTTTCTCTTTCTTTACTTATTATCATTTATCAATGTTATCATCAACATTCAACAACTTTTGAATTGAGTATGAGTTACTTACATAACTTTGCTTTTTTAAGATGATCCTCAAGTGAGATCATCAGACATCAGATGAGTTAAATACATTATATACATAATTAACACCAACTTTACTCATCCTCCCCTGACCTCAACCTCAACAACTATGTTGAATTGAATATGATAGTATGAGTTACTTACATAAGTAACATAACTTTGCTTTTAAGCTGATAGATACTCAAGTAACTCAACTCAACTGAGAAGTCTGAGCCTGAGATAGTGAGATGAACATAATACATATATGATATATGCCTATATGCTATTGCTCTGTCTTTTTAAGCTCATCCAGTCATCCTTAACTTAAGGAAATTAAGATGAGTTAATTACATAACTCTTTCTCCACTCTATACTTAATGACTAGTTTTATTTAAGGACATCATCAACTAAGATTAATTAAATACATAACTCTTATAGCTTATACAACTCCTATATTTCAATATATAGATGGTTATAAACAAACCATCCCTATATTTAAATATATTATAGAACGATTATTTTAAAACCGTCCTATATTTAAATATATTATAGAACAGTTATTTTGAAACCGTCCTATATTTAATATATTATAGAATGGTTATTTGAAAACCGTCCTATATTTGATTATGTTATAGAACGGTTATTTGAAAACCCCCTATATTTAAGTATATTATAGAAAGCGGTTATTTGAAAAACCGCCCTATATTTAAGTATATTATAGAACGGTTATTTGAAAACCGTCCCTATATTTAAGTATATTATAGAACTAAGTTATTTGAAAACCGTCCTATATTTAAGTATATTATAGAGCGGTTATTTGAAAACGTCATCTATATTTAAGTATATTATAGAGCGGTTATTTGAAAACCGTCCCATATTTAATTATAATTATAGAACTGCTATTGAAGAACCGTCTTATATTTAAGTATATTATAGAATCCGCTATTGAATAACCGGCCCTATATTAGTATATTATATAGAGCACGGTTATTTTAAAACCGTCCTATATGGTTCTATACATATAATATATCGTTTTCACTTTTCACTTTTCACCTTGGTCATTCTCACCTAATTTCAATCTTCCAAGTTCCAACCCAACGATCCAATCCAACCTATACCGAGAAGGTGAAAACGACCATTCCTCTTCGATCTTTCACAGATCTAAGCAAAGAAAGGTATGTATTTACGATTTTTTGCATCTTTAATGTAATTTCGTATACGTCAAGTTACTTTCCGTAACCGTAAAAAGTAATAAAAGAACACAATCGATAATAATAAAAAACCTCTGTCCGGTTTCTCTGATCTTTGCCTTGAACTTGTTACATGTATTTCGTTGTCAAACACCTATTTCTCGAGATTTTGATTTATGTTGTCTTTCATTTGAGTCCGGAAACGGGGTTTGTTGGGAAAAGATGGATGAACAAAAAAAAACGGACACAGAAGCCTCCGGAAGTGGAATGGGATTATGGGAGATATCGGATATGTATGTTCCTCGACGGAAAAACCAAACATATAAATTATAAAGGTTCTCGAGTCTTCCGACTTTGCCCATAGTTCATTAAGGCCGAATCAATGAATCCCTGATAGATAAAGGTTCTCGAGAATCGCATCTACCGAAATAGTCTCCACTCTCCGGAAATCTGAAATGTAGAAGCCAAAGCGTAGAGAGAAGCCGGGACGGATGTCGAAGATTGAGGGAGAGAGACATTAAACTAGTTCTTTCTTTTACAAAATGGAAAAAAAACATTACCTTTCTCTAATTTATCACAAACTAGCCACACTGACTTATATCCCAATTTCTTCTTTGCCTTAAGGGAGCCCTAGAAAAAAAGAACCAAATCAAGAAAAATCTCTCAAAAACTAAATTAACATATCTCATATCCGCATCAAACAATGTCGGATTTTCAACATTTTGATGTGTTGGAATCTGATGAAACAAGAGGAATGATTAAGTGATAGTTGACCAAAATAAAAATAAAGGATGAAGGAACATAACAGATTTTTAAATTATGATTAGACTGAATGAATGTTTTGAGATAGGAAACTTAATGAAATGGCCAAATCAAGCTACAAATAATGAATGTTATACAAAAACAAAATATCACATTTTTTTCCACTCGCATCTTTGGAATGGCATACTTCTGGGGCTATGACAACTATGTCAACATCACAAAAATGGGAACATGCATAATTGCTTGTTTGAAGAGATAGAGGAGCAACAATCCGACCTTGTAGGAGGCTTCCAAAGATAGTCTCCACCGTCAAATGAAAAATTTGTGATGGTTTTCAAGGGTGCTACCTTGCTTATTATCCCCGTATAATTGTATTTCCTTTTCTTGTCTAACTTAGTCATTTTTATTTTGAAGCAAACATGGAGCAAGTAGAAGAGGTAGGAGAGGTACAAGTAGAACAATTACAACACACGTAAGCAGCAATCAAGGCTATCGAAGCACATGTCCATCGATAACACCGGTGGTCGTGTCAAGAGAAAGGTCGGGGGGAGGGCCCAACGCAAATGGAACATATAAATAAGAGAACCTCGGTTGGAATAAAAGAAACAAAGACAATTCAACACTAAAGGCCAATCGATTGGTGGTGTTGCACATGCCTATGCTAGCTTCATATGTTGCACCTTTGTTAGAAGACTTGTGCCGGTATCGTGGTGATTGGAGACATGTATCTCCACAAGTCAAAGATTCGGTATGGGAAATGGTCAAGGTATGTAAATTCTTCTTACATATAACATAATATGTCCTTTATATTTATATGTTTTGTTTTTGTTTGCATATGAATCACGATAAGATACACAAAGTTCTTTGCAATACTCACTAGTTAGTCACTTTAACATGCTTCTTCTTTTGTTTTGTAGTACGCCTTTGACGTATCCGATGAGTGCAAGAAGCAAGCCTTCTAGAGGCTGGTGAAGCTTGGAGGAAATGGAAGAGTGAGCTTGCAAGGAAGTACATACTTCCAAATTCTCATGATCCTTCTACGCTTCACATGGTCCCTCAGTTGTATTCTTGCTTCATTAACCAGGAAGCATGGAATCAATTTGTACAAAGATGGTATCTCCTGATTTTGAGGTAATCACAACTTGAACTAGCCAAGCTAAATTTTGAGTCTTGTAATTATTATAATTGATTGTATTTTGAATCTTTGATCACATTACTTTGATGTCCAGCAAAGCGTATAAAAGGACAAAAGGCTCGTGCACAAAACCATACGCCGCACCACCTTTCAAAGGTTGGCTATGCACGATTAGAGGCAGATGTAGTAAGTATATCATGTCACATTCCATTTTTCTAATCATATTAGATTATTATTTTTATTAACTATGACTTAGTGTCTCTTATAATCTTATTATGACAATAAAGAAGGTGGACAATCGGATCCCATCGACCGTGCTATTCTATGGAAAATGGCACATTCGAAAGGGCGTAACTCCCAGGACCTTCGCCAACGAGACAACCTATGCAACAATTGCTTCAAGAATTGTAAGTGGTTTAAGACTTTAAGTTTTATACTTTTACTTTATTTGCATACTGCTTAGTTAAATACATTTATACTTTTATACCCTTGCATAGTATATTAATTAAATATTACATATATAATAGTGATTTTATCATGTTATGATCTTTATGTGTGCGGGAAGAGTTGACTCAAGAACAAGAAGAAAGTGCAACTACGGGGACTCTTAGCAGACCTGCAAGGGGGACATCCCGTATAGGGCAATGGGCAACAAGAATGAGCACCCGGCCGGGTAAGGGGCCAAGGTCGGTGTTGTTCCTTCCAAATTTTTTCCCAAACAAAAGGCTCCTACGCTACAAGAATTGGAAGAATGGAAGAAGCAAACAGTTTGTGGAGATATATAGCATGGTCAAAGATCAACTATTGAAGGAACTCCAAGGTGGCCGAAGAACCTCATGTGAGGATGTTGGCGGCCCTCAAGTGAAGCTCAACCTCAAGTTCAACCAAGACAGAAATAATAATAGTTGCACTCCTACTCCTACTCCTCTATCGGATGAAGAGGTGGCGAGAACAAGTACTCCCAATCAGTGAGGTATGTATATTCACTTGTTTAGTTTTACAATGTTACTTATTTACTTTTGTTTTTAGTTTACACTTTACATTACATCACTAATTATTATATATATGTCATTTCTCAAATGCGGGTGGGTCGGTGCATGTTGCGGCTACATACATTTGAGAACCATCTGGCTGTGGCAACACTGTACGAGGTTCGGCCCATGACTTCGCCACCTTGCATGGTAAGTTGATGCCTCCACACACTAAGCGTGTGTACATCACTACTGCCATTCAACTGCATGCTCCCCTTCCATTTCCGGTCGAAGGGGATGATGTTGAAAGCTGTTGGAGATGCAATTGGATATCATGTGTGGTGGCCAGTCAAACACATAAAACCAATGATATCCAATTCCAAGGTACATATATACTAACTGTAGTCATGGCTTCATTTTCTCCTACCTTTTTTAAGTCCTCCTAAACTGTTCATTGATTAATATTATGCAACATGTCGGACGGTCGGATCACGAAAAGCAGACAAGAGGCAATTGAAGCAAACCTTGCCAAGCAAATTCGGCATAGTGGCAAGTGTAGCCACATCCCAGCCTTCTCAGGTAGTACTAGTTCTATGTTTTTCCATAGTCACTACACACAAGTCATAAGTCAGTAGTACTAGTTCTTTATCTCTAAACACTTGTAAGGTGCTCACTAGTCACTACTCACAAGTCACAAGTCGGTAGTCACAATGTTATTATTGTTATATTATAAAATATTCTAATTTTACCTCACCGGGTTTCTTCTTTTATATCTGTAGTATATCAAGATATATCGTATATATTCATTACTAATTTCTAAAATGTTACATGATTACATTTACGGTGTAGGTATCAGTGGAGGTTCCACCTAACACACCTCCATTCTAAGGGTACTGTCATGATTGGCCAATGAAGGCAACACAAATACAATGAACCCCGTAAGGATAGAGGCGGTGTGCTTTCAAACGATGTGGTTGAGGTTCCACTCTTCAAGGAAGACCTCATAGCCATATGTAATATGGATCAATTGGAGTACATGCACATCATAGTCTATATAGGGTACGTCGTGTAATTGCTCTATTAGAGTTAAGACTTACCAATCAATGTAACATTACTTAATACTTGCTTTTTTAATAAAACTTAATAATTATTTGACATTAACCCAAATTTCAAATGCAGTATTTGCATGATAGCTTGCATAGACTAGAGGTCAAGGACATTTACAAGTTCCTTGACCCTTCTCTTGTCTTTCAATTGGCCCATTTGCCTAAGGACAAACAAAGTGAAGATATCATTCCTGGTCTCATGACTTGTGCGAAGGGGCAAGCATTGCGATTCCCTACAATAATGCGGGTACGTTGTAACATAGGTTGCTTAATTATGCCATTTTAATTTCACAATTCATAGTTTCATACACATAAATACTACATCAGTTAAGATTAGAGAAAATTCAATTGAACTATTATTTTTATAGGTCCCATTGGATGTTGCTAGCTTTGGATGTGCATGGTGGCCATGCAATTTTTTTTTTATTCATGTGGAGCACACATTCGGGAACACCTTATGGAAATTATAAACAAGTAAGTCTTTATTATTCTTTTTATTATAATATAACTACTCACCAACTATAATAATATTCATAATCTAATGCTTTTCAATTATATGTGTGTAGAGCATGGTATAAATGGGCCGAGAGAGGAAGGCATTCACCACCCACCAAAACTCAATCTGAAGAAGGCCAAGGTACGCTTTACTAATTCTTGCTCTTTAGACTCTTTCATATAATTTTAAACCCGAACTTGTTGGAAATTATATTTTGAAACTTTTATGTTGTCTTTGGTGGCATTGTTTTGCAAAGGTGCCCTCAACAAAAATCAGATTGGGAGTGTGGATATTATGTTCTTAGATACATGAGAACCCTCATTCGCAATGGAGTTTCGCCTCACAATTGAGAAAGGTAACACTTAGACTTACTGACCAAAGTTGCACTTTTGATTTGTATATTTCCTAACTTAATTCAAGATTACATGTCTAATCTCCGAACTAAGTTATTATATGTTTCTTGTAGGTGGATTTTGGAACCAAGAGTTACTCCCAGTTGGATCTAGATGATATTAGAATGGAATGGACAGATCATATTATGATTTTTAATTTGTAGTTCGGTGATGTAAAATTGTAAATGAATGTATATTATCATTCATGTATATACATTTTACTCAAATATAATACAAAGATCAGTTCATTTCAATGAATGTGTTCTATTTTTATTTTTATTGAAGTACACCGTATCAATGTATGTGCTTTCTTTGTTTCAAACTTTCAAATTTCAATGATGTGATTGTGAAGTTGGTGTTTTGATCGAGATGGGTTAATCATCAATTTTCAATGATGGCTTAGATCAAGATGGGTTGTATTGTATCATGTATGTACATACAATCTACAAATACGGATGGGTGGTTGATATCATATCATGTATTGTATCATGTATTGGAGAGGGAGTCATATATGGAATGGAGGTTGATGATTGAAATTACCGATATATACCGAAGTTGTAGATATGATTCATATGAATATGATACCAAAAACTTTCAAATTTCAATGATGTGATTGTGAAGTTGGTGTTTTGAATGGAGACCTGATGGACATCCCCGCCTATACAGCAATTTCATTCATTCTTTGAGGAATGAGGATAAAATTAAAAATGCCAAAGTTCGTAATGATTGTCTCCATTGGTGCACCGCTGGGCCTATTGACAATTGAAATGATATAGTCATGGAGATGGTGCTAAGTGATTGATATGTTGGGCAATTGTGATGATTGGAGCCCATAATTCTAAGCTACCAAGTTTCTGACAATCGGAACACAATTATTTGTGTGAACAGAAAGAGGGATGAGGAAGTTCCACTAGTTGTAATTATATCATGTCTGCATGCTTTCACTTATCTCGTTGCCAATCAAATGTGTTTTATCGAAGCTTGCAAACCGGAAGGTCAAGTTGCTTCGGCTTACATTTCAGAAATCTGCTTCATTCGGATCTTGAATCACAGATTTGGATTATATTTTGTGAATTCTGTTTATAGTTTGTCACTCTCATGTCTTTGCTTTCTTTTCATATTCTCTAAGATGCACCCGAACGAGAACCTGGAAGAAGTCATTTCCTCGAGAATATCTTTATAGTATATGTGTGAGAATAACTCATTAACTCTTAACAGTGGCTCTAGAAGAACCCTCCATTCTCCAATATAACTTAGTAATATAGGACGGTTAGTGAATAGCGTCCTATATAAATAGTAATATAGGACGGTTTGAGAATAGCCGTCCTATATAACTAGTAATATAGGACGGTTTGTTAATAGCCGTCCTATATATATATATATATATAACTAGTAATATAGGACGGTTTGTGAATAGCCGTCCTATATATAAGTTATATTATATTTATAAATACTAATATAGGACGGTTTGTAAGTAACCGTCCTATATAATATAAATACTAATATAGGACGGTTACTCATGAACCGTCCTATATTTTCAAGTGTTAAGGTAATAAGGTCATGAGTGGGTCGCGTGTCAAACAGGTAGACACGACGGGTCAAATTCATTGACTCGAACACGACACGATTTTTGGCGTGCCCGAAAATGACACGAACACGATAAGACTCGACCCGAACCCGCTAAATTCGTGTCGGGTTCGAGTCGTGTTATCGTGTCGTGTCATATTTTTCCGCCCCTAGAAATGGGTATCAACATTTCTATATTGGGTCCCTGATGTTTCGGATCCTACTCTACTTCTATTTTATGAAAGTCCTGCAAACCGATGGTTGAAGAGCATTGATCCATAAATAGGGGGCATAAGTTAGCTTATCGGATGACTACCTTTGGTTCATTGGATTGACAATATGAAAACTAGCCGTTGGATATGCAGGAGCTTCTTGAAAGAAAATAAATGGACCGTCTTCTTCGTCTTAAGCAAAGAGACCTCTACAAGGGCTTACTAGTGCCTGAGATGAGATGAGATGCGCATTATTACGGTTAGTAGTACCTGAGATGAGAAGAGATAAAGTGATATCTCTATCTCACTCTTTGAGAGGAAAGTCATTCATCTTAGCTCATTGTTAAGTTGAATTATCAGTAATCTCACGATATCTCATGCCAAATTTGAGTCACCTGAATTCAGGTCAGGTCATCTTAAGTTAGATCTCATCTCATCTTAACTCTGCCCACTTCATCTCGACCACCACAGACATCGGTTTATAAGTGGGAGGCTGTGGTGCCTATATGGTGCCCGGTAAAACAAATGAGTTCTTGCCACCATTAAACTAATTTGTCAACTTTGTCCCTAGCGTGTCAGAACATGAGATGCCTTTTTCTCCTTGCATTAAATTTAAGATACCGTGTGAGTAATTTGCTTTATAATTTTTTTGCTTGTACTAAAAGAATTTTCTTTTCTTTTTTTGAGTAATGGCCTTTTAGTTTAGTGGTGCATGAAAGGACTCTCCAGTGCAAGTCCATAGATTCGAGTTGCAGTCATATGTCTGGCTCGGTGTTATCCATAGGAAAAACCTTGCTTGCCTATGACAAAAAAGAACTGCGAGTGAGCCTTTGAGAATCGAAGATACAAAAACAATGTAAAGATAGCAGTCGAACTATTCTGGCTAGCCAACGTCTCACCCTTAACATGGAAAGAATTGGAAAAGGTGACTTAGTTGTCAATGTTAAGGCTGAGCAAATAAAAAGACAAGGAATGATAAATCCTAGTTCACGGTAATGCAGGCGTTCATGGCAATTCCGCACTATGCAACAAAGTCAATTCACATAAACACCTGAAATATGCCTGAAATATTAGAATTTATTGGCTATATGGTGTGCACTTGAATTTATGATTGGTAGAGACAAGCACTAATATTTATAAGTATAGATGACATCTGCGAACTGGCGTAGGCCTCCCTAAAGGTTAGGGGTGGCAATTTGGGTTGGCGGCTCGTGTTTGTGGCGACACGATTAGAGTTATGGGTCGACACGAACACAACACGATTAATAGTCGTGTCAAAAACCTATGACTCGTACACGACCCAGTTCTTAAAAAAATAACACGACACGACCTGTGTAACACGATTAATTGACTGAGTTGTATTGGATACATGGCACGACATGAAACGACTCGATTTTCCTATTACGACTTAGTAAAAAAACTACTCCCAAGTGAATAAAGCCAAACCAACCACAAAACATAGGAAGGTTATTTTACAACCGTCTTATAAAATACATAACATATAGAACGGTTATTTTACAACCGTCCTATATGTTATGTTTTATAGGACGGCTGTGAAATAACCGTCCTATATGTTATGTTTTATAGGACGGTTATATCATAACCGTCTTATATGTTATGGGTTTTATAAGACGGTTGTGAAATAACCGTTCTATATGTTATGTTTTATAGGACGGTTGTGAAATAACCGTCCTATATGCTATGTTTTATAGGACGGTTAGTACATAACCGTCCTATATTGTCTAAATATAGGACAATTATGCACTAACCGTCCTATTTTTACATAAGAATATAGGACGGTTAAAGACTAACCATCCTATTTTACACATGTGGATATAGTTTATTAGTACTTTACCAATCTGTGAGTGTGACTGTGATGTGTTAGACTTCTAGTGACCAGTCTGCCTGTGCTGGCAAACGGCTTAGCCTTGGCGCCGGCCTGCCTGACAGGGACAGATAGTTTTCTTTCCTCCAATTCCAAACTAGCAAGTGGCAACTGGAGTTAATGAAACTTACACTTCAATCATTTGTCAAATATTTTGAGTCCTTGATGTTAGATCCGACATGTGGGCCCCCCTTGTAGTGGTGGGAAAATAAAATGAAAACTGAAAACATAATGGTTTAACTAATTCATAATTATCTAGGTTTACTAAGTCAATCTAGTCTAAGGCAATTGTTTTGTTTTTTTTGTATGTAAGTAAGCCCAATTCCCATATCCAATTATCCAATTAAATTTGAAGTCTTATACTAAAGCTAAGCTGCTAAAGCGCCTTAGCCTAGCTGGTGGTTGTTTGCTATAAGCCTATAACTATAAGTTATAACCTAAGACTTAGCTAACGTACACACTGTCTCTAATTTTCTTATCAAACATTTTAAGATTAGTTACACATTGTCAGTTACAAACTTACAAGTTACACTTAGTAGAAAATTAGTTAACCAAGTTTTATAACTTGTACAAGTACAAGTGAAGTGAAGTGAGAGACTAACTATCATATATTGTATAAAATTATAAATACTAATGATTTTCTTATGTTAATTTGACATGTCATCACCAATTGATCTAATATATCTCTTTTTCATCAAATTCATGAATATTATGTATCTAACTTATATAACTCAATATTTGTTTCTCTTTTCTAACTCCTAATTGATGATAATAGATTAGGAATAACTCATTCATCCATGATCCATCATTCATGCAGAGTAAAATTTAGTAACTCCCTTAGTAATATCATTCAACATGTGTTTTTTCTCTCATGATTATTATTCATTTTACCATCAATGCCACTTCTTTTTAGTTTTCACTATAGAGTATAGACCACAATCCATAATTAATTTTAGTTTCACCAAAGTTATCATATCAATATCCTTCTAATTCTCTCTTGATAAGCTTTTGTGTTAATTCAACACATAACTCATATTCTCTGATCTCATTTTCACCTCACATAATGAGTTAATTACATAGCTAATAACTATTCCCTTCATATACTCATTATCCACCAATGAGATAATTACATAACTCTTTATATACTAATTCTCAAGGCAATTGTTTTGTCTTTTTGTATGCAAGTAAGTAAGCCCAAATCCAATTATCCAATTGAATTAGAAGTCTTAAGCTAAAACCCCTTACAGTGGGTTGTTTGCTATAACTATAAGTTATAACCTAAGACTTAGCTACACCTATACACTGTCTCTAATTTTCTTATCAAACATTTTAAGATTAGCTACACATTATCAATTACAAACTTACAAGTCACACTTAGTACAAAATTAGTTAACCAAGTTTTGTAACTTGTACAAGTACAAGTGAAGTGAGAGACTAACTAACTGTCAAATATTATATAAAATTATAAATGCTAATGATTTTCTTATGTTAATTTCACATGTCATCACCAATTGATCTAATATATATCTTTTTAATCAAATTCATGAATATCTTGTATCCAGCTCATATAAGTCAATATTTGTTTCTCATTTCTAACTCTCAATTGATGATAATATATTAGGAATAACTCATTCATCCATAATCCATGGATCCATCATTCATGTAGAGTAAAATTTAGTAACTCCCTTAGTAATATCATTCAACATTTGTGTTAATTCAACACATAACTCCTATTCTCTAATCTCATTCTTACCTTACCTAATGAGTTAATTACATAACTAATAACTATTCCCTTCGGACCCTTCCTATACTCATTATCCACTAATGAGATAATTACATAACTCTTTCTATACTCATTCTCAACTCTCAAGCTACTAAGTTAATTACATAACTGTTTCTATTCTCATTCAGTCATTCTTACCTAATGAGTTAATTACATGACTCTTTCTTTACTTATCCTCAACAACTTTTGAATTGAATATGAGTTACTTACATAACTTTGCTTTTTTAAGCTGATCCTCAATTGAGATCAGATGAGTTAAATACATAACACTTACTTTACTCATCCTCAACCTCAACAACTATTGAATTGAGAATGATAGTATGAGTTACTTACATAACTTTGTTTTTAAGTTGATACTCAACTAAGATGAGTTAATTACATATATGCTCTGTCTTTTTAAGCTCATCCTTAAGGAAATTAAGATGAGTTAATTACATAACTCTTTCTTTACTCTATACTTAATAACTATTTTTATTTAAACACATCCTCAACTAAGATTAATTAAATACATAACTCTTATAGCTTATATGATGGTTATGCAACAACATGTTAACAATCGTCCTATAACTTTCTAATAAATAAAATAACCATCCTATATAACTTATAGGACGGTTATAAAAAAATCATCATATATTTCATTATATATATATATATATATATTATAGGACGGTAATTTAAAAACCGTCCTATATTGTTCTATATATCCTTTTTCACCTTGATCAGCCTTAATTTTAAATTTTCAATTTTCCAGTGGTCCAAACTACTGAGAAAGTGAAAAATGACCATTCCTCTTCGATGTTTCACAGATCTAAGCAGAATAAGGTATGTATTTACGAATTTTACAATCTGTATACAGTTCTATAAAAAACATAAAAGCCAGTACCCTTTTTTTCAATTTTTTTGTTTTTTGGTTAACTATTTCATAGATCTTGATGGGTTTTAGTCTGAGAAGGTGAAAATGACCATTCCTCTTCGATCTTTCACAGATTTAAGCAAAAAAGGTATGTATTTACAAATTTTATAATATGTATTTATTTATTTTCAATATTTTTGTTTTTCGTTAACTATTTTTCATAGATCTTGATTGGTTTTAGTTCTATGTGTATGAGAAACATTCCATTTGAGTTTTATATTTCTTTGCTCTAGATTTGAGTTTGTTTTTAGGTTTTTTATTGTTTTTTCGAAAAAAATCAGTTACGAAAATTAAAAAAAAAAATCGTTGTTTTTTCGTATTTCTTCATTGAAAAGTATTTCTGTCCACATATAGAGCTTTCCCATGTTGTGTATTCATGTGTGATAATGTTTTCATCTCTTTTTTTTTTTTGTAATTTAGTTTTTTTAAAAAAAATAAGTTACGAAAATTAGGAAAATTTGTTACTTTTTATATTTATTAGTTAATACCTATTCTTATCCACATATATAGCTTACTCATGCTTGAATCTTCATGTATTAATGATTTTTAGCTAATTTTTAGCATTTAATCTAATTTTTAGTTATATAGGACGGTCCTATATTTTCAACCATTCCATAGGTTAGAATCATGTCAAGGTGATGAGTAAATAGGTCGCGTGTCAAACAGGTCGACACGACGGGTCAAATTGATTGACTCGAACACGACACGATTTTTGGCATATCATTTTTGGGTGACACGAACACGATAAGACTCGACCCGAACTAGCTAAATTCGTGTTAGGTTCGTGTCGTGTTATCGTGTCATGTCATATTTTGCCGCCCCTACTAAAGGTTTCGGAAGCATACCATAGTTTCCTCAGACTGCCGACGGAGATTGGCCCTTAGAGTCCAAAGGCAAAAGGGAGCCTGACTGGCTTCTTCTTTTGGGTCCCTTCTTTCGTCGTTGGCATTCTTAATGTGCTTCAACCTTTCAGTCATCGTCATTGAGACTTTATTCTAATTAAGGGTCGGTGTTTGAACCTCTCAATGTTTAACATAAATTTTTTTAATTTTTATTTTATTTTATTGGAATGAAGTTTTCTTTTGGGTTCAAACAAAGCATTACACAGCCATCACTTTCCTTGTGTCTGGTGATTGCGTATGAGTGATTTAGTCAACTACAAGGGCGGGCCTACTAATTGCCAATAACAATTGAAAAAGAGGTTCTTCTACGAATATTCCAAAGAAAGGAAAGCAAGAAAATTGCCAAAAGCCATGTAACACAGTGGTTTGACGACTAGAAGGTGCCTCTTCCTTCAACACTAGGTGGAGATGTCTGCATCCTCCATACCACTGTGGATCAAGGGGAGGAAAATCATTTTCAGTATGCAAACTACATGAATTGAAGCACATACTTTTGGTACTCCTGTAATAAACTACAAGGGTCAGCACGCCCATTCAAAGGGGAACCAGGCCAATTAGACTGAAGGGAAAGTGCAAGCTTGAGCACAGAGCTCTACCCCTGTGGCTGCGAATATTTACTTAGAAAATGTTAGTGGGCTAAAGTACAAGTAGGGTAGTGTTCTCGTTGATCCAATCCATCCATATTCAGGCTTGCGATAGAGAAGTCATGCACCAAAGCTAGAACACATCTGCTACTTTTGGCTCCCTTATTATTATTATTATTATTATTATTATTATTATTATTATTATTATTATTATTATATAATTCAAGATTTTTAAAGTAAGCCACAAACTATTCTAAATCTAATTTCCTGCTAAAATGGAAAGGAGTAACTCGAACTTGTGATCAAACATAATTAAGGAAAAATGCTGAGTTGTCTATGACTAACTGTGCTAGACATTTTTTTTCTTCATACTCTCTTATTTGTGACCTTCAATCTGTTACCTCACTCCAAAGGCATATAATCATTAAAGGATGGACGAGATTAACAACTCAATGAAGTAGTATCGTAGCCGCTACTACTTTCCAATTAAAAACATGCGATTCACCGCATAACAGCTTACACAAGACCAATTGCAGAAGGTTTTTCTCCACTGGATGACCATAGCCACCACTACTTGGTCGTGAGAGATGGATATGGATGGCTTTGAGAGTTCAAAAATAACGGAAGTATAATCTAAACCGACGAGAGACTTTTAGATATGGACCACAAGATGAACGGTTTAGATGTACCTGAAATTTCTGCTAGAACGAAGTCAAGGAGTCCAAATAAAGAAGACACTCCAGGTGTTGGACGATTATAATTTTTGAGAAACATCCAAATACAGTAAAAGGAATCATCCGCCAGATTGAGTGGAGACGAGTGGAGACAAATACAACTTCCAAGCACTATTTCACCTTCTGTTTTTTTGCACAATTAGCAAGCAAGCTCAGAACTGGAAGCCATGGAGACTGCCCTTCTTGGAACCTCAATTGCCCTTGTTTGCTTCTCTATCCTTCCATTGTTCTTGAGATGGATCAACGATCGCTGGTATCTCCGACGAGTCCAAACCGTGTCAGACATGGGCAAAATTCCTCCAGGCTCAATGGGTTGGCCTGTTATCGGTGAGCTTCTTGATTTCTTATGGTGCTTCAAGTTCTGTAGCAGGCCTGATGATTTCATCACCAAAAGGAAAACCAGGTATTTGACTTAAGAAACTTAATAACCACTTCTAACTACTGGTTGTTGAAGGAGTCCTCCATTTGTTTTGTCTATTGATTTGCAGGTATGGTGATACTGGTATTTATAGGACCCATTTATTTGGGTATCCTACAATCATCACTTGTTCTCCACACTTGAACAAGCAAGTTCTTGGTAGTATGACTGAAGAAGGGTGTTTCAGCAGTGGTTGGCCTTCAAATCAGCTGATGGGGAGTTCGTCTGTGGCAGCAATTGATGGGTTAGGACATAAGAGAATAAGGAGACATTTGATGGAAGCTTTCAACAGTCCAAGGAGCCTAAAAGACTTCCTTGCAAATGCACAACCCATCTTCATTGCTGCACTTGAAGATTGGGTTGCTAAGGGAAAGATAGTTGCATATGATGAAACTAAAGCTGTAAGTATTGGCTAATTAGATAAACAGGGAGTGCCAATATCATCTCCCAATTACTCTCTTTTTATTGTTTTTGTGTTTTTCCTGTCACCATTCTTTTGAAGTGTACTATTGGGAATCATGAAGGGTATTTTCTATTTTGAACACTGAATTGACTCATGTAATTGATTCTGAGGGGTTTGTGGTCCTAACTGAGTGTCAAACATTGAAAACTTGATTCAACTCAAAAATGGTCTAGTATAATTGACTCAACCTAATTGAACTTACAAAGACATTGGGCAAACTGCCGTGCGATGTTCTCAGTTTAAAACACTTGAAATGTGGACTCAACTGGGAGGCTATCAAGTATAACCAACTCGACTGGGTTGAACTTACAAAAAGGCAAAGTTACTGTCTAGTAGACTTCCAAGTACAATGTGTTATGTAAGCAGACTATATGACTGAGAAAGATTCGGTACATGAGTCACTTGTTGAGTCTGACTCGTCATAAAATTTCTTCAAGTATAGATGAGTTGCTTCTTTTTCATCTTCAAGAATCCTTCAGGAATTTAGTATAAGAGAACTGATATTATCGAACCCCTTGTTTTGATTAAAACATGCCAATCTCAACTGTAAATGTTTGCATTTTATCCTTGGTACCACAAAGCACTACTATAGTAACACTTTGGCTCATGATACTCTGATTAAACCTATTTTTGCAGGTGACATTTTGCAACATTTGTGACATGCTTGTAAGCTTCAAATCTAAGACCCTGTTGGAGAAAATGGAAGCTCTGTATAGAGGACTCATGGCTGGAATTCGGTCAATGACAATCAATATTCCTGGGACAGCATTCCATCATGCTCTCAAGGTCTGTCGATTAGAAAGAAAAGATTTTAATTCAAAATAGTTAGCAGATTGCATGTGACATGCCAATCATCTGATTAAAATCCTTGTCATTTTTACTTTGTAAGTGCCGGGCAAAACTGGAAGGTATCTTACTAAATGAGGTGAGGGAGAGGAAAGAGAAGGGTGCTCAGAAGCAGGACTTTATGCAAATCTTGCTAGATTCTACTGATGAAATTGGAGAAAAGATGACTGAAATGGAGGTCCTCGACAATATAGTGTCCCTGATCTTGGGTGGTTATGAGTCTACCTCAAATGTCATAACTTGGGCCATTTACTATTTAGCAAAGTACCCAGTAGTATTGGAGAAACTCAAGGTAAAAAGAAGTTCATTGTTACTGCTACTTCTGTTGATGCTAGTGGAGCAATTCCATAGCCTTTTTTACTACAGAGGCACTGAACTTTTGCATGTGTTGGTGGTGTAGGAGGAGATGAGTTTGATTTCAAAGCAAAAATCTGCAGATGAGCTTCTTACGATGGAGGATATTAAAGCCATGGAGTATACTCCAAAGGTAAGCTTCTTAGAGAGGAGAGGAGAAGAATGTGAAAACAAGAAACAGTGTTGGAAGTCTTCTAATATGAACTCATGTGTCCTGAACCCAGGTAGCTGATGAATTGATCAGGCTAGCAAATGTGTCACCCTTTATATTCAGAAGAGTTGTGAAAGATGATGTAGTTCTTAATGGTAAGCATGACAAGTAAAAGAGAATACAAATGTCTATAACAGAGAGATAACTGTGATTTCCAGAGATGCTTATACAAGTGTATGTTCTCCTTTTGATGAATAGCAAGCCTTACAGACAAACTCTCAAGGAGAGCTGAAAGAAAAGGCTAAAACCATAGGTTTCTTACTAGTCATGGTAGAATATGCACATGTTGGAGTTCCTATCTCTGTTTTGTTCTTATACTAGTGTTTTTTAATGCTTAGACACAGAGACCTCTATTGAAGTGGTTTATGTTATAAAACACCAGGGTATAAGTTCCCCAAGGGCTGGAAAGTTATCGTATGGATCCGCTCCATACATGTGGATCCTGCCTACTATGAAGATCCACTGACATTCAATCCTGATAGATGGAGTGTAAGTGCTATACCTATCCCTTCTCTTTGTTTCAAAACTTCAAACTATAATGCAATCTTTTCTTAGTAAACATAGCTCAAGCCTTCAAGGTGCAAATAACAGTGACAATTATTTGGATGCTGGCAGGGTTCCACACCAAAAATTGGAACATACACTGTTTTCGGCCATGGCCTAAGATATTGTCCAGGCAACAACTTTGCAAGGCTTCAAGTGATCATGTTCCTCTATCACGCATGCCTGAAGTATAGGTAACTAAAATAAATAAAGGTTCAAACAAATGCGTTAAGAGTAATTGGTTACATAGAACGGGCTTTTATCTCTTATTACTTACCAAGCTGTTTGCTCAAGCAGGTGGGAACTTGTGAATCCTGAGTCGGGAATCAAATTCCAGCCACACCCAAAACCAGCTGATGGTGCTGAAATCTATTTTACTCGTTTGACATGAAAGCACATGTCTTTTATTCGAAATTACCTTGTGTAGATGTTCTCTGGACTTAAAATAATGCAATGGAGCCCTTTACTTGTTTAGTTGAGCAAAAAGAGTGGGATTGCAGAACTGCAGATCCAACTGGACATGAAATCTTCCAAGTTTTACCTTCTAAACTACAGCTTGTGGTTTTTTTTTCATTTCAAGAGATATTAATTGGTCTTCTGGCCACAAAAAGGATTACCATTTTCAAATCCTTATTTCTATTTGAGTTCAACCTGCTCCATTTATGCACTTGATCTTTACAACTTGGACACTTGTTATGAAGCATAGAAGGTAATGCAGCTTGAAACATTCATTCTAATTGTGACCTTGTAAACGATGGTATTTTATGAGCTTCTGTGAAAGGATTGTAAATTTAGCAACGCAAACCATGTAAGAATTATTCTTAGATGATCTTGAGAAATACTGTTCTTCACAGCTAAATAGACGCCTTAGCAAGTCCGAAACCAACATCAATAATATCTTAAGCCATCTTGAGGGCGAGAAATATCTAATGAAAGTGATTATTTTGCTAACGCACATTTTATGGTTTTTCATCGCCGGCAAGATATTGTCCAGGCAACAACTTTTCCGAGGCTTCGGTCGATCATGTTCCTCTATCCTGCATGCCTAACATGTACAACAGAAACCAGGACTCGTAAATACATCCATTGGGTGGTTGTAGAGTACTTTGATCATAAAGATTCCGATTTTCAGCACTTTTACAGGTCAACAACATGGTCTACTATTGCGCTTTGCAAATTTGATCGACAGAACCTCATCACTTGTCCAAAACAGGCGCACCTTATTTTGGCGTAATTTCCACTCGGTTAATGATCAAGCTGATCAACTTACACGAGCAGGTGTCTCTACTGAAGGTTCAATTCGGAAGTTATCTGTTAAACTTACCTTGCTGGTTACTGTCTGTTTGAATGTGCTCTGTATCAAGGCCTGCAGGCTTTCTTCTTCTTCTCAATGTTCTCTGCAACTTGGTGATAAGCTCGGACCTTGCTATCAATAGCATCATTTCGCAATTTGGAAAAGAAAAAATGCTCTTAATTCAATCCGTCGGGAGCATAATTCTTAATCCTGAGTTAGGAACCAGATTCCAACCATACCCAATACCTGCCGACGGTGCTGAAATGCGTTTTACTCATTCGACATGAAAGCACTTGGGAGTTACATAGCATCTGGTTGGACTATATCCACATGCCATGAAGTAGAGTAAAAACACATCCATGTCCACCTAATCTACATTAATTCTAATCAAATGTTTGAGAAGCAAAAGACAATTGAAGGGTGCTATCAGAAGGCTTCAGACATTTCAGTGGCAAGATGTTGGCAAACATTGCAGTGGACATGCCTGAACCAACCATGTCGAGGGTGTCTCATCATACCATGTAATACATTGCACTGATTGTCAAACCGATCCACTATGCCATGACTGTGTTTATGTTGATTATTTTAAGAAGAAAGGCAATGACACTCTCCTTGCTAACAGACTCTTTTTGAGGCCTGTCTGTGTCATTAGGCATGATCAAATCCATCGATCTGCCGACTGGCGGCAAGGCCGTCCCGCAGCATCTGATTGTCTTGATCAGATGATTCTAGACCCTTGATCCATGGAATTCTGTTTAGATGTCTATCAATAAAATGTGTACCATTTATTATTGTAGGTCTTCGAAAGGTAATTACAGAAGTGCCCTATGAAGATAACAGTTTGCTGGTTATGGATCAATGGCCTGCTGGACACGATTGAAGAATATCATATATTTAGATCATCCAGCAATGCATTTGACGGTGGTCATTCAAGTGGGCTAGCTCCATGAGATCAAATGGTCTTACAAATGGCTCCCTGAGGTAGCTACTTAGAAAACATTGGTGTTCCAATTAGTCGGAATAATAATGTCTTAAGCATACACTCTTGCAACAACTTTCTTTCTTTTTTCTTTTTTTTCCGTTGACCTGCAGATATGGAGATACTGGTATATACAGGAACAATTTAATTGGATCTCCAACAATAATAACGTGTACCCCAAATTCTTGGTAGTATGAACTAGGAAGGGTGTACGGGCAATAGCTGGCCTTCCAATCAGCTGCTTGGAAGTTCATCGGGGGCAGCCATTGATGGATTAGGCCACAAGGGAATGAGTCATTTGATGGAAGCCTTCAACAGTCCGAGGAGCCGTGAAGACTTCCTTTCAAATGCACAACCCATCCTAATCTCAGCTCTTGAAGATTGGTCTGCTAAGGGGAAGATAGTTGCATTTGAAGAGAACTAATTTGCGAGTGTGGTTATGGTTTTCTTGTAGTACAGTGAGTTGCACCATTTTCATCTCCTTTTCCTTTTGATGGTGACTACTTCATTTTCTTCTCCACAATTGCTGGATTTTCCTCCTCCAGGACTATGTTGGTGTGTGAGAACTGATAATTACGAGTCTCTCGTTTTGACTAAACAAGCCAACCTCAGTTGTAAACGTTAGTGATTTTAGCTTGAGCACCATAAAAATGACTTGCTTTTGTGCATTGGCTCATGATTAAAATAGAACAGAGAAGGGAGCAGTAGGCTGTCGATGCTTAGGATGGGACAAGTGTCAATCTTGTCATATACATATCAACTTGCATTGACCCTTCATCCATCTGGTGTTTGTGTCTTTCTTTTCTTTGATAACTGTCTCCATACCCTTTTGGTGGGGCGAATGTTGGAAGAAGTGCTGAATCATCTACAAACCACGCCTATCCCCTTTGTCTGAGATACAGAATCTATGGTTCCATGCTGAGCAAAAGGTGCTCTATTCAAGAAAAGACGTAAAGAAGAGGCTTTATAAGAGAAACTATAAGTTCGTCTCTCTCTGTTCTCATTGCAAATTTGGCTGCAGCCAAGGTTTAGGGCTTTTTCCTTTTCAAGTTTACTTTACTTTTCTTTCCTTTTTTACCTTTTTATTTTCTTTTATTTGAAAAAATTAAGAAAAAAGAAATATTAATGCAATAATTAATAAATTGCAGGCCCCAAAATTCCAATTCAGTTAGTTTTTTTATGGACTCGCGACGAGAGGCCCTGTTGATGAAGTTTTCATAGTTGAGGTTCCAAAAACGTCATTTTTGTAGTCAAGAGTGCCACTTTGATTGAAGTGATAGTTCAGGCAATGCCGTACATTTGTTCCTTGAAATTACATACATTTTTCTTCTTTTTTTTTTTTTAAGTACTAACTCATTCAATCAATGGGTATTTTATACATACACAAAGAGCAAGCTCTCTACATTCTATAAAAAATGCGATGTACTACCCCAAAATCAGGAGCTACTTATAGGAGATGCATCTCAGCCTAACTACTGTGCTATATTGCTATTTCCTTTATTATTTTACAGCCCTCACTAGATAATAATGTAGTTTGGCTGTAGCATTCACTTGCAGCGCTCGTCTGCTCAGTGAAAATGTCAAAGTTTAACTGGGGTTTTGTAAGCGGTCATTGAGCATCACTGTCAGTAGGGGATCCTAGTTTATTGATTAAAAAATCTAGATTAAGTTTTCAGTAGCAAAAGTTGATCCGATAATCATAGTGGGTTTACGTGTTCATGAACAGGATGTTCCTTTCGCGGGTTAAACATAGGCATTAGTTTTAACATTTAAAATATATAATACATATTTATTTTTCTCAATTTTACCTTCAACCCGATGTCACATTAAAACCTTTACATGTAATAGTAGGATGAAAACATATCATTACAGGATCTCCCTCATTACAGGCCAAACAGTAAGAAATAAGAATTCAAACCATAATTCAGATTAAGTATATCAGTGTCACCTCAAATGTTCATTGTTTCAAAATCGAAATAATAATTAAAATGTCTGACTAACTACGTATCCATACTTCTTTTTCCCTTATTCTCCTTATTTAATTTCTCCTAGCTAATTGCTTAGTCATCTTGAGCTTCTCCTGAAATGTTTTGTAAGGGTGAGTACGACGACTCATTAGAAAAATGGCTAAACCAGTTATTTGAAATTTATAACAAATATGTGTGTGTAAATTAAGAAGTGCAAACAAATAAATACTCAATATCAAAGCTTTATGGTTTCCAATTCATTTCAAAAGTAATATCATACGCTCTTGATGTGCAAAGACATACGAGAGCTTGTCATATTATATTGTATCATTTTATATCATATCTTTATGAAATCATACCATGTCATATCAATCCATAATCTTGTTGTATCACTATGTGATAGTGTCCTGTCACTAGTGAGATTTGGCCATGGTCAATATCCTCGAGGACGACCGACATGTCATTCCATGTCTTATATCAATGAGGTCTGCTATGCATGCAGAGGACTGTCCTCCCACTACCCTTAGCTGCTGATACTGCGCAAGCTACACCAGTCCTCATGGGGGCACTGGATCAATTCGAGAGTAGTCTCCTCATAAAACATACTCACGACTAAGCCTCTTATAGCAGGTATTGATATCAGAAGTCAGATGCCAACTGATTTTCCTAACATAGCAACCATAGGGGTCATATAATTGGCTCCAGGCTAGGCTCAACTCTCATAAGTTGCCTAATTTTGGGTTAGGCACAACTCTCGAGTAGCCTAATTTCAGGCTGGGCACAACTCTCCAGAGTCTCCTAATTTCCATTCATTAAAACATTTTTCCTTGCTCATGGAATTCATATCGAGTCACAATTTTTCATTCCATAATACATCTTACAAAATCAATTTACAAACTTTCATTTTGAAAGTCATAATTTAATTTGCATAAATCATTGACTAGCTAATTCTAGTCTTAGCATAAGTACTCGTATACCTATGGCTCAACATTTTCAAAATCATATCTTGTACCATACTATATATCATTCAAAAGAAAAATTATAACTTCATTTCAATTATCAAAGTTATTAAATTAGCAATTATTTCAATCATGAATTATACTTACCGTAGCTCAATTACATTGCAAACTTATAGAACTTACATCCGTGAATCAAAATTTTCAAATCACATAATATCAAGCTATCAAAACCGTGTTTACCCAATCATCATTATGTGCACCTATCTATGTTCAATACCAAGTGTTATGTGCCATGCCTAGGTGTTGTGCGCCATGCACATTGATCTGTACCTATGTGTAGTATCAGTGAGTGATACACTGGTGTAGTGAGCTAGGCTTAGCCTGTGAGCGGTGCTTTGGAGGGATCCACCATACCTGAATGAGGTGTAATGTGGTGAAGCAGTATTTTGTATCTGATCAGAACATAGTGTACTGGAGCAATGGATGTATGCTAGGTACTAAGCTTGTTACTAACCGCTAACTGCGAAGTTGGTTACTCATGTGCAGGGTGTGATGTGGCCTACTCATGCGCTGGCCGCCAAGCACACCAACCATGTGCTGATTGTTATGCACGCAGTCTAGGCGACAGGCTTTATGTTCCATGTACAAGCTTTGGTTTCCAAACCTACTGTCATGTGGAAGGTGTGATGCGAAATGTGCTGATTATACTACCCAAGTGCTGGGTGCAATGCATGATGTCCAAGCTAGGCGTTGTGTAAACATGCATATACTAATGGCAAATATATTCCATGCAATAGCCGCTACACCTTTTCCTTGCACTAGGTAGCAAACTCGTTACAGTCCATACATGTTCCCACACGATGGGTGCTAAAGTTTTGCATAATTTACATCTATTCAATTTTGTGAACCGTTCCCCACTTAGGTTTATAGTTAAACTAAGTTTTACATGTTTGAATCCATAATAGTGGATGGTAACACGTCAATGTCATAGCGAGACCAAAAGAGACTAAGATTCATCGCACAATCTCATGCATATTATATCCTATCACAAAAAATGTTTAATTAAATCTAGGTTCCAACCATGTAAGATCAAAACCGTGGGTTTTCTTTTTTCTTTTTTTCTTTTTTAGGTTTTGCAAACAAAACAGAACACTAGCACACAGTTTTTATGACGTGTGCATGAGGTCTTAGCAAAGAAGATCCAGCCCCAAAAGCATTGATTTCTTGTTTTCATACCTATGCCATGAACAATTGCATGATTTAAAAGCCATGCCACCGGTACTTATAATATCTCATGCGCATTAACAATAAGAGTGATCGAAAATTCAATCAAAGCCAACCCTATAACAAGAACCAAAAGCCTTATTTGCAAGATAATAAAATAAAATGAAGATGCGGTGGCATGTAAATAAACGAATCTTATATCTACTTGAGACACTATACCATATGGAAATATGCGCACAATTCAAATAGTATTTCTCCTTTCTCAGTGACAAAAAGAAAGTATCATACATTGATATGAAGCAATGAGTTTGCATTAAAAGAAAAAAAAAAACTAGTTTAGATAATTTGCTATGCCCCTTACCTCTTGAAGAACACCAATCTTTTACAATCTGCTTTTCTAGAATGCAAAATGGGTAATGATCCTTAGCGTAGCCTAATTCTCCTCTACTTCTTCTTCTTTTTCTTCTTCTTCTTCTTCTCTCTCTCTCTCTCTCTCTCTCTCTCTCTCTCTCTCTCTCTCTCTCTCTCTAGGTAGGGAATTTCTCCAAAAAAAATTGTCTTTGTATACTTGAACTCTACTTCTAGAGTTTTGTCATTTCATTCTATAGCCATTAGAGAAATTAGCTCTTTGTTGTTAATTTTATGCAAAAGAATATTTATATTATAAAAATGAAAGTTGTTACATGTTCTTTAAGCACGGGCCCCAATCTTGGCCATTCTATGGTTGGTCTATGCGGTCAGTGGTCTCATAACACAATGCTTGGCTCGTTTGAGTTCCTTCTTCATGACAAAGATAGTCTGTGTGACCAAAGTGCAGATAGTCTTTTCCTCTATGTGACTCCCTTAACAGCGCTCGAGTTCCCATTCATCGGAAGTGGTATAATATCTCGCAAAATCATTCTGAGTCGACTACATGTGCATTTAGTGCAGTGGCTTGACCATCTTTTGAAGTTCTAAATAATCTAGTGTCATTGGTGGTAGTATGAGGACATCATCGTGCTCTCGACTGATGTGGAACCAAGAGCTCTCCTTCTAGCGGCAAAGCCTTGCAATGCAGTGGTGCAACAAGAAGTCTCTCACTTGAGAGACCAGGGTTCAAGACTATATATGGGTGTTGGACCCTGTGGCTAACAACATATACTATCTAAGGTTTACATATATTGCTTTAATGAGATGTAGTGATGCTCAGGCCCTCTACATTAGTTAGTTACTTGGGGTAGGAACCTTCATTAGGTTGACCCCACATAAGAAAAAGGTCAGATGAAGTGGATGACTAAACAGAAGTTATAGTGACCTCTTGTAGAAAGGGTATTGAATGGACATGTCAATTTATTTGAATGAGAACCCTTGGATGGCTATGACCGTTGGATAAGAGGAGGCCAAAATCTATACAAATCCACTCTAGTTATGGGATAAGATCACTTGTGAAAAAGATTTGAGAATCTAATGAAGATCAAAGTCCCTGGCCAATCCACGACATCATTTTGATTCTTAATTGGAAGAATTAGGAACCCAATTCCCATCATTCTTCTGATCTTTGCAATTGGTAAAGTCTTTCAGTGGGTCTGTTTGTGTGGGTACTTTCAAAAAGAAGAAGAGCTCTCCTTTTGAGTTCTCTTATATATTGGGCAATGCAGATGTTGAGATAGATAAGTGGCAAAACAAGAAAGGATAACAATATGAGCAAGATTAGACTTAGATGGTTTGAACATATTCAACCCAGACCAAAAAAGGTACCGATTATAAGGAGTAAGGAGATCTAAGTCGAATGTTCTAAAAGGGCAAGGGAAAGGCCCAAAAGAATGTGGATAGAAATGGTGAGAAAAGATTTAAAACTTTGAAACTAAATAAAACCACGACACTTAATAGAGGAGAATGTAGAAACACTATTCATGTGACAAATCCCTCATTGGAATAAGGTCTTGACGACGACGACGATCTTCGTCCTGTGATACTTGCTATTTGAAAAAAGAGGACTTATATGCCAGGCTAGAAACTAACACCAAAAGTTCACCGAAGAAAAAAAAAATCTTAATAGTTTTCATTTCACTTATTTCTTTTGACAGTAAAGAATGCTGGAATACTCTCAGACGTTTACATAGGTTTAGTCCGGCCTCGTTGTACTGAGATATTGCATGGCTGTTCTTACAAAACGAATATTTTAGGACCTTCTAAGTTCTCTTCAGTGATGAGATACCTAAACGCAGATTCATCACCTCGCCACCATATCTGCACGCCTCTGAAAGACCTTGTACCAAAACTGAGGCAGGCATACATCATATATCTATCCACCATTTTGGAAGGATTACCCCAGTGAGATGGATAATTTGACCCGTCCTCAAGCTCTAGTTTTCTTCCATATCCCTTTCGGTCTCCTTGAGAGAGATCAATATTACAATACCATCAATCAGTTGTTGTCTAATAACTTCCCAACTTAGTAACGAAGTACTCCAATGAGTAGCTTTTGTCAAGTTACTACGCTGCCATTCTGCTAACATTAGAAATCACAGAGTAAAGAATCTAGTTCAGGGACATAACCGGCCATCTTTGTTCGCGCAGCAAGTAAATTGAGCATTTCATATATTTCTGCACCCTCTGGATGTGATCTGTCGCCAGCAACAAAAGCAGAAACCCGCTCCTTAACCTTGATCCAAGACCAACCAGGCTCTTTTATCACCCCCTTTGATTTCATTAGTTTCCTCACATCTGCTGCATCTCTCCATCTCCCTGTTGCTGAATAAATATTCGATAAAGTTATGTGTGTGCCAGCACAGTTTGGCTGCAACTCAAGAATGCACTCAGCTGTGCGTCTTCCACAGTCAACATCACCATGAACTCTACATGCTCTCAGTAGTGTAGACCAAACCACATCATCTGGTTTAAATGGCATGCTATTGATCATGGATTCTGCCTCAGCTAGCTGCCCAGATCGACAGAGGAGATCAATCATGCAGCCATAATGTTCTCTTCCAGGATTTGTATGGTAATCCCTAGTCATAGAGTTGAAGTAATGGAAACCACGATCAATAAGTCCAGCATGGCTACAAGCACACAGAACACCTATGAAAGTTACATAATCGGCTCTCAAGCCAACTGTACGCATCTTCTCAAATAAATCAATTGCCTCTTTGCTAAAACCATGCTCGGCATAACCATTTATCATGGCTGTCCACGACACCAAATCATCATTTCTCTGGGCATCAAAAATCTGTGAGGCAGCTTCTATGCTCCCACATTTGCAATACATATTGATCAAAGCACTATTTATCATAGCATCATGTTCTAATCCAAGCTGAAGGACGTGAGAGTGGACTTGCCGTCCTTGCTCAAGAATTGCCATGTAAGCACAAACACTGAGCAAGCTAGCAAGAGTGAATTCATTTGGTTTCACTGTATCCTTCCTCATCTGAGAAAAAAGCCCAAATGCCTCTTCACCCTGCCCTTCTTGCGAAAACCCTGCAATTATCGCACTCCATGAAACTAAATCTCTTTTGTTCATTTCTTGAAACACCATTGCTGCTGAAAGTAAGCATCCACATTTAGAATACATGGTCATGATGGCATTGGCAACTGACATAGAACCCATTAATCCAAGACTGAAAACATGAGCATGTAACGGTTCACCCCACTCAATTTTTGCAAGCCCTGCACAAGCTGATACAATAGCAGCAAATGTGAACTCATTAGGACTGACTCCTGATTCTCTCATCTGGACAAATGCTTGAATTGCATTCTCCTCTTGACCCATCTGGACATATGTTGCTATGATCGTTGTCCATGAAACTACATCACGACTTCTCATTCTTTGAAATAACCGCAACCCATAGTCCAATTTCCCACATTTGTGATACATAGCAGCAAGAGTATTTGCCACATAAGAACTTGAATCAAACCCAAACTTCATAGTTTGAGCATGAACAGTCTTACCACAATTCAAAGCACACAAATCCGCACAAGCCTTTGACACAATGGCAAATGTATATGAATCACATTCCACATCTGATACCCACATTTCAGAGAAATAATCAAGAGCCTTCTTGCTGTAACCTGCCCGAACTAGTCCGGTAATTATAGCAGTCCAAGAGACCACATTCTTTACGGGCATTTCAGTAAAGATTCCACAAGCTGTCGAAATGCTGCCGGCTTTAGTGTACATGTCCAAGATAGCACTTCCCACAAACACAGAATTCACAAAACCGGATTTGACAGAGTACCCATGAATAGATTCCCCTTGCTTTAGTGCCAAATTACATCCGCACGCCTTGAGGGCGAGACTAAGAATGAAGGGGTCCATTCGAATTTTTGCCTCGGTCCACATCCATGAAAACAAACTAAGTGCTTCTGAAGCATTAGATGCATTAACATAACCGGCTATGATGGTGGTCCATGAAATTTCGTCTCGTTGGGGCATTTTATCGAACAAGGAGCGGGCATCATCTAAATAACCAGTTTTAATTAGCTGTTTCATTAGGGTGTTAGCTTCAAACGAGCCTACATGGTTACCCAACTGGATTTTTTCAGCTAAAACATCTTTGCTTATCTTCAAATGATCTCTGTAGTCAATAGAAGATGTCCTTGATGCGGTAAATAACTTCCTGATGCATGATGACCTTACTGGTAAAGTCATTTTCATCTGGATGGAGTTGCCATTACACTAGTAGCAGAAAACACTACATTGAATCAAACGTAAGAGATCAATCCCATCCCAAGAGACCAAAATGCCCTGATAACGTTCCCAAGACAAGAATGACCCTTGGCTTCGGGCTTTACTGGGCAAACTGTTTGAATAATTCACATTGGAAAAGCTGTATAAACAGCGAAAATTCTATAACTTAGAACGCCCACCAGTGACTATATGGCTTTCGTTTGTATAAACAAAATTATATGGACTTGGGCCACAACAAAGTAGAGTTACATCCTTGGGCCTAAGGCTGAAGCCTGATCGAATTTTCGGTTCTCAAAACCGTTATTCTTCGGTTACATCGTATGCAGATCACGCTCCAAAATTCTCAAGATAGATAATAGTGTAATTTCTCACTGAACTATCCATGTAACTAAAAGGCCAGTCTCGGTGCATGAAGCTCTCAAGGAAAGGGCAGACCACAAGAGTTATGGTACATAGCTTTACCTTGCATTTTAGTCAGAAGCTATTTTTATGCCTTCAACCTATGGCCTTAAGGTCACACGACGATAACTTTACCTTTACACCAAGGCTCCCCTTCAAATATCCGCATATCCGTGTAATTAATAGGCCTAATTAGAAAATATAAGTAGCTATGGTACGTTATGAAAATGAATCACAATGCATACATATAGTCTTTAGCAAAAATTGGTAGAATGTTTGAGAAGTTGGTATGGCCCAATAGAACTCAAGAGGATGGTAGTTTAAATCCACAGAGACCCTCCTTCATGAATACAGTTATTTGCATAAATCTGTTTGGAATCATGTACTAGTGGCAAAAGATAATTGCTTAGAATATAAAGAGTGTGAGCCCACTTCTCATGAGTAGGAGAGCAACTCATGTAGACGAGTGCAAATTCATTTGGTACTACTCATAAATATGAAGTGGCCGTTAGAAAAGCAAGTGCAAGTCATGGAGTAGAAGGGTGATTTCCTAGGTTGAAACTGATCATGAATGTGTTTGATGTTTTCTTAGGATTGACATGTGCCTCATATGCCCCTCAATAGGGAAAGTTCACGTTCAACAAGTTCAATGCAGGGTATTTGAGGCCCCTATATAAAGACATGTACTAAGTCAAATCTTAGTGAATAGATTGGCTAAGTAAAACAAAGATTTATACCAATTGCCTTTGATGAAAAGGGCAGCCCCGGTGCACGAAGTTCCCGCCTATGCGGGGTCCAGGGAAGGGGCGGACCACAAGGGCCTAAAGTACACAGCCTTACCTTACATTTTGCAAGAGGTTGTTTCCACGCCTTGAACCCATGACCTCAAGGTCACATGACAACAACTTTTACCATTACGTCAAGGCTCCCCTTCTGACCTTTGATGAAAAGTCAAACATAATTCAATCCATTGATAAATTTCTCTACCATATCTAAAAGGGCTTTTCATGCTCCTAAATAAAAGGATGCAACATTAATCCATGTCTTACTAACTAGATTGAGTAAATAGAACATGGATTACTAGTATATACAACTGGACTTCAATGAGAAGCCCAAACCCACAACTTAGTCTATGGAGATTTGTGCCAAATAAGCTCCATTTTATTATTATTTTTTGGCAAGCCATAGTTGACGTCGTTTGTTAATTTCTTTTTTATTTTTATAAAGTTAAAAAGAATCTCCACTAGATATCCATGCGCCACAAAATATCCATAGAATAACCATGAGATAACCATAGAATAACCACATCTTTGGCTAATTTCACCATAGAATGTCCATTTAATAGATCTCCCTGGACATTGCCCAATATCAAGATTGACCAAACTCTTGCTAAGTGATAAGATTCCTGGCAAGAGTTGAAGCAAGTTGGGTATAACTCTTAAAAAATTAATGAATTTGAATGGTCATTTTTTTCCTTTTCTTTTTATTGACAAATTATGACAAAACTAGTGACTTGCGTACTCTCACTCATGCATGCTCTTAAATCTAATCCCCAACCAAAGGGTAAGGTGGTGACTCAAACCTATGACCAAATATATTCCATAAGAGATGTTGCAATTGTTTGTGACCAACTATGCTAGATATTTGTTTACTAATTTGAATGATTGTAATAGCTTGTTTTCCAATGTTCTATGTTTTATTGAAGTCAATGTTCATGATTTTGAACACAATAAAACATATGTTGCAAAGCATTCAATGGGTATGCAATCTTGTAATTAGCCCATCTAAGCCATTCCAAACTTGATGAATGACTTAGATCTATAAAAACAAAATCTGCCGCTATGTATGATAAAAAGGTCGCTTGGATGTTTTTCATTGACTCCTACTATGATTGAAATGTTAAAAATTTCTTAGTTGTGTTTGTCTTCTTCTTCTTCTTCTTCCATTTTTTTCTTTTAAATGTTAAAAACATGCACCCATGAGTAGCCTTGAACTTTTGACCTCCACAAGAGACTCTCTGGCTAGTGTTACTGCCTTATAAGGCTTTTGGCCATATTGTGATAATTTTGAGTTTTTTATTTTATTTTTATTTTGTGGTACAAGCAAAGAATTACAAAGCAACCCACTTACACAATCCCAAATCTTATTCTTGAACAAAAGGACAAAGCATTCTAATCATGATAAAAATCTGACTTGAACGTTATGTTTGTGTGTGTGTGTGTGTGTGTGTGTGTGTGTGTGAGAGAGAGAGAGAGAGAGAGAGAGAGAGAGAGAGAGAGAGAGAGAGAGAGAGAGAGAGAGGGCACAGGATACCGATGGGTACTGCCTCTCTTATGTGCGTAGGCCTAGTTTTCCCATTTTTTGTGCGTAGGCCTAGTTTTCCCATTTTTTGAGCAATCTATTCATTCGCCAAATTCACTGCCCTCTAAAGATGATTGGTACAAAAAATCTCATCTTTTGGAAACCTCTAATAGCTTTCATACAATACCGTGGTTTTTGGACATTTTATGGCTGTATAATAGATGGAGCACAAGATGAAAATTTGCTAACATTCTTGATAAGACTGAGAAATTTTTGAGAGTTAGACTGTTTTCTGTTAACCAAATTCATCTCTCTGGTAATGAAAGATCTGATTGTCCAGCAAAAGAAGGCAGCCAAGCACAAGGGTTGAGAATCATGATTTTATATGAGGTGAACCCAATGGCTTTACTTTTCCATTTTTAAGCTAGATCTTGTCTAGCGGCTAGTATTTTCTATTCTTGCGATCCTTTTAGCTTATTCTACGTTGTATAATCACCTTGATCGTTAATTTTAATAAATGTTTGCCTTTTAAAAAATAGAAGGGGAACCTTAGCACAGCTGTAAAAGTTGTTGTCATGTGACCTTGAAGTCACGGGTTTAAGTGTGAAATCAGCCTCTTGCAAAATACAATGTAAGGTTGCCTACTAGAGGCTCTTGTAGTCTGCCCCTTCCCTTGACCCTGCATAGGCAAGAGGTTGGTGCTCTAGGGCTGCTCCTTTTTTTCCTTTTAAAAAATAATAAATGGTGTTATGTGTTTTTGGACTTTTTTTATGTCGCATTGTCCATTTTAATACCGCAAAAGGGCTAAATGGAGAAGGTTTTAGGCTTCAGCTTCATATGAGATATTCTTTTCTCTCTCTCTTACAAAATGTAAAATGCAAAGTAAAATTGTGTACTCTAAACCTTTGTGGTCCACCCCTTACCCGAACCCAGCATAGGCTGGAGCTTCGTACATGGGCCTGCCCTTTTCTTCGTATGAGATATTCTTTTGTGCTTTCGGCGTCTGCTTTCCAAGCTTCTGTCGTCCCCTCCATGCTTGAAGGCAGTTTTCTTATACAAAATGAGCTCAATGCTTATTACTAGAAGCTCATTGGAAACCTCGTTAGAATGATTTGACATCCCACCTAAGTATGTAAATGCTATCATATGATTTCAACATCTTAACCGTTTGTCAAAAGCTGATCGTGTAGTACAGTATGAGTGGAGACATGTACTACGCCTTGGACGCACAGACCGTATCAAACTAGTTGTCACGCGATGGGAGTACGAGATGACCTATGCACCATAGGATGCATTCTCGTAGCATTATTAGTGCACTCAAAGTATTGCTCCAAAATGATGTCCTTGGGAAGGCATCACAAAAGGAGGCCACATCGGTAGATTCATGAGAAGTGGCACTTACATGAACTCATCATCAACCAACCCAGGGAATGAGACGAACATGACATGATTTTTACAGAGTACTGATAATAACTCACGTGGAACTAGCACTCAGAGTTTGCACTTTTATTCTCATCATTATCAAGACTTTATCTTAATTAGGAATTGATTACATGAATCTTGTTCTTCCAATTTCCTCTATTAAGTACTATGTCATCATTTAGTCTCCAAAATTTTAAATCTTTTCTCACCACTTCTATCCACAATCTTTTAGACCTTTTTTTCTTGTCCTATTAGAACCTTTTACTTGTATTGCCTCACTCCTTTTAATCGGTGCCATTTTGAGTCTCCGTTAGACATGTTCAAACTATTTAAGTCTCATCTTGTTACTTATTTGTGCTACCCATAAGTTTTCTCTAATATTTTCATTTATAATTCTATTCTTCCTTGTCTTGCCACTCATCCATCTCAGCATTCTCTTTTCTACGATGCTCATCCTTGTAATCGGTGCCAACTTTCACTCTCATCTCAGAAAATAAAAAAGAAAAGAAGTTCTAAGTTCGGAGCCTCAACAAGCAGACATCAAACTAGAACTCTAATGTCTAGAACTCTACACCCCTTTTCAGAACTTGGAGTTCAAGTATTGAGCTTGGACCGGACAAAAGAAAGATTTTGTTATTTCTTCAACAATTTGTGATCTCTACTCAACCGCTTAGTAGGATTCAAACCCAAATGACTATTTGTCAAAGAAAAAAGAATGAATTGATCTTTTAGGATTCCAAAAAATTCTTTGATTTCTTTCAAAACCAAATGAAACCTCAAGTTGTAAACCCTACACTCCCACGGCCAATTCTACCTAGTATTTTCACTGTCTCAAAGTCATTCCCAGGACGTCACACTTGGTATTGACCCACTCATTAAACTAGAGGTAAGTGTTTCATTCACTAGGTAAGGACTACATGCCATGAAATACGCATAATTAGTACGTGGAGGAAGGACAATCCTTGTACGTCAGGCGCAAGTTCCGAGCAGCTCTGTCTTTATTGTATCAACATGGGATGCCTCTGTCGAAGTTGTCCCCAACTTCCCTGTCCGTTGCAGTGATCCGAGGTAAAGATAAGATTGTAAATTTGCAAATGGACAAGACTGTCTCTTCATGAAAAATGCCTATGAATGTGTATGATGTCATAGATGGCACGTTAGGGATGGTTCCGAGCACCATTCTGTCCACTAGCAGCTAGCCTTCTAACAAAGAAAATCACATTTTATGACTTGGAAGACTGCATGAAAGGGTCATTTTGTTTACTCAAGAGCTAATGTTGTGGTCTAGTTTTAATTAGTCATGATCAAGGCTAAAGGCCATGGATACCCTTGCGTAATGCCATACAAAATTGTTGTTAATCCTGCATTAACTTCATGTAATTAAGATAGTTTAATGCTTGCCACACTCAAATAATGTGTTTTCACTTGAAAAGCAAACATGTGAACCAATGGATAGGCTCAGAAACATAATAATCGCAATATTTTTTCTTAGTTACTTATAAACCTTGGCTCTCTCTCTCTCTCTCTCTCTCTCTCTCTCTCTCTCTCTCTCTCTCTCTCTCTCTCTCTCTCTCTCTCTCTCTCTCTCTCTCTAGATTTATACCATGGAAAGTCTTACATAAGTTCCATGCCGCTCTCACGCTTTTCATCTCATTTGGTTCAGCCCATCCCAGTGTACCAAACATCTCATCAATTGGATACAACCAAGTTCAGATAGGCCTATCCTAAGCCATCTGGGACGGCCGAATCAGATGAATGACTTGATCACTGAAGAACTAAAAGAGTGGGCTCGCATGCATGTTTTACTCTCTCTCTCCAAGAATTTCAAATAACCATTTTCTTGTATCTTGCTGTCAACCCACAAGCCTTGGTGAAACATCGATCATAAGGTATCAGTGAGAGCTGCTACTATTAATTATCTTGGCTCAATGACAACAGAGTAAGGGTGTCTCCCGTAAGTAGATGTAAAACTTTCACATCTTAGTCTCACTCTTCCCTCTTTGCCTTTACAAATTTGTAGTTCGAAGAGAGAAAATGATCTTATCTACAAGAACCTATGCAGTTGGCCTCGTTCAGGGAAAACCGGGGGTCAATCACCAGCATTCCATGTGTAGAATCTGTCATCTAGTCCCTTGTTCTTTTCACCATTGGTACACTTAGTTGATGTCCTTTCTCTCAATGCTTTTGGTAGCATCATTTCATGCCACACATGTAAAGATGCGTTAAAAGTTAGCAAAGTTCAGTATGCTTATTTCCTCTCATCTATATCTATCTTCACTGAAAGGGTTTTCGTCCCATACAAACTCCCATCCATTGAGACTGTGGTGCCTTTGTTGAGGTTTGGTATATGTATTTTTCTTGCGTGATGACAATTTCATCAGTGAAAAATAAATAAAGATCAGACTGAGAAGGTCTGATTACAAAAAGGAATGGTGTTAACCAAAGTTGGGCCTTGGCTTGGGTTATATGGAACACATACTTCCCTGAGAGTGTCTCAGTGTATCATTTCCCTTACAAAAATTAAATAACGACAGCATAAGCAACTAAAGAAGCTTTTTCTCGAAACAACACTTCTGGCAAAGTTCATTAGTTGAGAGGTTTTGTAGAACATTTCACATGCTGAAAAGTGATCTCAAGGTTGGCCATGATGGATTTAGCACCCATCCTACTAAGTAAGAGCCATCTATAAAGGGATCACAAAATTCGGACTCGGGAATAAATTGGCAAAGTAAATATTAAAAAAATTTGGCAAAAAATTGTGGAAAATTCATCAGAAAATTATTTTTCAGATGTGACTTTTAAGTTTTTTTTTTAATTCTAGATTTATAAGTAATATTAGAGATTTTGAAAAATTATTTGTGAATTTTGAATTTTATATGGTAAATTCGTGTTACTTTCTTATAATTTGCTATGAATTTGAAAATAATAAGAAATTTTAAATTATTAGGAAAAAGTGAGAGCACCAAAAGGTCAGGATTCTTTCTAAAATATTTCAATTATTTGGAGAATTTTGTGACTAAAATTGAAACAACGAAAGATTAATGGATCAAATGATTAAAACCCGCAAATAAGTTTGCCCAGCAGAAATCAAAGACTGGTCCTGATGGACGATTCACTTGATACCATCACATGCACGACTGTGTTAGCCATGTGAAATGGGCCAGTGTACATTCATTTTCAGTTCCCACTAGGGCGAAGAGACATTCTTACCTCCTTTTCTATCATTTCCACAGTCATTTCGATCAAAAATACAAACCAAGAAGTGGAAGTAAAGGGAAAATGGGTGGACGCTGTCTTAATTTCAGCATCCATTAAGGCTTAAAATGTGGTTGGATTCGCCAAACCCCATCTTCCATCTCCATCATGAAGTGAGAAAAGGACCTAGACAACTACCAGCATTATGTGATTTATGAGTTGCAGAAAGTAGAATAATCATTCAGAATTGGAAAATCAGAAACTAATTTTCTGTAGGTGATGGATATGGCAGTGTTTGTTTATTGCTTGTACATCCACGCTTACGGTGGAGAATGCTTTTGCCGTCTCCACCACCATCTAGCTATCGGAACCATGTCTCTTTCACTGCCCAATGCCCAGCCAACTTGGATGAACGCCCTGATATACATATAATATATCAGCTGTTGCCTCAAACTCCCACAGATTACTGAGGAATACAACGTGCAGGGTTGGTAGGAGAATTGATATTGTGTTTACCACAGGAATTAATAGTACGCAGTCTTATCCTGCATTTTGTAAAAGAATATTTTCTCACCATAATAATAATTTTACCGTTGCGCCAAAGCTCATCGAATACACAATTACTTAGCAGAGAAATGCGGTGATCATCAAACAAACAAGTAGGTCTCAATGCCCACCTGGGTTAATGACAATGAATACACATTTTCTTCTGTTTTGTCTGCAAACCTGGTTCATACCCAGTTGGGCCTAGAATCTTCTCGATCAATGATTTAGACTAATCAAACAAGTTGATGATGCAATGGCATTTTTTTATATTGAAAATAAATGAGCAATTCTGCGTAGCACCCCATTCTAAGATTAAGGAATTGGATCGCTCAAAAAGAGAGGGTCCCATGTATACATCTACCAGCTCATATTTGGCTGCACTCAGATGTGGGCATTCATCATATAGCTTGTGTTGGTGCAGCAACTTGTCTAAAGTAATACTCCAAGTGAGGTGAATGATTGGGTCCATCCACTTGACACGACCATGATCGAGACCATTCTCTTAACGGACCCCACCGTGGAGATGCAACGGTCCAAAATCAATGCTGTTAATTAATTGCTCCTAGTCTAGATAGAACTGATTCTTTTTTTTTAGTCGCTTGGCTTTGAAATTCGTCACCTTTATTGGTTTTTTCCCTAGCGATCATCACGGGTGGGCCCCTGTTGGTACAACTTGCAAATTATTTTATGATGATGATATGATCTTCAAGAAAAAATGAGTGAGTGAAAGATCTATCAATCTGCGATCATGCTGTGGGACCAACCAGTCCAATCACTGAATCTTGAGAAGGTTTTCGTACAAGCTCGTCTCGTGATATCAATAATCAAATAAAGCATTTCTAAAGAAGAGTTTTGCACTGCAGAATTCCTCCGGTTTTAACATTATTCAATCAACCTTTGATCTAAGCCGTTCATTATGTTCAGAGTAAGCTAAATAGATCAAATTTCATACCGCTTAAATGTTTTAGGAATATTTTCATTTTAAGTAAAAAATACACTTTCGTTTTATTTGGTTTTTTAGATATCCAAAACAAATGATTAAGATCATCAAATACATTGTTTTATCATGAATAAACTACTTTCTTTGTGCTAAAGAGAATGAACGGCTTAAATCTTTCAAAAACCAATATAGGGGCAGCCTTTAATTGGTAGCACGTGAAGGTTTACCATCCCCAGTCCTCTATAAAAGATTGAAAGATATTAAAAAGAATCCCAGCAAGCTTACACCCTCTTGAATATAAGAAAAAGCCTAGGCCACCCTTTTTTTTTTATACATATTAACTTCTTTTTGTAGATCTAAGCCCTTAATTATATTCTACATGCCAAAAAATTAATAATCTCAAAAATCAATGCATATGAATGATCTTAATTATTTATTTTGGACCTTTAAAAAATTAATAAAAATGAAAGATCACTGCTTTCTGCTTACGAATGCATAGGACAAAAGTATCAAGCGAACATGAAATTTGATGTTTAACAAATCTAAAACATTTTAAACATGATGAACAAATTACATCTACAGAAAAGAGAAAAAAAAGATTTATTATACATGAAAAATACGGTATGCATGTGCCTGTATTTAAAAAAAAAAGAAAAAAAAAAGGAGCATGTATATCATGCGACTTATATAGAAAAGTCCTTATCCGGAGTAACGTCCTTTTTGAAAAGATCTAAACCATTCATAAATCAAGAGTATAAAAATTGGATAACTCCTAACAAAATCATGCATCCAGATGTTCTTAACCATTTGTTTTGGGTTTTTGAAAAAATTAAAAAATAATTACATTTTTTCAAAACATTTATTCTCTATGTAACGAACTTTATAGACAGTGTAGATCTAAAAAAAATAGTCATCACAGCAAGATTAATGGCTGAGATCCTTCATTCCGTCCAAGGATTTTTGTTCCCTGGACAAGTGGAGAGTATTTAATGAAGCTGACGGCCTTCATATCCAGAGTCTTCCCAGCAAGTGCAGTCTCGTCATCTGACAGAATCTGTACGGAATCAACCTGTGAGTAACGACGAACCGCAAGATCTTTCTTGCACCGAGGACTGGTGGGACCCACGTCCATGCCGCCTGGAAGACCATTGCTGTCCGTTCGCCACAACAATCCTAGCAAATGTCTCTGTCCAAGCCAGTAAACAAGTACGAAATCCAAACATAATAGGCTGGGGCCAGCTCCTAGACCTTGACCATCTACCAACTTTTGTTCATACAAGAAGATCCGAACCGTCCATTTTCCAAGTAAAATCTTGACTGCTTCTCGACATCTATTTGATAACAAGACAACCTATTGCCTCTCTACGGTCTCAGCTGAATTCATCACATGTTGGTGGGGCCCAAGAAAGGTGCACGTTCGGTGGCTGTGATCTCTTCTCTAATTGTCACATTCTGGGCCCAAGAGTGCCACCTGGACGTGGTTTCGTCCGTTAGGCAATCGTAATCCTGATCTGTCACCTTTCATTTCACGCGATTAGATGACCCTGTTCCTTTCATGCATCGAATCTCAAAAAGGTATATTGTTGATTTTTGTCATATGGTTGAACATCAATTCCGGGTGGGACCGGAAGCATGTGGATTGCCTCTTGATGCTAGAAGATTAACGGTATGAATTGTACGTGAATGTCCCAATGGTGGGCCCTTGAAGTTGATAGTTAGGCTCAAAGTTAGAAAATTCTAAGACGGGCAAGAGAAAATTGGAAATTTTGGAGAATGCGACGGGAAAAGGTTGAAGATAAAGAAGATAAATTTTAAAAATTACTTAAAAAAAGTTAAAAGGAAAAATAATGGTATTTAACAATTTTTTAATAATAAAACTATATTATTAGTGAGTCGTACACACTTTCTGGGCACGAAAAGAAGTACATGCCATTTTAATTTAGACAAGATGATTTTTTCTAGATAATTTAAGCTATTCATCTATCTCTCGTTGCTAAAAATGAATAACCTAATAAAAATTAATGTATTTGAACGATCCTAACTACTTATCTTGGGTATATAAAAAAAAAAGTAATAAAAATGAATGGTCATTAATTTTTGCCCATAAAAACATAGGCTAAAATCATTAAATGAGCATGAAATTTGATCTTTGACTTATCTAAGTTCTTTTAAACATGAAAAATGACTAAGATCTATAGAACAAAGTGCATCTTGTAATTCGTCGTACACCTCAGAGTATGCATGCCTAATAGGACTCTATAGATAAAATGAAACAGCTCTTATTGCCTACAAGAATCAGAGGAATGCCAAATGAACTCTCTTTGTGAGAATGTATAGGTAACACTTTTTCTAGAGCCCACCTTTGAACGATCGGACTCATTCTTATCTTTAGAGTAATTTTGAAGGTGCAATAGTTCAAAATAAAATTCTTCCTTTGAAAATTTTTCTAAAAGCTACTCACACGTTCTTCTTTTCATCGAAACAATAGGCGGTTATGCCTATTACTAAACTTGTTGAAGAGATGAAGTATAACCAATGTATATCCTTTTAAAGCAAGTAGACTAAACAATTCTAGTGTTATAAAATATCAGACATGTTAGAAAAAATAATCAAAATTTTAGACGCTAAAATCATTCAATCTACATGCTTTTTGAACTAATACAAAGTTACGAGCGTTGGATCAGTCGAGATAATGCAAAAGTAGAGAGATTTTGAGAATCACATTATTATAGAAAAACTTGAAGCTTATGCACTTGCCATGGAACTAGAAGTGCACTTTTTTGTTGCTCATCCGATGTAAGTTTCTTGTGAGCCCACATTGCTTAGAACGATTAAAAGTCCTTCGTTACCAACAATCTGGTTTGTGGTGCAAGCTTTGGATAGAAAGAGTTAGATAGTGGAGACTAAAAGTAAATAATATAAAAGGGGTAGCCCCAGTGCACAAAGCTCCCACCTATGCAGGGTTTGGGGAAGGGGCAGACCACAAGGGCCTATAGTAGGAACCCTTACCTTGCATTTTGCAATAGGCTGATTTTGCGCCTTGACCCTATGACCTCTAGATCACATGACGACAACTTTTACCGTTGCGCCAAATACTCTCCTTTTAAAAGTAAACAATATAAATTATGAAAAAATTTCAACAAACGCAGAGCAATGTCTACGTGGGTGGTTACTTGTCCTCACTAATCAAATCCTGTAAAAATTATTAGCGAGAACTTCGACGATTAAACCAGGATTATTGAGAGCTGGCTGTTTGGTGAAATGTGGAGTCCAGATCTGATGCATTACTATTTTGAGGCAAACTCTGGCAGAGAGACGTTATATGTACCTAACGATGTTGCCCTTTATCTTAATCGTACTTACTAAGTTTGGTTTGCTAGCACATAATTTCGTACAAACAATTGGAAAATGTCTCATAAAATTTTGAAGAAATTTGGCTTATTTTATTTTTAACACAACATATTTATTTTGTTTGATTGAAAAGTATTACTCAAACTGAAACAAAATTTTTATGAAATAGCTGTAAGGTTAGCCATTGTTTATGAATCAGAATGTTTGGTAGTTAAGGAACAACATATGCATAGAATGAGTGTCGTGAAAATACACCAATAGTCAATAAGAAGAGGGAGACTAGACTTAGATGATTTAGACAAAGTTGACGAGAAAAAATTTAAAAACTTTGAGACTCAATGAAGTCAGGACACTTCCTAAAGGAGAATGGAGGAACAAGATTCATGTGATCGACCCCTAATTGCGATAAAGCCTAACAATGACGATTAAGATGACACAATCGATAAAAAAGAAATATAGAAAAACTTATTATGCATATAATGATATTATATGTATGATTTTTATGAGCTTAAATTTATGAAAATCCAAATAGTTCACAATGTTGTCTTTGACTTTAATGGGCCATGCTCGAAAATTCTCATCCACCTATAGCCAATGAATTAAAAAATATGGGACAATAACATATTTTAAATGATAAAGACAAATAATGAATTTTCTTCAATTATTTCTTCTTCTTCTTTTTTTTCTTTTTCCCTTTTTACGGTGAAAAGTTGATGGATGTGTTCACGTTCAATTCAGAAATTAATTAGTTGTGAAATTGCCCTACTAAAAAAAGAAAGATACTGCTTATTCAGTAAATGATGAAATTGGTATGACAAATTTCACTACTTTGAAGAAGTGAGATGATAATACCGTACTTATCTTGAAAATGACACTTTGATGTACGTGATATGAACTTGGAAATTTCTTGTTTTGATTATCATTAATGCCCATAATTGGAAAAGAATATGATACAAAACTCCCTCCCATGTGAGATATGAGGAAGGACGCGCTATAGTGGTTTAAAGTAGGCAGTCTTATCTTGCTTTTTTGCATTTTTACTATCATATTTCTTATCCGATCTAGAATCTTTAAAGATCTCCTTTTGATCCCCAAAACGGACGTTTGGAATCGTCTAACCATCGTGATTTATCCCGAAAAATTAGATGAATCCTAAGATGGGCCCTTTATATACAAATGGGCCCCACAGAGAGCAACTTGACATGAGGTTGAGCAGGACTATAGCATTCCACCTCCTTTCTTGCCTTCTTATACCTTCACTCTGCTAATCCACGGCCGTAATCTCTACTTAAGCCGCTAGATATCACCGAGAATTCGAATTTCCCAAGGGTCGGATTTCACTTCCACTGCTACCTCGTGAATTCACAGAGAACTTCTACAGCAAATTTTTCGTATAAAAGGGACAAAAATAATAGAAAAAATCAGCTATTTTTCTCTTCTCTCCCCACCCCCACCCCATGCACAGCTGTTTGGCGTTTTGTGGGAGTCCGAAATGCCATAGAAGTCTGTGATTGAAGGAGTCCATATTTGCTCCCAAAAGCGGTGGAAAATCAGAAGATTGTGAAAGAGATATATATAAATAGAAAGAATATTGCAGGATTTCTCGTGAAGGCTCACATGCCAATAAGCCAACCACCTCCATTATTCACGCATTTCCCCTTTCACTGCCACTCTTTTGGCGACCCAAAAGCGTTCTAGCCACGCCTGTTAAGTACCCATTTCAGAAAATCTGAATTTTTGCATTCATTGGCTTCTGGGTTTTCAAGATCTGGGTCGTTTGCATTTGTGCTAGTGAGAGTTGAGTTTAAGAGTTTTTCTTCTCTCTTTCTGTAAGAGTTACTTGTTGGTACTGAACGCTGGGTGATTTGGTTGAAAGCTTTTCCTATTTGTAGTAAGGTTCGGATTTTCTACCTGAAAGCAGGTGATTTGGCTGCTAATTTTGACTTGTTTTCCGTACTACATGATCAAGAGTACTTATTTTATGGAAGTTAAGTTCAAAGTTTCTCATTGTGACGTTTCTGGTTGTTTTACAGGTGTTCAGTTTTCATCATTTGGGTTGTAGAGTTCGTGAGTTTAGAGTAGAAGGCATCTATGGTTGGTACTGCAATGGGTTCTTGCAAAGTAGCTTCTCCGATGATCCAAGTGAAGAGTGATGGTAGTATTAGTAATGGTGATAATGGATTCTGGGGTGAAAGGATAAGAGGGAGCTCCAGAAGTGGGGTAATGGGTACGAAGTTAGCAAAGAGTTTGCCTACTGGACGTAGAGTTAGAAGTGGCAAAGCTGGTGTTACTTGTGTTCTTACATCTGACATCAACAAAGAGACTCTGGTAAGCTATTACTAGCGGCCTTTAACTGTTTCCAGTCTATATGCTGTTAAGAGGTCTTTTTTTTCTCTAAAATCTTTAAAGTTCTAGGTCCTGTTTTCTTAAGTACTCAGTTGACAGATAGCGTTGAAGGTGTCATTAATTTGGTTCCTACATATACATCTCAAAAGGTTCTTGAAGGTGTCATTAATTTGGTTCCTATATATACATCTCAAAAGGTTCATGCTTTCTTAGATCGAATTATAAAAATCTTGTTCATTGAATTGAGATAATTTGCTTCTGACGTGCTTGGCTTGTTGGTTCTTTGTTTAATTATGCAATCTGATATTGATTTTTCAGCAGTACTACCTTTTTTACCCAGACATTTGTATTCCAGACATTTCAGGCACCAATATTTGAAAGGCAAATGGCAGATCCCAAGAAGGTTGCTTCTATCATATTGGGTGGAGGAGCAGGGACTCGACTTTTTCCTCTTACCAGCAGAAGAGCCAAGCCTGCTGTAAGGAAACATATAATTCAGTCTTCGAGTCTTACGATTTAGTTTCTGCTGAATATTTGGCTCGATAGTTGCTGGTCCTAGCCTTGAAGAAGAGCTATTGTTTAGAATCTTCTGTATTCATATGTATATATTTGATGTTTGACAGAAATTGTTTCTGTTGGTTGGCTTGTAATAGTAATTTGTATGGTATTTAACGATCGATCTACTTAAAATATGTGAATACCATTTCTACTGAAAGGTGATGAGTGAAAAGCACTAATAAAAGAAAGATTTGCAAATATGGAACTCTTTGCATATTTGTTCTTGCCTCTCCAAGCAGATCTAACCTTTTTTGCATCTTTTCAGCTTCTTTGACCTTATATGCACTCTCGTTTCTTTTTTCCTTTCATCAGAATCCTGGTTATATTTCCTGCTTTTTCATACATCTAAAGACTCTTTTTAGACTGGAAATGTGTATGTCTTTCCCTTGTATTGATGAAAGTTATAACTTGGAAACGACTGTCTATCTGCTGAAAGATTTTTTTTGTAAAGTTTTTATCTCCAGCCTCAAATATCTGAAGTTTTAGTTTGCATACTAACATGATATGGTGTCATTTGTAGGTTCCAATTGGTGGATGTTATAGGCTCATTGATATTCCAATGAGCAATTGCATCAACAGCGGCATAAATAAGATATTCATCATGACTCAGTTCAATTCAGCTTCCCTGAACCGCCATATTGCTCGCACATATAACTTCGGAAATGGCGTCAACTTTGGGGATGGATTTGTAGATGTATGCTCTCTGTTCTAAGTGATCCTATTAATACTGTCAACCCAGTGTATCTATAAGCTCATCCCAGAATAAACTCCAGGAATATTAGATTAGAGTTAAATTTGTGGTTTTGTCAATGCAAATTAATGTAAAAATGTCAGCAATGCTTTATGAAAACTAAATATATCTATCAATAATTTTCGTCAGTGTACAAGTCAAACTTCATTATTTATCTGGTAACTACAAGAAAGACATGTGGATGCCTGGCAGAAAAAAATAAAAAAAGGAAAATTATCAGACAGGCTACCTGGGAAGATCTGTTGAAAAATGCATCATGGTGAGATGAAGAGGAATGGTGTTGTGGATGTGGATGATCAGACCACCTCCACATGTTGGGCCTTGTCTTGGCACCACTTTGTTAGAACCACTAAACTAAGCCATCCTACCCATTAAGAAGAAATTGACCTGTTGAATGTGACCAATGCTGATGTTGTTTATGAGCACCCAGCTGCAAGCCTTTGGTCAAGTAGTTCCAAAAATGTCTGCCAATCTCTTAAAGAGAATACTTTTCAGCATACTTTTCATTTTACTGAATATATTTCTTAATCAATCTCTAGAACAAGTTCATTTGTTCTTGCATATCTGAAGTTGTTTTATTTGATATACAGGTACTGGCAGCCACTCAGACACCTGGTGAAGCTGGTATGAATTGGTTCCAGGGCACAGCAGATGCTGTGAGACAATTCATTTGGGTCTTTGAGGTGACTATGTCATCTAAATTGGATACTTCTGCTAAACGGGTCGATTAGATGGATCTGTTGCATTTGTATTTTCTTACTCTTCAAATGATCTCCAATATAGTAGCATTGATTTGTATAGGATGCCAAGAATAAGAAAGTCGAGAATATACTGATCTTGTCTGGAGATCATCTTTATCGAATGGATTACATGGACTTTGTGCAGGTATTTGGGAACTAGCAACTCTCTCTCTCTCTCTGTCTCATGCTTCTCATACATTTATGAACTTCGTCTGTTGGTTTTTATGCAGAAGCACATTGATACAGGTGCAGACATTACAGTTTCATGCGCTCCCATGAATGACAGGTATAACAAAAGTTACAGTTGTCACGGCTTTGCTCATCCTAGAGTTGCTATGTTGGCTTTTGCAAACCCGTACAGAAACTATAGAGACAAAATTGTCCTTTCTTACTTTTCACTAGACATATTGCAAGGATCCACAGTGGCTCTTCATTGTTTGACATGGCATGGCCTTAGTCTTTGCTCATCCAGCTCAGGCAAAAGCCTTTCTTTAAGTTAGCTTGCAGATATATTTGTGCCCGACACACACACACATTTCAAACCACATTTGTCTCTCTTATTGCTCTTGGAATTCTTTCTGAACTGTTCGATTAACTGGCAGTCGTGCATCTGACTATGGATTGATGAAGATAGATAGAACAGGGCGCATCATCAACTTCTGTGAGAAACCCAAGGGTGCTGATCTTCAAGCCATGGTAAGTAGGTTTCAAGTTCTTCATTCATTTTACTGAGAAACCATTGGTTTTCTCATGCATCTTCCTCCATTTTCTGTAAAATGCTACTAGCGTTTACTCTGGTTAGCATAGTTATTCTACTTTTTACTCCCTGCTGCTGTTGATTAGCTTTTATTTAATGAGAAATATTGCCTTCTGCTCTGCAGAAAGTTGACACTAGTCTTCTGGGATTATCTCGGCAAGACGCCTTAAAATCTCCCTACATTGCATCCATGGGAGTATATTGTTTCAGAACAGATATTCTACTTAAACTTCTGAGGCAAGTATCATTTGGTTGAACCAAATTATCTCAGTCCAACATGTTAGCACTTTCTTTATATTCTACATTGAGAACAAAAATTTTCACCTTGATCTCATTACTTTTCCAGGTGGAGATATCCAACATCCAATGACTTTGGATCAGAAATCATTCCTTCAGCTGTGAAGGAGCACAATGTCCAGGTAAGGCAGAACTTCTTTCATCTACTTCCGATTAAAATACAGTTTATTTATGTATAAGGGGAATAGTTTTGTGATGTTACATTGTGGTCTACGTGACCATATCTCACCTTACAAAGATAGAAATCACCTCTTACGTGCCATATCAAATGCTTCTCAAGATGCATTATATGTGAATGCTACTGGTATTTATATTTGTAAAATGCAACTCGATAGTGAAACTCATGAAATTGTTTAATTTCATCGCTTGACAGGCATATTTATTTAATGACTACTGGGAGGATATTGGAACAGTTAAATCTTTCTATGATGCCAATTTAGCCCTGACAGATGAGGTTGGTATTACAGTATCATATATAACATCTATTATCTTGTATCACTTGTTTCCTTATGACGATAGTAAAAGGTATATTAAAATTTGATTTTATAATGTGTAATTTTTTCTAGAGGTCCTTATAGAACAGATAAGACTTATTTGAGCTGCCCAAGATTCAAGCGGAGCTGACTTGTCTGTTGATCAAAATCAGTATGTCTCTTGGTGTTGCCTTGTATAGCTGTATCTGGAGTCTTTGTGGATGGATGTAGACCCTCTCTCTCTTTATTCTAACTGTCAATGACCACCCAAATTAGAATTCTACAGTTTTCAGATACGAAAAAATTTCTTGTATGACTCATCTATACATTTCCTAAGAGATAAATGGTTTGGATCATTAAGAAATTGGGACTCATGTGTACTCTGCTCACTCATATTCTTCCTTGGGGGATATAACAACCACTTTATTAGGAACTTGTAAACCAGTGACGTGTTTAAATTTATTAGTTTGTCATTGAACTAAATGTGGTTTCTTGCAGTTACTTTCTATTTAAATGAAAACCATAAAACTTTGCTTATGATGCCATTATCCAGTGATATGCTTGAGGCAACATTTGATTTCCTTGTATAATACAGAACATTTTGCCAACTCATGAATGTTTGATTTCATGCAGCCTCCAAAATTCCAGTTTTATGACCCAATGACACCTTTCTTCACATCTCCACGGTTCTTGCCTCCGAGCAAAGTTGAAAGATGCCGGGTACGCTACTGATACAATTGGGTCAGCTAGTTGCTTCTTGCTAACTTTTTGCATCTCATCATGTTTGACCAAATCATGCAGATCCAAAGTGCAATAATTTCACATGGATGCTTCTTACGGGAATGTAGCGTTCAACATTCTATAGTGGGTGTGCGGTCCCGTTTAGAATATGGCGTAGAACTAAAGGTGAGTTGCTGTAGTTGGTGAGAATCTTTGCTGCCTTTACTTTTTCTCTGAAGCATCACGGAGACAAATTTTAGAACCTATTACCATTCTTGAACGGTAAATTTCCACTAAACCACATATCTTTTCTTGTTGTAAAACAAGTACATTATTAGTTTGACATACTTATTAAAAAATACACAAGCATATCATTTATGTGCGTGTTACATACATACATACATACATACATACATACATACATACATACATACGCTATGTTTTCTTGTTGTAAACCCAGTACGTTATTAGTTTTGCACACTCATAAAGAAACATATATGTATCTATGTATGCATGCATGTGTCTGTGTGTTGAACACATTTTAGATGTGCATATGAGTGCAAATTTCTTTTGTCATTTTGTGCTTGTATGCCATGTATTTGTGTGGATGTTAGAAATATAGCTTAACATCGGTTACTGGTGAAGTCGGCTATGGTGTGCAGGTTCATGTAGTGGAAGTAGTATGAGGACCCTAAATCTTTGTATGTTGGATTAATCTTTTGGATTTTGATATGAAACTAAAACAGTTGAAGTATCACTGCTGAGTTAGGAGAATGAATACTTCATGTATATAAGAAGAAATCAGTTAAAGAATGTTATATTTACTTGTAATACTTCTCTTACCAAAGATCCTATTGGGGTTCCATATACTTAAAAGGTCACCGCTACAAATTTTTCCATAATCTTGTTGATAGAATGCCTTTTTGAATCTACAGTTTTTAAATAATAGATTTAGATTTGTTGAGTGTTGGATTCACATTTTTTTTAACAGCAATCTCCACTTTGATGAGAAGTCATGGCTTAAACCAACTTAGCAGCATATTTGCATCAATACGCTGATAGGTAGATACCAAATAAAACTGACAGGAAATATATGAACACCGGCACAAACATCAGATTCTCCATATCATGAAGCTTGCTCATTTGAAATATTTCTGATGTCTTGCATTTGCTTGTGTGCTTTTCAGGATACCATGATGATGGGCGCTGACTACTATCAAACTGAAGCTGAAATAGCATCTCTGCTGGCAGAAGGAAAAGTTCCCATTGGTGTAGGGGCTAATACTAAAATCAGGTGAGTCTTGATCCAGATTATTTCAAGAAGAGTACGTGAAATGGATTACAATGCCAACTGATAATACCTGTGCTGTGATTCAAGGAAGTGTATCATTGACAAGAATGCTAAGATAGGGAAGGATGTAGTCATCACAAACAAAGATGTAAGTACTGCTACCTATAGTCATTTGAGTTGTTTTGGAAGAACAAATGGAACGCGTCAATAAGCTTACTGATGTGAACCCTTTTAAACTTCTTAGGATGTCCAAGAAGCAGATAGGCCAAGCGAAGGGTTCTACATTCGATCCGGGATCACTATTATAATGAGGAATGCTACAATCAAAGATGCGACTGTAATATAGAAGTGGTGGGTATAGCACACGGATTGTCTTGTAGAAGATGAGCTTCCGATGGTTGCGATGATAAGCTGATGCTGTTCAAATCAAGTCATAAAAGCTTATACTCAGTTCAAAAACTGATGTCCTGCAGTATGAAAAATTCCGTTCAATTAAGTTGGCACGATGTTACCAATGAGTAGGAAGCGTTTGCTACCTTGCTCAAGTAAGAAGAGTGTAGATCAGCTGTAGTTTGTGTAAATTTGTTCCTTCTTGTTTGCCTGATAATCCTATATATGTATGCTAGATGAGGAATGTCAACAATAAACTGAAGGGCTTTATGCTTCTTCATTCTGTATATAACTTCAGTTCTAGACCCATAAAAAATGTAGCTGTTGAACTTTAATTAGTAATAATTAGTTATTATCATATGTATGTATTTTTATCTCGACCTTTAGAAATCAAATTTCTACAATTTATTCTGCACCATAAATTTGTCGACTTAGGGCGTTGGGCCTAGCATTCATTTTTGGGTAATGCTATTAATGGAAAGAGAGATCAGGGAAATCAATTGTTTAAATGTACTTTAGATTTTGCATGCACCCTCAATGTACAAAAATTATATCATCTAGGTAGTGAATATGAGATGAAATTTATAGTATTATAGTATAACTATATATACATCTAAATTTCTAGGCTATTGGTTACTGTGAATATCTTTCCTCAACTTCTCAATTTTATTTGAAGGCATTGAATCCTTTAATCCTCTCTCCCACCCTTTTTCTCTTTAATCCTTCCCATTGTCCCTTCCTACTCTTTATGAAATGTTTTCTGGTTGGCAAGATTTTTCTCTAAATTTAATAGCTAACATGAAAGGTTAAAGTATAGGGTGCCATTGCTCTCATTAAGCCAAGGGCAAGCAAGATTTATTTTTTCTAAATAAATGTGAATGCTGATATTATATATTTTTGTCTTGGATTTGGTAAATTATTATAGGCATCCAAAAATAAAAGAAAGAAAAATTAGCAGCACCATAAAAGGAAAACAAAGCAAAGCATAAGATTCCTTGCTTAATCAAGCACAGCTTCAACTTCACCAACCTACTAAAAGAACGCAAAACTGATAGAGAAAGATGCTCATCCCGTGGTGCATAAAAGCAGCGGGTTGATTTGGAGCAGGTACGAGTCAATGCTGTTCTAGAGTTTCTGCATTTTGCATCCTGGACTTGCCACATTTTGCCGAGTTAAGAAGTAGAGGTTTTACAAGCAGAGAAGCCTGCTGGTATGTATATTTTGATCGTAGTCACACTTCAGACAATATCCGAGTACTACGGGCATTAAGCCCCCGTCTGAATTGTTTGGCCATGGTCTGGATCGGATCCGCATTTTGAGTTTTGCCTCCTTGGTTCAGCCCTTTTATGGCGTCAACTTGTGTGCTGAAGAACTACATGTCAATGATCACATTGAGATTTGATGCATTTAATAAGAAGTACTCTTCATCAGAAATGGAGACTTGACTCTAGTGTTACGTGAAGAATATACATCCAGTTATTAATCATCTCGATAGCTCATGGTAAGGATTTTCTAGCTCGGGTCAGGATGACAGTCTTGAGACGATATCCTTCAATCCTTCCATTTGAGTCTGGCTAAGCTTGATGTTATCTGCAATTGCAATGCGAAGACTAAAAGCACAAATTACCGAGGTAATCAGAACAAGTAACCAAGAATGATATCTCAACATCTCCCAAGCAAATTTATAATCTCAATCACCTGACTTCCAAAGAAAGCCCACAAGTTCATCCATCTCTGTTTGCTGAGTGGCTGATGAATGAGATGGTGTATATGGCTCAACCTTGAAATGAGCAAAAGCTCCACTTGGATCCTGGGATTAAACATATCAAGCAACTGATTCCAATTAGATGCTTTCAATATCCCACAAGGATTTAGCACCAACGGTCCCTCAACTATGCCTAACCATCATTTGACCATGCTTCTGTCAGTTATGTAAGGAGGTAAGGCTGCTACCTCAATCAACTTAAAGAAGGAAATCGCGCCTTGTCGTATGAAGAAGCTCGTCATGAAAAGAATTTGAATCCTAGGGAGAAAAAGAGCAAGAACAAATTTGCATTTGGTATGTTCTATGACTATGAAGGCAAAACATGGGATATATTCTGAGAATGAGATATGTCAAATGTAACTGGTGAACTATATGCTATAATGCTCGGATTTGACCACCATAACCATAGTGCTTCAGAAGACTTTCATCTTGCCGCCAATTTCCTTTCACGCTCACTTCAACCTGTTTGATCAATATTCAGTTACTACAAAGTGTTGTTCCATTAGAATCGTAATAGTAGTCAGAGCAACTGTAAGTTAGGTACCTCAAGAAAGACTTTCTTCTGCAAAAAGTCCTCAATATCAAGCCGTGCAGCAGTTGCCAACAGCTTCAGAGCCTTTCCTTCCTGCATCAATCAGAACTACTAAGGCATCAGATAAATTATGTAAAGCATCCCACAGAAGTCTGAAAGCTATTTCATCACTTGTTCAAATATAAAATATCAAGGGCATACTAGTTACACTGAACAGCTGCAAGTAAAACGATGTCAGTGAAAAGGAATGGCTTGATGTCTATTTGGAAGTTCATGCATAATTGGATTATCTATACACACATGCAGGCTAGTTTCTCCTGTAGTTCTGAGGGAAGGAGGGAGGGTGGTGCCCGCATTACTATCTAAAGCAAATGAGAAAGACAAGCTTTTTGTTCCCCACCCCCAACCCACATTGCTCTATGAAGGGTCACTTGTCCTGCAGTTCTGAGGAAGGAGGGACGGTTGGGGAGAGAGTGGAGCCCACATTGCAATCAAAAGCTAATGAGAGAGGAAAGCTTTTTGTTTCCCACCCCCAACCCACATTGTGGTGGCCCTAGGACAACCAAGAGGCGGCTAAGTCACGACCCTTTTTCCAATGGATTACTTGTAATACATCAAAAGTTCTCACACTTCAGCTGATATGCATGTTCCTGACATGATTTTAGGAAATTTGTGTGGGGGATTGCCTATAGCATTGATACCACCTAAGAGCCTATTAAGCTAGCCATCCCTTCATGCCATTAATCTTATTGGTTTTGAGAAGACTTCATTGTCTGTGAATTAGTCGGATGGTCAGGATTTGATATTAATTTAGCTGTTTATATCAGTTAATCTTCTAACACTTTCATCTCTACAGCCTTATCCTTTATTATTAAATCAAGAAGATGCAACAGCAAACAACGGCCTTATCTTTCTTGATTTGGATCTTCTTGAATAGACTTTGAAACTCTTAAAGAATGTTGTTCTCTTCTCTATTTTCCCCTTTTAGGTGACATTTCTTTGACCAATCTATTGCTGCATCATACTGACACAAGATGTCAGGCAAGTGATGTTGGGAAATCCCATGCATTAAGACAGTTTTGCACAAATACCAGGATGATATAGAAAGTGGTTCATGCCCATACTAGAAAGTACTGGTTCATGGACGCATATGATATGGAAAAATGAAATGCGCTGGTAAAAAGAGTACATAAAATACATTTAATAGTGTACAGATATTGATATAAAAATAAAAATCCTAGCTGTTGTTTTCACATTTGTATGGTCTGCTAAGTTATAGTTAATGAAAGGACCTACTACTTGAGCTTTATCTCCAATAACCTTGCCATTGCCTTGTTAATAGTGAAAAAAATGATGGCTTATGCTGTTATACATGCTGAAGGGCAGCCCAGTGCACGAAACTTGTGCATATGCTGGTCCAAGGAAGGGGCGGACCTCAAAAGGTCTATATTATGCAGCCTTACCTTGGATTTTTCCATGAGGCTGTTTCCACTCTTCAAACCTGTAACCTCTAGATCAAATGATGACAACTCTGCCATTCCTGTTATACATGCTGATCGTGTATTATTTTATTCATTCATGAAACAAGTCTTGTGATGTTAGCTTATAGTGAATATACCCATAAAATACCACTAAAGAACTCCCTCTCTATCTACCCTGACATCTTTTCTTCTTTTATTGACTAGTTTGCTTATCTAAGAGTTCAGCAACATTTTCACATCACTCTTTGCTTGTTGGTGGCAAAGGTACCACAGTTACCAAGAGGTAAGTTGGCAGGATATATTAAGAGAAGTTTTAAATTTATACTTCCAACACTCTATGCTTCCAGAATCTAATAGATGTATGATTGCAGATCATATGACCCAAAAGCCACTTAGAAATGAGAGAAAAATGAAAGCATGAGGTCCATTGGCTAAAACCTTTCAAATAAATTGTTTGACCTCAATCCTTCACGTGTAGGGCAAATTCAATAAACAGTACACTTTCTGGATCAATTCCCTCATCATTCTTCAGGACTATCTGCTAAGTCACCCATCAGCAGAGACTTCTCAAAACTACAATCCACTAGAAAAGTGAAACAGAAGGCTAGAAATCTACTAATGGTGTAAAAGTGCTCTCTCCCAATAGCCTACACACTCTAGTCCACCATCTCTTAGCTACATATATCACAGAAAAGATAAGTGGATGGCATCTAGAAATACATAAAGAGGTAATCTTCAACTCATAACAAAATGTAATGAATGACTTGATATGAGTCATGGCCACTGTCATGTCTTGATGCATTAGATGATAGGAACTATGTTGACTAGTGGTCATGTCCAGATAGAAGGAAAAGAAAAAAAGAACTGCACAAATACACAATTTTTGTATAACTATTTCAATTTAGAGTATTTAAACTCACTCCAAATTCACCAATCCTCATTACTATGAGAATTCTTAAGCCTCAGCGCAAACACACTAAGCATAATCTTCAATCAAATTTCATCATTTTCTTCTTTCACACAAGCATGAAACAGAAATAGGGATCTCATGGATCAAGGACATGATGCAACCTACTGACAACAACAGACCTAGTTCAACTACGAAATTACTGGTGTGATGATAGTACTACAAAATCCATGGAACTGAAATGACCCAAGATAAGAGATCTGACGCACTTTTCCAATGAGAATGATCTTTTGTGAATTCTTCTCTACCACAATCTCAACTTGAATGAAGTCTTTTGATGTAGGCCTGGTGATGTAGTTTATTACATTCACCTGTTGGATGCATCAAAATAAGAAAAGACAGAAAAAAGAGATGCATTTGGTTATTAGCAATATCATATCGTAAATACCATAAAGAGAATCAGGCAAAGTTCCAAGCTCGATGATAAAGAAACAACAGAAAAGGTTCAAACTGTTTGCAAACGGATACCTGGCAAGCATATGGGACTTCATTCCGGTACTGCATAAAGATTTTCTCTCTAACAATTTCTGCAACAAAGAATCGTTCAGGGTGCTCACTGACAATGTCCTGAAAAATTTCCCACAATAAATTATCACTATTTGATACCGCAGAAACCCATCGCATATAATAATATGAAAAGACACTATATAAAAGAAAGCATGTGTTTTTAATGCTTGATGTCTATTATCTACATAAATCAGTTCTAAGCATGAATAGAGCTAACGAGACATACAATTGGAAAGAAAATTTGTGGATATCTAGCCAGGATAATAGGTTACGCGTTCTTCTTCCAATAAATGTGAATTTTATTGCATATGAAATGGTTATAAAACAGCACAATTCACCCTTATCATGGATCCACTTACACACACAAATAGGGAAGCATATCATTTGTTGCTAAAATTAAGTACTGATGTCCATCTCAATCCTTTTAAATATTAAGAATTTGCGAAAACGGTCAGGCAATCCACCAAGAGTCATCTGCTTCTTTCTTTATGAAAACAAAGTTTTACAGTATTGGGCCTATTGGCCAATATACATACGTCGAGGCTGATAAGCATCAGAACTTGGATTGGAGGAAAGTTGTAGCTTATATCTGGATTCTTAAGAAGTATCACAACTTATTGGCTTTCACTTGGCTTCCCTACCTCCTCTATTGGGCTCTTCATGGGTTTTGGGCTGCAAGACCTACCTTAGTAGATTCCAGCAAAAAACCCAAGATTTAAGAGTGAATTCATTGATGGAAGATAGAGTAAAAGTTTTGAGGACTTTTTGGCTTCAGGTGAGATTAATGTTTCCTTGTAATTGTTGTTAAGTGTTCAATTTTGGTCAAAATACCAGTAATTTAGTGTTCAATTAGATCATCTAGCCGTGCATATTTGTAAAATTTAGCTTGATTTTTATTTTAGCTCCAATTGACCATCCAAACTTTAATTTGTCAAAATCAATACTCAGATGATCATTAGAGCTCATTAGATGATTAATGTACGGTTTAGATGATTCTAATTTGGTCTTTTATTTTGCAGATCAACCAAAAGTGGCCTGGATGGCTCAGATCAAAAGTCAATAGTGTAGATTACACATCAAAGATTAATGATGGAGATGGAATGAATTATTCAAGGAAACTTTGTTTTAAAGGAAAGCATGGAGAAGAAAAGCTGCTAAGGTGTAAAAGTTTCCAAAGTAAAAAGGACTCTTCACTTTAAAAGGAAACCCATCACCCTTCGATTCTATCCTTCTCTGTTGGCTTACCAAGGAGGAAACGGTAACCACCCCTTTCCTTTTCTTCTCTCTCTCCATTCTCCCTCCCCACCATCCTTTTGGCTGGACCGTCTCTCTCTCTCTCTCTCTCTCTCTCTCTCTCTCTCTCTCTCTCTCTCTCTCTCTCTCTCTCTCTCTCTCTCTCTCTCTCTCTCTCTCTCTCTCTCTCTCTCTCTCTGTTTCCCATCCCAAATCATCCCACCGTTCCCGTCTATTGTCGTCACTAGTAGTCCCCAACCATCTTTACTAGTCGCCCAGCCCATCATCTCCTCTGTTTTTTTTTTTTGTTTGCCCACCAACCACCTTCACCCACAATCTTCCCATCTTTCTCCGCGTCACAGGAAGCCACCGCACGCTCCCTCATCATTCTCATTTTCTCAATCACCGCCCAGCTCTCCCGTTCTTCATCTCCATCGTCATCCACGCACCTATCCCGGTCTACTATTTATCCCTTCTCCCTCTCGTTCTACTCCTTTGTTTACCGCTTAGATCCGGTCTCCATCTCGAGTGGTCGTTCAGCCAAACCCAACAACGATCTCTCTCTCGTTTCTCCCTGGTTCCTTCTTTCTCTCCATCTCTTCCCCTCGTTCTCTCTTCCCCCGTTCTCTCTCTCACGGCTCTCTCTCTTATTCCTCGGGCTCTGCTTCAACACCGCACTAGGTCATCGTTGACCTAGATCACCGATTCCGGCAAGGCCTGGAGCACCTGGAAGAGCTTGGCTTGCGTTCCCCAGCACTCCACCAAACAACGCCCCCGACGTTCAGATCTCCTTCTCTATGCATCGTCAGCTCCTTTCCAGCACCGCCAGGCAGGCACGACTCCACCGGCCTCTGCATCACCGCACCTCCTCCTTCTCTAATTTCCCCTAATTTCCCTTCTTCTCCGGCAAATCCACCTCACCGGCGTTGATCTCCAGCCGGCTAAGAGGAAGAAAACCCAGATCCCTGTTTCCTTTCCCTCTCCTCCTCTTCTTCCTCCCCTTCCCTTTCCCCCTCTCCTCCTCCGGCTTCACCTTCCCTTCCGTTGTTTAAAACTAGAAAAATGAACGAATTCCAGAATTGCCCTTGTTAGAATAAAAAAAAATTTCATTTCAATCCTCTTTCAGCTTATTCCAGTTTTGTCCTATCCTTGTTCTGTCTATCCGTGTTCTGTTTTGTTCTTAAAGTAATCTAGGAATTGTGTTGTCTAAGACTGTTTATTTCAGCTTAACCAGATTAACGGTTCAGCTTGAATAAACAGGAATTCTTCAATTCCTGATATTTTTCACCTTAGAATTTTAATTAATTTTAGGGATTATTCTTAGGAAACTTCATAGCTTATTCAGTGTTTCCAATCTTCTATCTGAAATTTAGAAATCAATTTGATTTGTCCAAATCTCAAAATTACAAATTACTCCAGATCTCTATGAATTTGAGGAATCTGACAAATCCAACCAGTAGATCTCTAATTAAGGATGTGTTGAAAGCATCTGTAAAGGCTGATCATCTCTCAGAAGATCAGATTTGAAGACATAGACAATGATTAAGCTAGGGAAGTAGTTTTTTTTTAATGTTATTTGATTTATTTTATAGATTGAACTGGAAATTCTGTAATAGTTAGAAATTGAACTGATCTGAACTCTGATTATAATTTCAGGAATTCCAGTAAATTTTTGTTATTTCTTTTTAATTTTAGATAATTAAATTTTATTTAAAACTCCATCTTTTAAAGCGAGTCCCTATGGGATCGACCCGTATTTGCATAGCTATACTGCAATAGCCTGTGCACTTGCAGGTAAACATCAACAATTGTTTAGGGATTAGCATAGCAATATATCACAAAATGCATATGATTCATCCAACATAAATTGGTGTTCTTTATTTTATTTTTTATTTTCTATTTCTTTCTAATTTCTTATATGCATGTTTTTCCATTCACTACTTGATGCATTCACATGTTTCTTTTTAGATTGAACCAATGAACTTTGCACCTATTTTATTCTTATATTTTTAGGTGTTGCTTCCTTTATCTCAATTTCATGTATAATATAAGTTCATTTTTTCAACCGTCACTGAGCAACTACTGCACACTGAAATCCATACTGCACACTACCTTCTGCAGATTGCTGACTGACAGTAACCTTTAGCATGTATACCTACAGCAAGTGTAATGTTAGCTGTATAATTGTTTTGTTGTATTACATGCATACTATTCATTTGATTTGGTTGTTGCTTAGTTATTACATAGTTCTAAGTAAATAAGACACAAGCATACAAGATAAGCTTGACATATTTCTCCAGAAGAAAAGAAACATTAGAACACATCAAATAATCAAGATTATTCCTAAGTTATGCCAAAAATATCAAGAATAAAAGAAGAGAGATCTATGGTGGAAACTGCACATACATTTTCTGTTCTATACATAGAAGCAGAAAGAATTTCAGGCTTATTGGCTGATATTTAATTTCTATTGGCTTTGATTTTTGAGGCTTGCTGATTTACCTTCCTATACAGACAATTTGAACTTGGTATGGGATCACAACATTACCCTAACTTGATTTTGCTACTAATGCACATTCACAAAATTTCATGCAGATAGCATACTATAAATAGTGAATGGTCCACGTGGTTCACATATCCAAGTCAAATACCTATGTAACTTATTACAGAATATGTGTGCTTTCCCTAGTGAAAGTCATTACAACGGGAGTTAGCAAGAAAGTCTTTGAGTGTCTAGGTTTTTTGGAAGTTATATTTTTCTCCACACAATCATGACACCATGATGGAGACATATATGATCCCCACTTATATAACAACCTTATAAACTCCGAGGATCACAATTACCTTTGGGTAGTAAGCAGGTCCTAAAGGAAGTTTGGACAAAATCCAATCCTTGACGTCATCCACTCCATGGCCATACTTTGCACTCACAGGTATGACCTCATCAACATCAGTGAATTTATCATACCACTGCAGGAAATGCCGAACAGTCAAACATAATAAAACATCTATTAACAGTATTAAATTTAAAACCAAATATCTTTTGAAGTTTTGAGTAACCCCACATGCACTTGCATTCTACCAATAAAGTTTGACTTGCATTCAAAATAAAACAAAGTAAGAGTCCAATCCCCATGAACGAAAATGACAACCAAGTGAATCCATGTATCAAGATTCAAGAATACTTCATTTCCAAAAGAATCACTATATCAGGCATGCATGAAAGGAATGCACCATATGCAACTCTTTGCTTTTTTTCTTTGACAAAAGGAAAGCACATACACACCACTTGGAATAAAACTTCACTTTACCATTTTTCCCTTTTATCTGGTAATGGTCATATGATGTGTGTTGTCAAATTGTATTTCAGTTAGAGAATTCTGAAGGGCATGTGCCTAAAGTATAAAATACATTCAAATTAGTTATCAAAATTCAAGATCTAGCCAAAAGAGTTAGCTATCAAAAAATATTTCCAGTTAGCACCGAAAATTCTACTTATGCTAATATACATAAATATTTGAATTTTGTTCCTATATAACTCACTTTAAGGTGCAATAAAAGCACAACATTCTTTTCCACAAAATTTTTAATCTCATATTCCTGTGAAAACTCAAATTGCTTTTAGTATGATAGGTACTAAAATTTAAAGTTTTTGGTACAAAACTCTCATAAACTACAACTATTTAAGGGCTAACTGAATCAAGCAGAGTTTGGTATAGAAAGAAATGTAGTAAAACACTGAACTTAGAAATGCAAAAGCCAATATACATCAAACACTGAACTCTGTTCCTTAAAAGAATGCCCTTTAAGTCACCATAAAAGCACAATGCTCTTTTCCCCAAATTTTTTTATTTCATCTTCCTGTGAAAGCTTAAATTGCTTTAGTGTGATAGGTACTAAGACTTAAAGTTCCTGGGTAGAAAAATCTCATACACTTGCAACTAATTAAGAGCTAATTTCATCAAACAGAGCTTGTTATAGGTTTATAGCAAGAAAATAGTAGAACTTCTCACAAGTATAGAATTAATTAAGAAGTATTTTCATCAATAAAAGGTTGGTACAAAAGTTAGGGACTTCTGGAAATAAATTTTCAAGTAATTAAACATTTTGACCATTTCATAATTCTAATGACTACTTAGAATATACTTGTAGTAGGGACTTAGGGAAAAATCCTTCATGAAGCAGATTCATGTTTTCTAATTTGTACAACAGTGTAGATGACCACTAAGTTGGGTTTGCTTGGCTTGAAGCATTTATCACTTCACATCTCAGCTGAAATAAGAAAAGACAAATGATTTTCTACAGCTAACCTCAAGTCTCTTTGCAATTTCTCCAGGCTTGATCTTGTCCTTCTTATTCAAAACTAAAAGAACAGGCAGCTCGTCCTCAAGGCTTCCAATAACTTCTTCCAGTACTTCATCAATCTAAAAGCCAAAGTTAGCAATATAGAGGAAGTTGCAAATACATCATCACTAAACAACAAACACCTTACCTTCTCAGGTACTGTGCACGCATCAACCACAACTAGTACACAGTCAGCATTAATCGAAGCACTACGGACAGTTTTCATCATCATTGAATCCAATTTGTGCATTTGCTTTTCCATTACACCAGGTGTATCATAGAGTATCATCTGCAAACTAGCACATTACTTAGATTAGTAAATAAAGAAATTTCATTCAGATATAGGCCGCTTATGAAAATGTTTAAGGAATCAATTTATTAGAGGAAGTTCAATCATAGATAACACTATACCTGATACTCAGGTCCAGAACATATACCAAGGATTCGATGACGAGTAGTTTGAGGTTTATCTGTGACAATTGAGAGCTTCTGGCCTATCATCTGGTTTGAAAGTGTGCTCTTTCCAACATTTGGCTTTCCTAAAACGGCAACATAACCTGCATATTGGATCTAGCTTAGGATTGCTAGGAAGACTACAATATCATATCAAGAAAACACCAAGCATCCAACTTAGGATTGCTAGGAAGACTAGAATACCATATCAAGAAAACATAAAGCACCATAATTAGCAAATGACTAAACAATACATCATATGAAGCAAGAAAACCAGCAGAAGAGATATCCCTACTTAAGTTTGGTTTATTGGCTTTCCGTGTTCCTTTTTCCTTTTCCTTCTTTGTTTCCTTCCTCTTTTTCCTTACCAAAGCATACACTCAATAAGAAAAGAAAGAAGAACAACTTGGAGAAAAACATTAAGGCATGCAACTAAAGAACGAAATGCATAAAAAACTACCTACACCTCAGAAATCAGTTCTAAATAAATAGTATGGAAATGTACCCAACAAATTTCCCTGAACTACGAACGAGAAAATCATGCAAGTGCCTGTCACCACCCATGTCCATTATCACCTTTCGTCTAAACAATCATCTTTTTGGAAAGGCCAATGAGATGCATATACTAGGAGATACATAGAAGTAGATGAAAAATGGTTAAGAACATAGCTTTACATGAAAGAGGCCAACCCACATACTAAGTTGATAGACTCTAACACGATGTAATGGTCCACTCACTGGCCATATCTGATGCCATGACATGACAGAGCCACTTACCAGACCACCTATGCCAGTTTACAAGATCACGTCAATGTAGTGAAGGCATCAGGGTGGTATTTTTTTATGTTGAACATGCACAGACACCCTACACCAGCCTCAAATCCTTGACCTACACGAGAGACATGAGGCTGCTATTACTGCATACATATGGCAGGTCCTCTCTGAACTCAAGAACAGCTGTCAGTTCGGCTAATTTCAGGGTTATTGTACCTGCACGCTGAAAAGTGTGAGGGTTAACTTGAGATAAATGTTTGAGTTGTATTTTACAGGATATTACATCACTTGGCATGATATACATGTTCTCCAGTTTTGTAACATTTCTGAGAGCATTGTGATGTACTTGAAACAATAATCACGATAACAGAAGAGATCCTTTGTAACATTTTCTTCCTTCAGTGATAAGTCAGGTGTTATGGGTCCCATGAAAATCATGTTTCCTTTCCCATTTAGTGATCACTAAAATAAGATATTGAATTTCTTCACCGAAAGCATATAGGTGCCTCATGAAACTAGACAGCTAATCTCCTGCAGAAGGATACAAACATCGTCAAATCCCATTATGGTACGACATCAAAGGAGATGGATAGCAATGAGATCTCGGTCTCATAAGCGGGAAATGACAGAAGATTGAAATCACCAGAAGAAATCTGATTCCTGATGCATAGTTCGACAAGAATAGAAACAAGAATGAGAGAATGTCAACCCAAACCATTCAACAGATTGGCTATGTTCACTTACCGGGGAGGCTCTTACTGGATGCTATTCATCTATTTTCTACATGGTTTGCTTCAAAAACCATGTTTTTCAAATAAATTGAAAGACTACAAATTGTTGAATTTGAAAATTGAAGTTCTCCACTCACAGTCCTAAATTTTCAAATATTGGCGCCTAGTGAAAATGTTGTATGCTATACCATATACATTCCTCTAAGAGGACTGCAAACCACCACATCAATAGAGAAAGAGATAAGGCAGATTAAAAAGAAAAAATTCTAAAGATTTCTAACAAAAATTGTAACTGTTGCGCTAAAGGAAAATGTGGGATTTTTCACGGCTTCATTGCGATGGAAATTCTTACATCATGAAGACTCCCTGAAACATAAGTTGCTCTGAATGCCCATAAACAAAGCACAACACAGGAAAACTGGAATGAGAAGAAGAAGACTGACCACTTCGATGATTGGGATTGTCATTAGCATCCAGCTCCTCCATCTCATAGTCATCGAGCAACGACAAATTCCTATCCGGTTTCTCGCTCAAAGACAAGTAAGTATACTCTTCCGAGGGACTACTCCAGGCTCTGCTTTCTTCTCTACTCGGGTTTGCAACGACATCTGGGAATTGTTTTTCCAACAAAAACTCGCGATTTCGGGCCTGAAAGAGGGATTCTCGAAATGGGTTCCTTGTAAAGCAGGACAAGTGATTCTTGTTGAGGAGGAAATGAGGGGAAGATGAGAAGAATTTTTCTCGTGGAAGAGTTGCAAAGATATGGAGCGCCAGCTCCATTGGAGCTTGCAATAAGCTTCTGTTTTCGATTGGTATTATCCGTTCGGTATTATTCGAGCGCAAGGATTGTGACGTGGTGTCTGCAGCTCTGTTTATACCCCATTTTAGTGGGAATGATAGTATCCTGCGCGACAGGACAGGAATTTGTCGTACATCTCCCCCCATTACATGGCTGACTATTTTAGGCATAGGCTTTCTAACCGTCCACGTGTCCATGACTAAAGGTAGAAGTTTTCAAATTTCACCAATTTAGAGTCGGTGACCGGTTTTGATCAACTAAAGCAAAGAATAAAGAGCAGATCCAATGTACGAAGCTCGGGCAAATTAATGCAGCCTTATTTTATATTTTTTTATAAAAGATTATTGTCACGCCTTGAACTCTTGACTTCAAGGTCATGTGACGATAACTTTTATTATTGCACCAAGCTCCCCCCTCAACCGAAGCAAAGAATGATTTGGTAAAATACATGTTGCTTAAGACAACATTCTTTATTTAGATTGGGTAAAACTCACAAAGCAAATTAGTCATTTATAGGGATATTCAAACCTACAACCAAGTATATTTTTGAAAAGATGTCAAGTTGTATGCAACAAACTATGCTAGGCATTTGTCGGTATTGTTCTTCTTTGTTTCTTTTGAACCGTAAACACACGCTAAAGTGAGATTTGAGAAACTCCTTGCACCGCTGCATTCCTCCTTCTAACGCTGTTTCTTTTTGTCTCTCTCACATTTTCATTGTGTTTTCTTTAAGTTCTCCAATTCTTTTTTATAACATTTCTTCATTTATCGTTTGATTTAAAAATTTTACATTTCGCTTTTAGGTAACTATGCGTGAGAGACATCTTGCGTCACTGCATTCCTCCTTGCAATTATAGAGAAAATACTTAGGAAAATGATATCTGTACCCTAAAGGAAGCAGGCTTTCTTGCCTGTCATGTGGTGGGCTAGTGGAGCCTCATGAACCAAGGATGGAAACATGTGGTAAGACTAGATGGGCCATTATATTTTGGCTGCTGCCATGCGACAGTAGAGTTGGCTAGGGGAGCCTTGGCACAACAGTAGAGTTGTCATAATGTGACCTCAAGGATTCAAGACATGGAAATAGCCTCTTGTAAAATGTAAGATAAAGCTACGTACTATTGACCCTTGTGGTCTGCCCCTTCTCCAAACCCCACATACGCGGGAGTTTCATGCACCAGGCTGCCCTTTTTTTCATGTTACAGGACCATGCTTACCCAGGTGGCCTTCAGTCTTGCTCTGATGATACATGCAAATTGAACGTTATTAGAATACATAAAAGTAGACGCCCTCTCCATGTTTCCTTGGCTACTCTGTCAAAATTGTAGAAGGTGGTCCCTCCCTACAACCATTGGGTAGGGGGAGAGTGGAAATAAACCAGCAGCTAGATGCTTATTGCTCAAGCCTTGTACTTATGCTTCCTTATCTTTTACTATATTCTACGCGATCTCAATTGAGTGCTTGTGTACTATGATATTGATGCCGGCATGTGCTAGTCCATAGAATTGGCTTTACCAACTGGAATTGCTCTTTATGCAAGTTTATCGGCAAACCCATCACAGAAACAATGAAGAAACTTGTAACAGGCTCTTGGAGCAAGACTGCATCTGCAAGCACCATTCCTGCATTACCCTAAAGGGTCAAAGCTTAGTCATTCGAGTAATATAGTAGCAGCTGATAATTTGGTGAGGCCTTCTGGAGGTAGATTACAGATCCGAGTCCTCGCTTACATTCTCACCACAATAGTTTATGATCTTTTTAGAAATGATATGAAATATAAAATTCTACGACTCCACTGTGGAAGCAAGCCTACAACCTGGAGATGAGACATCCCCCCTTTTATCTTAAATGGGTGTGAAAGTTGGGATCAAAATAAATTCCTAGTTTCTCTAACCAAATCATTATCAAATTGTGCAACACCGGAGAAATCTTAAATTGGAAACAATATGCCACTTCATGTAGTGATTGAAAGGTAATAAAACTCCTTACAACTGAAACAGAGAACACTATATGATTGAGCAGCATACTGAAACCTATTGCCCTTTGAGCAGCATGAGATCAAATCTGCAACCTCCAAGTCAGAATGCACCTTTTGTGCAATTTTGACCCAGCAATGCACATGATCTTGCATTATAAACAATTCCATTTGCCTTGACTGCAGGTCGAGAGTGTGCCTGAGTAATTTGTGCAACCTGCAACCAGCTATTAACTTCTAAATTCAAGAAATCGAAATGAGTTAACCTGGAAAAGGAGCTATGCAGTAAGAAGCCCCACCAAGCTTGGAAACTTTGAGCAGGGTTGCCAAGAGCCTGCCATTTATTATTTACATGAAGAAACAGGGCTAACAAAATGAAGAAAGCAGGAGAAACTTCAGTATAAACAAGCACAATTATCATTTGATAAGTTGGAGGTTAACCTGCAACCTCAAGATGAGAGAACAAAGGCAACCAGAAATACAAGAAGTTGATGATATGAGTTGTGGGAAATTTGCTAGAAACAGAATCTACAACCATGCAATCTTACAAACTTTACAACTTAGTCGGTCTTAGTGCTTGCCATTGATTATTTACATGGGAAAACAGGACAGACAAAATGAAAAGTAGGAGAAATTTTGCTATAAACAAGCATGATAATTGTTTGCTAAATTGGACTGCAAGCTCAAGAAAAGACAACAAACCAACTGTTCAGTTGAGCTCTCTTACATCTCTTCCGCTTTTCTTTGTCTCATGTTACTTCGCCTGCTCATGGTTGGTGGTGCCATTTCAATCGTTGTCGTTAGAAAAGCTAGTGACAGATGAACCCTTTGTACTCGGTAAATAAGACCATGCAATGGCTGCAGAACCAAGAGTAATTGCAACGCCTATGGAAGTCCAAACCCACCTCTGCTTCCTTTTTCTCCTATTTCTTTAATACCTAGCCATCTCTGTGTACAAAATTTACTATATCCATGGCACAGAAGATCAGTTATAGAAAGAATAATAGAAGAGATCAAGTATTGGTCGATGCAAGAACGAAACATGAGCAAATTTGCATATATGATGATAGTTGGTGCAGTCAGAGCTGTTTATGCATGGGAACTTGCATTGACAGTTGGCCCACTTACATATTTGACTGGATATTTTACGGCATTTAGGTGTATGTGAGAAAAACTTTTGTGCAGGCATACATCCATATATCAAGTTACATATTAAAGAAGTGTACATATCTAATTAACATCCCCAGGGGTGAATTGTTTTCTATTATGAACAGCTTGATATGTATTATATGTATGTATATGTGCATATTTTTTGGTACATTGAGTGGAGATGTGTATGTAAATATGTGCTTATCAGTGTGAGGTAGAAGCAGTGTGCTGCCGGGTCTTTCAGAGATATCTTAAAGACTCAGAACAGCAGTCATTATGTATGGGGATTTACAGATGACTCCTCTCTTGGGCTCTTACGTTGAAGATGTTTAAGGGGTACTCTTTGTTTAAAGGTCAAAAAAATAGAAAATATATCATCATTGAGAGGGTTAAGAAATCCATCCCTACCTAACCTCTAATGGAAGCCTCCTCCTTCAGGTTATCTCAAGTTGAACTTCAATTGTGCATTCTTTGGCAATCCGGGACCGTGGGAGTAGGGGGCATCGTTCATGATCATCGAAGTTCTATTATTCAAGCCTTTCTGGTCCAAATGGTAGACCTCTTTTCGTTTGGTTGAGAGTTTCTTTCTGAGTTGGAAAGTATCACATTGACGGAAGGAGATTCATCAAACGTTACTGCTCAGGCTAACAAGGGAGCTGCTGGTCCTTGGCATTTTCCTTTGCTTATCAATAAGATTGACCATCTATCTTCTTAAATGCCTTTTCTTTTCAGCATGTTTTTAGGTCTGCTAACAACATACCTGATTCTCTTGCCAATAGAGGATTTGCATCTGATTTGATGTATGTAGGGCAATCTCTGCACCAACTATTATACTTCAGCTTTCTTACATCAATATCAATCCTTTTACCTTCTTCAGAAAAAGTAATGTATATATATGTATGTATACAGAGACAACAAATAGCCGACCCCTAATCGGGATAAGCCTTTGATGATGATGATGTATGCATAGACAACAAATATATAGATGTTTATACATGTATACATCAGCTTATATGATTGCACAAAAACACATACAGACTGATAGAGAATAAATAATCATAAGAGGCATGTATACATTTTACATATGCATGTCTGTCTAGGAATTCGTCCCCTTCCTTCCCCCAATACCTTCTCCTCTCTTTATCATGCACATTAATAACATTTTCGGTATTCTAGTCACCAGTGGTCCTAAATATTACATTCAAACCACAAGAGTTACAGAACCGACATAGTCATATGGTTGGCTTGATGATATGGCTAAGGGGTTTGATAGCGCCCTTACATATCCATACCACCATACCATGTACTTCAGGTGCTGATTTTTTGTCAACTAGGATTTTCCAAAATTCAAAAGTCAGGATCATCTCCCAGATTCTGTCTCCATCCATTCCAAAATTTCAGTTTTGACCAAGTGTAGGTTCCACCGTTGTAGTGGATTCATATCATTTGAAGTATTCCAGAGCTGATCATACAGAGTCTTCCTTGAAAAATTCCACAAGCGAAGAGCTTGAAGTGACTTATTTCCCCTTTGAGACGTCAGCTTATAAAGCTGCACGAGGATAACATCTGCTAGCAATCTGGAACCTTGCAGATATTAGCAGAACCCAGTCTTTAGCTACTTTCCTCAGACTCCTTAAAGATCAATTCCGTGTTCCAGATGAAAATTGAATGAGCTTCTACCTGTCAATTGCTGTTTTAAGTAGTTTTCCAACTGATTCTGAACCATCAGATACTATAACTATCTTCTTCTGGTCCCTGGAAATGCCAAAAAAGTTCTGGTACCTTCTCTTAATTCACCTCATACCGGAAGAATGGCCTTCTGTCTATTGCTTTTTAGCATTTCTATATTCATGGATCGGTAGAACTTTTCGATCTGGGGCAAGATATGTTTAATATTTGGATTAGGAATCAAGAAACTCCAAAATCTATTGAAACTAAGACCTGTTTGTAATTTGTACCGATGAGGTGGTAATTATAATTCCAGTACTTGTAATTTGTAAAATTTTACCTTCACTAGAAAAGCAAAGGTAAGCTAAGAGGGAGCCATGTATAGTTTTGGCCACTCTTATTTCTGTTATAGATCAGTTAAACCACCTAACTGGTTGGTGCTTGCTATAGATCAGTTATAAATCAAACCATTCCACCATCAGATGATTCTAAGCCTTTAATTTATAGAGAGTTTTATTGTTTACTAGACACCATAATCTTTCTACTATCCTTTTGAAGGTAAAAAAAATGGACACTAATAATTTTATGCTTGAATTTTGGTGCATGGATTACCCAAAGCATGACGTACAAGACTAGATGGTTTGGATCATTGAAATGATTGGGTTCCACTTGTGCTTTTATCCCATGGAGATCCCAAAAGTGCTTTAAATGAACATGAAGTCAACTATTATTTTGGTTGTAGAAAAACCCTTAGTTATTGACTACAATTTTTTAATATTAATATTTTTGTGAGGAACATAAAAGCTGAATGGCAGAAACAAAGCATGTCATTACAGCATCCACTGTTAACTTTCAATTGGAGTGAAAAACTTAAAAGTAATGTCAATTAGAAATCCAAAAGCCAGAAAAAGATTGAAATTTGAATATCCTACATGTGAAACACGTGCTCTTGGCTAGTAACATAAAAATGGAAATATGACTAACCTATTTAAACTTGCCAGAAAATGCAAAGAACATGCTTTTTTTCTTACCAGACACCTCTTGATATATCTGGGACATGTACACACATCTGCGCCATGTGTGTTGGCAAAATTCCAGATAAAAAGGGCAGCCCCGGTGCATGAAGCTCCCGCCTATGCAGGGTCCGGGGAAGGGCCGGACCACAAGGGCCTGTAGTATGCAGTCTTAGCTTGTATTTTTACAAGAGACTGTTTCCATGCCTTGAACCCATGACCTTAAGATCACATGACGACAACTTTTACCGTTGTACCAAGGCTTTGCAAAATTCCAGATGTGTCTGTAAAAAATCGTAGACTAAAACTTCAACAGTAACATTTCTTCATATTCAATCATTTATCTAAAAGAAACTTAGCTTTACTTGTACAGATACTATTTATACACAGATACAGAGGATGACTGATAGCCAAATATTTGAAGCAGAGAACCATGCGAAGAAAAGAAACACCAGTACAGAAGGTAAGATGCATTCTAAAGGATAGGAAAACTAGTAAAAGATTGTACCAACAGCCTCTTGGTTTCTTTGAGACATCTCTCGGTTCATAGCTTCATAATAGTTTAGCCGGTCCAACAAACGAGTGATCTTAAAGTTCTTTGACTCAATCTGAGATTCCATCTTCAGCTCAACCCCGGCCTTAGCACAACCCCTACCAATAGAATTGGCCACAACCCGTGCAAGAACAACTTGGCAGCTTAGATCTTCTGCAAGATCGACATTCAACTCTTCATTTTTACCCACTGAAACAGGTGGAGCAGGAAGCGTGAAACCAGCAAGTGATAATTTGTGGCCAATGCTCTGCCAGTGTTTCTTCATGTTATCAAGAGCTTGTTCCACTTGTTTTTGCCTCTCAATCTCCATCAGTAAATTCAGTCTTACTTCAAGCACTGCAGCTTCAAAACTACGACGGGAAGAATATGGCGTACCCTCAGGAAAGAGTTCTACAGAAGATGCAAAGCCAGTAAGCCTGCACTGTCATTGGATAGGAATTCCATGCCAATATGGTCAACTCCAAAGATGTAAGAAAATGCACCACCCAGGGGTTGAGTCCAGAGTAGAATAAGCAAAATGCAGTGTCAGAACTTGAGAGCATAGTATTTGATCTCAGCAGGTCATGTGTCAGGAATCCTCTCCATAGAGAGAGAAATGTTGCTCTACTATGCCAAAGCTTCCAGCAAATATTATGGATTTATAGCAGTGCCAGATCATTAATATTTGAGAGCTTGATTGGGTAGAAGAAAAACTTGTAGGGGGGAATTGTATGTTTTTGCCAGATGCTTAATCATTAGCCATGATTCACTTTAGTTTTCACTTATTAGACTTAATTAAAGAAATCACATATATGCTGGCTTTCTATTTCAATTGTCCTATCGTATTTCAGAAACTCAGAAGATCCTGCTTGGACCTAACCTGAGTTGGGTTGAGATCTAATCCTACCAGGTACTACATCGGCTTTACAGTCAAAAAGTTCATGCTTTAGCCAAAAATAATTCATCGCTGAGATTACTCAAGCCATCTTTTGAAGTAACAAATTGAGTTATTTTCAGATTTAATAAGATGAGTTACCCACTTAACCTAGGAGCTTCTTATGTGGCAATAGTGTATAAGAGAGCAATGATTCGCTTGTACAGCCAGTACAGGATCCCAACTGATTTTGTTCTTAGCCACATCATATACAGGTCATGTCTCAAGAATCCTCTCCATTGGATGATTCCAATTTCTAACTACCATTCACGAAATTCTGAAACAACAGACCAACATCTTAACAAGATCATCCAATGGAGAAAATTTTGGCACTATTAGCTATCTAAATGTCAGCAGCAAATCTTCTCTAATCAATAGACATTGCATAGATATTTGGAGGCGTAAGGCACATGAAAACCAAAATTGGCACCAATACATCTCAATTCCATAATTATGACCTATTCACCCATTCACCATTTATGTTTTCATATGACACAGCAGATACATGAACGAACAGCAAACATACATGTAGAAAGGACATGGTGTAGAGACTGAAAGATGAACTATACCTTCACAAGCATCAAAGAACTCACCAGGAGATATATAATTCTTCCATGAACACGAGCCCAGTGCTATCGCCAGTTTCACTGTTGCTGGCAACACTCACTGATTCCTGAGGATCAAAAAAATCTTCACATTCACAGTCTTTTTCAGAATCAGTAGGTGACAACTTCACTGGGTCTAGTGGGCCAACCAAACCGCCATCTGAGTCACAGACTTCAGGCTTTGTGCCACGGAAACCACTGCAAGTAAGCTTTCCATGAGGGCTACAAACTGTTGCCCCACAAGAAACATCCTCGGCTAAAATCACAACCTTTTGATCTCCAGCTGCTCCAATGTCATCAGCCCTTTCTTCCCATTGGATTGTCGGGCCTCAACAATATCATTCTCAGAAAAACTCTTCAAAAGACGTGGTCCGCGATGTTTATGATTGCTGATATACAGTGATGGAGGGAATAAAGTTGGCAAGTCTGGAGGAGTAGGTGTTGCCTCTGGAGTCGTATAGAGTGCAGGTGAGACATAAGGTTGACAAACTATCCTTTCTTTTGACTTATTTCAGCTCTCCAACTTTGCTGGAGGAAGTTTTGCAACAGACTTCTGAGCACCAGGTTCCAATGGCTTATCTAGTGCAACTGCTGTAAATGTTGGCGTAGTATAATTGAGCGAGTCAGAAACTCAAGTGAGATCCACATGGAGCATCCAAACCCTGAAAATTAAAAGATCATATGCTGTTATAAGAATAGTAACAATCTTCTCTTTTTCTTTTTCTTTTCTTGGACCACACACGCCCATTCACAGCCTCAACCCTAGTCACTGATCACTGAGGTGACGGACCGCTTCGAGCACCACCTAGAAGACTTTGGTGCCTGTAACAATCAAATTAAAAGCCAATAAGGAGATTCTTCTTAAATGTAGTACCCGAGCAAAAGTATCAATTCAAACGACCTAATCCAATACCCAAAACCATAGTTGCCAGAGCAGGAAGTGGATGCTGAAGCCATTCTTTGGAGTGGGAAGTGCAAAAACAAAATTACCGAAAAAAATAAAAGAAAAGGTTGAAGAAAATTTAGACAAATTTCAAGAAACAAGCCAAAATGAGTGTTCCAAGCATTAAGGTAGTAAGTTTCAGTCTTTGTCAGGAGAATTTTGTCTTTCAAAAAATTTCCCACTTCCAAATTGCTTTAAGGAAGCAAACTTCGTATCTTAAGGAAGACCAAAAGGGGGAAGTTTTCTGCTTTGGAAGCGAGCTTCACAGTTTCCTAGGACCTTCTGGAAACTATGCCTAAAACCTAGAATGGAAAACGTCATTTTGTATCACTTGACTAATAATCTAGCAGATGAACAATCCATTTAGATCACCAACCTCTGGAAACCAATTAGCTTTATCATCGCATGCCAACAATCTAACTGGAATCATAACCGTACCAACAAGATCTTCAGTGAATCCGAATGCTCAATTCCAAGTCTATAATGTTTAATTGGATCTTAAATATTACAACCAACCTAATATTTTCAAATCATCAAATTGCAGCTACAGCAAATGAAGATCTATCTGTAGCACAAAGAACATTGAAAGCGCAGCAAATATGCCTTGTGGAGAAACATCAGGTGAACATATGGGAGATTGCCAATAGTAGAACAGAACTCCGAAAGACAAATTAACAACAGCCTATCAAATTTCAAATCCTACTAAAATCAGAACATAGCAAAATTGCAACTATTTGTTGGATTACTTTTAACTTATTGCTCAAATGTTGAGCAATTCTTTCATTCTTCAACTTCAAATCAGACTCAGAATTTCAGTAGACGAGGAAAATGAAATTTCTCACCATTTCCCCCTACTTTATAGGTATATTTGCATTCTACTACAGAAATTGAAAGAAAAAAGGATCTACAGCGACCCACAACACAAATGGGCTGTCGACTAATAAACCATTAGAGAGAGTGAAGTCTTCGATGAAAACCAAAAACACTGCAAATAACCAAAATGGTACCCAGAAATACGCCAGCAAAAGAAAAGTAGCAGCAAAAAGAAGAACTTCCAGGAATTATACAACCACAACTGATAACTCCAAATCATATATGCAACCAAAATTTTCTGAGAAACCATTACCTTCCAAATTTAAGCCTCCTGCCTCCTTGAATGAAACCTTCCAGAATCCATCAACCTGCATATGCACAACCGCAACTGATAACTCCAAATCATATATGCAACTAAAATTTTCTGAGAAACCATTACCTTCCAAATTTAAGCCTCCTGCCTCCTTGAATGAAACCTTCCAGAATCCATCAACCTGCATATGCACAACCAGAGCTCAAATCGCCTCAATTCGAAAAAGGAAATCGGAAAATATGGCTTTCCATTTGGTAAATTCATACCTTTACGAGTTCCACTTTACGTTCCCGTTTTCCGTTTTTCTGGGGTTGTTCCCGTCGCTTCGTCGACGGTTGTTCTGTTCTGGGTCGTGAATGATTGAAAAAGGGGCTCAGATTACTTGTTATTTACTGACAGGCCCTTTTCAGAAACGTCAGGCGATGCTTCTTCCGCGCAGAGGCTTGCTATGGAGACGCTGATCGTCAAGAAGCTCTCACACACTGCCATTAAGTCCACGACCTTTTTCATGCACGGTGAAATTGTTTTCCTCCTCGTATTTGAAATGACTTAGACAGGTTAAAACTTAAATTTTATGCTCATTAAATGTTTTTCATTTATTTTTACTATTTTTAAGACCAAAAACAAGTAATTAAAATCATCCAACTGCATTGATTTATGAAAGGTTACTTATTTTTGGTACAAAAATATGAGGAATAGCCTAGATCTACAAATTCTAAAGCCCTAAAATCCAGCTTAGCATATGATCAGGCTCACTCATCTGATTGTTCCAGCTTTGGATGCCTAATAGGTTACGAAGCACATCAACTTTAGCATAAAAAAGTTAGAAATGGATGAATTAGAAAATTTGATAAATAACAGTTTAATTCTACACGTTTTGCCTACTAGACATTCAAAATTGGAGCAATCAAGTAAACATGTCAAATCATACAAAGATGGGCTGCAGTGCTTTTGGTCACTTGAAATTTAGATTAAAAATTTGGTATGTCTGGTCAGTTTCAAAAATAATAAATTAACAACCATACTTGAACGAGCCTCGTAGCATTGACTTTATCATTCCTCTAAAATGGTTACTCTTATCCTCAAAATACCAAAAATGAGTCCTACATAACAGAGTTGATTACAGACAACTTGTCATCTCTCTTAGAATTTGTTTGGTCTTACATTCGAGTTATAGCTTTCTCCTTTGACCAAGATTAGATTTAGGAGTGTGTGTAATTTTCTTTGTAATTCTCAGCTTGTAAAGAGCCCCTTCCCCTTACCATACAATTCCTATATTTGGAAACAAATGTAGGATTCACCTTGTTGTCCTAGAGTTAAGTCTTTTCTTTGGTTGTTATTTTATATCATAAACTTGCTACAAAAATGTGCTTTGATAGACGTCTATGCCCAATCAATTACGTATTTTGCCTTGCTAGAGTAATGGATCTATCCAATATTTACACATATTTTACTCCTCCAGGACATTCTATTTTTAACTATTGGCCACAATGCAACCTTAACCCTTGTAAACCAAAGGTTATACATATCTCGTGGTAGCCACCTTTCCCCTATGTGATCGATGGATCATCTTTTTTGCGGTGGAATGGGTTGAAACCGTAATGCTAGAGTTTTAGCACATTTGGGCAGAGGAACAAATACCAAAGCAGAGTGGGCAGCTTTCTATTGTGGCTAAGTCATTGCTCAAAAATGGAAACTCGCGCATTTACTTTCATAAATCGGGACCCAGGCTCTGCAAGGCAGCACTAATGGTTCGTGGAGGACGGCATATATCAGTAGGGCGTGTAAGCAAGTTGTGAATCAGTTAGATTTTTCATCTCTCCGCATATGTATAGTAAAGCTAACTTCTATGTGGACATCTTGGCAGAACTGCAGATTTACAAATAAAGAGCGCTTGGGAGAGCATAGGCGGCAGAATATAAATTCGGCATGACGCCATGGGTAGTCCTTTTGATCGTAGAGTTAATCACTCTTATCAGCTTAAAGGGGTTCACGATCAAACTGATGCGTGTTCTAATAATCCATCTTGCGCAAATTACATAAACAGTCCTTAAGGTACTTTAATTCCTAAGAAGCATTAAAACTAATTGCTGATGGTACAAGCCGGTCCGCGTCGTTAGGAATCATGCCTGGATGTTGCTTGACAATCTCACATGGAACTGATAATGGCTAAAAGCACGTAAATGGTACGTGTGAAGTTGTACCAGGAACAAAATAAACAACTGATGCAGATAAGAATCTACAAGTTGATGCACAATGGTGCTAAGTAAAGGTAGGGGCCTTTCATTCATAAATAAGACTGGTCCCTGACTGGCTCCGGCAGTTTACAGGGACTCTATTGAGGTCCTGGGGCAAATCTACCTATTGAGAAATCAAAAGATATACCTGCTGCTAAAGGCCATCGAGAAGCATGATAATGAATGCCACAGACAACCATGAAATTCGCACTGCTCTTGCTTACGTTCCTTGATCGAAAAAACCTCTCTCTCTCTCTCTCTCTCGGCTGAAAAGATCCACTTGGTTCCAATCACAAGCAATCCGCACAGTGGAGCATCAAAGATCCATTTGGTTCCAATCACCAGCAATCTGCACAGTGGAGCAGCAAAGATCCACTTGGTTCCAATCACCAGCAATCTGCACAAATTCAGCAGCAAAGATCTACTTGCTTCGGGTCACCAGAATTCTGCACAGTTAAGCAGCCATTTACTCAGATCTGAAAGCCAATGCAATCCAAGTCAGGGCAACCTACCCACTTCTACAGCAACAATCCAATTCATTTTGGAAGCTGAGATGACTCGTATGTTTATATTATTAGGTCCAACTAACAGAAACCTAATGGAGTTTCTTAAAATATAAAAAGAAGGGTGCCAATAATAAGTGGTGGAAAACTAAAGAGTATGGAAAGGACCTCAGTAAAGTTCAATATAATGGACATTTGTAATCCTTTGAAGTGTCTTGGGCAGTAGAGGTGGTGTTACAGCAGAAAAGTCAGTTGTTCAAGGATAGATAGAGTTATGCCTCTCAGTTAATATGACTAGAACCATGGGCAGCAGAGGTGGTGTTACAGCAGAAAAGTCAGTTGTTCAAGGATAGATTTAGTTATGCCTCTCAGTTAATATGACTAGAAGAGAGGTTCCCAAACTTGTAGAGTTGGCTCGAGAATAGTCTAGACTTACCCTGATTTAGGGATTTGGGACCAGACCTTCCAACTGCAGCACAGATTATAAGCAGAATTCTGTTCCAATTCCCAACTTGGCCTCCACACTGAATCAGACACATTCCAAAATTCAGCTCCATGCTCCTGAAATAGTAACTTGGCAAGTGAGCTCATTGAGCTCATATAGCCTGGTAATCCATAGTGCAAAAAACTAAACTTTTCAAACTATGACACTATGAACAAAGCTACTGGGTTTATGTACAAGAACTATTTCAGAAAAATAAAAGGGGCAGCCCCGGTGCACAAAGCTCCCGCCTATGCTGGGTCCAGGGAAGGGGCGGACCACAAGGGCTTATAGTAGGCAGCCTTACCTTGCATTTTGCAAGAGGCTGATTCCACGCTTTGAACCCATGACCTCAAGGTCACATGACGACAGCTTTTACTGTTGCGCCAAGGCTCCCCTTCAACTATTTCAGAAAAATATCAGATGTAAATCACTATAGAGTGGTTAATTAGATGAAATGTTTTTAAGCAATGAAACTTTCCAGGCAAGGGTAATGAATCATTTAAAAGAAACAAAAGAAGGAAAAAGAAAAGATGAAGAACAAAAGTACAAGAATAAAACTCTCTAAATTATAAAAATCGACGAAGCCTATAGGACCCTGTACTTTAGATAGTCGAATAGGAAGCCGGTATTCCAGCTCCCCACTTCATCGAATGTTTGATTGAACAATTAAATTGAGAAAAGGCCGTGTGGCCCTCATTTTCCAATAGACCACAAATAACAAGGTACAAGTCTGGAGTCGCAAAGGTCCCTGCTTTTGGACGTGTGCACAACTGTAGTTGGATAAGATCTCTATGCCTTACTCCCTTATCCGCAAACCAAAGAATCTCCTATGCAAAATCATATATGAGTTGAGGGGCCATTCTGTTCGTTTTTCATAAGAGGAATGATAAATCCAAATTTTCAGTTGCAATTTACCCTTCACCAAGTGTGCACTAAAATCAATGTCATCCTTGGACACATAATACACAAGTGACGAGCATAACTTGCAAGTGCATACTTGAAAATTACACAGAATCAGAAGGAAATGCCAACCCGTACCTATTAAATAAGAATTTGAAAAATGAGAAATGGCAGGGTTCAAATACTTACCAATGCAGGATATAAGCACATGCACCTTCCACCTGCAGTGTCTGATTTCTTGTCAATGGACCCACAGAGGGAATTATTCTCCTCTTATATCAATCTCCAGTAATGCTGTAATTAGCTGTCTCCTCTACTGCCAGCAAGTCCACCCTGATTATGATTCTTCAGCCCCAAAATCTTAAGGTAATAGATTCCTTTACCCCTTCGTATTCCAAACCACCAAAGAGCCTCTCTTCCTAAACTCACATGGCCGGAAATTACTGACAGCCTTCCCCATCAATGCCATTGCAGCTATGCTGGGGTATTGCTTCTTCTGCGGCTCACATACCACTGATACTGCTGCTTTTGCCTGCGGAGCCACATCTCGATTACGGCACCATCTCCGAATCCAAGAATTAGATAAACTTAGATCTTGATGGTCCTTCACTGAGTCCAATGAAGGAGTGTCTCTATTTCTCAATAACATCTCAGTCTTGTCCTGCTGTGCTCCCTTTCCTAGATATTTACCTAGAAGGGGTTCCGAGCTCGATTTGCTGTTACTCATTATTCTGGTGAACAACTCATTTACCTTTCTGCTGGATGATGCATCTCCCAATATCGAGCTATTGGTACCAAGAGAATCCAAGGCATTCAACCTGAGACGCTTAACCCATCTGCTGCTTGCCTCTGGGCCAAAGTCCATGGGGCTCTCCTGCTGAGGACTGGAGTTTGATGTCTCTGGCTGCTCGACATGAGAAAGGAAATGTTCCATGCCCAGACTTTCAGTCTTCGATGTACTAGGTTCCCTGTCATCTACAGGGCTATCCACAGCTAAACTGGCAGGAGGCTCTTCATTCATATCAGGTAACTCAGTTTTGGCAGTCTTAAGTTTAATTTCTTTGCTTGATGATGCTAATGCTGCCTGAGAATTTCCTGCATTTTTTCTCATCATAAAATCCTGCAATAGATGGACAATTGTGAGAGACTTTGTAGAGATCAGGTTCAAATTTCAATGGATTGATTTTGCTAACCTAAAACGCATCCAACAAATACTATACAAGACATGTATCACGGTAAGATATTCTCTGCAAAATGATTGGTCATCCAATTCCAATCATACTTGAGAAGATGATACGCTTATGCATCCAACCATACAAATTGGTTTTGCCAGGTTTCCATTACTCGTAATGGCTATAAACATATTTTTGAACTGAGAAATGAATGCAAATTTGATAATAAGGCCTTCCTCTTTCTCAAGTCTGATTGGTCAAAATGCTAGAGGTCGAATTACGACATCCATTTGGAATGATATTCAATTTGTTAAATGCTCAGCATATTGATTGAGACAAATTATCACCAGCCAGTGAATGAATGAAATTGATAAGCTTTACTCAGCTATTAAATGATCACATTTTCAGGAGCTTAAAATATAGTTCACAACGAGAAGAATATATGATTGAAAGGACAGCATGCAGCAGTTTGAAGAAAATAGCTATAGAAATCATATATTTAACTTTCTGAGCTACATAAAACAAACATGCAAAACTTCAAGAAACTGAACAATTTCAGAAAGGTCAGCATAACTCTACCTTATGGAAGGGGGCAGAAGCTTCACCTGCAAAACATGAATCGGAAAGAACTTGTTAGGTGTGCATCAAATTCAGTCATTGGTAAATGGCATTGGTAACGTATACCCACACAATAACTTTAAGTGGAAAACTTAATATCCACAAAACACATGGCTCTACTTTATAAAGAGACCTACAGGTCAACGACCTTCCTAATTTGTTGTTATCAAAATATATTTTAATCAAATCATGGATATAGATAGTTGTTATCGTGTGACCTTGAGGTCATGGGTTTGAGATGTGGAAACAGCCTCTTGCAAAAATGCAAGGTAAGGCTACATACTATTGACCTTTTCTGGTCCACCCCCTCCCCGGAACCTGCATACACAGGAGCTTTATGCACCAGGCTGCCCTTTTATGGATATAGATAATGCAGTTAAACAAGTACCTGACAGTATGCTTCTTGACTGATGGACATCAACAGACGGAGGATCAGTTTCAGCTGAAGATTCATTCTCTACATGCAGTGAACCAGTTCTTTTGGCATGCTCATCTTTCTTGTCTACTCTATCAATCATATTTCCTGGAGATTGGAACCTTCTTCCTCCCTCATGGTAGAAACCAAAAAATGGAAGCACAGAGAACAGGTTATGAAATGTATTCCCTCCGAATTCAGCAGAGACCGCAGAGTCTTTTGTCATTTGGTCTCCCCTGGACAAGTCCACCCCACCCTTCCTTGTAATTGTCAGATGGTGGGTTGTCTTTGAGCACTTTGAAGGACCTCCAGTCATGCCTTCCACAGAATCCATGGTCGTACATATGCACCATGTTTCCTCATCATTAAAAGAGCATGTAGGCATTCCACATTTTAGATTTTCTAGTGCAGCTACCCTAGGAACACTGCTATGGCCTGGGAGCAACTGAGCGACAGGAAAATTATTTATTTTTCCACTTTGTTCCTTTACATGGACAGGGAAAAGAAGATTACCTTTGAAAGCATCATTATGTCGTTCTAGGGCCTTAGCATTCTGCCCTACTCCTCCATCCCTTCTATGGTTTAGCTTGCTGTTCAATTTCTTATCAGATGCCAGAATGGATGAATGCCTGCCAGAGTCACAGTTTCCACAGTCAACATCCTTAAATGCTGGCCCAGATATAAACTGCTGACGTTTTTCTTTTTCACATGTACAGGAACCCACATTTGATCCTCCGGGTATAGTTCCATACTGTACTGAACTAGAACTAGATCCCCTGAAAGGGATTGAAACAGGTAGTCTGTTTTTACCAATAGACCTGCAAACTTCTATCTCGTAGTTCTGACTTTGTGCTACATTTTCTGCCAGTTCTATCTGGTGATGCTGACTTTGTGATACTCCTGCTTGGGAATGATCCCCTTCTGACATAAGCCCAAACTCATGAAAAGGTAAAGAAACTACTTTCTTGGGTACATGTGGCCCACCTATGCTCACATGTTGAGCAGCATATCCTGATTTTCCATCAATTTGAGACCTGGAAAGATGACTGTTGCTGATGGGAACATCTTCCTTTTGAGATAATAAATTTTCATTCGTTTGGCTGAAGTTGGAATTGAGAAATTGTTTCCTTTCTGATGCTGTATTTCTCAAGTACGGGAAAGGTGTAGTTAAATTATCCTGATTTACAGAAGATCCTGGTAACTTGTGAAACGATTTTCCTGACAATGAATCACACTGCACTGTTTTAGCATCAGAAGATTTTACATTTTCTGAGTTCATCTTTGGCCTATCATTTGTTAAACTCATTCTCATGGTTTCAATTGAGACTTCCTCAGTAGGATGAGCAGTGCTGGATGCCACCTCTAACTTCCCATGTCCATGCCTCCATGCATTCCTGGACTCAGAAATATCACTCAGGTCCACATCTGAACCTAAAATTCTGGCTTTCTTAGATTTTAAAATTTGAATCGCTTGTTGCCCTTGTTTAGCGTTTTGAACCTCCTTTCTCTCATTGGAATGAGATTCATGAACCTGTGAAGTTGGATTAAAGCTAGAGTGCTTCCAATGCATCATCCATGGTGACTCGTAAGGATGTGTAGATCCAGTAGCTTTTTGATCAATGAACACATGTTTCAAATAAGCACGGTCAGACATGATACTGTTGAAATTTTTGAAGTTGTCCAGAGGAACTCACACCATCAAATTCCCATAGTTCAGCATAGAACATGACAGTGGAGGTTTAGATTCCACAGAGATCACTCAGCAGTCGGCCCATTGTTTCTTCCATGGTGTACAGGTGAGCACAAATATCCTGAACAATGTTTTCCACATGAATTATGAAGCAGCATGAAGAAAGAAGAGTAAATCAGACCCTTGAAAATTCTGAAAACTATAACAACATTGAAAGCACAAATTTGTCAAAGATGATGTGAATCTGATGTTGCAAACCACCAATTAAAGTTCATAAAGGTAAGTTTTCTTGGCCACAAGCTACAGAAAGTATAAACTTTAATATGACCCTACATCTTCCAAGGTAGGACATTTTGATGTTTTGGGGTCAAAATCCAAATACCTGTTGTCACATGTTCCAAAGAACTACTTCTAAATGTTTGATAAAAAAAATATCAGTGCAATATATCCATACATAAGTAGGTACACATACATATCACACATACACATACAACACAAAAAATAAAAAAGAGAACGAGAATGATCAACTAAAAGCTCTTTGTACTTTGTTTCTGTGGATGTTTCATAAACTGAATATTTGACGTGATATTCGAAGGCGGTGATCATGCATATAATTTCTAGCTTATCTGGATGACCAATCCATGTCATTGTTCTAGTAAGTAGGTACACATGCATATCACATATACACATACAACATAAAAAAGAAAAAAGAAAAAAGAAAAAAGAAAACGAGAATGATCAACTAAAAGCTCTTTGTACTTTGTTGCTGTGGATGTTTCATAAACTGAATATTTGACATGATATTCAAAGGTGGTGATCAAGCATATAATTTCAAGCTTAGCTGGATGACCAATCCATGTCATTGTTCTAGCTGTCAATTTTGTCCAATAGTCCATTGCTTTTATAGAAGGAATGTTCAGTTTTCTGCCATTTCAGTGTTATATCTCACAAAGATGCAGCAAGAGTTAACAAGTTAAACTTTTCTAAAACACAGCATAACAAAGAACATGAGAAGAACAACAGAAGAAGGCAAGCAAAGCATGACTGGAAACGTTACAAGATTATGTACATAATGTTAACATATTTGTAAAATTCAGATATCTGTAATCTGCATTCATGTAATCCATTCAAGTAGAGAGTTTTGTTAATGTTAAAACCCCACCGCAACAATCGCACCCAAATTTTGTCTAAAACAGAGCACAACAAAGAACATGATTAGAAAATAGATAAAGGAAAAGGAAAACATTAATAAATATGAGTAGAGAGTTTTATTATAGTTAAACCTCCACATCAAAAGCCACACCCACTAGTCATCCTCTCATCCTATCTATCTGAAGCTTACATAATATAACTATCGTGTGTTATTCATGTAAGAAGAGGGTTTTGTTACAGTTGAAACCCCAACAAAATCCAGACCCTATTTGATTGGGGATGCTTCTCAACATGTTTAATTGAAGGGGGGAAAAAATGGTAAAAAGAGGTCTGGAAGGAAAGAACCGACAGAAACAGAATTAATGACTGAAAAGGTGCAAAATTAAGTGGAAATAGTCAGGGATGGTCAGTATAATTTCTTTTTGGGTCATTGTGGGAAGAGAAAAGTCCTGCAGTTCTTCTCTAAACACAATAGATATGAACATTACATCCTTTTTCAGAGAGGTCTTCTGGACGCCTAAACTTGGCAAACAAGAAGGCTAGGGTCCTTAAGTTCACATACACTTGTGTTTCAGTTTGACAAAGAAGAAGTGAGGATGGCACCAAAAAGATCAAGAAACCAGGCTAATTGATACAGAGATTGATTTGGGATAATGGTCTTTATCCAAGTAATAGGAACAGAGAGAAAATGCAACTTAGCCTCTCAAGTTAATATCATTAAGAGATGCATCCAATGAAGCAACAAGTGTCTCATGGTTAAGAATCCGAGAATTGAAAGGTTGAGATGAGACCAAGAAGAGACTTAATCAATGGAAATGGTAGTTTTACAATTTCATCAAGTACTTGAAAATTTTGCAATTCAATATTTGAACCAGAGTTTGAATTCAGATCCACGAAAAAGTCAAATTAAATCAGCTGGGAGCTCAAGTTCGATGTCAATCAGTGAGCAGATGAGAGACGGTAAAATGAGTGATAGAAAACATTTGGCAAAGACAAAGATATCCATGCAAAATAAAGAACCTCTTCTACCACAGTTCTTCCTAGCTTCATTCTTTCTCTCCTCGGCACCTATTTGCAAGAACAAAGCTCCCGTTTCAACATAATTGAGAAAAATCTAAGATATCATTTAAAAGATCGGGAAGAAGCAAGTGAAGAAACAGGATGCTCAGACTTCTAGTTCACCAGAACTTGCAGAAATCAAGGATTAAAAAAGAAGTTTAAAATTTGACAAATATAACTTCAAGAATTTGTTTTCATCAGCAATACCAGCAATGGTTTGTCCCATTTATAACAGAAATAAAAACAAGATTGCAAAGCAAGAAAATAAGCATAAAAGCAGGGGGAGCAAGTAAAAAATCAATATCTTATAATCCGAGCTTTATAAAAAATAAAAGCTTGCGTTCAAGAACTCTCAGGTTAAAAATAACTATGAACTCCAAACCCAGAAAACAAAGGGAGAATGCTTTTGTGTTTGTGCCTGTAAGACAGAAAGAGAGCACTCTGAAGAGGTATTTGGCGCAAACAAGCAGGACAAAATGATTTTATTCAGAAAAATAATAAGAAGAAACAATTCATCAGTGTCCAACTCATATAGACATCCTATTTTTCCTATATGAACCACGAGGAGACTTAAAATTCAGCAAGAGAAAGACAAAACCATCAACCATAATAGTCAAATGAAGAAGGGGACTCGAAGAAAAGAAAAGGGATGGCGCTCTGTTCTTTAACATATCATTGACACTAAAAAAATGACCTAATCGAGCTCCAACAATAGCATTTGAGACAGAAACTAACCAGAAAAGATAAACAGGATCAAAGTAGAAGTCAGCCATCCATTTCAAACATCTAAATAAAACCTGACAAGAAATAAGGAAACAAAAGAAAAGCAATCAAGATTATTACTACAGGTCTTCGTTCTTATAGTATGCTCACCACCCAAAAACAACAACAAAAATGTAAATACAAAAAATTTGGAACTTGTAACTAGCATTACAAGGAGAATTAAAGAAAACAACGCAATTTAGGAGAATCAACTTTCACTTCTTCGAAACCATTTCATCTTTCAGAAGCGCAGAGAGAGAGAGAGAGAGAGAGAGAGAGAGAGAGAGAGAGAGAGAGAGAGATGGATGAAAACACGCAATTGAGGAGAATCAATCAAAGAAATACCACTTATTTACCGGAATTTATCATCTTTTCAAATCCAAGGATCATCGAACAACAGGAAGTGAAGAAATTCAGCTCAAATTCCATCAGGCATCAAACAAACCAAAAGAAGACAAAAAACGAGAGAAAACGAAGTAATAACATCTGCGCACTGAATCGCATGAAAATCCGATAAATCTGTTCGTAATCTTACCGGCTCTCATCCAAATCCAGCAACAGAAAGCATCAAAATTGAACCAAAAACAGAGAATTCGGATCCCGAACAAGCCAGTAAATACAAGAAGAAAGAGGAACTGTCGGTTGATTTATCAAAAGCTCCAAAATTTCCACCATCCGACCGACTTTTAAAGATAAGAAAGGACAGAAAATCGAGAAAAGACGACAAAAATCCAGGAAGCAACAGCATGAAAAGCAAACAAACAACAGAGAATCACGTGATTCTCGCACCTAAATCGTACAAATTTCTCTGTATTTCTTCTTCTTACCTCAATTTTTCCAACTCCAGAAAGCAACTGTCCACGTCGCGGTCGAATTGTGACAGAGAGAGAGAGACGGAGAAATATTTGAGAGGCGATTTTCTGGCCAGGGATCTTGGGGGGCTTATAAAGGAATCGGAATAGGATGAGAGAGAGAGATAGAGAGAGAGAGGGAGGGAGCGCCAACGAGGGTTTAAAGGCGACGCTTTCCTTCGGCCACGTCATCAACCGTTGGAGTTCTAGACAGAGAAACGAGCAGAAAATGAGTCGGACGGGTGCGGCCGCCGCTTGCTGCTCCTCTCTCTCCCTCTCTATCTCTAGAAGAGGAAATATTTTCTCTCACTAGAAACCATTTGCAGGTATTGGCACAGCTCTGTCGGGCTTGGGAATTTCCGTTTGATTGATGTACGATGAATGCAGGTGCTGTTCTGCTAGTGGCAGCAGTGCAAGTGGGGCCAGCTTGCTTATGATCGAGACCCTTGATTTACACGGCTTGATAAGGATGATTGTTATCTAAGCCGTTGATTATGGAGGCTTTGCAGCGAAGATGGCTTCTTTTCAGTTAAAGAAAGGTGAAGACGTGGACTATCGTCATTCCATAATTGGGCCCAGTAATTAAATCAACGCGCATATTTAACACATTTTAATTGGGATTAGGGAAGGCACTTGACGCTAATCATACAGATTACAGCCGACAATTTCATTGATGAGCTTACATTCCTAAACATTACCACTAAAAAAATATGTTTTTTATTTATTCTTATGAACAGTTATTTGAACGAAGGAAAGCCTTCGCGCAATTGCAGAGTTGTCATCGTGTGACCTTAAAGTCAGGGGTTCAAGACATAAAAATAGCCTCTTACAAAATGCAAGGTAAAACTGTATACTATTGACCTTTGTGGTCCGTCTCTTCTCTGGACTCCACATATGCATGAACTTTTGCACTGGGGCTGTCTGTTTGTTTTACAGTTATTTGAATAGTGTTTTTAACCATCAAGTCTTCGGGACCAATAGCACATCTTTGAGATTCCACACTCATCAAATCTACAATTTTTAGAGCTATTAGTTGACAAATGTCGGAGAAATTAGAGGAATGGGTCTGATCAACCAAAGGTGTGGCCTCCATGATATCAAGTGGGTGAGCTGTTTACAACTTCTGTCTTATCTTGCTCGGCCGTACCATTTCTCTTGTTTAATAAGCACATTCAGATCGTAATTAGGGACCACATTTATAGCTAACCATAAAGCCAACAATTTCATTGATAGTTAGCCTAATCATTTCTACACTACAACCTTCTAAGCAAAGTGGCACAAGGAGAAGTCTCTCGCCTAGGTGACCAGAGTTCGAGACTATGAGAAGGTGCGTGTCTATTATTCAGAAAATAAAAAAATTTAAATTCAAATTTTTATAGTTCACAAAAATGTATATTTAAACAAAAAATTCTTATCCTGCTAATCCAACCATGTTAATGTTCTACAAGGAACCGGCACGTTTGCTGCAGTTGGATGAGCTCTCTTGGCATCCCTTGTCATTCCAAAGACAAACCCACTAGCCACGCTAATCATGCTGGCCCATCACTGTATGGAAGGTTTCTTCTCCAGCAGACCAACTGGTACTTGGTTTGCTGACTCTTTGGGAGGGAGGACTATGAGCAGCTCCTTCCTATTGTCAGCAACCCAAACCTCCACAAGTCCGTGCAGATTCCATGCATTTTCTGCCCAGAACTTGATATTGTTCTTATTCCACCCCTCTTCAATGTGTCGTCCAATAATAGTGTGATGATTCTGGGTCTGTCTTCGTTCCAATCAGTATCTCTTTATATGTTCCGAAACCTGCAAACCTTCCTTTGATGTTGAGTGTTCCTTTTGGGTCGTTTGAGTTTTAGCTGCCTTTTTTGTGAGATAAAGTCTCCTCTGAGATCATTGAAGACTTCTGGGGTTTCTTTGATATGCCAGTGTGAGTCCTCTGCGTGTGAGGTTTAAATCTCCCTCACCTTAGGGTTTTGTGCCGGCACAGGAGGGACTGTTCTATCAAATTTTGGCCACACCTTTCGACATCTCCAACACACTATCCTTCTTTTGAAGTTAAAAAGGCCACCAATGCGACAGATCCAATATGTTATTGTGACTGATTCCCTGATCTTCCTAGCTTTCTCCAGGCTTTTTTCTCTCTTCGACTTCATCCTCTCCCAGTTGAAACCCTGGCTCGTCTTGTCTCTTTGTCCTTTCGCTTGTCTTTCGTTGCCCACGTTGATGTCTGCATCTTCTATCCTCACCCATGTTCTCCTGGTTCGTGGATATCCTGCTTGGTTAGACTTCTACTAGATGATCCAAACCACCACATTGATGCACATTTTTGTTTGGTGATGTGAAGCCTGTTTTGATGCTTCTTGTAATCCACTGGACTCTGCAAATTAGACAAATTAGGTTTCATTCATCGTCGTCATTTTGGAAAAGACATTACGTTTGGTGCATGGAAGATATGTGCCATTCATCTTGTTCACTGAGTATTGACAGGCAATTCCGAAAAATATCCCCATTGGATGATCGTATCCCATATTACTTTGGATGAAGAATCATTTTAAAAACTAAAAATATAAATAGTAAGAGTCGCTAGATTGGCATGATTTTTCACATGTAGGGAAGAATAACAAGGTGAATATATGGAGTAGATCTTTTAAAAAATATGCCCATTGAGCCTCTCATTAAAGCTCCTAAAATGAAACCTTAGTTTATCATTCCTTTGTCTAGATAATAAAATGAGGAAAAATGCTATTAGGATTGAGTTTCTGGACTGACTCCAAGACCTAGCCTTGCCTTTGAATGATCTGAACGTTCCATCCTGTTTGCTAGACACTAAAATTCATGAACTTAAGGATGATTTAGCTATGAATTTTTAGTTGAAAATCTAAATACTAGTAACTAGAAGCATCTAATGGGTGCGATCTATTGGCAACCTAACAAGATGATTGTGTCAAATCATACACAGGTAAAGCTGAGTTCTTGTGTTGTTCTTGCCCGTATAGATCACTGTATACATTTAGAACTTCTAGAAAGTACATGAGCAGGCCAGATGGTTGGATATCTAAACCATTCATCTTATGAGCCGAAATGCCATATATACTCTGCGCATCTTTCTTGGTTGAATGATGTTAACTCTCATCTTTCTGTCCCTTTGAACTTTATGGGGTGTCCACTTTCCACAGTAACAATAGTGGCCAGGATCCTCCAATAAAAATGATTTGTAAATTTGGCTCCCCAGATGATCGTTAAGGATCACCAAAAGATTGGGTTCCACATATGCTTCAACTTAGACTAGAATTGAGATGAGTCTAGTTAACTCAGAAAAACTCAAATGAAATTTTTAGATTTTATTAATATTGGATTTTTTTATTATAAAATTTCCTTTTTATATGCGCAATGACTAGGCAAGTTGGTTAAGACATTATTTTATTGTTTGGAGGTATTATGATAAAATCACAGCAATATATATATATATATATATATATATATATATATATATATATATATATTGTTGTGTAGCAAATAGACTCATCAAGTGACTTCATTTGTTATCGAGTTAACGAACTCACACGAGTTTTCCTAGTCAACTCGTGAGTTTTGAAACTACGATGGCCTGAAAATTGAGCCCCACATTACTTCAATGCATCACCTGTTGCACTGATCTTGCCACAAGCCATATAAAAACCTCGTCCGAGGATCCGCTTGCCACTACAAGCGTTGGCGACCAAGTAAAATATGGTGCTGTTTGGCTCTCTTCACTCCACGACGTGCATGTTCTATCTCAACCTCACTTGAAAGCAACGTTTCGTCTCTGCCTAAACACCGCCAGTGAATCTTCTCTCTCTCATGAAGAGAAGACATGGTGAGTGGAACCTCAGCAGTCAAAATCCTTCATACACATGTACAGTCTTAATTGATTTGGTTGGTTTACAGTACTATGCATGTGCGATCGTTGGAACATCTTCATTGGATCTACAGTAATAATCCTAAACTCAGTCAACCACTTATTCTCTCCACTTCATAATCCATTGAACTTAACTCCTCAGTGTTTGCAATCAATGGCTCTCGTTGCATCCACGTTTACATGGGTATTATCCAGAGAACTTGGAACCAATGAACTCCTTTAGTAGGAGCACATGGCAATACAGTTGTTACAGACAATGACTCTCTCTCCCTCTCGCTCAAACAAGTGAAAGCAACGCAAGTTGTAGCAAAAATAGCGCCGTAATCATTGATGAGTAGACAAGTTGGTGACAGTTTTTGGTGATCCAAAACCCAACATCCCATGAACATAAACTCTCTCTCTCTCTCTCTGGTTCTGAATATTCTGGAATAATTCTCATAACAAGTAGGATAAGCAGTGGAGACTTTGTACGAGATGACAGACTGGGAAGAATATCAGAACCTGCCTTTTTCCTTTCACATGTCTTGAAGCTGAATTCACGTGAATGGCAACCATGTGGCACGTGGGAGGGAGCCACATGACAAACAAGTGTTGGCCAAAGTCATTACCCAAGCTCAATTTTTAAGGTGTTAGGTTTCGCAAAAATAACTTGTCAAGAATTTGATATAGAATATTTGGAGCTTCATGTTCATGTTGTGGAAGTACTAATTTGTAGGAGAGGCAAAAATAGGACACAATACGATAACATGACTCTAACTTGACATGAATTTAGCGGATTAGAGTTAAACTTATCGTGTTCTTGTCATTTTCGGGTATGCCAAAAATCATGTCTTGTTCGGGTCAACCAATGTTAACCTGTCATGTTGATCCATTTGACTCATAACTTCTTAAGCTATCGTGTTAACCCATTTGACTTGCTATTTGTTAATTTATCATGTTGAAAACCATCCTATATTATATCTAAATATAAGACGATTTTTGATAAACCATCATATATTACTATAAGAATATAGTACGGTTATTAAAAACCGTCTTATATTATATATAATATAAGATGTTTTTTTTTCTTCCAAAAATTATCTTATATCATATAACAAAATCGTCTTATATTCTTATAGCAATAGAGGATGGTTAGACAATTTTTTAAAAACCCTATAAGATGGTTTTTGAAAAATAGCCCTATATTTTTTTATAGAAATAATATAGGACGGTTTTTCAAAAACTATCTTATATTAGTTATAATATAAGATGTTTTTTAAATAACCGTCCTATATGATATATCTTTCTAATCATGTTACACGAGTCATGTCGTGTCAACTCTTTTAATAATCAAATTGTGTTCATGTCACAAGTTTTTGACACAATTATTAATCTGGTCATGTTTGTGTCAACCCATATACTCTAACGAGTCAATTTCGACATGACTCGCAATCACGATTTGCCTCCCCCTACTAACTTGAATGTGAAACAAGAATAAATGATGATGTATGGTAAGACTATACGAGCGACTTGAGAGAAGAAGTGCGGTAGAGTTTGGATAGAGAGGTCACACTGTAGCTCAAAATTTGTTGCTCTTGCTATCTCAAACACTCCATCAATGATGCATCCAACATTAACATGAGATCGACATGGCCAGTAGTTTTTCCCATGTATAATTACTAATCCCGATATACAAGTATACATGTGACTAGCAAGAACCACATGTAGTGCATGTTATGTACCATACTATTAGGCCAAACACGAAGTTAGGAGTTCGAAAAACAGAAAGAAAAGTAATGAACACCAGACAAACAAACGCACACACAGAGACTAGATGTACGTGCTTTGGTTGTAAGCCTATGTCCATGGTCGAAAACTAGATAAAAGGGCAGCTACAGTGCACGAAGTTCTCATTTATGTGTGGTTCGGTAAAAGGATGGACCACAAGGATCTAAAGTACACAGCCTTACTTTGCATTTTGCAAGAGGCTGTTTCCACACCTTGAACCCATGACCTCAAAGTCACATGACCAAAAACTGGATAAAAGCTGACCACGAAAATTTTGAAACTACGTACAACAAAGTCCCAAATCCTATACCAATGCTCAAAATGCATTTTTCCAGCCGTAAACTCTCTCTGTATATGAGGGCTACAACATAAAAGGAAAACTCATGAAATTTAGCCACTAATCCTTGGATCGAGGATGGTGTGGTGCTGTTGAATCCTGGTCAGGCCCTAGGTAGTCTTTTCTAGAATTCGAGACAACTCAATATATACATCTGTTACAAATCGTTCCAAGTACTTGCCCTTTTACGGTAAAGCCTAGATGAGTAATGGGTGATCGGTTCTTTTGATTATATATAGAATATAATAATGTATGTACGAGTGCATTAAGAGAGAGAGAGAGAGAGAGTAATTGTTAGATTACATTCATCCTAAAAGAAGTGGATTTACTAACATTTATTATATAAGCTTAAGCTGATAGTAAGTGCACCAACTATATTTATATGTCTAATATACTCTTACTCAAACCTAAGCTCAGGTGCATCGACTTTGTGTTGGAAATTAATATGAAAAAGTCTTAGGGTTCGAACTTACGATCACACAATCAATAAGGGGTTATATGATATTAGAGCTTAAGTTGATAGGAAGTAAGCCAAAAATACTTATATCCCAAATTTAAGGACTTGTATTCAAATTGGGTCCACCTATGTCATAGAATTTGCTCTATAGAAGGGAGCCTTTGCACAGCGTTAGAGTTGTGTTGTGTGACCTTGCGGTCACTGGTTCAAGGCGTGGAAACAGCCTCTTGTAAAAATACAAGGTAAGGTTATGTACTAAAGACCTTGTAGTTTGACCCTTCCCTGGACTCTGCATATACTAGAGCTTCAAGCATTAAGCAGCCCTTTTTTCAGATTCTAAGTGAGAAATTTTTTTAGTTCCATTTCTATTGTTATCTTGGGCAGAGTCCAAGATTCAACAAAACAAAACGGTTTCATGAACATCAAATTAGTTTTCATATTTGATGTTATCTTGTGAGACTCCAAGATTCAACAATGCAAAACGGTTTCATAAACATCAAACTAGTTTCCTTGTAGAAAAGTCTTGCATAGAGCATAATTAATCAAGTTAAGAAGAAAGTAAATGCACCCACTATTCCAAAGGGGACAATCTACAAACAAAGGCCACCTGGCCAAACCAAGGATATATATACCCAAAGTTGAGAAGTAAAGTGTATGCTTAATGCCATTCCTCACAAAGAACAAGATATTAGAGTCTAAACTCAATAGGCAGAGATAAGCATATATGGGCTCAAATGCATGGTATGGCTCAAGCTGCGAGTGTGGAGTATGATTGGTTTGATCCTATGATACACATATTGAATTATATTGAGCTAGGAACAAGGGGGGGGCTAGTTGGGTGGAGCCCCAGGTGCAGCAATGCACCCTTGTTGGTGACTCAAGTGTAGATCTCCATCCCTCACCCACAAGAAAGAAAGGTAGACAATTCTTATTTTGTAATACGATGGGCAATTGTGGTCTCATACATACATACATACATACATACATACATACATACATACATACATACATACATACATACATACATACATACATACATACATATGTTGCATGACTGTAATATTCTAAAGAGTGGAGAAATCTTATATATCTTGTGGACTTTTTTTTAATCTTTTTGCATCTTTATAATAGCTTAAGCATCCAACAATAAGGAAACAAGAGTCCTCTAAGAGTATACCCTTGAGAGGAGTGCAAAGAGTACACGCCCATTTTCTTGTGCATTGTAAAGCATTTCTTGTTGATCGAACCCATTTATCATGTTAGAAAACACTTAGACCAGTTTCATGTCCATTGGATGTATTTAGCTTATTTTATTAGGTTAAAAATTATGATCATCCACTTAACTATTTATTCAAAAACACAAAATAAGTTGTTAGCATTGTCCAAAGGGATTGATTTATTGTTTGTTATTATGAATATGATGAATGGATTAAGATCTAAAAAAAGTTTTACATGCGCATGCTCCTTATAATCCTCTTGACCGAATTCTTTGTACACTCATAAAGAAAAAAGCAACAAAGAGCTCATGGATCCTTTAGTGGTATTATGGATGATTAGCACACGTAGGGGAGTAAGAAGGCCCTCTCCTATGGCAGACTGGCCCCTTGACGTTTCTACTTCTTGGGACTAGGTCATGTCAGCTTTTGATTTTTTATTTCAGGCTCAACTATAATATAAATGGGCTTTGGCCCTCGCAGTGATTCAATAGGCAATCCAGATCAATCAACTTAAACGGGTCAAAGGCTGAACTGGGCTGATGTAAAAACCCAGACCCAAGTGGACAGACTATTAGCCAAGCCAGGGCCCAGCCAACATTTTGACACAAAGGGCTGTGTGGCTCGGGAAACAGCTAGCCTATCCCTTATTGTTTCATGTTTTACAAGGAAAAGAGTACAAAAAACTGCAAAAGAGTTTTGGTAATTAGGATTATCTAGCCTAAATAATGAGATTCTGCAGCCTGCTCGGTCACAGTAAGACTTATAGATGGGCCTGTAAGTAGAGCAGTCCATGGAAATATGTGATACTAAAAGCCCATCCTTGCATTTTGCTTTTCACGAATGTTAGACCGAAGACCCTAAATAGACCTTAGTAGAAGTGCCCCCACAATTGCCATGAAAGTGGCCCATCTTTGGATCCGAACCGTTCATCTCATTTTTCGAGCTTTGAATATAAATAGTAAAAAAAAGAATCATGATTATTGTATAATTCTAGAATCTTAAGAACTACGTTTTTATGAGTTGGCTTTAGACTGTTACTTATACGAAGCTTTCCAACCATCCATTTTATGTGATATAAATATCATTTTTTGTCAAATGCTAGAGCTATTCAATCTGCAAATACTGTTTGAAATACTAGCTATCCAAAGCCAGAGTAATAGATGAATGGGTGGCATCATCCAAATGTTAGAGAATATGCCACAACACTGTCAAAAGGAACTGATCCACACCAAAAACATGCATTGTGAGACCTTTAGGAGGACATAAGGCGTCCAAGAAAGCCAATTGCTATGCAAAAAGAGAAAACTACCCCAGCTTAAGGAAATTTTATTGGCTGATCAAACCTAGGATATCAACGGCTGAAATTTCTTTGCATCAGAGCAAGTATCACTGCTTGGCGTGGACCCATATAGTGAAAACTGTCTTTCCATGTCTCACTTCAGCTGGGTAGATGCTTAGCCGGCCTAGATTAGAGAAGAACGGGAAGAAGAGTTGTTAAAAGGACGTTACTCTGCTAGTCAGCAGTATTTGTGGAGTAGGATTATAGAGCGGTCGATGCAGTCGACTGGTTGGTGACGTCCACATGAGAAGGGTAGGCTGAGATCGAGGTTTGGCTGCAAGAATATTTGATGACTTGTGTCTACCAACTCCTCGAGTCTTGGGCAATTCACTGCAGGTCCATCTACTTGAGTGCCTAGCTTTGAGGCCTTGACTCACCGTTGAGATGCTAAGAGCTCCCATTAGACTTGGTGGTTTTATGGAGGACAGGCAAGTGAAACTCGATTTAAGTTTTTTCTTCTTTTTTTTCTTTTTTTTGGATTAAGGGTAGACAATATATTAATGCATACTTTTAGCCTTTGAATACAGAAGTTTATATGATGGATGTGCATTTTTCACTGGACAGCAATGAAATATACCTTCAAATATTTCAGAAAAACCAAATGTTATTGTTTGGTTTATGGTGGCAGTTGATCTCTGTCCAAAATATACATATTTTGATTTTAGTCAGATGTAGGTGATAGAGTTGTCATCATGTGACCATGAGGTCATAGTTTCAAGATGTGAAAATAGCCTCTTGCAAAAAGCAAGGTAAGGCTGCATCCTATTGACCCTTGTGGTCGTCCTTTCTCTGTACTCCACATGTACAGGAGCTTTGTGCACTGGGGCTGCCCTTTGTGGTAGCACCCTTCGTCATGTCAAGCACGCCTCCTGGCATGAACACTGCCCTCGCATTAATCACAGGTAAATCTTGTTGCAAAATCAATTAAACAGAGTTCAACGATTCATGAACCATCTTGGAATGATCTACAGTTGATATATCTGAGAAGGCACACAGTAATTCACTGATTTTTATTGCCTTAACAAGCTTCTTTAAATGTATTATCACGAAGGGAAGCCTTGGTGCAATGGTAAAATTGTCATCATGTGACCTTGAGGTCATAGGTTCAAGGCGTGAAAACAGCCTATTGCAAAAATGTAAGGTGAGGCTGCGTACTATAGACCCTTGTGTTCCGCTTCTTTCTTAAACCCTGCAAAGGTGGAAGCTTTGCGCACCGGAGCTGCCCTTTTAAAATGTGTTGTCATCAAGAGGAACGATCTCGCGAAAATGCTGAAGCAGAAATATCCTGAATATGATGTCCCTACTAAGTAAGTACCTCTTCATCTAATACAGTTCCTTCAATCCACCTTATAGATCAATGTGTTTGATCCGTAGGATTTTCAATGCTGTAAGTCTAAAAGTGAATCTGATGCAGTATTAGCACTTTAATTACCGATCACCAGTTAATAACTCGTACAAAACTCATCTGCAGGTTTGAAGGTATCGACGAGTCAATCAAGCCCTTTCCGTTCATTTCAAAGAAACTTAAGGATCTGGGATTCAAATTCCAATACAGTAGGGAGGATATGTTCGATGGGGCCATTCGATCGTGCAGAGGCAAGCACCTGATACGTCTTAAATCAGAGGTAAAAGCAAGCATCCATGAGAAGCACGGAGCAGAGGCACCAGTGATAGCAGCATAAAATGATCTGATCGAGGGCCTACATCCGTCTCTCTGTGAAGTGTTTTATTGGGTTTGTTGTTGGTTCAGTGAGGTTTGCTATCGAGCTCCAAGCGAATCATAACATGATCTCTTTGTTAGCTTTTCAAGTTAAGTTGTTGTCTAAGAATAACAAATACAAACGGCTTGGTGGTATTGCTTTGCTTGATTCGATTGCACTTAAATGATTAGCCAGCTTACATAGGCCTAGCTTGTCATGGAGGCAACAGTTGATCATGGGCTGAAAATGGTACTTCTCAAGAGTAAATGATCAGACCCTTAAAACCCACTTGTTTTTATCAAACAGTTATGATCATCTGGGGTCCGAGTGTCCCATTCAATCCAATGGTAGTACACCAAATCAGAAACCCACAAGTGCAAAGCTAGATGAGAAGAGGTTGAAGGGAAATGCCACGCTCTAAGCTCCTCCAGTATGTTACGCTCACGAGCTAGACTGTCTGCTTCCTGGTTAGAGCACCTGAGAGAGAGAAATCCGTGCTGTTTACAGTAGTTTTCATTTTGTTGCCAGCATTCCAGATTTTCCTAAGAAGGAGAGGCTTGGCGTAACAGTAGTCTCTTGAAAAATGCAAATAAGGTTGCGTACTATTGACCCTTGTGATCTGCCCCTTCCTCACACCCCAGATACATGGAGCTTCATATACCAGGGCTTCCCTCTTTATTCCAGATTTTTCAAAGGAGTGGCATCTGCCAGTTAATAGCGTTTTTGGAGTCCACCTCAGTAATGAGTGGTAGCAGCTTGGATGAGAGCAAATGTCAATGCCAGCAGCTACAACCTGGTTCAGAAGGGTCACATAAGCCCAAGGGGCCTGCAAAATCAAACACAAAATATCCTTCTGAATCTTTCATAATGCCTCCAAACACCACTGGATTACCATAGCATTCCCCAAAGATAATTAGTTTAATTGCATTAAGGGGAGGAGACGCTCAGAAGTATGCTTCTCTTTCATTTTATTGTCTTGGGTAATATTCTGCCTCTCTCTCACCATGGTGTCCATTGATTACGATGAGAAGAGCTCGAGATTTGAAGTCCCCGAATCTGCTCGTCTGATAAAATTCATTGAGGATATGCTGAGGTCTACTACTAGTGGAAGCGTGTTGAATTCCTTTCAATCCGGAGAGCCCACACTGCAGAGGCAGAGCAAAGCTTCCAAAGAGCTTTGGCCTTATGGTTGAGTTTCACTCCCGCCTACTGATTGCACATTTCTTCCATTGTGAGTGGCAATATCCATCCATTGTCAAAATTTTGAAATATGCACTACCATAGCTTTTGAGCAAAAGCACCGGTGCAAAAGACTTTGAATAAGTGGATAAGTTGCAACTTTTTTATCTCCCAAATTGTTTCAAAAATAAACCAGAAGTTTCTACATTTGTTGAATTCTAGGAAGATGTACCAAATTAAATATGACTTTGTAAAATTAAACTCAAGCTTGATGAATAATTTATCACGTTCACAAATATTTTGTAGAGATAGTAAAAATGTAAATTAAGCAATTAAATTTGTTCTTTTTTCTAAAATATTTTTTGAATTTTATGACTTTTTTCCTTTCTAACTTATTCCCAAATCCAAACTTTGTAACTATGAGTAGACAATGGAGCAACACATGATCCCTAGCATAGTTAAAAAAAAGTTTGCATAATTGAATTTTTTGAAAAAACTTAGACCTTTTAATCTCCTACTTTTTTTCAAATATTTTGTAAGTTTTTACATTATTTTCAATTCTGGGCAAATTTACCAAATTAGGCATAAATTTATGAAATTAAACTTAAATTTAAGGAGTAATTCATCAATATCTCAAATATTAAATTCATATTCTTGTAATTCTTTTTCCCTAGTTGTATTCAAAAGTTATAAGTATAGTATCTAATGTCATTTGTCATGTATCATAGATAACAAATTAAGGATCCTTCTTTGCCTCAAGATTTAAGATTGTCAAAAGTATTTTCTCATGCGCCATACTTCGAGCATGGACGATGACTCTTACTGGAGATGGGGTCTTCCAAATTGTGTTAGCAAACTCCTAATGCTCTTCTCTTGTAGTAAGAGAGAATATTGTCATGGGGTTGCAATTTCCTTTGTTCAATCTATGTGGCTTGTGTGTGTGTGTGTGTGTGTTTCAACTAAGTGAGCCTCCCCCATTTATAGGTTTCGAGAGGAGTAAGCAATGATCTAAATTATGTACAAATGTCAATCATCTAACAATGTTGGATTAATTCAATTAAACCCATGGTTAGCACATACATCAAATGCAAGAGACAAGAGAAATTATATAAATTCATTCCATATATCCGATTAATGATGTTAAATATATGTGAGGAACTTTATACAGCCTCGACGTTCATCTCAAAATGGATATATATATAGTTACTAGCAATGTAGTTCTTCCATTTTTGTCAACTTTCACTAGTTCCTTGCAACGCATGCTTCTTCTTGTCATAGAAAATGTCAAAGGCAGACTACATGATAGAAATAAACATGTTATTCTATATGAAAATAACAAAGTAAGGTATCTTGGTTTCCTATAATCATGTAACAAAGCATTTATATACCTTCACCATTTTCATATTGAATCTTTGAAATGCAAGTGATACATGCCTCTAATCATCAGCAGTAATAGGCATCATATTTCTTACCATGCAGCAAACAAAACTTACATAGTTGGCCACATGGTCACCTATTTATTGTTCCTTAGTGTTATACTCTATAATATCTTTTATTTCTTTTGATTTTCTCTTAATCCTATTTTAGATTGTTGTTCGCCCTCTGTCTTTTCTCTTATGAGTGCTATTCATGCTAGGTTGGTCTTGATGTAAAAAAATGCCATTACGTTTTGACAGATATGTAAAAAAATTAACATTTTTTAAAATTTGCATTTTTACTATTAAGTTTTATAAGTCTTTGCAAAAATATCATTCTGTTAGTTTTTTATTTTCCTTTCCCATTAATTTTATTTTAGAGTTATGATATTATCCTTCTCTGCATCATAGAAGAAGACGATAGACATTATCCTTCTCTGCTATCATAGAGGAAGACGATAGACTACAGTGGCTACGACAGACCTTTAATAGGAGTCATGATTTTGGTGCATTGGGGGGTGGGTAGTTGTGACGGGTTAAATCTAGGCCTAACATCTCAAATCATAGGAGTCATGATTTTGGTGCATTGCGGGGTGGGTAGTTGTGACAGGGGGCTCTCAGCGGGATGGTGGTGCTGGTTATCGGCTGATGGGGATTCGGGGGCTGAATTTTTTTTGGCAAAATTACAAAAAATGTAATAGTATTTTTACAAAAATTCCTTTAAATTAAATCATAATGTAGCCCATATTGCCACTTCACTTTTTTTTATATTATTGTTTTAAAAGTTGACTTTATTTGATAACGAGAGAAGTGGTAACAAGAGCATAAAGAAAGCAGGCTATTTGTATTGATTTTATTGTAAGAGTCACAATATGTCGGAGACTTTTTCCCAAAGTTTTCTTGCACATCATATATACGTGCTTTGATGGAAGTATACATAGAGATAAAAATTTCATTGGAAAACCACTAGTCCTGCAAAAGAAATTGGTGATTAGGGTTTCATCAACCCTTACCTTTGTGTTTTGTGAACCACCATGTAATGACAAAAGCCACCTGTGAATAGGTGTTTCCAGTTAAACACAGGGTCCATAGATCAGTACCAAGGTACAAGGCCATCGTCAAGTTTAAAAGATTAGACAGTGAAGGATTTGCCTAAGGGCTCAAAATTGAAAAATCTTAGATTAATAAAGCCGAAGGAAACATAGGGCGTTGGATTTGTCTTAGCTAAATGAGGAATTATGGATCTTCTTGTAAACTTATTCAGATAGAAACATATCATAGAGTATACAGTGGGCCCATAACCCACAAGTAGAAGCTGTCCATATGATAGTACACAAGCAGATTCGTCGAAAATAAAATTAAATAAATATGTTGAAATAGAAATACTAAACATGGTTAGCTGCATCTGTACGGATTAGTCCCATTCCAACCACTAGAGCGGTGGGACACGCAGTGAGGAACACCAGTTCTTGAGTTATCATCCTAGTCTTTACCTGCTAGTCTTTGGGCGTTGCCGCATGGGAATTGGTAGATCAAACAAAGTTCTAGCATTCATGTTTGAATAGACTAATAACGGCTTAATTGTGAAATTTTTCTCTATATAATGATGGGAATGAATAGAAACTACCACCCCACAAAAGCCACGCCCCGGCGAACGCATAGACTAACAGAGAGAGAGAGAGAGATGGCAAACAGGAAGGGACCTGTAGTGGTCACCGGAGCTGCGGGCTTCGTTGGTTCTTGGCTGGTTATGAGGCTTCTACAAGAGGGGTTCGCAGTGCGGGCCACCGTAAGAGATCCCAGTTGAGTTCTTAACTTTTCTATTATTTCCTTCGGTATACTTGTTGTTTGAAGTGTTGAATCATTCTTTGTTGCTTCTGTAGTCTTCAAAATCATGGTTTGTCAGATTCTACATAACTACCTTTTGACTCCGGCTTCTCTTCTCCAATCTCAACCATGTCAGCTACAGTATTATTGTGTCAGGATTGACGGAAGCAACTTGACCCATAACAATCTGTTGGGTTCGTCTCCCATAGATCTACTGCTAACCCAGCATCTCCTTCCTTTACGCCATTTGAAAAACAAGAGCATTTCTGATCATTATGAATGCTGCAGCTTCTCTTCCTTTATTTCTTCTTTTCTACACAACGTCTGGCACGAGTTTAAAAAACATGGTTAGGTTATTCCCGGATAATGATTTTTCTCCCTGCAAATAGCCCAAGGTATAGCTCTCTTTTACTGTATTTGATATGTTTTAAGGCTAGAAATAGAACTGAAAATCACTATCCAGGAATAATTCATCCATGGGTTGTTAATCTCCTGCAAAAAAATCATCGTCATAGTTATATTAAAGAAGCAGATTCTGCAAGCCAACCTGCTGTGAAGAGGTGAAATGAAGCTCAGAAGAACAGTTGAAGTGGTTCACTCAAATGACTTCTCCTGCTTCAAAATAAATAAACAAATAATTTTCTTCTTCTTCTTGGCTTGTGGAGAAACTAATGAAGACATTTCACTAAAAACTTGCAAATAAACTCCCCTGCACAGCACTCAACGATTTGTACTTATCCCTTGAGAAACCGAGTGCTTCCTCCTGTATTATTGGCTAGATGGTGCGCACTGACTGGACAAGAAAATTTATTAGCGCATTCTGGATTCTTCTCTCTCGGAGAATGTGTGGAATGCATTACACCTACAGACCCACTAGCGACTTTCTTGACATTTCTCGTTGTTGACTGGTGAGTGGACTTTCAATCACCACCCGCGTTCGTACATGGATACCAACGCCAGTGTAATTCTTGGTGTTTTTTGTGTCTACTTTAGTTTTTTTTCTTAGTCCGATAATTAACATGGTTTTAGCAGATAATCTCAAAAAGACAAAGCATTTGCTTGATTTGGAAAGTGCTAGCGGACGACTCACGCTCTGGAAAGCCGATCTGGACGACGAAGGAAGCTTCGATCAGGCGATCGACGGATGCACAGGCGTTTTCCATGTTGCTACCCCAATGGACTTCGAATCGGCAGATCCTGAGGTGATTTCTGTTTCTATCGCATATGTCTGCCAGTAATTTACGGTACGTGTCAGAAGGGAGCAGAGCATAATGGTAGAATTGTCGTGGCATAACCTTAAAGTCAAGTATTATAACGAGGCAATGAACAGCATGTTGTACGGTTGTATTTGGACTAAGTATCACAACTCACCTAAGATTATTTCACATGTACTCACCTATTTTATCTTCAGCCATGACGTTGAAGTATCCAATGAGACATCAAAATCACACAGATTTAGCGACCCACAATATGAAGAGTCTGTTGTCGGCCGCATGATCACCAAGGGGGTGCTGTGTGATCAACGTACACGTGTTGCCTAAATTTATTACAACACATTTTTATGGGACCTGATAGAAGTAACAGGTTGGATAAGGGCTAAGGGAAGGGTACCTGCTATCCTAGAGCATTTTTTAGAAGATCTAGTTGTTCAACATATTCGGAATGCAAAAAGATAACCCAAAAGAAATTAGCCCACTTATTTTGGGTCTTTGATTAGGATTTTTTTAAATTGATAGTTGTGATTTTATCTCAAAAAACTAGATGAAAGTATCCAGCGGCCATGAAGCATGAAATTTATTAGCACTCAATTCAAGTCTAGGTTCTCTAAATGACTTCCTACTGTAGGTTCAGGCACAGGACCCCTACCTTTTCGATACACAATAAAGATAGTGTAGGTGCCAAACTTTAAAGAATACGGAAAGGTGAGATGCTGGCCTTTTTTATTTCTCTGCTTCCTACTCTAGTCACTTCCACCAGGATTCTGTCTCTTATTTGCTTGGCCAACCTTTTCCTACCACGGTTGCTCTCTGCCTCACCCCTCGCTCTGACTCTTTTGTTTTTTAACTGGATATGGCACGTAGCATTCTACATGTAACTCAAACCTGATTTATAGCTTTAACATGTAAGGAGATCACTGTACTAAATGCTTCGGCATAAAAGTACAGCATCAGTGCACGATAAGGGAATAGTACACCGTCGCATTGTAAAAAGTTGTTTTCATGTCTTAACCCATAACGTTAAGGTTACACGACACAACTTTATTATTAGGAAAAGCTCCTTCAGTATAATGCCTTGGAGTATGGTATCAAAAAGCAACGCGTAGACTCAGAACTCTGGCAAATCGATGTGGTTTTAAAATGTTCACATTTTGAATCTTGGACTTGCCAAGTTTTGCCAGAAGAAAAGATTTTCACGGCCAATAATACCAAAGTATATTTTCGGAGCAAATGCCTTTTAGCATCTGAGAAGGGCCTCTACCGTGGTGCAAGTCGGATGCAGGTTTGAGTAGTTCACGGTGTCTGTAAGATGGCCCCCTAATTTGTGTTGGTTGATACTTGATACAGAACGAAGTAATCAAGCCAACAATCAATGGGATGCTGAACATAATGAGATCTTGCAAGAAAGCCACGACGGTGAAGCGTGTAATCTTCACATCTTCAGCTGGAACTGTTAATGTCGAGGAGCATCAGAAAACCGAATACAACGAAGAGTGTTGGAGCGATCTCAATTTCATTCGAAGAGTGAAGATGACTGGTTGGGTAAGTCCTCAATCCATAACCCCTCATTCTATTACTACCAAGTTTTTTGTAGCTTGCATAAACTCCGCATTTTGGAATTCTGACAAACAGTTGCATCCTTTTGTCAATCAGATGTACTTTGTATCGAAAACGCTGGCCGAGAAAGCTGCATGGGATTTCGCCCAGGAGAACGGCATAGATTTCATTAGCATCATTCCCACCCTTGTTGTAGGACCATTCCTTATGCCAAGCATGCCACCCAGCATGATCACTGCCCTCGCCTTGATTACAGGTCCTTTATATCAACTAGTTACCAATAATTCAAAAGTCACAAATTTTGAACTTTGGCCAACACTTTTTTTTTCATAAAAAATATTTAAAATTTAAAGGGAAGTTTTGAGTTGTAATCGTGTGACTTTGAGGTCACTGGTTCAAGGCATGAAAATAAATTCTTGCAAAATCTTAAGAACTATTTAGTGATCGCAATTGGCCTTTACACATTTTTGCCTGCATGCAGGAAATGAAGCTCATTATTCAATTTTAAAGCAAATCCAGCTAATTCACTTGGATGATCTATGCAATGCTCACATTTTCCTCTTTGAGCATCCAGAAGCAAAGGGCCGATACATCTGTTCTTCCCACGATTCTACCATCGTGGAGCTTGCCAAGATGTTAAAGGAAAAATATCCTGAATACAATGTCCCTGCAGAGTATGTACAATTCCAATTTCAGTTTTCTTGGTTCTTTGGCATGGTTCTGCCAAACAGCCCCCCAGGAGAGTAACCATTGTGACAATTACTGACTTGACATTTACTTGCAGGTTCCAAGGCATCGACAACGAACTCAAGCCTGTTCATTTCTCTTCGAAGAAGCTGACAGACATGGGCTTCAGATTTCAATACACCAAGGAGGACATGTTTGATGGGGCCATCAGATCGTGCAGAGAGAAGAACCTGATACCGCTGAAGACCAAAGAGGAACCGTCCGTCACGGGGCAGTTAAATGGAGTCCATGAATCTGTTCCTGCTGCTACCGCTTAATTCTCAAATTCGGAAGTGCTGTATTTCTTAACCGAGCATGTTTTGTGACTTTCGTTTGGACATCCCAACTGAAGTGAAATAACTAGTGGTTTGCATGGTTTAACTTAGTGGCATCGGTGAAGTTCATTTACCTTGGATTTGGTTCGATTTGGTTCGTTAATAGTTCGTGGGTCGTGTGAGCTCAATGCGTCACGATCTGTATTGTCATTGAACGAGAGATATCGTATAAAGAGATAAAACAACCAATCGGCCGGCCGTCTAGTTTCGTCTCTCTCCCTATTCCTCCCACACCGACAGCCGAATCTATCACCGGCGATCGGGTTCAAGCGCAGAGGAAACAGCAAAAAATCCGGCGGCTACTGCACACGGTAGAACAAGAGAGAAAATTTGCATTTTTTTTGTCAAAATCCGGTCGAAAAATCTGAGAAACCACTCATAGAAGATAGATCGGAGAAAACCCAACTTATATCTACCTTCCATTTTGACTAATCAGCGAGTTTTTTTAACAGATTCGGTAGAAAAACGTATTTTCCGGTGACTGCTCCGTTTTCCGGCGAATGTGACGTTTCCGACGGATTTTTCTACTGTTTTTCGGTAAAAACAACGACCAAAACCTGCAACGGCGAGCGAAAACACAGGCCGGACTCCGATCTACATTTTTCACTAAATTTTTGTGCGCCTTTCATAGTTTTGGCACTGATTACCGTCGCCGGTGACGAACGGAATCCGGTCGTCTTCTCCGGCGATGGCTGCCACTTTTGCGACTGTCAGACTAAAAATTTGCATTTTCAGGTTCCTCTTCATCTTCTCGTTGGATTAATACATGGAATGTTACTATCCATAGCTGCTGCGACTAGCTCTCGTTAAAAATATTCAATGTAGTTTGCAGCCAAAAGTCCAAATTAGGAATCACAATGAGTCATTTTCTTAGCCCCATCTTCAATAAGCCTGCCAGCGAAGGCGATAAAAAGGAAGAAGAATCCTTACCCAATACGGCCTAGAATCATCTTTATCCTACCCAGTAGGGACAATGCAGGAATCAAATAAAATGAATAATCAGCTGTTCCAACGGAATCCCATGGATTGACATTGAATAGATTATGAAATTCTAAACTACTATTCAAATTCTGCACGAATCGATGTAATTTATTATAATGGATACTAATCATTCTATTTGCAAGGAATCTAATCCTTTGGCTTAAAATGGCGATAAAAAGGAAGGAGAATCCTTACCCAATACGGCCTAGAATCATCTTATCCTACCCAGTAGGGTCAATGTACGAATCAAATAAAATGAATAATCAGCTGTTCCAACGGAATCCCATGGATTGACATTGAATAGATTATGAAATTCTAAACAACTAAAATTCTTCACGAATCAATGTAATTTATTATAATGGATACTAATCGTTGTATTTGAAAGGAATCTAATCCCTTGGCTTAAAATGGATACTAATCATTGTATTTGAATGGAATCTAATCCCTTGGCTTAAAATGGATACTATAAAGGACAGCCCGGTGCACAATGCTCCTGCCTATGCGGGGTCCCAAGAAAGAGCAAACCACAATGGTCTATTTATATGAATAGTCATATAGATATGTTGGATACTATCTATATGAATATTCATGTGAGAGTCCGAGAAAGAAACAGAACACAAGGGTCTATAGTACATAGGGTCTACAACATGAAACTTTATCTTGTATTTTTGTAAGAGGCTATTTTCGCACCTTAACCAAGCAAAAATATATATTGCAGCCTAGAAATCCAAGTGCAAGTAGATGTAGACACCAGAACAAGAGAGATCCAAACGCTTGTATCGGAAGAACCGTCTCAGATGGGAAAAATGGCCTGTGAATACTCTAATTTGCAATGTTAGAAGAAAAAAAAACGGTTATAGTCCTGAACATTTGAAATTTAGAACTAATACATGAACATGTATCATAACTGCTCGTGGCAATTATCCTTGATGGAAGGATAATTACCATAAACATTCATCTTTAAGGGTCCCTAATCCTGTCAAATTCATGCAACATCTTACTGCATTTCTGGTTTTCCATCATTGTGAATTGAAGAGGATTAGAAGATCTCTTAAACTGCCTTGGATCTTCACTACTATGGCTGGAGGTAAGTGCCTATCCATTCTTGTTTAATTTGCTTCCGCTATTATGCTTTTGATTTTCTGTAAACACTAGAGGAAATGGTTTACATTTGGTATCAGAGCCTTAGATTACACCTCTGCCTAGCAGTTTTATGCAAAGTTTCATTTTACAAAATGAAAAGCAAACAAAACTGTGAAAGAATTGGAATTATGAAAAACATTAGATCTGCTAATGCTTTTCACTAACATTACACAAAGAAGAGAAAAGCAAGGAGAGATAGCAGCACCTGGGTTTTCCTCACCCAGATTTTTCCTCCATTCCACAGACACTTCGTTTGAGGCAGAACCAGATTATTACATCTTGCTCTAGCCAATGTCAGGGATGGCCAGCCACCAATGGAAGCTTCTTCTCTGTTATCTTTCCCATTGGCTAGAGATAATGCGACCAGCCATTAACGATGGTTATGCCAGGAGAAATTGAAATGGGAGAAACGAAGAGGCTTGATCATAAACCTCTTTTCTATTCATAAAAAAAAAAAAAAAAAATCAAAATCAACGTAAATCCCAACCATTGGCAAAGCTGGGTTAGGCTGGCCTATACTAAGATAGTAGTGGGTGGACTATGCTAAGCTAGTTTGGTTTGGTTTGGCTAGGCAAGCATTGCCAATCTAAGCCATGCTGGGTTTGGGAGGATGGGCTGTAGTAAGCTCAACTTGAGTGCACTGATTTTTCTGTGTTGGTGGTCTTTGCTGGGTTTCTTGGAATAGGCTAGATGTGCTAGGATTGTTTGGGCTGCACTCAATCGCATGGGTCAAGCTAAAGGAGGGCTGATCTTCTTGCTACTTGAGAGTCATAATGAGAGTGGAGATCATCGGCGGAGAAGAAACTTTGGGGTTTCCAATAGATAATTATTCTCATAATTTTTTGTTAAAATAATGTCAAGTGGTCCATATAAATTTATTTAATTAGAGATTAACCATAGCATATTTAATTAAATAAAATTATGTTATACTACGTCAAGGATCACATAAGGAATTATTGACATTAGTTGTAATTAATTATACTTAATATAATAAATTTTATCCTACAAGAATTTTTATTATATTTATATAATTAATTAGGATAAAGTATTAAATTGTTTTTCATAATTTACCCATAGGAATTATGGATTACAATTTAATAGTTTTATCATAAAGTTCGGGATAGAATATCAAATTATTATTATTTTCTCACAAAATTGTGAATTAAGTACATAATTTGATAATTCTGTCATATAGTTACATGAATCTACCTGAATTAAAAATTTAGCCCATAGGCAGCTTTTATATCATTAGATTCACTTTGCATGATTTACATTAGTAAAGCATGAAATTTATTTATGCCTCAATTGACATGAGCATGTATATATATTTTTTATGCAACTGTACAACCTGCAAACTTCTCTGATATTCGTTGTGATATTCCTGAACTGAAGGGTGATAACTCTAAAGTATGGAATGAGAAAATTCTCCTCCATTTGGGGTGGATGGACATTGATTATGCTATTAGGAAGAATGAACCACCTGTAGTTACTACTACCAGCGCTTCAGAACAAATTGCACTTTATGAATAATGGGAGCGATCTAATCGCCTTAGTGTAATGTTCATAAAGACTAAAATATCTGCTGGCATACGTGGTTCAGTCGATCAGCATGAAAAGGTCCGTGATTTGCTAAAGGCCATAGATGATCAATTCGTCACTTCAGATAAGGCACTAGCAAGCACCCTAATAATGAAGTTCTCATCCATGAGACTCACCACTGTTAGAGGTGTGTGTGAGCACATCATGCAAATGAGGGACATTGCGGCTCAATTGAAGAATCTTGAGGTTGAGATGTCGGAATCCTTCCTGGTGCACTATATCTTGAATACTCTCCCACAGCAATACGGACCCTTTAAGATCTCCTACAACACATAAGGACAAATGGTCAATCAATGAACTCATGACCATGTGTGTTCAAGAGGAACAGAGGCTGGTAATGGAATTAGGAGAAAGTGCAATGCTGGCAAAGCGGGGAAAGGACAAAGCTCAAACCAATAAAAAGGGAAAAGTAAAATACCTCTCCAAACTGATATTAAGAAGGAATCCAAACAACATCAAGGAACCAAAGGCTACATGCTTATTTATAGATGAACAACAAATCTGGAAATAATTGGCTACTCTAATTCGGACTTTGCTGGCTGCGTTAATTCACACAAATCAACATCAGGATATATTTTTATGATGGCTGGTGGAGCTATATCTTGAAGAAGTGCTAAACAGACCTTAATTGCTACTTCCACTATGGAAGCTGAGTTCGTTTCTTGTTTTGAGGCTACTTCATATGGTGTATGGTTAAAGAGTTTTATATTTGGGCTTAGAATCACCATTGAGAATATATTGCAACAATTCAGCTGCTATCTTTATGGCTAAGAATAACAAATGTAATAGTCGAAGCAAACACATCGACATCAAGTATTTAGCCATAAGAGAATGTATTAAGGAAAAGAAAGTGGTCATTGAGCATATCAGTACTGAATTGATGATTGCTGATCCTTTAACTAAGGGCATGCCACCATTCAATTTCAAGGATCATGTAGTTAGAATGGGACTTGGTTTCACTATATAATTTCATTATAAGAACGGATGTAATTTTCAATGAAACTTTATATATGATATTTTCTCACATTTAATTTTCCTTGTGTATACATTGATTCATCTTGAGAAATATCGCTAATGTCTGGACCTAGAATAAACATAGGGTTTATTCATAAAGAAATATGGGCACATATTTAAGAAACATAATGCATTGTGATTCATGGAAGATAATACTTGTTTTATAGAGTAACCTATTGCCATGATTCATGTAATTTATTTCTTAATACATTAAGAAATTGAATTTATAAAGTTACAAATGTTTGGACCAAGTGAGAGAATGTTAGAAAAAAAAAAAACAGTTATGGTCCTGAACATTTGAAATTCAGAACTGACACATGAACATGTGTCATAACTGCCCATGGCAGTTATCCTTGATGGAAGGATAACTATCATAAACATTCATCTTTAAGGCCCCCTAATCCTTTCAAATTCGTGCAACATTTTACTGCATTTTTGGTTTTCCATCATTGTGAATTGAAGAGGATTAGAAAATCTCTTAAACTGCCTTGCATCTTCACTGCTATGGCTGGAGGTAAGTGCCTATCCATTCTTGTTTAATTTGCTTCCGCTATTATGCTTCTGATTTTCTATAAATATTAGAGGAAATGGTTTACATGCAATTGAAAACAGCAAAAGATAAGGATCAACACTGGATGATATCCGTTGGGCATAGCCCACATGAGTCTAATCTCATGTGGAGTAGTTTTGCCATATAATTGATAACTTATGCCCACAGCCAATGGCTTCTTTTCATTAGCTCAAGGTAAAATCGGAGACATCGAATGCATTTGCTACTCCTCGTGAATTAATAGTCCCAGTAGCATCAAGTTTATCAATTTTACCTACTAAATCAAACAATAACTTGGCCATCATTTCCTAGATGTTTATGACAAAGCAAGGATTAAAATAGTAAAAATGTACAATATATTTTCTCCCAGTAACTAAAAAAAAGACAGCTCAGTGCACGAAACTCCGGTGTATTCTTGAAAAGAGCTGTAGCATAGCGCCAAGGCTTCCCTTTTTCTACTTCTCCTAAGCAAATGATATGTACTTCTTTTGCTTAAGTGGGAGGGTCTTTTAGTAACGTTATTTCTACTACTTAAAATTCGGGATAGTGCCTGAATTTTCACAGTTTTTTTCGTTTTTTTTCCTCTTATTTTCTTCTTATTCATCTATATGTCTTGAGAGCCGAAGCTAATAGACATTTCTAAAATTTTGAATTATTTCTTGCTATAAACCCACTTAAATTAATGGCAAGGACAAATGAATAAACAGGAACAAGGATAATATTTTAGTAATTGTTTATCGGATTAGTGCTCATAAGACAATATAAGTGTTGTGAATCGCGACCCCAAGTGTTCTTCTTCAAATCTATTTAAGAATTTATTACTACTATTTTTTTCTGAAATTTCGTCATTTAAAAATTTTTAGTTCAGGTAATTCTAATACCGGCCGATACGGTATATACTTGTCACGTACAGTCGCGGTCCTGCCTCAGTTGAGAGGGTATTTCTGTCTTTTCCGCTAGAAGTGGACGTCTCTATCCTTGCATTAAGACGGAGGGGCATTCCCGTAAACTCATACCGGCATAAACCCTCGACAGTCGCTCGCGGACTATTCACTCCAGCCATGGCGGCCGTATCTTGCAGCTCTACTCTTCGATCGGACAATTACGCTCTCTCCTCCTCTTTCACCGGCCAATTTCTCCGCCGACCTGCGTCTCTTCCTTCCAGATTTTCCAGCATTTCCGGTTCTTTTCCGGCTGGAATTTCAGGCATCCGTCGCAGGATTTCTTGCCAGACATCAGCCTCTGCGCCTGTCGTGTCGTCTTCTTCCAATGGACAAGGTTTGCCTCTCATTGACTAGTTAAAAACTCTGATTTTCAGCATTTGAGTTAGAAATTTTGATATTGTGCTTGCATTTTGTCCGTTGAGTGTTATATCTGCTGTTTGATGATAAATGCTGTGATCCAGTCCGTATTTAGGGTTTTTGATGGTCAGATGCTTGTTTTTCTTGTTTTGAGCTCCGATTTGTCCTAATTGGTTTATGGTGTCGCTACTGCATGTGCATTTTTCTACATCAATGCAACGAATCTGTTATTTGAATGGCCATTGAACTTCAAAACATAGTTTTTAGGTGGAATGTTGTTAAATGGAAAGAAACTCAGTTGTTTTGGATATGGAGCCTCCTTGTATAATCGATGAGGTTTACATGCAAATTGTTATCTGAAACGGCTGTTGAATTGACCTTATAGGTTGCGGTTTTTGCACATAGATATATATATACTATGTGATTTCGCACACAAACTTATGAGGGAAGATTTGATAAATTTAGCATATACCTTAGCTGAAAGGGTAGAGATTAATTCGGTTGACTCTGTTAAAGCATCTGCAACGAAAATGAGAGAGTTGGATGACAACTCCAGCTACCTTAAACACAGCAATGGGCAAACCCTCTACCATAAATGGGCCCACTAGGGATAACAAAAATGCCTTACTACTTATTAGAAGAGCTCGGATCTTTGCTTCAATCAAGTATGTACAACAAGGAGACGACAATAGGCAAAATCACTCATCCATATGATATTGTATAACACCATTAATGTGTTGGAATTTCGAACTCACTAGGTCCACCTAGGAGTTAGGGAATACCCATCTTGCTAAGGATGAAAAGGTGACAGCGAGATTCCTCATGATTCTTGCATAAAAACAAACTTGCTCAGTTCTTCGTGATTCTTGCATAAATTTGACTTGTTAGTTCCTTGTGGTTATTGCACAGAACACACTAGCATCAGATAGTAATACTTGTATTTTCAAATTGGCAAGACAATTCAATTCTGTCATGTGGATGAGATTAGAGGATGGGGCCTTGACCGAAAGAATACCACGCTCATCTGAGGCCTGTTGTCTCTTGAGTTCATCCATTGAGATGAAATGTTCTGCTAAACAGAAAGTTAAATACAAAAGGTAAAATTTCTTCATCTTTAAGATCCATCCTGAGCATCCACCGTATATTATTCTACCCGGTTCTCTCTTAACAATGTGCAATATACTGATCCCTCTCAGAAAGTAGACTATAGCAATGCAGGAATACACGTCTCAAAGTGCTGTAGATATATACACATCCTCTCCAAATCCTTTTTGGTCTTGCATTAACTTACATATTGACTTCCATACCCCATATCAGTTGATCTGTAGCTAGCTCTGTTCTCACACACCTGTCTTGCCCCCCCATTGATTCCTAATGATAATGGGAAGGTAAACAGCATACCTCACCATCAATCCCTATAATTGGTCCAAAATCTTGCCTGTGGAGCATTAAGTTTCCAATCCCTACCTCACCTTCATTATTAGATTGTAAACAGCTCACAATTTACTAGGTGATGCACTTTCTTCCCACATCTTTTCTTTACAAAGAAGTTCCTTTTGAATTCTTCCTATTCTTCTTGCCATTGAAGTTGGGATCACAAATAAATAATACAGTCAATTGAGAGGTTCAAGCAACTTTTATTCAAACAATCCTTTTGAATTCTTCCAATTACTTCTCGACTCTTTCATAGGAGAAACCAACCTCCACAGAAGACCATGGTATTGGGACGACAACCTTTCCATCCCACTGACAAACCGTGACACTCCTTCACGTCTCTTGGCTCCACCTCTCTTGAAGATCTACCAAAATTTCATTGCACATATTAAATATTAATCAGGTGAACTTAGTTGATACTTTGATATGCAATGGGAGAAACGGTTAAGATACTGCAAGGAAGAGGAAAGCAGCGATTATACATTTCCAAGATGCAAGATATGGACTTCCATACTAGTAACCCATACCATGAGACAAGATACAAGATATATACAAATGAAATATCATAAAAACCTCAGAAGTACAATTACAGCTATACAATATTAAGAGGCAAAAAGCATATTTGAAAGATTAAATGACTTATTTTTCAAACATGTTAGATTTGTTCAGCCAACAAAATTGTCTGTTATGAAGTATCAATGTCTTGTTAGAATCCTTTGGACCCTTTTGCTTCAAGGGTTTCAGACAAATTAATGTCGCATTAACCATAATGACTGAATATTGTATCTATTAAGAGTTGTTGTCAATGATTCTATGGTTAGAAGGTCATGGCTGTGCATGAGATCATATGGGCACCAACCAAGAGCATGAAGTCATGAAAGAAGAATAATCTCAACATTAGGAATCCTAGACTTTTATGGAGAGATATCTATCTCTCTCGCATAGATGTACTCCAAGAGGTCCAATAATGTGATCATAATTTTGCTACTTAAGGGGTGGATGATGAATCATTTCGAATAGATAGGATGGCCTTTAGTTTGATTATTTATAAGATAAGGTGGAGGATATATGGACCAAAGTCTGCTCCTGCAATTGGTGATTCTCATTAAATGTTTTCTCCTTATTATTGTGCAAGAAAATTATGCATGTTTTCCAAACATATTAAACGTTTAATCTCAAAAATGTTCTTCTGAAATCAAAACACAAAATTTGTGGCTTCGCTAAACAGGAAAACACAATCTCCTCAATTGAAAATATAATACTCTTTTAAACATTACCAAGTTTTTCCTGTGCATCAAATATGCCAGTTTCAGTAACTTCATCCAGTTTACCGATTCATTTTGATGTTGGAAGGATGTAACAAGTTTATTTAGCTTTACAAATACTCTCCGTGTGATTTTTTCTATTACTGGCCCAGATTTATGATAAATTTGTTTTAACTTCTTTGAGAGATTCTTTAGCCCCTAAAGCAAGAAACTTACCTGAAAATTCTACCAAGTCCAGTGCCAAGTTTTAATTTCTGTGAACTATTTCAATATATGTTCCTACGCTGGAACAGCACATGAATACTCAGCTGCTTTTCTCCAGTTAATTTTAGTGTCGAAATATTTTGTATTTATCTCTTCTTTAGTCAGTTTTAAGAGGTTAATCTTAAACAAGAGCCAGTGAAGTTGGACGGACATCTATCTAGTCCAAAAATAGTAGAAGTAAGAAACTGTATCTTGCTTTCTCTGATGCATGTCTTTTCATTCTACTATGCAAGTAAACTTATGTTGCAATTGAATTTGCAATAAAATGGTTTCTGCTAGTAAAGATAAAAGACATTGAAATGACCTGCAGCATCTCAACTTCTCTCTGTTCTTTCACTTCTATTGTTTTCCAGCAAAAGCCGGCCTCAAAGATTTCCTGCACATCAATGACTTTGACAAGGCAACTATCTTCAAGATCCTTGATCGTGCTGCTGAGGTGAAAGCAATGCTGAAATCGGGAGACAGGACTTTTCTTCCATTTAAGGGGAAAACAATGGCAATGATCTTTGCCAAGCCATCCATGAGGACTCGAGTTTCATTTGAGGCAGGCTTCTATTTGCTTGGTGGCCATGCCATATATCTTGGACCAGATGATATCCAGATGGGTAAGCGGGAAGAAACCCGCGATGTTGCACGAGTACTTTCTGGATATAATGATATCATTATGGCACGTTTATTTGCTCATCAGGTAGGTGAGTCTCAGAGATGACTATTTATGCATTGTCACAATTTTCTGGCATGGGTTCCAGGGCTAATTAGCCGGTGATAGACACGGCTATCCTGTTTTGATGTTACCAATGCCTGTCTTAGAACTTTCAAGTAAAGCTCTTATTGTCTAGCCAACTGCACCTTACACTGACTCAATAATGGCAGTTACCTGTCAAAATTTATATAAATGTAGAATGATAAATTAGTCCATTGGATCTGCCTTGGGATGGAATCACTTTTAGGATATCTGTTACCTGTTCCTGGATGTTGCCTCTCACGGAAAGAAATCGCTTTGGAATTTATTTATGAGTCCAAAAGTATAAACAAGACTGTAAAAAGATTTATTACGTGTAATATCTGTAGTGGTAATATTTTTTGTTTGCTTTTGGTCTTTTTGGCTGCAATACTAGAAGAGTGCTGCCCATCTGTTAATTGTTTTACTTTACCCCCTTTCTTATTTCAACACATTCTTCAATTGCTTAACGTTGACTGTATCTGTTGATTTCTTCTTCTTTCACTGATTATCGATCCTTGGTGTAGGATATCCTTGATTTGGCAAAATATGCTACTGTCCCAGTTATCAATGGCCTGACTGATTACAACCACCCGTGCCAAATTATGGCAGATGCACTTACCATTATTGAGCACATCGGTCAACTAGAAGGAACTAAGGTTCGTCAGCTCCCCATAACATAATGTTAGCTTCTGATCGTTTAGATTTTGATCAAAACCATTGAATATGCGTAAGTGTAGGTTGTCTATGTTGGAGATGGAAACAATATTGTGCACTCGTGGCTTCTTTTGGCGGCTATAGTACCTCTGCATTTTGTTTGTGCTTGCCCAAAAGGCTTTGAACCAGATGAGAAGACTGTCGCAAAGGCAAGAGCCGCTGGAATCAGCAAGATTGAAATAACAAGCGACCCAAAGGAAGCTGTTAGAGGAGCAGAAGTGGTGTACTCGGATGTGTGGGCAAGCATGGGTCAGAAGGAAGAGGCTGCATATCGCCGAGAACGGTTCCAAGGGTTTCAGGTACTTTCTATGTTAGCCTTTTCCTATTCAGTATTGATTTTTGTCAAATGGAAATCCCTTAAGCTGAAACTGCCATGAAATGAACGTCACCTCATCAAGCCTATTAATGTGCGATCCCATCATCATCAAAGTCACTAGTGGTCTGCGCCTTTTGGAAAACATGAACACGAGAGGAACAAGTGCGTAGTCATGACTTAGGCCGCTTATCTTAATAAGCATGCCGTGGATGACTGATACAGATTAGATAATATCATCCATTGTTGCTAGTCTCTTAAGCTTCCCACCAATTTTTACAGGATTTATTGATGATTGGAGGGTGTTGCTGTCATAACTTCTGGCCGTCCATTTAAGAGCAAAAAATAGTCCTAAAATTATATGTTGTGGTTGAACTTGGCTGAACCGCACGTCCGGATAGTGGAGATATTGGTAGACCGCTTGGGTCAGATCAAGCGATTTTTACATCGTAAGGGATATTCATTATTTTCGTTCCATTTTGTTGTTGAGGAAGGCTATATTATACTGTGCAATGGATACGTAGCTGTGAAGTGCCTCACTTTGACATGATAGAACCCGTCTTTAGTTGGTCAAAACCTGTTCGTCTGATCTCTCCAACTCTTGATGACTGTTAGTTAAAAAACCTGTACTGGATGAGTTTGAAATCTGAAAAGGGAACTTTCTTTCAGGACATCCTGTCATCTTTATAGATAACCAATCACCGAGAAAAAGCCATAGTTGTTCTTGTTTTCTTTGTTTTTTGAATGTAGTAGTTATCCAACCTGAAGGAGAGCTTTGGTGCAATGATAAAAATACAAGGTACGGCTGCATAATGGTTCACCCCTTTCCAGAAGCTTCATGCATTGGGCTCCCTTGGGTTTTTGCTCGAAGTTATCCAGCCACCGAGGTGTTTGGAATGCAAGATATCGGTAATCAGAATGTTGAATATATATATTATAAGTTTGGTTTGAAAGCGGTGACAAGATGCGGTTATGGAAATCGATTGCTACAGAGCCTTCTTTTAGGCCTGCTTTTTGCATGTAACTGTCCGCCTTTTTTGGAGTTTGTTATTGGGTGTGGATGGCAGCGTATTAATCCCAAGCTGTTACGTGGACAATGCAGGTGGACAAAGCCCTGATGAACCTCGCAGGCCCCAAGGCTTACTTCATGCATTGTCTGCCCGCTGAAAGAGGTATAGAAGTTACTGACGAAGTGATAGAAGCACCCAATTCAATCGTCTTCCAACAGGCAGAGAACCGCATGCACGCTCAAAATGCTATAATGCTGCATGCGATGGGCCTCTGAGCTTCTGAAGATTTACAATAGTTTGGATAGGATTTCGCAGGTTATACTGTTTTGAGCTAGTAGAGGAAAAGAACAACTGGGCGAACCATAATTTTGGCATGTTTAGGCTGATAATTTACTAATAGAACCCCTTCGTTCATTTCTGATTGATATTCCAGAGCAGTCATGATTTTCCCACCACATCTATTAACAGATAAAAATGATATATCAAAATTACCCGAGGATAATCACAAGGGGACTAGTATAACATTGTCGAATATATTCTTGTTCTTTAATCACTGTTATCGCACCTCGGAATTGAATTTGTTCCAGGCATCCTGCAATAAGACCAAAGTAGCATTGGTTGAGAAACAGCCAGACATCCAATGTACATAAGCTCAAAATGACGCAATCTTTGCATGCTTTTCCTATATTGTGTCCATCGACAAAGAGTTCCCTAAGACTGTGGACACGAATAATATTCAATGAGCAATGTGCTTCAGAGGATCCAAAGCCTCCCAGTGCAGTGGTGCGAGGAATCACTCACCTGGGTGGCAAGAATTTTAGGCTGTGAGGGGTTGTATCTCTTACTTCCGGGATAGAGTAAATTTAAACTACATACTAGTGTCAAGGAAAGGTGAATCTCTTGCTCGAGAGAAATAAATCATAAGTAAAAATATCTATTGATCAATAAATTGGTAAAACTACAGGAAACCAGCAATGTATATATCACCAAGAAGCAAAGGATGTCAGTCTTTTTTATATGCAGTTTATTATTATGGAAATTGACTATTATCAGTTGCTACAGGAGTATCAGGACCAATTTTATATGAGATGTTTTAGGTCAATAACAGAGGATCTTAATACGATGTAAAGATGTTTTATATCCATCATATGACCTGAAAATTAATGCTATGAGAGTTTCTAAGTTCATGACCAGCATGATGGATATTTGTATATCGTTCTACAATGAAGAGCTGCTGATTTGAACCTTGCCAGGAGTGTGTAAAGACTCGAGGGAAAGGAAATGGAGTCGTGGAAAGAAAGCAGTTTACAAACCATATACATCTCACAACACAAGATTCTAGACAACCTACATTTTATAGTTCTTGCTGGAATTTCAGTGTTTTGTTCTCTGAGATTAACCAGAAGTTAAAGGCTCTGCAAGTTTTATAGACAACATTTTTCAATCAAGTTTTCTGCATGTTAATTTTTGTTGGGGATTTCAGTCTACAGTAAAAGTAGTTTTAGTAATTGCAACTCGGTTTAGAGTTTCAGGTTTCTTGTTGTGGCTTATTTCCTCTTTGCCCTTCTGATCTCATCATTTAAGAGCTGCTGCTTTTGTTGATAGAGACTGTTCTAGTGATGCAATTCAGTGGTAACTTTCTCAACAAGACTGGGTGGAGGTCGCTAATTGGTTTATGAATCTGCTTTGCTTGTGAGGTCACCTTCCAATGAGATGTTTAAGTTTCTCATTATTGTTAATTGATATCCATTGCAGCCTCAGAAGTCTCCTCTTGATATATTCTGCACCTTCTGTTTAGTTGTTTCCCTGGGCCTGAGTCCACCTCGCTCTTTGCTTGGGTTTTTCCTCAATTAAAGTTGGGGAATGCAAACCCATTCATCTGATTTCACTAGCTTTGGATGTCTGGTTGTTTAAAAAGCAAGCAGATAGGATGATTCTAGCATCTACGGAGACTGTAGGTTTGATCACACGAAACAAATGGTTAGAAATTTTGTATGAACATTGGTCTAAATTCAAAGACCAGAAACCGGGTTTTAGAACGCTAGAATTGTCCAACAGCCTCGGCTGTCTGGATTTGTTCTTTACAGGATATCCAAAACCGGAGCAATCAGATTTAACAGGTTGGCTCATCCACAGGTGGGTCCCTTCATGCAGAAGTGGAAGTTCTTTGGTTACAATAAACACTTCCATTTGGCACTTTGGTTTAGCATTTGTCATGGAAGTTCCCCTTCAATGGCAAAATAGTATTACACAGTCCTCGTTCAGCTAAACTACCAGTCATGAGGACTAGTAAGCACTTTCTATAAACCATTAACGGCACAAGCAGTTTCCAAGGAAAGCACCTACATAGTATTATACATATGCATGAGAATATTTGTCAGTGCTTGATTGTATCTGTAAGATGGCGTTTGAAGTAATTTCCGTTCTAGAGATTGTTCAACTAGAAAAATGAAAGGGCAAAAATAGGATCCAGTTATCTCACCTTTAGCAGATCAAAAACCTTCTCACATATATGCTTCTGTTGTATGCTTGCACCTCTTTGCTGCAGCTTGTCAGGGTGTACACAAAGAGTAGCCTTTCTGTAAGCCTTTTTAACCGCAGCAGCCGTTATAACATCAGTCAGTGGAATCGGCTGCCAACCACTGTCTGGTCCAAGTATCTGCAGATAACAAAGATGAACCAAACAAATGAACACCTAAAACTTTAGTGATGGAAAATTAAAGCATATATTTGTTGAAATAATCTTAAAGATCAATTGTTAACTGATAGAGAAATTGAAGACAAAGAAAAGGATATACTAAAATGTCTAAAACAATGATGGCTTTAAGTTAAAATTCTACAGAAATTTTAATAGTTTACGAGCAAAATCATAAATATTTTCATAAACTTTCAGAGTTTCCAAAGGAAGTGATTTCTTCCTACAAGAGTATATTCAACTAGTCATAAGATATCATGATTTCATCAAGAGGTTCCTACTACTCACTATAATCCCTTTCAAAGAAAAGGGAATTTTTACCACAGATAACTAATACAATGCATATCCCCAGTAGCCACCAAGAATTGTGATTTAGCTAAGGATTACATATTTTAAACATATTCTCAAAAGCTTCAGACTCTACTTTGGAGAACAAACAGCAGGCAGAATATTTTGAAGAATTGCAAGAACCATAAATTCATCGTTAGGCCCATACAATATGGAACAAATCTTTGTTGATGAAAATGCACTCCATATGGCATGTGGATCCTGATAGGAGTAGACGCTTTTGATAGTTAAAAAAGTAGAAGCTGCCTCTTTTTGTTCATGGCGATAATGATCTAAGCCACTTGTCATGCTCAGAATGGCTTAGATAGGCTAGAGTTCAAAATTCATGCCCATTGGATGCTTTCCAGGTTGTTACTTTGTGCCAAAAATCACGACCATCTATTTCTTTTCTTTTTTTTCTTTTTTTTCAAAAATCTAAAACAAGTGGTTAGAATCATCCAAATGCATTAATTTCTCATGCATTCCCAAATTTCTACATGGTAAACATGACAAATGGCTTACATCGTACAAAAAAAGGCTCTAGCAACAGCATCTACTCCTACCAGAACTCTATAGTATGCATGGGGAGGCAGCTTATTTTCTCAATCATCAATGAGACCCTCACAACAGAAGTTTGAAATAAATCAGAAAGGAAAAGAAGAACCACTGGGATGTTGGGAGATAAACTACAGCTACAAGCTGAGGAGAGTTGTGGAAGCAGATTTTTGCATGCCTTAGTCTTATTGCATGAAGCTCAAGGTGTTCAGCTGTGATTTCTATGCTCTTCAAGAGGAACACTTTTGGGGATTTCAGCCATCATTCTACATTCTTCTGTAGGATGAATTCTATCACACACACACACACACACACATATATAGAGGAAGAATGGGATTTGTTTTTCAGCAAGGGTATCTACTATTTGCTTGCATAAAGGTCAGACATAAGCATGAGTGACCAATTTCTGAAGAATTAGGATATGAACCCATCAGTTATAAAAAGTTATAAAGTTTATCATTCGTGGCTTATGCTCAAGTGTTCTCATTCTATCTCCACAAGCATGAAATAACAGAGAAGTTTTCCTCCAGAAGGCATTATACATCAGCAAGCTGCTAAAAATGCCTGAACATATAAGTCTATAGTCAGCTCACTTAAACATTCCAACATCTAAAACTGATGGCATTAGTTGCTCAGAATCTAATTTTACCCCGTGACAAGGAATCATAGAATTTAAGTGTTAATGTCTGGATAACTATACTCAGCCTTTATCACACTGTTTTTAAGGAGTAAAAAAGAAACATACATCTCCACCAGTTCTGTGATTGAATAACTGTTTCTTTCATAAGCACAATCTATGTTAGACATTTGAATTATAGAAGACGACAATTCTGATCAAGAAAGCTTTGCCATCAAAATTGTAATAGGAGATTTTTGAAAAATAAACAGGGCTGATTAAATGATTAATCTTCTCAGCGGAGGTTTTATTAACTAAATCATCTGACACAAAGGTAGGGTATGCAAACAGAATCCTTTGCATCTTAATAGAAGCTAGGATCTCACAGCTATTGCAAGAAGAACAAAAAGATAGTTTAAGCAAGAACGGTACAGAAAGATTAGCATACATATTGCAGTGTTGAAAGCAATGCCCGCAAGTTCCCTTCTTTTCCATTTGACCACCTTCTGACCTCAGCATCCAGACTTTCTGATAGCCTCTGCAGTAATTAGGTCCAATATGCTCAGAAACAAATGCATGGCCAACAGTCATTCCCAAGTTTCCACACTGTTATGTTGCTAGATACTTACATTTCTCTCTGCTTGTTCTCTTTGAACACAAATGTCACGTAAATTCTTCTCTGCAAGAGCCTTTGCCTGAAATTGATACAACAAAGCAATTGTTGATTGTTCTTCAAGTCACCAGACTCATCTTTTTTCTTTTTCTTTAGTGGATAACCAGACGTGTATCCAGTTCAATAATTGCACATGCAGAAAATAAAGCTTGCACCTTACGTGGAAGATGAAATATTTATGATTCATGAAATGAAATCAACAAGTAGTAGAATTGGTAAAAGAATGTGAGTTTAAGACAATACACATACCGCACGTTCAGATGTCCGGTGATACCTCTCCAACCTTGCTTTATATCTCTCAGCTGATTCACCATCAGCACCTTGAATCATAAAAGAAAAGGGAAAAGGAATATTTTCAAACCAAAGCATTAGAGGGAAGGCTGATAATGATACAAGAATCAGATGACTGGGTATAAATGGATTCTACAATAATATGAAGCTGGTGTTCCATGTAGTCAAATATCAGTAATAAGTTCAAAATTTTGAATATCTATCAGAAGAACTGCAGGGAAGAATCCGCACCTTGGAACTCAGGTTCACATTTAGAATCCCGCACATCCTGCCATAGTTCATAACCCAGTTCAATGTGCAGAATAATAGTATGCCCCATAAGTATTCATCACTAGAAAAGAAACAAGCCATGTAACTAAGATTATTTACTCACAGAAAAAGAATGGGTTTGCCTCATTCCTTTGGCATCCTTAGCACCAAACCCAACTGAACCATCCATTTCACTGTCTTTCCTCCGCCAATCTCTTGAAGTAGCAGCAAACTTCTCAGTAACAGATCTTTCTGCCCGTTCTCTTGCCTCTGCAATAGCTCTTTCTGCAGCACGTTCCCGAGCTTCTGCAGTTGCTCTCTCTACTGCAGCTCGCTCAGCCCTAATTTTTGCCTCAATTGAAGCCCTTTCAGCTATTGATTTTTCTCGAGCTTCCGCAGAAGCCTTCTCTGCTCTTTCCCAGGCCTCTGCCAGAGCCCTTTGTCGAGCTTCAGCAGTCACTCTCTCCACAGCAATCCTTTCTGCCCTTTCTCGAGCTTCCACAGATGCCCTATCACGAGCTTCAAGTGTTGCCCTTTCAACAGAGATTCTGTCTTTTTCTCTTTCCCTTTCCCTTTCTCTCTCTTCTTCTATTCTGCTCAACATCTCCTTTTCTTTCCGCACCCTTTCTTCTTCTTCTTCCCTCTCTTCAGTTTCACGAATTTCATAAGTCTTCTTCCCTTCTCTTACTACATCTTGACTCATTGTGGGTACTGGAAGACAATTAGCATATTTAACTGCTTCTAATTTCATCTTATTGTTTTCTTCCCTGTCAAGATTCACATGAGTTTCCCTGATGCATGTTTCATTTTGTACTAGCTTAGGGCTCTCCTTAGGAACCTCTGGTTTCTTCTCATCTTTTTCAGGCTCACAACTGGCTGACCGATCTACTCTTTGTTGCTTCTCATTGGCCTCTGAGTTATAGGCCTCATGTCTTAACCTATTTCCATTGATATCCTGCAGGACCTCCTCAGCTGTTTTCATCTTCTTTCCATTAACCTCGTGTCCCAGGGTCTGCTGAGCCGCAATAGGTTTCTCATCATTTTCTCCCCGATCCTGCAAATCTTGAGCTGCTTTGGGTTCAATTTCAATTGTACCCAGCTGAGTTACAACCTTAGATGCATTCAATTTCTTTTCAAATACTTCATGCCTAATGGCCTTATTAGCTGCTTCCATACTTTTGTTCCTTTCTTCATGTTCATTGGTGTCCTGATTTGTTTTCAGTTCTTTATTCTTTTTCCTCTCAAAGTCTAGACCCATATCTGTTTTATCCTGTCCATGCGCCCCTTTAACTACTTTCAGTTCTTTTTCAATGTCATCAATCTGAAGAGCTGCTTTGACTGCTTCAGAATTTTTATCATCTTCACAGTCATGCCCATCCTGACCCACTTTTAGCTTCCTCCCATTTTCTTCCCGTTGACAAGCCTCTTCTGCTGCTTTGGTTTTATTATCATGCTCTTTGTCCTCATGAGACTCTCTTGACCTCTTTTCAGCTTCTTCATGCTCACAAGCCCCTTTTACTTTCTTCTCATTTTCTTCACAGTCATGGGCTTCTTGAGCTGCCCTTAATTTCATCTCCTTTTCTTCTTGCTCACGAGCCTCCTTACCTGACTTCAGTTTCTTAGCAAGTTCTTCATGCTCCTCTTGAGCTGCTTTCAATTTTTTGCCCTCCTCTTCACGATCACAGGCCTCTTTATCTGCTTTCAGATTCTGCTCCTCACATTTATGAGCTTCTTGAGCAGCTTCTAGTCTCTTCTCATTTTCTTCCTTCTCACGAGCTTCTTGGGTAGCTTTTAGTCTCTTCTCATTTTCCTCTTTCTCACGAGCCTCCTGAACAGCTTGCAGTCTCTTCTCATTTTCCTCCTTCTCATAGGCCTCCTGAACAGCTTGCAGTCTCTTCTCATTTTCTTCCTTCTCACGGGCCTCTTGAGCAGCTTTTAGTCTCTTCTCATTCTCGTCCCTCTCGCGGGCCTCTTGAGCAGCTTTTAGTCTCTTCTCATTCTCTTCCTTCTCATGGGCCTCTAGAGCAGCTTTTAGTCTCTTCTCATTCTCTTCCTTCTGACGAGCCTCTTGAGCAGCTTTTAGTCTCTTCTCATTCTCTTCCTTCTCGCGGGCCTCTTTAGCAGCTTTTAGTCTCTTCTCATTCTCTTCCTTCTGACGAGCTTCTTGAGCAGCTTTTAGTCTCTTCTCATTCTCTTCCTTCTCATGGGCCTCTAGAGCAGCTTTTAGCCTCTTCTCATTATCTTCCTTCTGACGAGCCTCTTGAGCAGCTTTTAGTCTCTTCTCATTCTCTTCCTTCTGACGAGCCTCTTGAGCAGCTTTTAGTCTCTTCTCATTCTCTTCCTTCTGATGAGCCTCTTGAGCAGATTTTAGTCTCTTCTCATTTTCTTCCTTCTCACTAGCCTCTTTAGCAGCTTTTAGTCTTTTCTCATTTTCTTCCTTCTCACGAACCTCTTGAGCAGCTTTTAGTTTCTTCTCATTTTCCCTCTGCTTGTTTTTAGCAGCTCTCAAGTTCTGGTCAAGCATCTCCTGCTCATGGGCTTCAAGGATTGCAGTTGGGTTGTTGTTGTTTTGAATTTTGCAAGCCTCTTTAGCTACCTTCTTCTCATTCTGCTCAAACAAGTAGACCTTCTGAACTGCCTTCAGTTTCTTCTCATTGTTTTCCTGCTCAGGGACCTCAACCAATTTAAACTTCTCATTTTTCACCAGATCATAAGGTTGTTTCTCCACTTTCAAATCCTCTGCCCTCTCTTCCTGTTTATGAGACTCCAGGGTTGCTCTAGATCCCTTGCCTTGCCATGTCTCTACAAACTCTTTGGATAGTTCTATGTGACCCCTCTTCTCCTCCGAATTTGGAATTTCATGGGCTCCTCTCATCCCTTTTAGCCCTTCAACGCCAGAAAAATATTTGACTTCTTCACTAAGCTCTTTTTCACAGCCATTCTGAGTTACCAGTGTCTCAATTTTATGGCTCCCTTGAGCACTTGTGCTATCCGTTTTCTCCTTACCTTTTTTGTCATAATTCATACCCAGCTTCATACGGCTCTGATTGTTGGCTCTTTTCCTTTCCATTGATTCTTTTGCACTCTTTAGCCTTGCTTGAGCTTTCTCCATTGCTTCTTTCATGGCAGCTGCGGAGGCTGCAGCAGCTGAACTTGCGTCAACCTCCACATCAAAGAAACGTGGTGACCCGTCCTTTGCATATTCTCCAAGTGCATAAGTTTTAGAAAAGGAGCCAACATGATAGGTCTGTTTAGTTGACAGAGGTTTGCTCAAACGTGATCCATCTGGGCAAGATTTGGTTTTTGTGAACATGGCTCTATTAGAACCTACCTCCTTGATAGCTAATTTTGGAGGAGGTCTTGAAGGAGGAGGCACTTGAGATGGCTGTGTTCGAAGACTGATTTCAGACACAGTTACAAATGCCTCATTGGGATAAGCCACTGTTGACATGTGATAACAAGAATTGTTTAAATGGTTTGAATCACCGGAGGGAGCCTCTCTGGAAACAGCGCATTTATTATCAAGCTGTTTTCTGTCTGCCCTGAGATTATTCCCAGACGGTTCTGTGACATTACCACAAACAGGAGCATCAGATGTAGTTTCCCTGAAATGTTTGCTCTCCATCATTTTCCCATCTGAATCTTCATTGAGATTGAGATCATCGGTTACCTGGCATGGACTCTGGTCATAACTTTTTTGTGAAAGGGAGCATGAATCACCAGCAAAAGTGAATCCAGTAACCTCATCAAGTTGAGCTATGTGTATTGTACCACTTATCACGTCTTCTTTGCCCATGAGATTTGTCCTACTATATGACATGTTAAATTGCTTCATGCCATCAAATATATGAGGAGAAGTTCCATTTGGCAACGGTTGATTCTTCTCTGAACCATCAAAATGACCTCCATTGCACTCCTCCGAAGTGTCTGCAGAAGTAATTGTTGCAGCTGGCTGCGAGGACACTGATTCAGATGAAGTCCTACACAAGAAAAAGAAAAAGGAAAGGTAAAGAAAAGAAAAGAAGTTTGATCAATGAAGCTCGCAAAACATTGAATTTTTTTATATATAAAAAGCAAGTTTTTCTCTTGACACATCAACAGTAACACTGAAAATTAGATAAACCATGTGAGAATGGAACAAAGAAGGAGAACCTTTGGTGCAACAGTAGAATTGTCATCGTGTGATCTGGAAGTTATGGATTCGAGGCATGGAAACAGCCTCTTGCAAATATGCAAGGTAAGGCTGTGTAATATAGATGCTTTCTAGTCTGCCCCTTCTCCAGACTCCACATACACGGGAGCTTCATGCCCCTGGCTGCCCTTTTTAATATGAGAATGGAAAACCCAGAAAAAGCAGTAGCAACATCCAATAGCAGATTTTATCCTGACCTAGGCAACAAAAGAAACCCATCTTGAAACAGAGCCTGTAGTTCAGTATTGAAGTTTCTTATACTTGCCTTATTCCAAGTTTAAGTTATCATTTTATAGGTTTAGCAAACCCCAAAATCTACAAATCAGATCAAAGATTGTCATTCTCATTTTACAATTTGGTAACAAATTGTTAGGATGTTCAACAATTTTTATTTTATAGGATGGAAATACCTGATGTTTCCAATGGATTCTTTCACATCTCAGCATGAAGAATTTCAGGTCAGAATCTAGTGGACTCAAGATCAGACATGAACAGCTGGCATGCACTATGTGAAAAATCTGATATGGATATTCCTCCTGAACACCCTATTTTATTTGATTATCTAAGAATCATAGTTGTACTCAATTATTCAGTGCTGCAAATTATGAACAGGACTAAGGATGATGTCTGACTCATGTTAGATGAGTATGTTACTAAGACATCCACACAAGATGCTAATACAGATTGTAAAAGAGGAACTGATTCCACTGTCCAAAGGGATATCCCATTTGGATAAAAGGTGCAGAAGAGTGTACCTATTGAGTTCAGTACTTCTTATACAGGGAATGTTTCATCCATTCTATAGCCAGATGGGTGTAAGAAATAAACACTATAATAGAGCAGTCAATTACAATACCAATGACTAAGTTTGCTTAAACAAGTAAGCTGAGAAATCTTTCCAACTCCACATTTGCTCAATGTTTCCACAATGCTGATATCATCCTTCTCTCACACCGCTAAACTTGTGCAGTCATGCATTATGTCTCAGATGGACAATTTCTTCATAGAATTCTCTCTTGAGTTGAAAAAGATAACAAAAACAGAGCTGTCAGTTATGTCATTCTCTCTCTTCAACCACTAAAAAAAATGCACTCTGTGCATTTTATCTCGGAAGGGTAAACAAATGTACAAGATAATCTCTACATCGAGTACGCATTCCGTCGACTGTAATGAGTCATAACCCGCACATGTCCATCTTATACAGCCAACAAAAATGGCATTGGCCGGTTGATATAACTCTAACGACACATCACCTTGCCACGAAGACACCGAGGTCTCGGTTTTACATATTTACAGATTTTCATTCCCCAAAGAGCCTATGTTACCTTTACAAGTTAGCTAGCTTACTGGAGATCCCTCACTACTTTCACAACGTAGGTATTATATTTTGCTACTTATTTGCCTAGAATCTCAAATGTACAACAAAATAAACAGCAAAAATCTGCTGGAAGTGCAGAAAATTTAAGGGAAAATAGAACAACAAAACAAAAACAAATGACACTGAAAATTGCTCCAAGCTTTGAACCGACTAAAACTTGTGGAAAAAGAAGAAAAAAAGAAAGTAAAAGATGCCTTCGCATTGGATTCCCATACCTTTTACCTTATACCAACTGCACAGAACAACGGCAAACAAAATGACAGAAAAAAATCACAAGAACTCAAATAAAACCCCAAAAATAAAAAATAATCATTCTCAAGTCCATTACCGCAGTTTCAACTGAAAAAAATACAAAAACAGATAAGAAAATCACAGAAAATACCTGCCGGAAGGATTTTCCGATGCTCTTCGTTCTGCAAACATGTCCTCATAAGAAACAGAAAAATCTCCAGCATCAAGACCTCCAAAGACCTCCGTGTAGTTGAAACCCGAGCTCTGAACATTAAAGTCAACATCCTTTCCCTCAACGACAGGGAAATCAAGCACAGGAATGGAAGACGAACTCTTTGGAGCATAAAAGTTGCCAAAAATCTCTCCGTAGTCATCTATCCGAGAAGAAAAGGAAGAAACCGCAAACGTGGTAGGACCGCCGAAGACATCGTCGTAAGCGGTAGTGGAAGAGAAGCCATTTCCATTGGAGATTTTCTTGGAGAGAGTTGCAGACGAACGTTTGTTGAGCAAATCTGCCATGAAAGAGCTTCTAGGGTTCTTTCACCTTCTGTGCAGAGACAGAGAGAGAGAGATAGACAGAGAAAGGTCTGGTTTCTCTCTCTGCTGCAGTCAGAAAGCAGAAGAAAGCCGAAAAGGGAAGAAAATGACGAGCGAAAGCTGGCTCTGTAATTTTGTATTTTTTTTGTTAAATGTGAAAAGAAAATAGGAAATGGATAAATTAGCAGAAAAGGGAAAATGGTGAGAATCGGCGATCTTTTTCCGAGTGGGTGAGGAATGAATCGGCGAGGGGAACGGAGGAAGGGCAGGTGAAAGGCCTATGATTTGCCCGAATTGACCAATTGGTCCTCGTGAATTCCAACCAAACTTCCAGCTGAATTTCAACGTTGTGAAGTACTGAAATGACTACTTCACCCTCGTAATATGATTATCTGACGAGGAATGTTCACTCAAGCGCTATACAAAGCGCGTATAGTCAAAGTGCCCCACTTTAATCTCTATGCATGAAAGGGCCCACCTTTAGATGATCACACTCGTTCATCTGATGGGTCTGGTTTGAAAGTCTAGTAGTTTAAAAGATCATATGAATGGGACCACTACTTATCATGGAAAGCTTTTCATTGAGAAAATACACGATGGGCCCACTACTTATATTTTTAAGTGATCCAAGCCGTTCATTTAATTTGAAAGGTCCTAAATGGCCTAACTATAAAAATTCTCATCTGTTAGATACATTTATAACCTTGCTTGTTGGGCTTTTTGAGGTTATAAAATGGACGGCACAATGCTCAAAGTCATCCATTTGACAAGTTAAAAAGGTCAGCAAACACGGTCCTAGTAGACCATAATAGATGATTTTTATTTTATTTTTATTTAAGAATTTTTATCATGGAAAGCTTTCCACAACTTTCAATCAAAGAAAAATGCATGTTGGGTTCCGTACTTACATTTTTTCAATGATCCCAGCCATTCATCGATTCAAGCCATCATAGATGCTGTACATATCAAAAATCTCATCCATTGAATACCTCTAAGTATTAAAAATCTCTCTCCTGGAAACATCTAAGACCATGCTTTTTGGGCTTTTTGAGGTTATAAAATGCATGTTGAGCCCAATGCTTATATTTTTTCGACAATCCAAATCATTCATTTGATTTAGACTGTCACAGATGCCCTACATATCAAAGCTATCATCTATTAGATGCCTCTAAGACCATGCTTGGTGGGCTTTTTGAGGTCCTAAAATGGACGGTGAATGTTCAAAATCATCCATTTGACAACCTTAAAAAACCCAATTGGCATGGTCCTAGAGGCATCTAATAGTTGAGATTTTAGAATGTATATATCTAAGACTGACCAAATCAGATGAACAGTTTGGATCATTGAAAAAATATAAGTAGTTGGTCCAACTCGGATCAACAAAAAACTTTTTATAACTTTTGGTTAGAGAAAAATCCATGTTGGGCCTACTGCTTATATTTTTCAATTATTCAAATCATTCATCTAATTCATCATCTATTTGATATGTCCAAGACCATACTTGTTTAGCCTTTTTGAGGTTATAAAATAGACAGGAAGAGAGAAGGAGGAAAATGTTGAAAATTTGAAAAACCAATTGTCCACGTGGATAATACAATGTCCAAACTTGTTTGGCCTTTTTGAGGTTATAAAATAGACAGGGAGAGAGAAAGAGGAAAATGTTGAAAATTTGGAAAACCAATTGTCCACGTGGATAATACAATGTCCAAAATTAGCCTCAATTTACCTAAGCATTAAATAGGTTTTATTAGATAGATATACACAGTATAAGAAGGGGAGCCTTGACACAACGGGCAAAGTTGTCGTCATGTGAGCTTGGGGTCACGAGTTCAAAGCATGAAAACAGCCTCTTGCAAAATGCAAAGTAAGGCAATATACTTTAGGCCCTTGTGGTCCGTCCCTTTCCTAGACTCTGCATAAGCGAGAGCTTCGTCCACGGTTTGAATTTCTTCTTAGCTAGATATTCACAAATATAGAATTTCTATGTTCAAAAATAATATCCCCATCTACAAACATGGATATTTGACAAGATATTGCCACATTGTAATTCACAAATATGGACGTTTGTGGACGTCCATAGATATGAACAGTGAGAAACAAGAAGAAAATGACAAAGAGAATAAATAAGAGCCACTTGTATTATATAGTATATAAAAATACCAGAGAAATGACACCCAAGAAAAACGCGTCTCTCCTGTGCTTCATAAATTCCTTGGCATTTTCTCTTGTATTTCTAGTAACTGTTCCAAAATCAAAGCTCATTTATTAATAAATGATATATAATATGAAAAAATAGATATAGATTGAAGGGCAACCCGGTGCACACAGCTTCTGCATATGCAGGGTTCGGGGTAAGGGGCGGACCATAACGGGGCTATAATATACAGCCTTAACTTGTATTATACAAGAGGCTATTTTCATGCTTCAAACCTGTAACCTCTAGGTCACACAATGACAACTCAACCATTGCCCTAAAACTCCCTCCAACAATGCATATAGATTGGTTAACAATAATGCAGTTTTAAGTCTCGAAGACTAAGCTGGAAGAGGCATTCGCAGGAACACCATTTACTAAAGTTTGCATCAGAAATCACCAGAATTAATTACTCTTTTTTTAAAGAAAAAAATCAACAATTACTGTTTCAGAGACAAAGTGACATTCTTCTTCAACCAGCATCTTCTGTGCCATTGTACTAACCGACCAAATGAGCCCGTAGATTGTGGCTTTTTTGCATCCAACAACCGGAGAGAACTATGAAGGGCAGCCCGGTGCATGAAGCTTCTGCTTATGCGGGGTCTAGGGAAGGGGTGGACTACAAGGGCTTAAAGTACACAGCCTTGTCTTGTATTTTGCAAGAGGCTGTTTTCACGCTTTGAACCCGTGACTCCAAGGTGACACGACAACAACTTTTACCTTTAATTGATGGATTAAAGAAAAAAGAATTGTTAAGTAGTGTCCTCCTCATTATAGTTACACGAAGATGATGGATTTAATCGATTTCGATTCATTGCTAGTTGAATTTTCTTGTTGAGTAATGTCTTCTTCATCATAGTTTGTAGGACAAGCTCATGGGAAGATTTAATGGATTTGGATCAATTGGAATAATGTCCTCCTCATTATAGCTTTTAATTAGGGCAAGCGTATAACAAGATTTAATTGATTTGAATCCATTGCTTGTTGAGTAATATAAGAAGGGGAGCCTTTGCGCAACGGTAAAAGTTGACATCATGTGACCTTGAGGTCACTGGTTCAAAGCGTGAAATCAGCTTCTTGTAAAATGCATGGTAAGGCTGTCTATTATATGCCCTTGTGGTCCGTCCCTTCCCTGAACCCTACATAGACGGGAGCTTCGTGCACCGGGGGCTGCCCTTTGCTTGTTGCGTAATATCCTCCTCATTATAGTTTGGGTATTTTGATTGATGGAGGTGGATATCACTCAATACAAGCAAGCTTGTAAGGAATAATTTTTGTGATCAAGTGGATTGTTCTGTTTGATTGATGGTATATGAAGTATTGTTTTCTTTAGTGCTATTTCTGCTCATTTCTGAGTAATTTTAAGGGACATAATTTAAAATAAAAAATAGTATTTTTGGTAACCACTTGTTTTGGGTCTTGAAAAAATTAATAAAAATAGACAATTATGATTTTTGAACCGAATAAACACAAGCTAAAAACATTCAATTGGCATGAAATTTGACGCGTGACCTATCGAAGCCATTCCTAATATTAAAAATGACTTACCCTACATGAAAAAAAGAGTTTGTACTCCTTTCTCTTCTCTTGAGCACGTACTCTTACCAAGACTCTTACTTATTTGGGTTGTTATTACTTCACAACCTTAAGAAAATGTGACGGAAAAGCACTTTTATTGATTGCTTGATATTTGGTCTTCTGATATCAATTTCCTTACTCCAAATGATGCATACTAGATGGCCAACAAATACATAGTGCAGTTGGTCACACGCAATTTGGCATCTTTTTTGGAGTATGTTTGTTCACAAGTTTAAGTTGTCGCTTTGGCTTTTGTTTGGGATTAGATTTAAGAGAATGAATGAGTGAGAGTGCGAATAATTTACTTTGTAATTCTTTACTTGCAAATAATAATAATAATAATAATAATAATACATATTGGATGAAGTAGTTAAAACTGCATAAATGCGTCGTAATATTCGGTAACATAATTATGTATCTTTCTTTTGGGGTATAACCATGGGAGGTGGCAACTTTAGTTGTTGTGTAATTTTATCCCCATTTTGGAAAACTATAAGATTTTATCCTTTGTAAGAAAAAGAAAGAAAGAAAAGAAAACTGTAAGGAAATTTTACACATGCATGCATGATATAAAAGTGAAGGGGAGCCTCGGGTGCAACGGTAAAAGTTGTTGTCATGTGACCTTGAAGTCATGGGTTTAAGGCGTGAAAATAGCCTCTTGCAAAATGCAAGGTAAAGTTGTGTACTTTAAGCCCTTATAGTCCATCCCTTCCCCAGACCTTGCATAGGGGGAGCTTCGTGCACCGAGGCTGCCCTATGCATGATATAAAAGTAGAGAGAGAGTGAGATTGTCCCCATCCCAGAAATGGCATGCTGCAAGGTGAAATAAAACTTGGGTGGGTCATGCACATTTCAAAAGATTCAATGGACAAGATCTCATTTTGATGGTAAGGCCGTGCCGAATTATATAGATGAGCTAACGGTAAAAAATGACACGGAGAAGTGCACTTGCTTGCTCAGCAATGAAAACACTCTTTGGGCTTATACATGCATCGTCCCTATGATCCAAAAGACGATGGCGAGCGCATTCTGTTGATGTTGATTTGTCTTGACTGGACATTCTCACACATTTCATCCAAAAAGCTCTATTTCGGGTGTTGCTGAAAAATTATAAACCATTAGTTTAAGATATTATGGCGTGCAAATGATTTTAGAATGTGCTTTTCGGAATCAATTTATCCGTGCCGTATCTTTGGATGATCTAATCTATTCATTTTGTTTACGTTACCTTGAGCTGGTTAGATGTCGAAATTCATGTTGGTTGGATAATTTGAGCTATACTGTTTTGGCTTTTTAAGTCGCAAGCATTGAAATTTTTAGTTAAAAAAACAAATAGCTAGAAACATCCAATGGACATGAATTTTTGTAGGTAGCCTAAATAATGGAGATCAAACAAAAGGACGAGTCACTAAACAAGCCTTGCTAACATTACCAAGAAATCCATTTTCTCTCTCGTAGATGAAATCTCTTTTCCATGAAAACTAAGATCGAGCTGGAGTGGCAGACAAGAAAACTGCTTTCTTAAGAAGTCATTTTCAGTGAAGTTGCTCTTAGACGGTCAAGTTGTCATGTGATCTTGAGGTCACTGGTTCGAAGCATGAAAATAGCCTCTTACAAAAATACAAGATAAGGCTATATGACTTCTATGGTCTGCCCCAGACCCCCCATACGCTGGTGCTTTGTCCACTGGCCTGCCCTTCTAGTTGCCCGCAAACAACCCTGCATCTTCTGCCAAATATGCTTGGCAGAAGGTTTGAGTTGCAACTTCTCCCTTTGGCCAGGAATTAGATTTAGGAGTATGGGTAAGTGGTTCTTTGTCATTCTGTACCTCATTTTGCTGTTAGATTTTACAATGATTGAGCACTTGAACTCCTCAAAATTTATCCTCCTCGGATGATCTATGCCATTGAATTTTGTATCTTTTGCATCAAAAGTGCACCTCTAGCATTTCTTTGACGCTACTCGCTCTCTTTGGGCTCAATTTTTTGACCAATAAGTAGATATCTAAAGCTAGAGATTAAGATGAATGACATGGATCAATGGTATATGAGACGATCGGAAAGAAGTGAAGGCCTGTTGTCGCGCTGTATACTAGCATTCCTGGTAAATATCTTTTTGTGTACGATTAATGATTATCCATGGCAAACCTAACTTGTTAAGGGGTAGTTTTGGTAATTAAAGTCTAAAGTAAAGCCTAACGATGGGCAATCCCGATTAATTAAGAACTGGGGATTCTTCTTTCTGCGTGGGAGACGAGATTCGCCGGCCAATAATTCCAAGTCCGAAGTTTTGAAAGTTCAAAGGGGCGGTGGGAGGGGTCTTTTTCTCCACCAAAATTCTTTCTTTGTAAAAAGACGAAATTACCCCTGCAGCTTCCATCAATTACATTCCTTTAGTGATTGCATGCCAAATCATAGCGGCAGAACACTTGAATTTGTTGGGCAAACACATAATCACTTGATTTTCCTTTTTCTGTTTCGTTTGGCGAAAGATGAACGGCTTGGAGTTGTCTGATGGGCTTGATCTTTTGTTACATGGGCTCATCCATTGCATAGCTTACTAAATAGATGACTTAGATCTAAAAGAAGTGGGTCCAAGCATTTGTGCTGCTACAGTTCTTTTTGAATGGTAGACATATGCGCTCACATTCAAACTCGTAACCTTCACGATTGAAACTCACTCTCACACCATTGTGCCACACTCACGCACCCTTTTATGCAGTTATATAATTGAACAAACAATACACAACATCTTTCCTACTGAAATTACAATCGTAGTTTAAAAGCTTGAAAATTCAACCCAGCTAGCTCGAAATTCAGGAGAGTCGAGTTTATTGAATCAACTTGGTGACTCGAATGTATTATTGTTTGAGAGGACTTATGTTCAAATGTTCTACTGAAAGCTCGAATCTAGGTAAAAAGGGCAGCCCTAGTGCACGAATCTCCCGTCTATGTAGGGTTTGGAAAAGGGATGAACTATAAAAGCTTATAGTACACAGTCTTATCTTGTATTTTTACAAGATGCTGGTTTACAGACCTTGAACCCATGACTTCAAAGTCAAGTGACGACAACTTTTACCGTTGCGACAAGCTCCCTTTCATCATTGGAAGAAAAGGAAAAAGTGTTTCCCAGTCTTCTTTCTTATCGGAAGAAAAGGAAATACTATATTTGAGTTGCCTCTATCTTATCTCACCGCCCAAAAATAGAGTGATAGAGTGGAAAGCTGTCTCACGTGAGTCCCTGTAAGTTAACATACTCTAGAAGAGGGGAAGGTGTACGTGCCACCATTCTGTGCCTAGTAAAACTTACTTTTTTATATATTCAGAAATGCTAGAAATAGATAACCCATGACAAGTCGATGCATTTGAATAATTCTAATAATTTGTTTTGTGTCTTTAAAAATATTAATAAAAAAAGAATAATAATAAATTTACCTAAAAAAGTAGGCTAGAATCATCCAATGGGCATGGATTTTGAGTTTTGGACTATCTATGTCAATTCTCTCATTATGAACGGCTTAGATAAAAATAAATAAATTCCTTGTATGCAAAAGTGGGCGTGTGTAACTTCCTCTTCTCTTGAACGTGTATACTTACGGGAACTCTTATCATATTTAGTCAACAATTTCAACAACTAAATACCCAAAAATTATTCTAGGGGTTAGGAGTATGTCTATATCAGGGACAGGAATTTATCATTTTTTTTGTCCCTAAGTTTGGGGTTGAGCGGGACTTTAATCCACAACTACTCCATGCAAACAAGGTAGGTGCTCGTTGATGAAAAGTTTGAGAATGGTTGCAATTTTTGGGAAGGATCCTAGTTTTTAATGTCTTGTTTTTAACTTTAAAAGTCTCAATTATAATTAAATATTCGTTAATTAAACATGAATTTCATGAGGAATTCATCCAATTCACATCTATTGTTTGCAAATTTAGTTAGCAACCGCCTTTTATATATATATATATATATATATATATATATATATATATATATATAAGAGTAATTTCAGCAAAGACTTGCAGGTGTAAAGTGTAAGTAACAGGTAAATGGCTTGGAAAAAGTGTTTAACTGTCATTTCTTGTAACTTTTTCTATCTCTGTTTTTTTCTAGCCAATCAAATGCCACCTGTATAAAACAGTTGAAATTAACACACACATGTGTGTGTGTGTGTGTATATGTATATATTTAAATTTCTTAGCCATTTGCAGTTAACATCTAGATGCAACAATACAAAGGGTACGATCATCTAATTGATGAGAATTTTAAACATGCCAATCTATAACAGCCAATGCTTGGAAATTGGAATGAACCAAGATTAGACCCCAAATTTTAGCTTCTAAAATGAGTGTGCGTGGTGCAATATCACAAGATTGGTTTTCAATTGTGCAGGTAACGAGTTTGAGTCCTGACAAAGTTTGTGTAAGTATTTAATTACCAATGTTAGGGTTTTAAAAGGAAGAGAGAGAGAGAGATTGATTGATTGTGATGGTCTTAGTTGGAGGGTAGTTTCAGTTTTGCCCATCATGATTTTCTTTTTCTTCCACCTTTGTTTTAAAGAAATCAAAACGTAAGGTAGGCTCACGCCTATGCAGAGTTTAGGGAAGGGGTGAACCATAAGAGCCTAAAGTACATAACTTTACCTTGCATTTGCAAGAGGCTGTTTTCATGCTTTGAACCTGTGACCTTAAGGTTACATGACAACAACTTTTACCATTGCGCCAAGGCTCCCTTCATTTAATTACCAATGTTAGGGTTTGAAAAGGAAAATAACTTTTAGCTTCTAAACCTTCTAAACCATACTCTTTGAAATATAATACTCTATGTAGAGAGAGAGAGAGAGAGATGGTCCTAGTGTACTTACCTTGGAGGGCAGTTTTGCCCATCATGATTTTCCTTTCTTCCGCGTTTGTTTTAAAGAAATCAAAATGTAAGGTAGTCCTAGTGCATGAAGCTCCCGCCTATGCAGGGTTTGGAGAAGGGGCGGATCACAAGGGCTTAAAGGATACAGCCTTATCTTGCATTTGCAAGAGGCTGTGTTTCACGCCTTGACCTGGTGACCTTAAAGTCACATGACGACAACTTTTACCATTGCGACAAGACAATGTAAGGTAGCATTTGGAATATGTGGAGGACCCACATTGCATGGCAACATCTTCTTTTTTGGCTTCCTTTTTTGTCTGCCTTCCATACACAGCAGTCACCCACTCTGAATTATAAACAAAAAGCCCATGTTCTTGAGTGCCCAAATCTCTTTGTTGGGTCTCAAACACCAATTCCAAGGACACTTTCTCTGGGCTCTTCCTGTAGGCCGCATTAAGTCGCATCTTAGATACCTTTCCACTCATTTTTTTACTTCTGAAACCAAATTTTGTTGCCTGTTGAAGAACACAAGGAATACTAGGTTGCCGTGTAATTTCTCGCTTCTATTTAGGGTGGTAAAATATGATATGACATGATAACACGATTTGAATCCGACACGAGTTTAACTGGTTAGGCTCAAGTCTTATCGTGTTTGTATCATTTTCAGGTAACACGCCAAAAATTGTGTTGTGTTCGGTCAATCAATGTTGACCCGTTGTGTTGACCTGTTTGACATGCTATCTATTAATTCGTCATGTTGACCCATCTAACTCGCAACCTGTTAATCAATTAGGTTGAAAATATAGGACGGTTTTTTAAAAACCGTTCTATATTATAATAGTAATCTCAGACGAAAAACAATCCTATATTTTTATGGTTTTTAAAAAACCATTAATATATAGGATGGTTATTGAAAAACCGTCATATATTATTAATATAGGAATTTTTTTCAATATTATATGTCCTATTTTTTTATGGTTTTTAAAAAACCATCACTGTACAAGACGGTTTTTGAAGAACCGTCCTATATTACCTGTCCTATATTTCAATATAGGACGCGTTTTCAAAAACCATCGTATATTTTTAGGGTTTTTGAAAAACTAACATCCTATATTCTTATATGAAAAACCGTCTTATATTAGTTATTTTATATTTATTTAATTGTGTTACACAAGTCGTGTCAACTCGTTTAATAATCGTGTCGTGTTCGAGTCACAGGTTGTGAGTTATGTTCGTGTCAACCCATATACTATAATGGGTCAGTCTTGACAAAACACGAACACGACCCGCCAACCCGAATTGCTAGGCCTAATTTTATCATGATGGCCTTGCCTTTGGCCGATCAAACACGATTCATCTGATTTCTCTCTATCTAGATGACTACTTTGTTTTAAAAAAATACTAGTCTAGATTTAACAGGTAAAATGCATGTTGGTTCGATGTTGCACTCATCCATCTATGGTGACATTTAGTATACAAGAAACAGAGAGTTTAAAAAATCAGATGAACAGGTCTAATCAACTAAAGGTATCCTACCATGGTCAAGAAGGGTCGCTGCATGAAAGCTTCTTTCCTATCTGCGCAGGACTATAACATACTTTCAAGAACAATAAGAATTATAACTTGCCAATTGCAACTTAGTAAAAAACAATCCTGAAGTTATCAGCCTTAGGTGAATCAAAACCGTTCATTTATTAGGCCATCTATCCAGAAATCTTCTCTACCATATACTGCTAACACCGTGGCTTGTGGAGATCTTTTACAGTGATAAACTTGTACCACTCATTTCATCCACACTACAAACTCAGAACACCGGTTTTGAGAAAAGAAAAGAGTCAATAGTATACGGTCTTACTTTGCGCATTTTGCAAGAAACTATTTTCACGTCTTGAACCCATAATCTCAAGGTCACACGATGACAATTCTACAGTTGCACCAAGACTAATGACCCAAACTCATTTCAAATAAAAAGTCATTCGCATCCAAGAAATGACACTTTAATCCTTCTTGAAACGGACACTCGGAAGCTCTTACAATTTGTTGGAAGTGAATGACTTTAAAAAAAAAAAAAAAAGTTTTTGAACCATGAGATATCCAAAGTCGATAGCGTTACATGAACAGGTTGGATCAATGGTACGAGAAGCCACCGTGATACCAGCATTCCTCAAATAAGAAAACAGCGACATCACTTCTATGGGTTAATAGGTCTGGTTAGTGGGAAACATGAATCCGCGTGGTTTCTAATTTATTCAAGGTGCTTAGTTGTATGCATTGTAGGAGAAGTTGGGGTACAACCTTTGACAGTTGTTGGACGTCATCTTAACGAATCTTCTACCCACCTCACATGTGTTATGGCTACCACCCTTGGCCAAGCCCCCATCACAAGCTTAGACTGCAGATTGTTTGAATGGCAACAAGTTCCACTGTAGAAAGCTGAACATCAAAGAGGCTCCGGCAGATAGATGATAAACAGGGCAGTTGGTATACTATTTGATTGTGGATTGCAGATGCACGGTCGAAAATAGTAAAATTCGCAGCAAATATTAACAAGAGGATTGGATTATGGTCCTCTAACTATGGAGATTTGAGTGCACACGTAGACAGACGGTTGGCGCAATGGTAGAGTTGTGGTGTGTCTTTGAGGTCACAGGTTCAAGGCGTTGAAACAGCCTCTTGCAAAATGCAACGTAAGACTGCGTACTATTTACCCTTGTAGTCCACCCTTTCCCTGAACCTTGCATACACGGAAACTTCATGCACCGAGGCTGCCCTTTAAGTAGACAGACGGTTAGGATCACGAACGGACGCGCCAACCTACAAGCATTCATAACAAGCTGTAGGGTCCACCAAAGAATCTCACTCCACTCAACTAAATTCTCAACGGGCACAGAATGCTGCATTCAAGACAGGAAAATAATTGCAGCAGCTGCTGATCTGTTATGCAGTATACCGGTTTACTTGTCCCAACAAGGTTGGTCTTCGAGGATGAATAAAACAGTGCTGTACCTGCCGTATTGAGGCTTGTCCACTTGGGCAGTTATAGTACAGGTGAGCTCCAGACTCGTCCAACCCAACCCAGCAACCAAAAGAACCACAGCAATATGGTCTCCTAGAATGTTGATCGGTGCAAGCCTGCAGTCAAAGTTGAGAAGTAAATAAAGTGGCAGAGATCTTACCAAAGAACCAGATTAATCCATTGAGAACAATTAGACATACTTTGATCTAGAGAATCCATAACTGTGCCAGAATTATGACAATGTCAACTACCAGGCCTTGATTCAGGAATTTCTCCTCATGTCGATTTGGTCAAGTTAAAAGACTTGCTACTTGTACCATAATCTGTCAAATGTCAGCCTAACCTATTCTCATGTCAGTGGTTGCAACCAGAACCATGTTGCATGATTCTTGATGTTCCCTGGATCAGTGCTTCTGTTAACACTTGGTATCACCCTGTCGCTGCCAGGGAGATGATCATGAGGCTAGAATAATTCCACGACTTCCGACAAAAATATGTGATTTATCCTCATGGGTTTTGATTCTGACAAATAAATCACTTAAAATCTGAAACTGCTGCAAACATTGAGGTAATTGATGCTTTACTTAATCTATGTATTCATTTAGCAATATCGTGACAACAATCAAAGCCTGTGTTTGAAGCTAGCAGCAAAGACTTTTAAATTGACCATCATCTTGTACAACGCAAGTAAAGGGGCAGCCTCGGTGCACGAAGTTCTCACCTATGCAGGATTCGAAGAAGGGGTGGACCATAAGGGACTAAAGTACACAGCCTTACTTTGCATTTTGTAAGAGGCTGTTTTCACGCCTTGGACCCCTGACCTCAAGGTCACATGACGACAACTTTTACCATTACGCCAAGATGGTAAAATAATAAAAAAACACAGACAAGTCAAGACGGTAATGTAATCAGAAAGCACATGCCTTCCCAGTTAACTTGCATGAGTCAAAAGCAACGGCAGAAGCCTGTCATCAGTTCCTGTATGGAAAAGCTACCTACCTTCTTATTAGTGAGAGGAGTTCTTAGATTAACTAAGGCGTAGGGGCATATCGGTTATCTTCCCCAAAACTTTCTCTGTGGATACATGTTCCTTGCAAAGTTTACGGTGTGAATGTTAATACTGGAGGAGGTCCTGTCTGACTTGTCAGATTCTCTTCTACATAATATCCTAACACTTCCAAGGAAGGGGAACGTTGACGTAACGGTAAAAGTTGTAGCTATGTGACCTTGAGGTCACGGGTTTAAGGCGTGGAAACAGTCTCTTGCAAAAATAAGATAAGGCTGCATACTATAGGCCCTTGTAATCCATCCCTTCTCCAAACCCAACATAGGCAGAAGCTTTGTGCACCCTAGCTGCCCTACCCTAACACTTCAAACATCTTCCCAAAGTCATGGACATATTTGATTATGTAATAGTCTCAGTAAGTGTTCTGTCTGCCGAAACCAACCAAGTCTTCAATCAGGAAAGATACAAGAATAACCCAGGTTGTACCCTCTACAGGTTACATAAAACAAATACCCTGCTTCACCCGAAGTGGCAAAAACTTGGATTTGGTATTTGCATATTATGGGCATCAATGACTTGGCCTCAGACAGCAAAAGAATTGTCCTATGCCGCAGAGGATAGATTGTTAAGAGCTATACTTGGAATTCAGGTATTCACTGCAGAGGACGAAAGCACCTTTTTATTCTTTCATTTAGTAGGGGATTTCACTTTGGAAAAAAAATGTTCCATACTAACGGATTCAGGTCCATAACCATGGGTTCCAATGCATGAGATCTTGTAGCACTTACTAACGAGGCCTTGTGAGTTAGTATTACACAAGAATGAATAAAGAGAATTTTCTACTCAAATTTGAAATTGAGACAAATACAAATGGAAATAGATTGACGAAAAATTCTAGGAAACAAATGGAAGAAAGGACTCACCGAGCCTAGATCACTAACTGATACTAATAGAATAGAAAAGAACTGTCTTTTTTGTATACTTTCTCAGGTTCCATTGCTACTGGCCTTACACAATCAATCGGATTCAACTAGATAAAATGTATGAATTACTTAATCACCAACTAGATATTGGATGGATATCCTCTCACCCTCATGTTAATTCTGACAGCAAAGAAAAGCAGAAGCAGAAAAAAAACATAGAGAGTCATCTTCCGTAATTGTTCCAAAACTTTAAAGATCAGATAATGGATTTCCCATCCAGAGTTTATCTGCCCTCCTTCCCTCTTCCTTTCTGTTGGTATACAACTGTAGACTGCATTAGACCAACTTCGTTTATGCTCAACTCAAACTAGGCGTTACCATCCCTTGATGATAACAGGGAAGAAAGGCACAAAAAAGTAAAAGGATGAATAGTCTGGTACGGTGTGAATTCTTTTCCTAGGACTCCATTTTTCATCTTATTTTGAGAGGGAAGTTGAAGAGGAGCTTGGTGCAACGGTAAAAGTTGTCGTCGTGTGACCTTGAGGTCACGGGTTCAAGGCATAGAAACAGTCTCTTGCAAAATGCAAGGTAAGGCTGTGTACTTTAAGCCCTTGTGGTCCACCCCTTCCTCGGACCCTGCAAAGGTGGGAGCTTCGTGCACCAGGGCTGCCCCTTTTTATTTTGAGAGGGAAGTTGCCAAATTTTCAACAGCACAGCATGTGAACGAGTCATTTCTTTGAGAAGTTACAATTGTTGAATTATATAGATACTTTGACGCTACCTAACCTCTGTTAAAATCACCACAAAGAAACCCTGTTGGAACAGGTTCTATGAAATGTAAAAATACCTTCTGCTCCATCACTATTGACTGTTCAGATCTTTCAGTCTATTTGTTCGTTCATCATTTGCCCAGATCTCCGTAATTGCCCTTAACTTCAGACAACTTTGCTTCTCACAATACCAGTATCTCAAAGTGATGCAATAAATCCTTCATTCTGTTCAAAGAGGACCATGTCTCATTTTGGTGAACTGGCCCATATACAACTGAAACTGAATGTAGACAATCCAAAATCGAGTTCTTGGATCCTAAATTCATAGAAATCTTCTCAATCCCGAGAAATCATTCTTTTCAATTTCCAGAAATTAGGCTAAGCACTTGATAACCAGGATTGAACATCCTAATCACTTGTGACAGATTATATATGATCTGACTCTGCGAACATAAAAGGGCAGCCCCTGTGCATGAAGTTCCCACATATGCTGGGTCATGCTGGGTCCTGAGAAGGGGCAGACCACAAGGGTCTATAGTACGCAGACCTTGCATTTTTGCAAGAAGCTGTTTCTATGCCTTAAATCTGCTACCATAAGATCATGTGACGACATTTTTACCATTGCACCAAGGCTGCCCTTCGACCATCCAAACATGAACTACATAAAAAATTAAAAATGGAAAATTTAAACAAATATGCTACCATTAGGATTTTGCCCTCCTCCATCTCCTCTTCTTCTCCTTTGCTTCTGCTTCAGGAAGTGGTGAGTTCACAATACAATCCAAATGTAAAAGTTCAAAAATATAGCCAAGTGATGGGAACTTCAATTTCAAAAGCATGGCCATTACATATCAGTAGCTGAATATCCTTGGAGATTCCCCCAACAAACGTATATATTAAGGGATTGTGATATACGCGCATATGCCTTTTGTTTTAACTCTTTAGCCCCTCGCCAAGTAGTAAGAAACGCTACAACTTTAGGTAGGCCTAGATTTTTGAAGATCCAAATTATTTATTATACTTATGAAATATGCGTGGTGTGCCTCTTGTTTTTTGCATCAGCTCCTCACTAAATAGTAAGAATGACTGTAACTTCAGAGTGAGCCCAAATTTTTGACGATCCAAATCCTTGAGAATGTGTTTTCTTAACCTAGTTAGGTCATACTTCAAAAGTCTCTTCATTCGATGATCCTAGCAACTGCTGTTTTTAGTTGTAAAATGAATGATGAAATCTCTTACTATCCATTTTATAACTCAAAAAACAGTAGCCACGATAAGAATTTTGAATCATGGCCCATCTAAGTCAAGGCCAACATTGGCAGAGATGAGGAACGGAAGACCCTCGAGAGAATATAAGTTTAGGTCTCAGTGGCAGAGATCAGGCATGATAACATTTTCTACTTCTTTTATTTTCACAGCCTTGAACCCTGGCCACCTAGGCGAGAGACTCTTATTGCACCACTGCATTATAAGGCTTCCGTGCAGAAGCTTGACAACTTCAAACACTAACATTATTTATCTACTGCGTGTTGAGGGATGCCCCAAATATTCCAAACCCATATATAATTGAATTCCATTCCACAAAATTTAGCAGTTCAGTTTCTCCTGGCAAAGCCTCTCAATGCTCATAACAGAACTAAGTTTATCCAATCAATGACAATGAGATGGAACCATCGCTGTTTGTTTGATATCACGTATACACACGGGCAGGCTCGCATGTATACGGCATGCCCGACACAATTTAAGTTCTAAAATTTTTCAGTGATCCCCACCATCCAATTTTTTTTTAATCGGTTGATCCCTCCTGGACACAGGTTTCATTATGAAAGTAGAACTTCAATGAAGATGATAAAGAAGTTACAACCATGTTTCTGAAGAGAGAATGTGACTCCAGTGTCTTACAGGTCTTGAATTAAAGATTCAACTGATGACTATGAGCTCCATTCCAAATCATCACTTGCAGCAGGATCAGCAAGAAAATCAAAGAAAATAAGTTACTCCAGGATCCACGTAGAAAAAGAAGCATGAGATCCCAAACAGGAAGTACCACTCTAAAATAGAAGGTTTATGCAACCGCTGTTACTTGTAATCATTCAACAGGCCCCAAAATGCAACAATGTAGCTGCCCTTTCTCCAGAGATGTTACCAAGAATATAGGTTTAGATCTTACTGAGAGAGATCAGGAACAGAGAGACCCTTGATCTCCATCTGCTTATACATCCATCTCCAGTTTTCTGGTCTCACCTCCCCACCAAGTGAGCGAATCACAGAGCCACCACTGCAAGCACCCACTTTGCAGCAGTCCTCCAGAGACAGTCCTTTTACGAGTCCATATAAAAACCCACTGGCAAAGAGATCGCCAGCTCCAGTGGCATCGGTTGCCTGTTCTTCGCTTACGGCTGGAACACGGACAATCTGAAAGAGTAAAATCATTATATACTGCTCTGTAAATATTACATTATCTATTAGCTAGAGAAAATGGGGTCAGTTAACACTGGTAATAACAAAAACAGAATTTCCATGAATTAAGTCAAATGCCAATTGCAAAGGAAAAAAGAGTAAGGGATCTTAAGCAATGTTTTAGAGATTGAAAACTCAATAGATCAACTTGGCTTGATCACTCTAGGTGGATTTAAGGCAGTGACTCAGTTACTCCCAAGTAAATAGAATGATTGTGTACTTAGAATCCTCGACAGGTATTGGGACTCAGAGAACCTGATTATGAAATGACCATCTAACATGAACCTATATTACAGACTTGGGTCCTAGTTGGGCTGTTGACAAGGACAAAAGATCCGTGGACTGAGTTAACCATGGTCAGTGTTCCTTGTACTGCTACTTGCGGGCTAAAGAAATTAGATAAGTTATTTCAGAAGAAAAAAGTGCAATGTTAGCAATGTCTGAGCAAATTTTCCCTTGTATCCAGGTTACCAACAGCAGAATAAGATGACTATCAACGAAGAAGTTATTTAACCCCATGCCAAACAGTTGCCATGAATCAAAGCTGGATTTTGACTTTTTGAACAGGAAATGGTGGAAAGACAAATGGCTACCCAAATAGAGAAACCTACACGTTCTAGCATATGTGCATACTTTTTATACAATGATGCGGACATGCTGCCAATTATTATTTTAAGTACTAATGAGATACCAACCTGTTTTCTGTGCTTCGCAATGCATCCTTTAGGACCAAGTGTCACCACAGCCCATTGGCAATGCTTGGCTAAGTATCCTAAAGCTGCCTCAGGATCGCTGTCCGGTTCACCCCTGGAGATCAGAAAAGCATAGGAACAAAGGTATACTATATCACCCACTGATTTTCCTGCCATATTTCTCCGAAAAACCTAGTGTTCCCTTCTGATTTATAAGTGGTAGGAAATGTCAAACCAATTCATGAAAAAAATCTCTCCAGATAACCAGGATGCTCCATTTAAAGATGGTAAAAGAAACAAGAGAAGTGGTAACGAGACAGATACATATGGGCACTAAAGAAAGCAGAAAACAAATTTCTAATTTAGATACTGTTTTTCCTATTGCTGAATACTTCCAATGTCAGCCCATAGTTTACATATAAATCAGTACTTTAAGTAGAACGTAATTCAACATTCAACTTCAGCTTCTATTTGACATGTATCACGAAACTCATTGTAAAAGTTGAATGCTGTAGCACCAAAGCCTTCTAGCATCACCTGGGTAACCAAGGTTTGAGACACTACATGTTTGTGTGTGTGTTTAACTTTTAAGAAAAAAATGGTTGAATGCCGTAAAGTTCTACGGTATTTTAGGATTTTATGCTGTTTCAGTATTAGACAATGATGGGGGACAAATTGCAGTTTGCAAGTAACTTTCAGGAAGTTGCTTCTTTCCAGCTATTGAATGTCATTGACGTCCTCTGCTGTTCACTATTAAATGGAAGGTATGTGCAGGGTTATCAATTAGTTCTGGCATGGGATGTTAAACCACATTTCGATTTAACCACAAGTTACCTATGTCATGACATATAATCTTATTTTATCTTTTCTGAAAGGCATAACACATAGTTTTTATTGTCAACCAAAGTTTTCTAAAATTCAGTTTTATGATCTGATTTGACCACAACCAATGCAACTGTGATACAGTTTAATTTTAAGAAAACTAGGTATGAATTTCCACATTTAACACATTTATATAGGCTCTTTCTATGTCATTATTATATGTACATATTATAATATAACTATGGTTAGGTTGTGGTGGGTGTTTCCATCCTGCATGCCAGCGTCCACCAAAGTGTGCTTATCCGTGTATGAGTTATGAAGTGAGCACAAGATGCAACAATGTAACGGTAATTTAGTTTTGCAAAAGAGGCCTCGACATTTAGCCTTGTCTATGACTAAATAACAAATCAATTAAAAGATAATAATGCATAAGAAGGATTTCAAGACCTTAGCAGCTCCCTTGCTTCATCTTCATTGGCAAAACAGAGATCAATATCCCCAGATTCTAACAAATCTAGAAGGGGTGACCTGAAGTCTCGAACCATCTGTTGGTAGTTATTAAACTAAAAATCAGGCACATACCTAACCTGTTGTAGTTTTAGACATGGAAAAGTATTTGAGAACTTCAAACTTTACCTCAAAGCTAGCCAAGTCTATTGACACAAACATCCCTTCTTCTTTGGCTATCTTAATTGCAGCACGAGTCAGCTCTATATTGTGAAAACTGTATCTCAATGCCAACCACTGAATGCAAAACAAGACATCAACAACTACTGAAATTAAATGCAATCTCAACACTAGCTACATTTACAACTTTATAAAGTAACCAACTAGATCCATGTTATAGCCTCACATGAGTCTGAATGTAATTTACCTTGGAACCTTTAAAATCATCCCTGGTTAACTCATCAACCTGAAATAGACAGAAAATATAGATATATGAACATATTTGAGTAGATATCTTGCAACCCTTATCAAAGAATAAATTCCTCCAACCTGAATCCTTACTGCATCCGCAAGACATGGCCGCATGGTACGGTTACCAACAGCATCAACCAAGCATGCACACTGTTAAGGTTGATTGGCAGCACACAGTCTAATCGTCAAGCAGACATCAGGTAAACAAGAAAAATTGAAATGGATTTTGTGGGCTTTGAGAAATAGCTCACCTGTCCGGTAGGCCCCTTCTTCATTCTCAGCCTTGAAAGGTTCACCCCATTTAAGCTCATATTATCAACAAATAAGCGACCTTGCTCATCATCACCGCATGCACCAATTAATCCACACAAGACCCCAAAGCCAGTAGTCAGACCTCTGACGGTGTTAGCAATGCTACCCCCTGCTATTGTCCTTATTGGAGAGAGATCATCAGCCAGTGGGAGGATGTGGGCATTCACTTCACTCAATATATATTCCAGGTCCTCAATAGCAACCTAATTATCATAAAGAAAAAAAAAAATCTCCAACTATGAATTTTTACCAATTTTGAAGTGCACTTGTAGCAGAAAATACTATTGGACACCACTGTAAAAGGAAAACACTTTTCAAGAGAGCTGTTTACAGTGGCCAAATCAAGTTGACTTCCAAAAGGAGGGGAAGAAAAGATATTAGACCAACTTGTGAGAAAAATGTAGCATTTCTAACTTCTAACTAACATTGTTACCAAATCAAAGCTCCTATTGACATGAAGAGTCAGAAACCCAGAATTACCAAGATAAACAAAATCTAAAATAAGCAATATAGACAGAACAAATGGAAATACAATGTAAAACGAAGTAAATGAATAATGATCTGGTTTAACTTGAGATAGATTACATAGTTGTTAATATTGAAGTATATCTGAAATTCCCACCCTCATAAAAATGGCCAGCTAACAATCAAAAAGCAAAATCCAACTAAAATAGGGAAACAGAATTTGAGAAACAAATAATACACTAGCAATCTCAGTATGTAAAAAGATAAACACAACAGCCAAAGTTAGAATACAGAATCAGAGATAGATAAAATGAGAAATGGGTCTTTCTCATAACTTCAACGAACTTACTGAGAACTTGAAAACTGCCAAAAAGTACCACATCCCACCAAAATAATCAATAGAATAATCCTGAAATTAGCAACTAAATAGAAGAGAAGAAAGTCTATACTAAAAGAACAGTGAATGTAATAGAGTTACTCTCATTATATAACTAGACTAACAGACTTCAGCAAACAGAGACCTGAAACAGAATTGATTTGTTTCTAGGAGTTTGTTCCTTTCTTGATGTGGTAGCTTAATTCTGCTTTTATGAAGTTAGCCAAATTCTCCTTTTCTTAATATTAAAAAGAAATGTTGTATTTACAAGCCCAAAAGGAGATAAAATACAAAAAGTTCTATATAGCTGGACATAGAACGCATTTTGATGATTTTGTTATCCCTGCCAACACCAATTCATCCAAGGGTGCTGTTAGAGGACATTGAACACTTATCACAGAAACATATTTACCACCAAAGGGATGATGAGTAGGAAAGATGGATAAACTATAGACTCCATAGGAACTCAAGATGATGCTTACTAAAGATTTGGACTTTGGCTCACTGATAAGTACTTGGTACAATAGATTTCACATTTTTATATGCTACTGATTTTGGAATATTTGTTCAGACCCACAGAATACCTACCAGAAGTACCAAGACGTTCCAGTAGCCCCAACTAAACAAACCAAGAAACTAATAAACAAACAGCAAAGCAATTACCAGTCCAAAGAAAACAAGATGGACCACAAAGTATAGTTTCAGTAGCTTATAAAGAAGAAAAACTAAAAGATGGGAATAATAATGTGAAATGGTATATTGAAAATTTTGATATGAATATCCTGACAAAAGAAAATCTTGAAAGTTATAACAGTTAATGCAAAACCGATAAATATCAAGCAAAATGCAAAAGCACTATATGAAAGCAATGTACTTTTCCAAACGAAGAAATTAAGAGAGAGGATGGTAAAAGTGGAAGGAAGGTGTGAAATATAAATAGATTTGACCATTGGTACCTGAAAAGGATAAAAAAAAGAAGAAAATAGTAAGATAACAGGACAGAATTACGAAAAGGAGAAACAACCAGTAACATAAGAAGAAGAAATATGCATGTAATTCAACTCAGTACCCAAGTGCAAAAAAATGATACTATACTTCCATGTTCCACTAAAGGCAGTCCTCTCTTTGTCTATGCTCTTTTTCAGTTGGTTGGTCGTGTGATTACGGGAATCAAAACAGCCTCTAAATGGCAATAAGAAAATGGTAAAATAGTAAAGAATTTCCATTATCAAGACAAGGTAGTCAGTTATCATCTGCCATTGATACCCTTGAGATCCCCATAATGCAAAACAAAGTATTCTGGTTTATAACCTAACAAGTCCTCTAGTCCAGATAAATAAAAGGAATGGAATACCAATTAACAATTTAAGACCCATGATTAAATCAAAAGGAACAGTAAATGCAAACCAGTCAATGTTTTTCTTGAATATATATACACACAATTTTGCATCAGCAAGCTTATTTCAGTACCCAAAAACCAGAAAAAGAAACATTAATTTTTTAAAAACTGTGATCAGCATCAATAAAAAAATCAAAGTTCACATAAAAAAGAAGAAAACACTAAAGAGAACTCAAAAACCAAAAAGTGAAACAATATCAGAAAAGGAAAAAAAGAAATGAGTTGTTTCAGATGCTACTGGCATTCAGCATACCTATTGTGTCCCACAGGATACCAATCAAAATAACACAACTATATAAGAAGAAGAAGAAAAAGGAGAGAGAGAGAGAGAGAGAGAGAGAGAGAGAGAGAGAGAGAGAGAGAGAGAGAGCAAAAAATGCCACCTATGTATATGAAGTTACAAACACGAGAAACTCAGAGAAATACTCGTCAGGAATATTATCAATCAAGAGAGAGAGAGAATACAATAAGAAGAGATAGTTAGCAACCACAAAACTAACGATAAAAAAGTAAGAACCAAGAAAATGCAGAGATTTGAAATAGGTAACACGCAGGAAACACAAAGAAGTGGACTGGAACCTTTCAAAGAAAAAGCAGAGAACTGAAAACCAGAGAAATAACATTCAAAATCCAAGCACCCAGGAGAAAATTAAAATGGGTGAAATAAATTATTATATGTAAGATAATGTTGATGATCCAGCCAGAGATAGTGGGAAGACCACTAAAATGCCAAAAAATGCAAATGCTAAGTAAAATGAATAGAAAGCAGAGGAAAATCATCTAAATTCCAATGCGCAAAAGAATCAGACAAACAATGGGTAAAGAAAAAACGATCAAATTAAGACCAAAGCCAAATAACTGAACACCATTAACATAAACAACGGCAGGGACGATAAATGATATACAGAAAATTTGAGAAAAAAGGGTGCAAATGGTGGGATCGGTTACCCGCTGAGAACCTCCTCTATCACCAGGGATTTGGTCGAGCAGAGACCAATCCACCCTTGCGACATGATCAACCAGGGCAGACGGTTGGAGTCCTAGGATGACAGGAGTCTGCCCACTGTTTTTCTTGGGCAGAGGACGCGGCAGGTCTTCCGCACCCATCTTCCCTTGCCCAGATTTCTCTGAGCAAAGACGAGACGACGCTCTCTTCCCCACACTGCCTGGACGGACTTATATACGCACAGACTTTCACAATGGGCTGACAGACGTCAGGCTCCTCCTACCAAGCAACGGTGTTAATATCGTGTTCAGGCCACGTAACTAGGCCTGGCAATTCGGGTTAGCACGTCGTATTCATATCGTGTTGAAACTAACCTAGTGTATGAGTCAACACAAACACAACCCGCTTAATAATCGTGTGTCAGAACCTGTGACTCGAACATAACACAATTATTAAATGAGTCGATACAACACAACTCATGTAACACTATTAAAAATATATAAAATAACTAATATATGCTTGTTTTTTAAGAACCATTTGACTGGTAATATAGGACTATTTCTAATGAACCGTTCTATATTTTCAACCCGATTGGTTAATAACTTGCAGGTTAGATGGATTAATACGACGAATTAATAGGTCGCATATCAAAAAGGTTAATGCGACGGGTTAACATTGATTGACCCGAACACGACACAATTTTTGGCGTGTCATACGAACACGATAAGACTTGACCCTATCCCGCTAAATCTGTGTTAGGTTCAAGTTGTGTTATATTTTGCCACCCCTAAACAACACTATCTAATTTCATGAATATAAATATTCAAAATCTTTAATATATAATATATTAGAGTTAAATGCCCTTAATAGGCATTATTTATCTCTTTATGTAATATTTATTTTCACTTTAATATAGCAACACAATTCTCACTTATCACATGACAACCATACACCATGTGATACTTATATTTAAGTGAGCAATATAAATATAATGATAAGAAGATATTAACATGAACCTTAGGTAACATTATAAGGATTTTATGCAAAGATGATCGAGAATCATAAGAATCATAAGACACAGAGAAATATAATTCTAGTTCCTTGAAAAGAGGGCGAGAATCTACATTCTTATACACTGCTAGATTGGATGTTGTTATTTCTATGGAGATGATGTTTTCCTTGTCATCTTGGGTTGAGACCCTAGACGTACATTATAGTGTTACAAACACTTTTATAGTATGTAGTTGATCTCTTGTCTAGAACACTAAGAGGGTTCTCTGATTGAGTGGGCCTAATATCTACATTTGGCGTGCCAATTGGTAGAGCTCTTTATAGGTCATAGCTGGGGTAATATATTTGACTCATAGGATTAATAGGATGCACAATAGGGGACCTACTCTTCTATAGAAAATGATATTCAATCTGGATCCATTATTGATTTATCTTGTGTAAATCTAGGGCCTTGGTTTATCTAGAGCGAAGATTCATTGGTGAGACCCATCACAGTGTCAGCAATTTACGTACTCTTGGTTGACGGCTAGGATTAAAGCATAGAAGCTTAGACTGGTTCATGCAGAGTGGTCAAAGGACTCCCAAAGGAGGATAAATTAATTCTAAACATTATATACTAGGTCTTGTGCTAGGGAACCTAGGTATAGCTTGTCCACTCTGTGTTGACCAAAGGAGAGGCAACGAAGATATGATATTGTGAGAAACAGGTAGAAAGCAATTTGTCCCCACAAGCCGAAAGCAGGAGGCATTTTTGGCCTTTGCTGATCCATTTGGGCTAAAAACAGTGCCAAATGATTTCGCATGTGCTAACACTAACCATGAGATTCTTGTCAGCTATTGTCTTCGCGTGGGTCCTCACAAATTAACTCTTAAGTTAGGAAAAGTGTGACTTTTTCATGATCCTAGTTACTTGCTCTAATCTGCATGAAATTTCGACCAGTCATTTAGTGGGGCCAATAGTCCGATAATCACGCTTGACAATTCAAGGCATTCAGAGGGGAATAATTTGCTCTCTCTTTTTAATAGCCGCCCACTTGCAATCTTTAGAAGTTTATGCCATGTCCATCCGAAATGGGACCCACTGCATGATTGCTCCGGATTTGGTACGTTGCCTTTTGTGCACTCTATACAAGCCAAAAGTTTATCATTCACGTGCTATGGTTTATAGGCTTGGTTTCTTAATATTTGGTCATTGGACAAAATGACAAGCTCAATTTGTTTAATAATCCCAACATACATTGTTTACTTATTTTAAAAAGCTCTATTGTAATAATTTATAAGAATAAAGGAGACATACTGAGCTGCACTAATTAACGAGGGAGCAAACTTATGAGCCACACTATAAAACTTTTGGAAAGAGTGATTGAGAAAAGGCTACGACATGAAACAAGTGTATCAGAGAATCAGTTTGGCTTCATGCTTGGGAGGTCTATCATGAAAGTTATTTTCTTACTAAAACAATTAGTAGAGAAATATAGGGAGAGGAAGAAAGACCTCTACATAGTTTTTGTCGACTTAGAGAAAGCTTATAATAGAGTTCATAGAGAGTTAATATTGAGAGTGTTAGGCGATAAAAGGGTTTCATAGGAGTATATAGACATAATTAAAGATATGTATAAGGGAGTGGTAGCAAATGTTAAGACCACCAGTGGTGAGACCGGTAATTTTCCTATCACTGTAAGATTGTACTAAGGATCGGTATTGAGCTCATACCTTTTCACATTGGTTATGGATGAGTTAATAAAACATCTGCACGATGAGATTTCCTGGTGTATGCTATTTGTAGATGATATAGTCTTACTTGATGAGACATGGGAGGGTATAAACATAAAGGTAGAGTTATAGAGAGAATCATTAGAATCTAAAGGATTTAAAATTAGCCAAACTAAGACAAAATATATGGAATGCAATTTTAGTAAAGAGAAGAGTAGGAGTGAAATATCAGTCAAGATTGATAATCAAGAAGTCCCCATAAAAGACCACTTTTGGTACTTAAGATCAATGATTCATGAGAGTAGAGAGATTGAGAGGGAGGTTACCTAGAGAATTTAAGCGGGTTGAAACAAATGAAAATGTGCATATGGAGTTTTGAGTAATCGGCGAGTACTATTCAAACTAAAAGGAGAATTCTATAGGATGGCCATAAGGCCGACCATGCTCTATCGATTAAAGTGTTGAACAATTAAGGAACACTATGCTCATAGGATGAGTGTCGCAGAAATGAAGATATTGAGATGGATGAGTAGTATGATAAGAAAGAATAGAATTAGAAATGAAAATAATAGATAAAATTTAAGAGTAACACCAATAGCTAACAAGATGAAGGAGATTAGACTTAGATAGTTTGGACATGTTTAAATGAGATCAATAATGGCACCAGTTAGAAGGAGTGAGGTAATATAAGTAAAAATATCTAAAAGGGCAAGGGGAAGGTCTAAAAGAACGTGGATGAAAGTGGTGAGAAAAGATTTAAAAACTTTGAGACTAAATGAAGCCATTATACTTAATAGAAAGGAATAGAGGAATAAGATTCATGGGGCCGACCCCTAATGGGAATAAGGTCTTGATGATAATGATGATAATGAACCATGAATTGAACTCATGTGATAATTTTAATCCTCTAATTTGTCACATTGTAGGAAATAAGAAAGAGAAAATAATGGTCGATGTTCCATTAACGAAGGCATGAGAGAGAGAGAGAGAGAGAGAGAGAGAGAGAGAGAGAGAGAGAGAGAGAGAGAGAGAGAGAGAGAGAGAATGAAAGGCTTGTTTAATTCTCTCGAAGTAAATCTGGTTAATCATTTTCTTCGTCGAAACGACTAGGGTACCCTTACGTTTCTAGTCACTCACATTTCACTTGAATTCATTGTATAAAATTTCCTTCATCGTGAGGTGATTCCATGGGTTTTAATCATATATGAGGTTTTTAGTCTAAGGGTATATTTCTACGCTATGAACTTATGACCTTAAGATCACACGACGACTTTACCGTTGCACCAAAGCTCCCCTTCTGAAAGTCTAGTGTTATCACGTGGATGTCCACTGATTTGACATGTACTTTATCCTCTTAAACTATTGAGCTAAATGCCTCTTGTTCTACAGGTTTAGTAGACACACAGCCTTGATAGGGCAGTCTATGCCACTTGTTACCATCTGATTTTGTAGTGGGCATATAATGGTGTCTTGAGACTTGATGTTCTCTTTCTTTCTCTCTTCCTCTCTCTTCATATATATATATATATATATATATATATATATATATATATATATATATATATATATATACCCCATGGATCCATTTTCAAAAGCTTGACCAACTGAAATTACCGGCATTCTGCATCCCCTCCTCCCCTCCTATAATGTGGATTCGTCAAGTATAATCTTTCCGTAATTTGTGCCATGTGAACCCACAGTTTCAAAGAAATTAAATACACACACACACTCTCTCTCTCTTGCTTGCCAAGGCTGTACGTTGCTGCTGCCCAACAAAAAACCAACAGATGATTCAGAGTCAAGCAAAACATACAAAAAAGTCAATCCACCTTTGTCCAGTTCCTCCAAAAATCATCACCCAAATCTCCTTCAGACAAACCATTTCTTGCTCTCCTCCCCAAAAACCCAGCGTCTCCTTCATGTTCCTATGCATGAACTCTTCTTAATTTTCTTTCGTTCTGGTACAACCTATATCACGTCTGTTACCTAGTTGTTCCCGTAGGATGATCTCCTTTTCAATTTTATTTTTATTACTTGAGATTTGGCAAAGTCAAGTCCTTCTAGATGAGTAGAAAATGGCTGAAACTGTCTCTATTTCCACTGGTAAAAAGGTTCAACGTTGAAGTTATTCTGGGTTTGGGAGACCTTGCTTCAGCTAGTAGGGGCTTAAATAGATAACGATTTTTAACAGAAATAGCCTAGTTTCAGCATGATGGATAATCTCGCCATTTAGTAGATAAATAACTGGAAAAAACATGTTACAAGATTGGATCAGTGAATCTGTAAAATGAAAAATAAAGAATGAAGGGAATGACCATCCAACTCCTGTTTTTTTTGAAGCTGCTAAGCCATGGTCAATGTTTGATTTGTTTGGTTCGGAGGTAGAAGAAGATAGGGGGAATATGCCTCCCACTTAGTTGAAGCCACAAGAACCGCTCGAAAGACAAAATTCACTGAACCTGAAGAGATTCTCTCATCCAAAACTGTGGAGTGAAGGAGAAAATGAGCCATGGTCGTTTCGGCCAAGATCCATGGATATATTTGCCTCACCATACACTCAGGTGGTCAAGAGAGGGAGAAGATAGCACATTCCTAGCAGGGCCTATTTAGCTTGATTTAAGATAGAATGAGAGAAGATTGTCCAACCGCACAACCAATTAGGGTATAGCCAGGGGCACATATATCATTAATACTATTACTATGTTAGTAATTGACACGTACATACGCTGTGGAGAGAGAAATATATAGTGGATCTTTTCTTGAAAAAATTATTACATGACCATCCAATTGCAAGCAAGAGAGGAGAGGACTTATATGATGCATTCAATCTCATCACAGAAGTATCGTAGGTGTCCATAAAAGTGGATATAGACCCACACTTTTTCCAATTTTTATGATCCAAACCATTCATCTTATTTGCCTCATCCTAGATGGCCTGATATGAAAAAAAAAATTTCTGTTGCATATCTCTAAATTCCTCATTTTTTTATGTTTTGTAGCAAAAGAAACAGACAATATTCTTCTTTTGGGCCTTTTTTTTAGAGAGAGGGGGTCATATGATTAATACATATTTTCTATCTCTCTAGTTTGAAGGATCTAATAAGGCTTTTCACTTTAAAAATAACCTATTAATATCTTCATTATCAGAGAGAGGAATTGACTTTTATTCTTTCTAGATTGCATTAATAGTTACCATTAAAACCTAAAACCATTGTGCATTATAATTGCTTAAATCATAATATAGTTCTTTTTTAATGGTTAAACCATAGTACACTTTACTCCCTAAGTTAGTCATTTTTCGACCTAGGGAGTTTCCTTTATATGTACAAATAATTGATATGACCTACTTTTTGTTGCTTTTTTATGATCCAAGTTATTCATCAGATTTGCCCTCTCTCAATATACTAGTCACCAAAAATCTCTTCTACGAAGAACGTCTAGGGTTATTTCCTCAAGATGAAATATGGGGAAGGTGTTAATAGAAAACACTCTCTTTCCTAAAATACAGAACACATTTCAACCAGAGGCGAACCACCATAAAGATGCCAAATGAATGAGATTTTTTATACCCTTTTTCTTGAGGGTAGGTGAATTTAAGGAACGACTTGGATTAACCAAAGAGTAAGCTCAATTATCACTATTTTGTTTATCCAATGCTGCCCACAAATGTGTATGTGTGAGAGAGAAAGAGAATGGGCTTTCTACTTCAAAAGATGTTATGCCACTAATATCTCCATTATGTGAGAGTGTAGTTTTCTTAGAAGAGAGAGACAATAAATTTTACTCTTTCCAGAATGCATTAATAAATTTATGAAAAAAAAAATTAAATGTTATTATTGAAACTATTATATAGTTATAGCTTATACTCTAGTTTTTTTTTTTTTTTTTTTAATGACTAAAACTAAGGTACAAATTACTTCTCTAAGTTGGTCCATTTTCGACCCACACAGGGTGTTTGCTTTCTAATATATCTTTTGGGTCCAATTAGATTCTGACGTGAAAAAACAAAAGTTGCAATGGGTGAGTTCTGTTGAGGAAAAACTCTATATTCTTCTTGATTGTGGATCCTTATGTGAATATTTGACGGGCGAGCTCTAGCGTATATGGGATTCGAGAAAGGAACAGATCACAAGGGTCTATAATATGCAGCCTTACCTTGCATTTTTGCAAGAGACTATTTCCATGCCTTGAGCCCGTGACCTCAAGGTCACGCAATGACAACTTTACTGTTGCACCAAGGCTCCCCTTCGCCCGACATGTACGTTTGCTGTGTTATTGTATGTGATTGTTCTCTTTCTTCTTCGCTTTACTTGCGTGAAAATAATAACAACCTTGGATTGGAAGGAACCCAACCAGCATATGCCTGTTCTCTCTTGCCTGTGATAGAGATAGACCATGCACCCTTCCTAAAAAATCTCTTTCCAAACATGTATGTGTGGGATCTGCTGACTTGACTGAAGATGTTGGCCGCTTTTAGTACTTTCCTTTCATGATCCGGGTCCATGGGCTGCTTACCCTGATGCAAAATCCCTAATGCACAGGAACTCTCTTTTGTGCTTTATTTGCAGTGCCGAACCACCTTAGCGTTCCTTATTACTTGGTTCTGATTCACCAAAATGCTCCTCCCATACTCTTAGTCCAAATGCTAAACCCTCGTTGCCGTGTGTTCTTATTCTTCTTTTAGGCAGGGTATTTCTATCCTTGTAATAAAACCACATGTTTTGCAGCTGCTTGTACACGCCATGTTTGAAATATTCCCACGTCTTTCAAGCAGGGGGAGTGCCCTTTAAAGCATCAATTCCACCATTTCTGTGGAAGATTTAGTCAGAGTGAGTACTGACCAATCATGCAAGTTGAAGCGGGATTCACGTCTTTGGATTGGCCTGATTTCTCACGGCAGAAGTAGAAGGCGGGTGACTCGGTTCGGACGAGGTACAAGAACCTGGACGCAAGGAGATACTCTTTTCACGCTTTACATGTTCGTCGCACATTGCACACTGGTCCATTCCTCCTTTTCTGTACAGAAGGATGGTACGATGTATGATAAATGAGTGCATGATTTTGGCTCGAGTTTTTTGCTTTAGAGCCTGTTTGGTTGGCAGGAAATGGACGAAAATTGATTTTCAAGTGAAAATGGAATCTCCCAGGAGAGCATTTTACACCTTCAAACTGAATTGTGTGAAAGACCCAAAAGTTTTGGGTCAAAGACTTGACGTAATCCAATTTGAAGGCATAAACCTTTTTCCATAGCAATCAATTTCCAACCATTTCCTGCCTTCCAAGGACAACCAACAGGCACTTAGTAAATCAGTACTTTTATCCAAACCGCTCATCCCCAGGGCTTGACTTAAATGGTGTCATGCACAAACAACATCTTAGCTGATCCTACCCGCTATGCCCCATGGTCGAAAAGGACAGTAGAGGGAATTCAGAAGAAAACAATAGAAGGATCTTTAGTTGATCGAAAGATTAGAACATATGAAAAAATGATTTTCAAGATGTCTGAATGTCTAGGCTGTGAGAACTTGGTTTATGATACATTAGCAGCCAGAGGCTACATATTTTTGCAAAGATATAGGCACAGAGAGAGAGAAACCATAGAAGAACAACTCGGCCAAAGCCAACAAGGAGCAAGATTGGCAGATGATGTGGGAGTAGAAATATCATTATCATTGAAAGTGAGATTTAAAGGAGCAAGATTGGCAGATGAGGGGGTTCATCATCATGGCCCTCCCATCTTACATTTTCTAGATATTCAAGATCCTCAACAATGTCTGCTATTTCAGGATTAATATCATATTTCTTGTGTGGGCAATCCTTATAACTTTCTTCATGTCTAAACCATTGAAATTTGTTTCAACAAATCACCCAATCAACCAGTCCTCTAAACAATTCAAAGCAAAAGTTGATCTATAAATGAAAAAATATAATTATTACATAGAAAGAAGCCCGAGGTTTGAGTGAATGTACGCCATCTTATGACTAAGAGATTGGTTAAACTTGTTGCACTTGATGGAACAAATAAATTTGTAATATACTTCATAATCTCTCAGCCGAACAATGATGGCTTGGGCATGAACCTTTTGGGTAATATTCTGCAACTCTAGTATATACAACCGACGTAAGGCCCACTATTCCATGTTCTTAAGGTTCAGGGCATCCATTATTGCCTCTTTACTATCTAATCTCCCAAACTTTGCAGCAAAGTTCCCAATTGTCTTGCTTTGGCAGTCAATGCAGAGCTTTGCACTACTTTGGCATGTTAAGTTATCTAAACTTAAATGAAACATAACAAGTAATAAATAATCACTTACGTGGGATAATTCTTGCACTCCCTCCTATTGCATCTTTAGCAAGATACTTTCATCACAATACTTCGGCATCAATGCATGTGCCAAAGCATGACGTGAAACATTTATCTTTTGTCATCTTGATGATATAATGGATTTTGCCTCTTCCATAGTCGTTGTATCATCTTTCAATGCATCCATGGTCTCCCTTGACATGGAGTCCATGCCCTCATATACAGACCCTCTATTGGAGGGCCATCTTGATCAGTAAACCTGATCGTCTTATAGATGATATCAGTCATTGCCAAGTGGTATATGTCTCCTCCATCCAATCAAAAGCTATGTACTACATAAGGTGATCAAAATATGTGCTTATGGTAGGTAGCAACATAATCAGCATCATTCTTACAGATAGTGGCATTTTTTGTGTAAATGGTGACGGCTATAGAGGGGTCAACATCCTCTACCGCCTTCAATAGAAACTTTTCAACGTTGTCACTGGAAATCTTCATCATAAAAAACCATAGACCCAAGCATCTTAGATCGTAAAACATACTATAAATGTTGATTCTTATAATTTGTCCACCCATCAGAGATGATGGACACTCTAACCTCATCCCATGTTTCTCTAAAAACCTCCATCTTCTTTAAACTCTATCAAAATCCTTATTAAGTAACATTGTCCTAGCATTTTCAAAACTAGGAGGAATTAATAGATCCAGGGGACCTGCTTATGCCTTATACATTTCTCCCTTAGTGGATTCCTCAATACATTAAATAGAATCTCATAAGCTACAATGAACCTAACACTAAAAGATCAATATCCTCATTGTCTTACTTTTCAAACATTTTGTTGATTTCACTCCCCTTAGCTCTTGTTAATCTAGAACTTGATCTAGTACTTAATTTTTTCAATGGATTCACTGTTTCCCTCTTATCCAAAACTGATTGTTCTTGCATCTCCTTTGCTGTCCTTTCTTTATTGTTCTTCAACTTACTGCAATGAGCCACTCTCGTATTTTTTCACACCCAATAAATGTCCATGAATCCAAGTATAAGTTCCATGGAATACATCATTACTTAACCAAAACTTCATCTCATTTGTCCCTCCTATTCCAAACTTACTCTACCCAATTATGATACTAGGTCCCATTAAGGATAAACTATCCACTTTTCTCTTTATCGGTGGGTGCACATGCCGCGCCCATTTCACTGGCCTAGAGCCTCAGACTGAAAGTTGATGAAATCATTGGTGGGCATTTAAAAGCAGTAGCAGCAATGAGTTGCAAAGAAACATAAAACTGCGCCTAATTTGGTGCTATGTGCCGCGTATATTGGAAGTGGTGAAGCACCCATGTTTTCGGGCCAATAGAAAGGGTTAAGGCTTAGACTGTTACCCACCAATAAGTTTTCACAGTTTGTTGTCCTGTGTGTCAAACAGTCTCTGTAGGCCCCTGTACATTTATTTAGCAAGGGTTAGCATCATATATCTGCTGTTGTATTGCCATGTTTCATAATATGATTATCTGTTTGCAACTTTTGAGAAATAGAATCTAAACCACAGACCATCCTCTGTGAAATACTAAATACAAGATCAGCCATCTGATCCTGATCTAACAGCTACTGGCCAAGAGAACCACAGCCAACCTTCTAGCAACTCGTGGCTCACCCACAAGATCCGTCTTATGTGGGGGCAACCACATAACAAACATTCAATCAAAGATCAGATAGCTATTGAAAATATCCATATGTCAGATCATTTCTCGATAACAAGAATCAAACCAGCAGTTCTCATTTTCCAAGTTCAACTATTCAGATTGCAAATAATTACATACTTGCTACTGCTGACCAATACTCAGCATCTTCCCAAGCTAAAATACAACCAAAATAATGTCAATTCATATTTTTTTAAACATTTTTCTCCAATATTGAGACCACAACCAGTGCTTTACAACGGTTGTCCCTGTTGCATCCAGAAAGCTAAGCTACAGACACCATCATATACATGAAGAAATTCAAAATGCTTAGGCTTGGGAGCAAGATTCAAGAGTTACAGAGTACTCTCTTGTAGAAGTAAAGATGAATGCATTTGAAGGGGCAGGTTGCAGCTGTCTATTTGCCTGCCAAATTATAGATACCAAGAAGAAATCACTGCCTCAAGCTCTCTATGATGTAAGACGCATAGAGATCCCTGCACCAAGTGTTAAAGCAGACACATAAAAACCCATGTAAACAAACAAACCATATACAACATTAGAGTCTTGTAAAAAGCCCACATACTTTAGCAAATCCAGAACCCAACTGCTCAATAAGTAGTTGACCATATAGTGTTACCCCCAGAATTAACATTTCTGATAAGACTAAATTTTTCTCGGAAAGTGATAAGCACTTTATGATTTTCTAAACAAGTGGTGCATAGGAAAGGAAATTTCAGGAAATGAAGCTAAATTAATAGAGGAAGATATAATCTATGTCAGCAATGAATCCAAGATGGCTTGATATCATCGCTCTACTGCAACAGCCCGATGAGTTCCATACCAGATGAAACTTTGAGTTGGTAGAAACCATGATAAGATATAGAGAAAACTCACATGGAGTACTGAATTGCTTCGATGGCAGCTTCAGCTGGGAGAAAGTCATTCACAGAAACCTCTTTGTTCTCATTCTTCTTGTCTTTGTTGTTGATGAAAAGTCAAGGATAGATGAAGAATTCAAGTCTATGGTGTCAACAAACAAGCTACAGGAAATAGAAAGCTAGTAGGCCGTTAAATGAGAGTGATTTCAAGCTCCAGAAAACAAAGGTCACTGTAACTTGAATGAGTTAAATGAACTTCACGTTACAACAAATAAACTGGGCAGCATAAATTGATTTTGAATTTAGATGTTCGACAAAAAGAGAACGAATTATAAAAACAATCTAAACAGTCTCTTACCATACAAAGAGACTATCTTGAATTAGAAAACCCATAGTTGAAGACTTATTTGGAACATGGAAATATATCTCAGTAATGACTTAAGAAAGACTAAGAGATAAATTGCAGCCCAGGAAAGAGGGAGACCTGTTCAAGTTGCAAAAGGATACAGTCTTCAAAGAAACGACGGATCTCTGCAAGGCGATGTGGGGCAAGATCTTTGATGTCTTGGTAATGATGAAACTCGGGATCATCAGCACATACTGCAATTATCTTATCATCCTTCTCACCCTGCAAGCAAACAATGGATGGATTAAAAAATCAGTGCTCCAATGTCCAAACAATCTCCAAGAACACAGTCAATAAGACATAAGAGCAACAAAAGAGACCAAACAACAGGTCATTGAGATGATAGTTTTGCTCAGGCCACAATAATCGAAAGTACAACCATAATCCAAGTGAGCAGGCAGGTATCAAGGACCACACCTGATCAATCATGGGCATTAATCCAATGGCTCGAGCGCGCAGAAAACAGCCAGGTAACACAGGCTCCTATAAAGGGGGAAGTACATCCAATAAATGATTTAAGAAATTTGACTCGAAGGGCAAAACAGAAATTCTTTTACATGAATCAGAAATTTTTTTTAAAAGAAAAGATACCTGCATCAAAACCAGTACATCCATGGGATCACTATCTTCACATATGGTTCGAGGAATGAAGCCATAGTTGTGTGGATACACAACAGATGAGTAAAGAACACGATCAATCTGAAACATATTTCATGAAGATCATTAGTTATGATTCAGTTGCCTATGCAAGCGATCACATGTATGAAACGGTGCTATAATTGACACTTCTTGGAAAATAGACTGAGTTTGAACTTGTAACCTCCAGGTATGACTCATATTCTAACCATTTCAGCACCAAATATGCTCTGTTCCAGAAAATTAAAAATTATTTATAGAATATAGATGGTGTGTTTGTGTAATCAAAAAAGATATTTGACATCCCAATGGTCTGATGCTTTTCTGCCAGCAACCAAGCTGGGATTGAACCAGCAAAACAAGGGAACAATTGCCATAAAGAGACATGCTTAACAATAATAGAATATGAAAAACAAGGAAAGAAAAAAAGCCAAATGATTTTAAGCACAAAACAAACTACAGAACAATAATAAGATTTATGGGAAGATCTGTATGGGGAAGAATGGATGTCCAATTCTCAGCCTTGGTGGTTTCAGAAAAAGTTGGTTGATCCTTTAACCAAGGATTCATCCAGCACGGAAATGGTAGATACAGAAACCCACCCCCTGCTTCCAACTACTATACACATGCAAACTTCAGTGGAAGAAAGAAAAGTACAGAAGTCCTCACTTTTATAAGACCGGTAGTCTTGTCCAGCTCATACTTCACTTTACTACCTTTGCCAATTTCAACCACCTGCAGCGTAGTTTTAAAGAACATTTGAGGAACAAACCAAGACTCATCAAAGTTGAAAGCATGACAATCCCTTACTAACATTTGGCTCAACAGTTACAAATTTGAAACCGTAAAGGGCATCTGTCATTTGCTTTCATAGTTCAATTCACTTAAGTAATGGAAGTATAGAACTATTGCTTGTCAATAATAATGTTTAAGCTTGGTATTCTCAAACCTGCAAAACCTAGTCAGCTGGACCAAGTTTCCAGTCTAAAACTAATCAGGCATCTGGACGATGAAAGTGTCCTGTAAGATGTTGGAACTAAATTAAATACTCATTTTGTCACCACGTCTTGAATTGCACTGTCACATAAAAGGAATGGAGTCTTTAAATAAGAAGTATTTCTTTTCAGTTCTCTTTTCTCTTCAGGTGTGTGCCTGTCTGTGTATGCTTCCTACTGCCAGCACCAAGCCTTCTGGCAAGCACAGTGCTCAAAGAAGTAAGCTACAAAGGCTAATGTCCACGAAGTATTCGTGACGATAAGTTTTCTGACTTTCACGGGTGTAACTCATTATAAAAGTAGAGATTTTAGGCATGTTACACTCTTTGCAATGGAAAATAAATTTTGGTTTAGTTAAGATTAACCACAAGTAGTGAAAAAGCAAAAACACTACAAACAAAGAGAAAGAACACAAAAGGGAACAAGGTGATTGGAAATCATTATTTTTGGGAAGAGCATCTTCTTTCTTCTCTTTTTCTCTGGTGGAAATCTTAGGGAAGAGGCTTTGCAAAGTATGAAAGCTATTCATGTATATTCTTTGCTCTTTGTTCAAACTGCCCCACTTATAGGAAAATACACAGAGAAGACAACAATGTTTCACTAAACAAGACCAGAAGCTGTAACTTATCCACTATCCCATGAAGCCACACACATGCAAACTCATACGACAAGACTGATGGTTCAGTTTCACAAAACCCAAAATACACCACAAAGTATGCCCCTCTTGAATTATAAGAACTAGCACTACCACAGAAGATACAACCATATATCATAGAGGTCAATGAGAATAATCTGGTTTTGAATACATCAGGCTCCTCCAAAGTAACAGCTGAGAAAGGATCAACATATGCATGTAGCAAGATATAACTAGCTAGAGAAAACACCCTTACACCACAAAGATGCTGTCAGTGATCAACTTGTGCTTCATTTTATGTAAACTAAACAGATTTATTATTGTCAATGCTTGACACCCCAGGTCAGCAAAATCCAGTCACCAATTTGAAGTGTGGATTGAAGAAGAAAAGCTCTACAAGAAAATCGTCAAAAAAGCTGCTCCAGTAAATGAATTCTACTATATCACAATTGGAAACAATGATACTTATGTTTAAAACATCATTTTCCTTTTCTTTTAAATTAATAACAGTCTCACAGAAAAGGAAAAAGGAAAACCACAAGGGCTGGGAGTACCAATACAGAACTCAAAATGGCTATAACACTAACCTAATTCTCTTTGCAGCAGAAGTCGGATAATGTAAAATCACAGCAAACAATAGACTCACATAATCTCATAGCTGCCAAAACCCGTCCCTAAATTAGATCAGCAAAGAACATGAAAGTCTTACATAGAGCCCACTCAGTTAAATTCTATATGCCTGAATTTGTTTTTGGTAATTTTTCTTTACATGAATTATACCTATAAATATTAGAACCATAATGATACCAGGATGACTGCAAATCTTTAATTTGACTCGAAGACTTCAACAAAGTGGATTAAGTACTCTCTCTGTTTTTTAAAGCATATTCAGTACCAAATGGAAACCTGTAAAAGCTGCTCTACTCAATATGAAAAATTCATTAGATGGAACCAGATGAGAATTGAATTTATGCATGGAAATAACATTATTATGGAAAAAAAAGAAAATGAAACTTTAGGACAACTTACACAATTGAAGACAGCTGGGGCGCCAGAACCTGCATAAAATAAAGCGCCTAAGAATAAAGACCACAAAGTAGCACGCTTCCAATACAAACAGCAGACAAAAGAAGCCAAGAAACTTTAATCAATTTGAAGAGAAGATAAATTTATACATAGACAATCGCTAAGAATGTATCATAATGCAAATGAGAACTAAATATTCAGATTTTATAATAATATAAAAAGGGCAGCCCGGTGCATGAAGCTCCCGCTTATTCAGATTTTATAATCTTCACCTATTTCTAGATCATGCCATGGATGTGCAGCCACCGAACTTCGAGACATGGAAGAAAGGATCCGTTCATTAAGTACCACATGAGGGTACTTTGAGTGTCCACTGCCTTCTCCATCTTCTTTTTTCTTAATGTTCGCTTCTCCATCTTCACTGGCCATTTCTATGAAGGATACAGATTTTGTCAAAAACTGACATAATATATTGATTACAAAATATATTGCAAACCAGCACCACAAATAGGGTGGCAAGTCCAGAGGCAGCATGCAGATCAAGTTGCTCTGTCGATAATCAAATTTAAAAAGAAAAGAACCAGAATAAACATCTTCATTAACTTCTTTAATGCATGTGATGGATATCTAAGATATACAATACATCACCAGGCAATATACAAATAGAAGATTAATTGAAAAACTTCCACGAAAGAAAGAAACTAGGAAAACTGAGATTAATAGCAGATGGAAACCTCAAACATCATGGAAACAGAAAAACCAACAGATGGTAGTAAGAAGAATATGAAAGAAATGAAAACATGTTAGAGATGGAGATATTTTCCTATTAAACAACTGATTCTTGTCATCATTATCATCATCAAGACCTTATCCCACTTAGGGGTCGGCCACATGAATCTTATTCCTCCATTCCTCTCTATTAAGTACCATGCCTTCATTTAGTCCCAAAGTTTTTAAATCTTTCCCCACCACTTCTATCCACGTTCTTTTGGGCCTTCCCCTTCCCTTTTAGAACTTTCTACTTGTATTGCCTCACTCCTTCTAACCGGTACCGTTGGTAGTCTTCTTTGAATATGTCTAAACCATCTAAGTCTAATCTCCCTCATCTTGTTACCTATTGGTACTATCCCTAAATTTCCTCTAATATTTTCATTTCTAATTCTATCCTTTCTTGTCTTATCACTCACTCATCCATCTCAACATCCTCATTTTTGTGACGCTCATCCTATGAGCATGATGTTCCTTAATTGCCCAACACTCTGATCCATAGAGTATGGCCGGCCTTATGGCCATCCTATAGAATTTTCCTTTTAGTTTGAGTGGCACCTGCCAATCATGCACAACTCCAGATGCACATCTTCATTTGTTCCAACTCGCTTGGATTCTCTGGGTAACCTCCCTCTCAATCTATCCACTCTCATGAATCATTGATCCTAAGTACCGAAAGTGGTCTTTTACGGGGACTTCTTGGTTATCAATCTTGATTGGTGTTCCACTCCTACTCCTCTCCTTGCTAAAATTGCATTCCATATATTCTGTCTTAGTTTGACTAATTTTAAATCCTTTAGATTCTAATACTTCTGTCCATAACTCTAGCTTTATGTTTATACCCTTCCTTGTCTCATCAAGTAAGACTATATCATCTGCAAATAGCATGCACCAGGGAATCTCCTCATGGAGATGTTTTGTTAACTCATCCATAACCAATGTGAAAAGGTATTTGCTCGCCAATCCTTGGTGCAATCCTACAGTGACAGGAAAATCCTAGTCTCACCATTAGTGGTCTTAACATTTGTTACCGCTCCTTAATATATATCTTTAATTATGTTTATATACCCCTGCGAAACCCCTTTATCGCCCAACACCCTCTATATTAACTCTCTAGGGACTCTATCATAAGCTTTCTCTAAGTCTATAAAGACCATATGGAGATCTTTCTTTCTCTCCCTATATTTCTCTACTGATTGTCTTAGCAAGAAAATAGCTTCCATGGTAGACCTCCCAGGCATGAAACTGAACTAATTCTTCCATACACTTGTTTTATGTCGTAGCCTCTTCTCAATCACTCTTTCAAAAAGTTTCATAGTGTGGCTCATAAATTTGATTCCTCGATAATTAGTGCAGCTCTATATGTCTCCTTAGTTTTTATAAATTGGTGCAATAGAGCTTTTCCTCCACTCATCAGGCATTTTTTTATTTTTTATAATCTTGTTAAACAACTTGGTCAACCAAACTACCGCAATATCTCCCATATGCTTCCAAGACTCTATTGGTATACCATTAGGCCCTATGGCCTTTCCTGGTTTCATCTTTTTTAAGGCCTTTTTCACCTTAGGTATTCTAATCCTACGTTCATATCTATAATATCCAATGTTATTTAGATTTCTAGTATTTTTAATCCCTATATTCTTAGAGCCATTGTTATTTAACAATTTTTGAAAGTATATTTCCCACCTTTGTTTGATCTCATCATCTTTGACTAATACCCTTTGATCATCGCTTCTAATGCACCTAACATGATATAAGTCCTTACCCTTCTATTCTCTTACTTTTGCAAGTTTAAACACATCTTTCTCACCTTCTCTTGTTCCTAGTCTATTATAAAGCTCATCATATGCTTTAAGTTTAGCCTCACATACTATTCTCTTAGTAACCTTTTTAACATTCTTATATTGTTCATAGTTTTTATTATTTCTAATCTTTTGCCATACTTTAAAACACATTCATTTTTCTTTAATAACTATTTTGCACTGTTTCACTCCACCACATGTTTCCTTTACTAATTGTCTTTTACCTTTAGATACTCCTAAGACATCTTTTGCCACTTTCTTAATAGACTTAGCAATATTAATCCACATGGTATTTACTTCTGTTTCATAGTTCCAATTTCCTTCTACCATCAACTTATTTGTGAATAAGGTTATTTTCTCTCCTTTTAAGTTCCACCACTTAATTTTTGAATACCTATTAAGTTCATTTCCTTTCTTCCATCTTTTGATATAGATATCCATAACCATTAACCTATGTTGTGAGGTTAAACTCTCAACTAGTATCACCTTACAATCTTTACACAAATCGTTCATTATTCCTAAGTAAAAAAAAGTCTATTTGGTTTTATGAAGTCTACTTTTAAAGGTTATTAAGTGTTCATCACTCTTTTTAAAGAGTGTATTTGCAATGGCCAGGTTATATGATAAAGCAAAATCGAACATATTCTCCCCCATCTCATTTCGTTCACCTATACCATACCATCTGTGTATTCTATCATATCCTTCCTTTTCTTTTCCTACATGGCCATTTAAGTCTGCTCTTATAAATATTCTCTCAGTGTTAGGAATTTTTTGCATGACTCCCTCCATATCTTCCCAAACTGTCTCTTGATTATATCTTGTAACCTTACTTGTGATGCGTATGCACTTATAACATTTATAATCTGCTCTCCTAAAACAAGTTTTATTATTATAATTCTATCACTGACTTTTTTAACGACCACAACTTTATCCTTTAATTCCTTATCCATTATTATTCCTATGTTATTTCTGTTATTATCCTTTCCTACATACCATAATTTATAACCATCTGTTTCTCTAGCTTTAGCCCCTTTTCACTTGGTTTCTTGGATATAAGCGATGTTGACTCCTATATATTTCGTCGCGTCTACTAACTCCAAACTCTTACCTGTCAATGTCCCTATATTCCATGTGGCGATACGAATCTTATGCTCTGGAGATATCCTATTTACTATCATCTTTCTCTACCTCCATGGCATGAACCTAAGTCCACTTTTCACTGCACTTGGGTTCTGATGCAGCGCATCGCTTCTGAGGGGACGCTTTAGTAGCCCTTGCCTATTTTTCATTATACCTGGAATTCAATGTAATGCGTCGCTTCTGAGAGAACGCCTTAACAACCTTTGCCTATTTTTCACCGCACTCAGGATCCAATGCAGTGCATCGCTTATCAAGAACTTCCTAACTTGAAGGAATGTCAATTTTCAATTCATGTCATATTAGGATTATCATAGTTTTAAGAAGCAGAAGATTATTTTCATTTATTCCTTACAAACTAATATACAAATGTATATTCATTTGCAAGCAGAAAAGAAATAACAAAATCATCTTTAACTTCACCCTTGCCGGCTGACACTTGACGCAAGGGTTGCCATATTTTAAGAAGTTGGAAATGATTTTCATTTCTTCCTCACAAACTAATATACAAATGCATATTTATTTGTAAGAAAAAAATAACAAAATCATCTTCAACTTCTCCCTTGCCGGCTGGCACCTGATGCAAAACTCTCCTCCTTTTTCATCTGGGCTTGGGACCAGCATTGGCACAATTAAGCAACTAATTCTTGTAAGAAACTCAAATTTTCTCTACTATTTGCAGAACAAAGGCCTAACAGCTGATAAAAAAACAGAAAATGAATGAAGTCAGGCAAACCAAAGAGCATCTAAGAGGAACATCTATTAGGCAAGTAAGCACCTCAATTCCCAAGTCAAAGAGAATAAAACAACCGAATTCTTCGAGGAAACTAATTTTTGCTAACATTTGAATATCAAAATCCTAAGAAAAACATAAAAGAGACATGAGTGAAGTTCGAAGATAAACCAAAAGTCAGAGTCCTCAGAATGAAAGAACCGGGAAATGCATAAAACAGAATAAGAAGATTATGTCAACAAACAAAAGGAATATCAAACAGCTGAACTTTCCTTCAGGACCCAGGGCACACAAGCAACAAAAAAATAAGAGGAATATGAAGAAGCTCAAATACCCATCACCATCCAAATGAAGTAGTAAAAAAAACAAAATGAAGAAACAACAGTGACAGAGACAGTACCCAGAAAATAGTTCAAGCATCAACAATCTAGAAAGCCCCAGGGAGGATTTAAGAGAGAAAATGAAACGGGTGCTCAATAGAAAGAAAAAATCTATATTACACCAAATGGGTATGGACTGAAAATTACATTTCCACCATCAAAGAAACAGAAAATTCAAAAGCAGTTGAAGTAATCAAGCAGAGCATGAACAGAAAAGAAGGCAGAAAACTCACTGAAAAACCACAACAACTTCAGAATGTGGAAGCTGGGAAATGATGGACTTCCTCCTTGTCTACAACGGAATTTACATCCTTCTTTCCCACGTGAACTTGGGCTTCACCAGCCGGTCTTTGGCTGCGGGACGACGTCGGATGTTGGACCAATCCAACGGTTAGGATCCTCCAACGTGGTAAAGTAAGATTCGAGAAGTCCCCCAGCGGAACTCGGGCAAACGCCTTAAGCGGGTCTATCAACGAGCTTTCTTAGGGAAGCTGCCTTCTCTTCTTTTCGATGGACAGTGATGCCAGTTGCATACATGGCGCTCGCTGTGGGGTTATGACATGATCTTGACCGTTCAGATGTGGGACTCACACTGCAGACAAAATGGAACGGCTCAGTGGAGGACTTTTGGACGATGGAACAGGCGGTTTGCTCTTCTTTCTCCAAATGTCGGTGATTCAATGCTGAGGATTGTCCGTTTCTTAATTTGTCCAGGGTCTTGGACTATAAAAATCTTAGGCCTGGACAAGGGGAAACCTTAGACTATTGATGCCATTTTTTTATTTGTTTTTCTTCCTTTCATACTTTTACTAGGTTTGCAGAAACTCCTGCTTATACGGGGTCTGGGGAACCAGACCACTAAGATTAATAGTAAGCAGTCTTATCTTGTATTATGTCGATGCTATTTTCATGCCTTGAACCCATGACCTCAAGGTTGCACAATGACAACTCTACCATTAGGCCAAAGTTTCCCTTCTCTAAAATGTATGAACAGTGAATATTTTTTTATACTATTTTAATTTTTTAGATGATGATTATTGAATTTTTTTACCTCAAAAAGCTAATAGCTAGAAGTATTCAATGGCCAAAAATTTCTGCAAGTGACCTAAATAAAAGAGTCCAAACAAGATGAACGAGTCAAATCATCCAAAAAAGGGCCTTACTAGGCAAGATCCAAAAATCAGTACGAAAACTCAGTCTAGATAAGACTCCAAGGAGATTATACAGGCATTGCCAATTAGCCCCTCCGATGAGACTACAAGAAGGTTTACTATCACTAATACATGGTATCATCTTCCCATGTAGCCTTTACAATTCAACACTTACTTTGTTCTTTATAGAATAATTCAGCGTAATCCAATAAACCATATTATATAAGCCTTGCCAATTTGGCCTCTAAGTCTTAGTTGCAAGACCAATTCAAGATTATATCTTGCTTCATGCATTAGTTCCTTTTTTCTTAACCTTAGTCACCCCGGAGAGAGACTCTTTCTTGTACCACTATGCTAAAACGCTTTTGCTCAACATATCGTAGTTCCTAATCAATTAGAACACCTTAAATAAAGTCTCACAAATAAATTAGTGGCTAGATGTTAAGAGATAGGGACCCTTGTGCCATGATGTGGAGTTTCCCAAATTTGTAGAACCAACCACAACCTTTGCCCCACGCCAAGTTTAGCAAATCAGGTCTCCATTGTCAAAGGTTCTAAATTATGCTTTCCACTTTTATTTTGAGACATGACTAAGCCATATGCTCGGTGCATTATGAGGCAAATGCAACTTTTGCCTGGAAAGCCAAGATTCCAAATAATATGCTCCAGTAGATTCTATCTTGAGAAGATGACAACATTTCATATCTCAAGTTAGAATAAATACTGGCCTGTTGTGTACTATTACACTGTAGAATTGGGTGTTGTCTATGTGATTGTCCTTCTCCTTCCCAAGGTTTCCTTTTTCTCATGTTCAATTCTGAGGGCTCCCTTTAACGTAAGGCATAAAGACAAATCTTCACAAATGTGGCAGGCCCCTCCTCAGGAAAAAACTTCAAATTGAACTTCAATGGAGTCACTTTACGGCGACTCAGGACCCTGGGGAGGTGGCGAGATGCTCGGGGATGAACTTGGCACTGTAATATTTGATTTTGCCAGGCCTATTGGTATGAGTGATTCAAGTGAAGCTGAGCTCCTCTCAATTTGCAACGGTACACAAAAGGAAGCAACACTTCAACCCTTATCATCGATGGAGACTCTTCAAAAGTGTCAATGGATGGCAGAAAACTAATGTCAAACATCTGTGGCGTTGTTGGCTATTGGTACACAAGATTAAAGTAGATATCAGTGGGTGCCATATCATTTTTCAATACAGTCTTCAATGGAGCACTCTAGGGTAGATGACCTCGCAGAGGAGGGAGTGGTACTTGAAGAAGATCTCTAGATTAGGCGCAGAGCATGAGGCAATGTTTTTTTCCTCGTTTTCTATTGCTGCAGAGCTTCAGTTTGTTCAATCTAGTTTGTGCTTTTCTTGAAATTTTCATCCAAGTTTGGGCCTTTTCTTAAGATTTTTCCTAGAGAGAGAGAGAGGAGAACCACAAGAATAATAACTTCGATTACAAACGTTAACTGCATGTACTTTTAGAACCTTGCATTGAAAACCATAAAAATGAAGTTGTGTCATATTGTTTACGATTACAAAATTTGGCAATTTATCCATGATTTGTAGGGCGCATGAAATACATATCTTTTAACATAGTTTGAAAACTCAAAAACTCGCCTCCATTCAAAAGTGAGGCAAGTTGTGTCGATTCAAATACATTTGTTGGTCACTTGGAAAATTCAAGGAGAACTTTTTTAAACTTTTTTTTTTCCCTTTTACGTGTATTTTATATGTTCACTAATATGCAAACAAATGCCAGCTGAATTGGATAACATATGTTGCTATGTTTGGAAGATGTTGTGCTGAAAAACGTCAGCCCAATATAAACTTTGTTAGAGATAAAGAAGTCTTGCATGAAATAAGTGTGATGAGCCTTAGCTTAGAGGCACATACCAAAATACGCTTTTTGAAGATAGTTAAAGTCTCCAATTAATTGCAAAAGATGTGGTAGTTCTATCTCTGGAATTCAATCAAGCTAAACTCAATCTGTGCCTCAACTAATTTGCCTGACAAAAAATAGTTTGGTACTTTTGTCTCCAAGATGAATGCTATAAAAAAATGTCTTCAGAATCTCTCTTCAAATCATAATAAATTTTCAAAGACAAACAACATTACAAATGCAATTACCTTCAGAAACGAGATCAAAACAGTTTAAGAATCTGAGTTTCAAGAGAAATTGAGAGCAAGGAGAACTTCACAATTAAAAGAACTCTTTAGGAGTGATATCAAAACTGGCAAACTCGTAAAAAAAAAACTAAATTGGAGAGATACAATAATTGGTAAACTCTAAGAGCGAGTAAGAATAAAATGATGCACTATCTAGCATACTCTAAAGAAAAGAGGAGAGTAGAAAATGTCTTTACGACTAACTCTAGAAAGCCAAGAACTAGAGAGCTTTGTGAAAGAGGAGAAGTTGCAAGGAATAGCCTAGGGGCATCTCCTTATTAGGGAAGCATTGCTCAAATATCAAGTAGCCATGCTTGGTAGACAAGACACCTACGTTAGCCCCTAAGTCCCTCAAACCACTATAGCACTTTCCTTCTACACTATTGGGCCTCACTAGTGAGTTGGGCATTATAGCACTATACCACCTCGACAATGATGTGTCTATGAACTTGGACAACTCACTCACACGTGCAAGTCCACTCACTCACCCATAAGTTTTCTTATTATATGAAATTGAGGATAGGCAAGCCCTTATATAGGGGCACCTCTTCTCTTCCACAAATCATAAAAGCAATGTGGGACATTATCCCTTTAACTTTAAAACAAAAGTCTAATAATCCCTCACTTACTTTAAATTAAAAGCAAGAAACAACACCAGGAGAAAGATAATAAAATGGTTAATTTAGATATTAGATCAGATTAGTGCATCATAAAAAATGAATAGTCTTGAACTTTCTCCTAATGAATAAAAATCACTAATTATAAGGGCAACTAGTGAAATGAACCCTAAACTACTGCCCTGAATAAAGAAATGTAACACATACTTCCCTTGAAGGTAGAAATGTAACATATGCTTCTCTTGAAGGCAATAGTTGTTCTTAAATTGATCATTTTTACTAAGGGTCATGCCCTAATCCATAATTTGCTGAATGCTCTAGATAACCTAAGTCTCATTGGAGGCACCAAACCTCACACATGGAATAGGTGAGTCCATTAATCATGTGTCTGTATACACCATAATCCAATAAAGGTAAATTTATAGACCCATTAAAACTTAAAATCATCCTTAATATTACATGTGACACTGCAAATATCACAGGAAAGGAAAAATAACAAAGTTGTAGCACAACAAGTTGATCAAAATAGCTTATTTTACCCTTGGAATTTAATCAATGGCACTAGGTATGGTTGCCATTGCTAGTCATATATAAAGATTCTTAAGTCCATCCCCATTAAAAGTCATACCACCAACTCTCTTCCTAGGTATTTTAAGAGAGGGTCATATAAATTGGCCTTGATTTTACAAAGTTATTACATCTATGAAAAGGCATTCCAGCCAATCTAAGGAGTCTGGCTCCCAAATAAAACCCTTCCTAAATATGGTGCATCGAGGGTAATCAATTGAGTCTAATCTAGGATGGAATCTATCTTTTATATTAATGTATCTAAAAAAGGGGTCAATTCATGGAGTTGGTTATCACAATCCACCAGTCAAAAGTCTAGTTATTCTCATATGCATAGTTATTTTAGAATTTGTCGCTTAGGACCATAGTTTTCATAGGTCACCTCTTAGGTGATAGTTCATGCTATCATTGACTCATTTCATCTTAAGTCTTAAACCCCACAACTAGAGCCATATAAAACACCTACTAGTTTCCAAAAAACTCTTTAGTGTTCTTAACTTGGATTTATTAATCAGCTTTTATCTTTGATACAAAACCACGCCTTATCTCAAACCACCATGACTTGTAGTACTTTAGCTGAATAAGCGGGCTTTGAATTGCACTTCTGTGTCTATCGTAATTCAAGTTGACTAAATTCTTTGAGAATCTTTTCATAGTAGTTAGATAGTGAAAGATCTAGCCATTATCTTTTTTGATAATATCAATTCCCATGTCCACATCAGTTTTGCTTAAATTCATAAATTAAATTTTTACAATGAATATTTAGCATATCCTTTCCAAGGATCAAGAGCAATTGCATAGAGTCACAACCCACCATGCCTCCTATACACTCAAGTGTCCCCACAATTTGGTTTATTGTATTGGATACATCACATCTCCTAGCTTTTCAAGCTACTACCTTAGAGTGTATTCAATTCTCACTTTGATATAATTGGCCAATAGGAAACATCCAACGTCATAGATGTCTCTCTAGACTTTGTCCATAGATGTCCTCTAAACAGCCACAAATCTTTCAATAATATTGACCAATAGTAATAACTAATAATTGTAAATTAACAACCATGATTGTTTGTATCCTAATATCCAATAATCATGTCACTAGTGTACTTACATGTAACACCATAATAGTAGTCGCTTGCAGCTAACAATTGCATTGTAAGGATAAAATTAGATCATCATGGTAAACCAAAATATATTATTTGGGATTTGATTCCCTTTGGTTCTAATCATAAGTGATTCAAAACTATTTGCAAATTTTCTTCATCTAGTATAATGATTCCTCTAAAAATTGGTCAAAATGAAGAAGAAGAAATTCCTTAAATTAATTTTTGACAATTTGAAGATAGTTGAAGCCACCTAATAAGTGCAAGAGATATTACAGCTCTATGGGATTCAACTAAACTAGATTTAGTTTGTACTTCAACTAATTTGCACAATCACGTTGTGCTTTTGTTTCCAAAATCTAGTAAAATGAAGTCTTCAAAATCTCTTGCCAAATCACAATAATTCCTCAAATTGAAACACCATTGAGAAACAAAATTCATTCATAAATGAGATCAAAATTAAGTTTCAAAGAGACAAAATTCACTTCATAAACGAGATCAAAATTATTCAAGAACCTAAGTTTTAAGAAAAAGCTAAGAACAAGGAAAAGTTCACAATTAAAAGAACACTTGAAGAGTGATGCCAAAGTAGGCAAACTCTTAATATGAACCAAATTATAATGATGCACTAAATGATAAAGTCCAAGAGAGAGAATAAGAATAGAATGATGCATTAACTAACAAACTCTAAAGAAAATAGGAGAGTTGAGTCCTAACCTATTCAAAGTTCTATTGTTTGAATAGTTCTAAATCTACCCAAGAGTCCTACTATTCCAAGTCTTACTAACATAGCAAGAGTCCCAAGTCCTAATTAGTGGCCCTAGTTGCTGAACAAAATTGGCAAGATTTTTTCACTCTATTTTTTATGGATTCCTGAGTTTAGTCTGAGTCTTGAATCAACTTAGACTACGACAAATCAAGGACTTCTAAATCAGTTTGGAGTTCTATTATTTTAGGACTCCTAAATCCACCTAGAGTCCTAAAATCACAAGACTTCTTAATTAAATCTAAAGCCCTAAAGTCACTAGAGTTTTGGCCTTGTGTGACTCTTAATAGATGGGCCCCAGTTATCATATAAAAATGGGCACCTAGTTTATCTTATTTGTTAATTCATTTACAGTTCGACAACTAGAGGACTTTTAAAAGTTCAAAGTGCCAGACCTATTTAGAGTCCTAAAGTCTCAAAATTAGCAAATTATCTACAGTCCTATAGCCAAAAGATTTTCAACCTTGTCTAGAATCAAACAGCTTAAAAAATTCTATTCCTACACAAAATATGATAGTCAGTAGAGTCATAATTTCACAAGATCCTAGGATGATAGGAATCGTTGCCCCATTAGAGTCCTCGGTAGACTAAAAGTCTTATAGCCTACGAGTCTTGGGATGACAACAATTCTAGAGACAGTAGAATTTTTGAGATGATGAAAAGTTTTAAAATCTAAGAGTCCTTGAAATTGAAATTTTAGAGACTTTAAAGGCCTTGGTTGGTCTAAGTCCCCAGATCTAAGAGTCATTTGAAAGATCTAAATTTTAAAGATGTTAGAGACCTTGGATGACTAGAGTCTCAAGGCCTAAAATCCTTGAATGAATGCAATCCCGAAAGCCTTATAGTCCTTGAATGTTTAGAAGTCTTGAAACCTAATAGTCCTAAACTAGCTAAAACTTCAGAGATCTTAAAGTCTATATAGACTAGTATATTTCCTAAGAGTTCTACAAAGAATCAAAGTCCTACTAGCTCAAAGAGTTCCACAAAACTATAGCCAAATGGGCCTCACAATCTAAAGAGTAAAAGAAATTAAGGATTCTAGTCAAATGGGATCATGCAGCTGAAAAAATCCCAGAAATCAAAGACTCTAGCCAAAAGTGCCCCTTTGCTTGAAAAGTCTTATAAATCAAGAATTTTCAAAGAGTCCTAGAAATTAAGGACTCTGATTTTATTGGTCCCTTTGATAAAAAAAATCCTTTAAAATGATATAAAATAAAATAAAAACTAGAAAGGTTTCATTAACTTAAAAGCCTTGAATGAGTGAAAACCTAATAGCATACCATATTTGAAAAAGATATACCATGATTTTTATAGAGTCAAGCCTTGGCCCTCTTAATATTAATCGCTCAATGGCAACACGTATCCTTCTCTAAAATCAAATGGTTAAAGGAATGCAAAACTCATGCGTAATGATGCTTCACATCTTTCGTTTCCACGAAGAAAGTTTTGCCATACACTTAGGCTATAACTACCTACACATAAATTAATTAAAGAAATAACACATTAATGCCACACCTAATACTAGGCAGAGGAGTTTCAAAGGCTATACACTCTCATCATCTACGTGGTACTTTGGAAGACATGCCTACATTAGTAATCAACTAGCCCAAGTCATTAAACTGAGTTAGTAACTTATCATGTGGTAAAATTGAATCAAGCAAGAACCATAATTCCAATAGAGTTAAGCCTCGTACCCTCTTGAAGTTAATCCATCGTTAACAATACATGTCTCTTCTCTAACATCAAACAGCTACACATCTCTTACATCTACTAAGGATACCACTGCATTTGAAGACAAAGTTATCTATGATCGAACAATTGAAGAGAAGCTTGTTAACATCACACAAAATACTATATAGAGAGACTCTGAAGACCACATACTTTTATAATTGTAGTGATGCATTAGAAATCGCTCTAAGTCAGTAATAAAGACCACTGAACCACTAATCATTGTAGTATGTGTATATACAACTGACCATTAATCAAGGGTGTTTTATTTGTATGTCTCTATGTATTCAGGAATTGAATAGAGCTTGCAATCAAAGCTAAATGAATCCAGTCATCAATGGAGAAACTTAACCAAAATGGGTGTTCCTTACACGAGATCATCTATGGTCAGGCTCTTTTACACCTTGCCATGCAGGGATTAACTTGTTTGGGCCAATGTAATATGTCCACTGAAAACATGTGGCTATCATAAGCTTCTCAGGTCAAATGAAAAGGGCAAGAACATGACCATCTGTCGATGGATCTCTAGATTTACCAACGAAGTTATGGTGTTTGGTGTGAGAAGGGGAGCTTTGGCGCAATGGTTGAGTTGTCGTTGTGTGATCTGGAGGTCACAGGTTTGAGGTGTGGGAGCAGCTTTTTACAAAATGCAAGGTAAGACTGTCTAGTATAAGTTCTTTATGATCTGCTCCTTTCTTGGACCCTGCATATGCAAAAGCTTTGTGTTAAGTCCCATTCTGATTATAAAGATAAAAACATATAACGTGAATTTGAAGTGGGTCTGCTCTCTTTCCTCCCACTACAAGAGTATAACCTGCCTGTTTTCCCTTGCTGGTGGCTAGTAAGTCGGAGAGGACCTCGCCTATGGATGAACAAGGCCCAATTCCCAGCGTCTTCCCCACAGCTTGGATGATCCTCGCCTATGGTTGGCTGCAAAATGGACAGTGTATAACTTCTACATTTCTTCATCTTCATAGTACACCTAATAGATGAAGGGTGGCGATCATTTATATAGGGGGGCCACTTACATTTTGGCCCGCCTGATATCCTCAAAGGGAATGAATGCGCCCTAAGTACATGCACGGACGATGTTGAGTATAGCAGAAAACATGAACGGCTAAGATTCATGTGCTTTTAATGATCACGTGGGCGGTGCTCCACATTTAGTGATCATATGACCAACGCTCAAATTTCCGGTTCTGGCTCCTGGAACAACGAGCCTGCAAATTGGACGTTTCGGATTGAATTTTCAAAGACCAATAAATACTCAACACACGGACCGATTATCTTCTACCGCCGACAGTTCATATTGACATTTTTGCCCCTCTTCAACCCAAACCCCATGCGAAACTTTCCCTGTCCTTTGATAAAATTTGAAGGATATAAAAGTAAACGCGTGGTTCCCTCGACCTTTCGGTCTTCGAACCACACGCGTTGACGTATCTCCGGAATTCAATTGCAGCCTCCGATTTCTCCGCAACAAGAGGAAGAAGGGAAAAGGATAACGGAAAACAGACTTTCAGGGAATTCTTTTCCGTTTCTTTCGCTCCAGATATTCTTCCGGTATCTTTTCCTTGATCCAATTTCTTCCTGAAACCCTAACCTCCAGCTCTTTTTCGCTGCATTTTCAACCCGTTTCTGCTAGCAAAACCCTAATTCTCTCCGAAGTCAGGGTTTCGCTTGATCTCGTTCGTTTTCCCTTCCAATTTCGTCCCTTTTGATGCTTAAGACCTAATCTGCTTTGATCGATTTTTGGGTATCCGAATCTCGTACGTGCTACTTCTGCAATCAAGTTCTGTCCGTTGTTCGAATCCTAATTCTTACGGGGAACGTACATTTCTGCATCCGAATCGAATCTGTCTTTTACTGGAACGCTTGATTTTTATGGAAGTCTGATTTGTTCTGGGTGGAGTTGTTGGCCTTTCTCTTAGATCTGCCGTTTATTTGAACCCTAAATTTCATGGAGGGAGCTCCGGGAGATGCAGGGGTGGCATTAGCGAAATGGAAAAATGATTTTTCAAGGGCGTTTCAGTATTATCTTGATAGATCTACGCCACACCCAATGGGGAGGTGGCTGGGAACGCTTGGGGTTGCGCTGATTTACTGTTTGCGCGTTTATTACGTTCAAGGGTTTTACATCGTTTCGTATGGATTGGGAATCTACGTCTTGAATCTCTTGATTGGCTTCCTGTCTCCTAAAGTTGATCCGGAGTTGGAAGTGATGGATGGAGCATCGTTGCCCACCAAGGGTTCGGATGAGTTCAGGCCTTTCATTCGTCGTCTTCCCGAGTTCAAGTTCTGGTAACGTTCCCTTCTTTCTTGAAAATTGGTTTGTTAGTTTATGTTGTTACTGCTGGTTTTTATTGATAATCAGGGAGGTGCTATTCATCTTATAACTTGTGTGTGGGTCTTTGGTTGTTCGACCCAGTTAAATGCAATCTGATGTTGGATCTGGTTCTCACTGTCTGTGCTGGACTATAGTTTCTACTTTACCATTTTGTTGGTAAGCTGGGATTATGTATTTAAAGTTGGGATTCTGATCTTTGTATAAGAGGGGGGCTTCTTTCCTTGAGATTCTTGTTATTCTCTTTTTATGAATTTCACACTGGCATTTTGAGATATAATTATTCAGTTTGAACGTATACAAAATTATTCATGGTTCCCTTGGATTATATTTGACGAGATTGTCCACCTCTGCTTATTATGTTCTGAGTAACATGGTGGAGAAGTTGACATTCTTGAATCTCGGGTTGGAAATTTGGGAAAAGGGATATGATGATTAGGTATATACTTCATCACTAAAAAGGGCAGCCCCGGTGCACAAAGCTCCCGCCTATGCGGGGTTCGGGGAAGGGGTGGGCCACAATAGCCTAAAGTAGGCAGCCTTACCTTGCATTTTTTGCAAGAGGCTGATTCCACGACTTGAACCCGTGACCTCAAGGTCACATGACGACAACTTTTACCGTGGCGCCAAGGGGTAATAGTGGATGCTACTTCCTGCTGCATGGCATGTTCATATATTTCTTTCAGTTTTTACATAGACATAGTTACGTTAAGTTTGACTGTTCCTCTTTAGTCTTTGACCAGTATCTAAATTAGTAATTTGCTTATTTTTGGGTTCACCAGTCCTGTGAATTTTACTACTAAACATTCTCACCTCAGCTAGTACAAAAAGACATCAAATGTTGTTTCCATTTGTGACAAGAGTTGTATATGCTTTTCATATTTGTTATACTTATTTGGTTGTGTTTACCTTAGCTTATGTCAAGCAAAGGTTATTGATTATCCCTTAATTCAGGAAAGGTGATCTGAAATAAGAATAGGATCAACTGAATGCCAAAATATGCTACTCTGCGACCCAAACTGCATACGAGCATCAATCCTGGAGCCTAAAATGCTTTTTTAGTACCAACTATTGGGAATCTGGATAATCATGTCTTATGAAGGATTCATTTAATTTGAAGGTAAGATTTCATGTGCTCTTGATGTGACCCATTAAGAGACATGAATAGTGCTTGAAAGCAGGATTTGCATAAGGTTGATCTAAGAGCTGATATTGATCTTGTGCAAATTGTTAAGGTTAAAGTAGGCTTTTTAGTTGCTGTGTGCCTAAATTTTTTAAAATTTAGATGTACTTCTGAACGTTTAGTGAATAGTTTCGAGTTAACCCTGTCTGTGTTTTGGGTTTGCCATACTTTATGGTAATAGAATTGTCAAGTCGAATGTTGTTATAGCACCCTCTAGATTGTGCCTGTGAAGATCTGTTGGATTGTCTGTGTGATTATTGAATTACTCTAGCTAGCATTTTGCTTTCAGTGGATTCAAGTGCCTCATCAAATTAGTACCAGAGCAAGTAGAATTCTGGCAATGGTAGGGATTTGCATTGGCATTGAAGGAGGGTGGTGATTCACATGGAAGAAAATCTGGTAGAGCAAGTTCTTCTGGAGGGGCATTACAAAGGTTGGACTGACTCTAGGTGGTTCTGCATTTGCTATGGATGATGAAGGATCAAAGTAGCTCTCTTTGTTAACTTGGGGCTCTAACATTTAGAGTTTGATTGATGTTTGTGATTTAAAGGATAAAACTATGATAAAATTGAATTGTTCAGACACAACATAGTTTGGACTTAGAATCCAGGACGAAATATATCAAAATCATGTTGTTTGGGTACAATAATATATTTTGGAGTCTTTGGACATTGAAATGATGGTTATTATTGAAGAACTGTATTACTGTGTTTCTTGTATCTTTTTATGTATGTATATACTTATTTACATACTTCTTCCAGTGTTTATATTAACCAGTGCCCTGTAGAATGTGGTTACATTTGCCGATGGTTTTCTTTGTGAAGATAATAGCATTCTTAGCTCCTTACTGTTTTCCTGATACATTTCTTCTTATTTTCCCGCTTTAACATATGTAATACATATATAGTCACTCCTACAAGGATTTTATGTCAACCAGTGTCCTGTATGTTTATGGAAGTTTAGGGTGGATTGACATGTTTTGTAATCTTCTTTTTTCCTTCTGCTACATTTTTGTACATTTGCTTAATCAGCACAATTGCCTTTTCTTATATAGCTGGACTGGTTTACAATGAATAACTATTTTTGCGACTCACTAATTTTTCTCTTTTCATTTTTCAGGTATTCCATCACAAAGGCCTTCCTTGTAGCTCTCGTTATGACCTTCTTTTCTGTATTTGATGTGCCTGTCTTTTGGCCCATATTGCTTTGCTACTGGATTGTTTTATTTGTCCTGACAATGAAGCGTCAAATTCTTCACATGATCAAATACAGATATGTGCCATTCAGCATTGGCAAACAGGTCAGCTTGAAAACATTGTTCTTTATCATGCCTTTTAAACAATCAAAAATGAAAAAAGAAAACATTTTCCTTTATCGTACCCATCCGATATCGATGGTACGTAAAGTATAAATCAAATGTCACATATAGGTTGAGTATTGTATATCTTGTCTGAACGAAATGGAGTTTGTAATGAAAATACGTTTACCTTCTCATCTCACTTATACAATAAGAGAAACACCTCTAAATCAGCTAAGAATTGTGAGTATCATTGTTGCTCTCAAATATCTTTTCTAGTGTTGTGATGTTATTGTTAACCATGATTTCTCTGTCAAATGTTTATGTTTTTGCAGAAGTACACCGGAAAGAAGCCTGCTAGCAGCAGTAGTTCGCCCAAGGACTAGTCTTTGCTTTATCACTATACACGGAAGAATGGCACAGGAACCACAATACAGGGAACTCAGATGTTTTATGCATTTAGATTCTGAAACAAACCCGTATTTCATGTCATTTGTATTTGGAATGCACTCAGATGCAGAATTTGCTTTGCTTTCCATTTCTGGGCTCTAACTACTGAATTGTTTTGTACATGTATAATGTTTCCTTCCCTTTTCAATTCAAGTACAACTGATATTCATGTCAGTACCTTAATTCCTTGCATCTATGCTATTTCTAGCCCATTTAATCTAGCGATACTCCTCTAATATGGGTCGAGCACTGGGGATTCTTTTTCCGTACTCTGATACAACGAAGTTCAGAATGCAAACGAGAATGGACAGATAAGTTGAGAACAAAGTACGAGCAGCTGGGATACTCATGCTTTCACTTGGAAACAATGGGCGGATTTAAAGATAAGTAGGCACCACTTTTTTCCAATGACACGAACAGTCCACACACTAGGCCACACTATGAATGATTGACATTCATCGAGAAAACCCCTACCAGTCAAAGGTTTATAACCAGCGATTGGAAGCTTTTTTGTATACCTCTCATCCATCGACTGCATTCTCCATCAGTGGAACCTTGTACTTCTCCCTGCTAATTCTTGGAATAAGATTTCCATTATGGTATAACTAGAACGTTTGGTCAATGAAGTGAGATTTGTGGAACTAATCAAGCTGCCGTGTGTGACTAGGGTCCCCCATATGTAGGCCGAGTTCATATCCTTATAGTCATAAGCCATGGATGGCCCAAAAAGAACACAGATGTTCTACTAAACCAAAATTCATAACAAACTGTGGGAGTGCTTCAGTGTTTTTTTTTCCCCATAGCCAAGAATTTTATGCCATTTTTTGGGTCTTTCGCATATTTAAATTTCAAAGCGTAAAGCACTTTTCATGGAAAATAATTTTCGTCTATTTTCTTGCCAACCAAACTGGCCAGGTTATGATCATTGCAATGAAAATTATTTCTGACGTATTGTTTGTCTAGAATGCAGCACCGAAGATCGACCAGTCATTTAGGCATGGTACGGAAAGCTGTACTTGTCCCTTCATAATTTCTTCGCCAAAGGACTGAAATTTCAAAGGATGTCATTGTCGATTGGGCAAAACAGAATATTAGTACAGCCATACGGTAACCATTGGACTGGGAACTGACTGCAAAAATGGGGCTGCGTCCAGCGACCACAATTCTCTAGAGCCTACCTTTGTGCGATCTGAATCTTTCATCTCTTTGGTCCACCTTTGAATGTCTAACCGATCAAGGCATGTGGGTTAGTCAATTCAACCATCTAATTAGTTGTAAACAATTTACAAACTTTAGTAAACAACAGTCTAAATGTTAAACCTAAAAAGATATTCAAAGATAGAGCATGGAGATGAACTCGTCCGATCATGCAAAGCTGAGCTCCAGAAAAAGTAGTTGCTGGACACACCTCTGTGTTCAGTTTAGCATTCCTCTGGGAGCAGTATCATACCTGTGATTTCCACAAAATGGTGTCGTGTAATTTCTGGTAAGCTTATGGTAACTTCGGTTTCTTCTGTGAAAGGAAAGGACCCTGAAGTTAAAGAGTCCATGTTTCTACCACCCTGAAATGACCATGTACCTCTTAGAAGTTTTTCTTTCTAGCCTGGACTGAGTGGATCATTAAGGATTCCCCAAACACGCTCAACAATTTTCCTACATCCCCTCTGCAAATATTACTCTACAACAGCTGCAGTAGGTCCTGGATTATATGACCTTTTCAATTAGAATTTCAAGACCAAAGAGTCTCCAACTTCCATGACTAAATAGCCAGGATTAGAAAGAGCTGTTCAAACATTTCAAAGGGTCTTACTCATAACACTGGATAGTACATTCATTATATTTCCCTTTTTTGGAAGTCATGCACACAGAAACGCATACATCCTTAACCTGGTCACCACCCAGGTGAGAGACGTCTTGTGCCACTGCAGTTATAAAGCACTGGTGCATTGGACTGGACAGTTGATTGGATTTTCTTAAATGGAGATGTTCAAAATTGGTACAAGCACATGATAGTGGGCTTCAACATGAACTTTAAAAGGATGATATAGAGAATCTTACAATACATATGTCCAAGCAGGAACTTTCCAGATTTGGGTCCAATTCTTGTCATATTCTCTCATCCTTTCTCTTCTTTTTGAAAATAGGAAATTCATTAAGATAAAACATGATAAAGACAGTTGGTCTTTACAAAGGGGCGTTTCTCCTCTACGCCTAAAGCATCATGATACAAAATATTTCTAAGGTGGAGGATAAGTATTCCACATACAAGAGTTGTTAAATTTAACTGCCCATAAAGCCAATTTGTCTGCAGCTTGATTGCATTCTCTGATGCTACCAAAATGGAGGAAACTTGAACAATCATTCATCGTCATCTAAACTGACTACGATGGGTGCCTTTCCTTTCCCTTCAACGTCTGTTGCATGGCATTATCACTAGCTGTGAGTCTCCTTTAACGTGCAACAAAAGAAGGGCATCCCATTAAGCCGCATTATTTGAATGTTTGCCAATTGGGAAGGCATAAGAAAGCATAAAACAGCCCAATGGTCCCTAAAGATTCTTCCGCAAGCACCATGTGAACATAATTTAACGAAACTGAGATGTGGTGTGGACCATTTTAGTGACAAATAGTTATTGGAGATAAGAGCAAAATCCTTTTGGTGAAGGGGAGTCTTGACACAACGGTAAATTTATCACTGTGTGGTCTGGAGGTCACAGGTTTGAGGAGTAGAAAAATAGCATCTTGCAAAAATGCAAGATAAGGCTGTGTTCTATAGGTTCTCTGTGGTCCATCCCTTCCCCAGACCCGACATATGCAGGAGTTTTATGCACCGGACTGCTTTCTTCTTCTTTTTTCGTTAAATCCTTTTGATCCCAATCTTTGAGGATTTGAAGATGGCTAGGAAAGCAAAAGGACCATTGGTACAAAGGTTGGCCATTTCAATGACCTTAACCTTCTAGGTATGGCTTTGGGAAGCAAAAGGAGCCTTGGTACAAAGATTGGACATTTCAATGACCTTAACCTTCTAGATTTAAATAAATGTTATCGCTGAAAAGGTTTTCCATCGTGGACCAATTCATTCCTGCACTTTCATATATGGAATATAAGATGTGCGTTAGCCGGCGTGACTCTAAACTTGGAATTTCCTCTCTTGAACCAGTGATTAAACGCATCTTTAATGTTGAGGAAAATGATCTGAGGCATCTTGAAGGCAATGCCCAGATATTGCCGGAACGGATGTTCTTCTGTTTCCTGAGCATTCATACTGGTCGTCTACCGTGAAGAAGCTGCCAAAGGAACAGTTGAACGCGGTGTTGGCAACTCATATGCCAAATTTCATTCCAATGGTTGGGCTTCTGTGCTGGCCCATAAAAGAGGTTGATTGAATCAAAGCTGAGTTGACCAAGAAAGACCCGTCATTTGAATGAGCCCAAGTTGATTTATCATTCTCCCCATTGTGGATATGAGTGCAGGAAATGATTTCTTGCAGTTTCTCTGGCAGTAGGCCGAGTTCATGTCTATCCCAATCAGCGCCTTCAGTGTTGAAGGGGAAGTTGACCTTGGCTTGGGATGAGGGGAGATCAAGCAGGATTGTGTGAAGCCCAGAGGAACTAGAATAAATAGATAGTGCCCAGGCCCAGTCCAGTTATTTGCCTAGTCGTGCGGTGACACCTGTACCGACAGTCAATCTCAGCCCATTGTGCAGGTGATGCTTCAGATAAGCAATTTCCTTCCAGAAAAAAGAGGCCTTTGTGGGTGTGACACCGCAGGCATTTTGCTTGAATAAGTTTAACCCAGAGAGAGTCATTGTTGCTTAGAAGGTACCGTGCAAGCTTAATTTTAAAAGCCTTCTAAACTTCTGAGAATTTCGAATTCCTAGACCCCCTCTAGCTTTAGCCATTTGAATCATATCCCAAGCAACCATATGTGGGTGATGATCATCTCCATCTCCATTCCAAAGAAAATTGTTCTGGAGCTTGTCACATTGCAGGAGGAAGTTAGCAGACAAGGGAAAAGCTGAGATTGAGTAGATAGAAATGCTAGCAATTACTGATTTGATTAAAGTCGGCCTAGCAGCCTTAGCCAAAAGCTTTCTTTTCTAGATAGAGAGTCTATGATGGATATTGTCTACTATAGAAACCAATGGGCCTTTGGCTTACCAAGGAAGACAGCCAATCCCCGGTACTTGGACTGGAAAAAGTTTTATGTGATTCACAGAGTTCTGTTGAGTTGCCTTTAAACCCAGTAATGCACGGCTTTGGAGTAAGCAGTGAACGATACGGAGCCCGGAAGAGGTGCCTAAGACATCAAAGTGCTTAATTATTTCCCCACTGTCCCCTGAAATAATCAATCAAATCATCAGCATACCACATATGGGAAATCTGTGGCCAAGACCTACCGCAGTTAATTGGTTGACTGGTGCCATCATCAATACCTTTGGTTGGGACATCCGACAAAACTTCAGCGCACATTGGAAGGAGACAGGGAAGAGAGGATCCTCTTACTTTAAACCCCTCTCCCGAGCAAACCAATCCGGGATCTCGCCAATAACACAGACAGCCATTTGTACTGATCGAACAGTGAACATAATAAGCTTCATCAATGCAGTTTGATATTCAAACTTAACGAGGATTTTGAAGAAAATCCCATCCAACAAATCAAAACCCTTAAGTCTAAACCGAACGGCTGATCCTGATCGGCAGTTTCTTTGGAAAGTGATTTAAAGTGAGCATGAAAGGCCGATAAAGTGGAAGGAGTGTCATTCACAGTACTACCGTCTTGCAAGGGAAGATGACCAATGCGATTGTTTCATCGTTTGCCATTGTGTGAAACAAACGTCTGTTAAGGTCACCATGTATAAGCAAATCTGACTTTGCACGTTGAGGCCAGAAAATTTCCTGCATACAGAGCAGATTGGGAGCCTAATCATTTCCGGGGCTCTTATCCTGTTGTCTGCTTCCACCTCTCATTTTTCCACTGACTCCCCATTTTAGCACTATTAACTAAAGATCACCCGTGAGCTCCCAATATCTCCTTCTAAAGTTCATCAAAAAATTAATTCCAAATACAATCTTAATTGTTGAACGCCACAGTTTCATTATGCATTGTAACTACTCATCCGTAAATGTTCAGCCCTTTTTGCCCTTCAGTACCTGGTTCTCTTTCCCCCCCTTTTTTTTATTGTCTTAATTTGAAAATTAAGGGCCTCAGGTTTACCACATGTAAAAGTTATCGTCATGTGACCTTGAGGTCACGGGTTCAAGGTGTGAAATCAGCCTCTTGCAAAAATGGCTGCCTACTTTAAGCCATTGTGGCCCGCCCCTTCCCCGGACCCTGCATAGGCGAGAGCTTCATGCACCGGCGCTGCCTTTTAGGTTTACCATATGTGAGATCCAATTTGATGTTTTAAAACTTGGGCTTAGACACAAATTGAAAAGGATTCAGCACAAAACACTGTTTCACCTCACTCTGGGCCTTATCTTTTAATCAGGAATTCTTTTGGGAAGCAACACAAGTTCCTTACATTTCACATGTGCAACGATTTGGCAGGCTAATCATTTCCTTCGGGCCTCAGAACTGTTAGGAAAGCTCAAGGCACAAACTCTGCACATAAAAGGAATCAACACAAGCTTAACAAGATATGAAAATAGCTACAGACATACACATGCATAAAGTGCTGTTTGTGAGACACAGACGTACAGATGACTTCATGCTCCATGTTAGATATTATCAAAGTGAACTCCAAAGAAATAGGTACACTTGGTTATACATATGTAGATGCATGAGAACACTTCCTCCCTGCAAAGGCTACCTATAGTTTGGGCCATCTGTTTTATGGTTAATTTACATAATCATATTAAAACATGAACCCTGAAGATATATAGGAAACCTGTGATATATGCATCCAGTCCTTGGTTATATAGACACACAAACTTGAACATGTTGGTAATGGCACCTTAACTCTGAAAAGTATGTGCACGTCTGTGTGAGCATATTCATTTCTCAATGACACTGGCAAGTTTTTGGAGAATTATCGGACTTGGCTGTTGATATTGTTTTAAGAATTCTATGGCTTTAAAGAGTAAATTACAAAAGCCTACGCATGTTAAGAATTCAGCCGGGTAATCCGAGTTTACCAGAGTTGGGGCGCGTAGAAAAATAGATCTGATGAGCCTCTGAATCAAAAGGCAACGGATAGGCCGGTTGAAGGCCGATAAACGATCGATACGATGTTTAGGGCTGAGATCAGAATCGAGAAAGGAGGTTTTCTTGGCTTGGACTGTGGGCTGTGGGTGGGGCACTTTCACAAAAGACTGATCCTATTCCTCTTCCTCTTAGCCGGATGCATTTTTTTGAAACAAAATCCTGTTTATTTAAAAAAAAGTAGCAGTAGTTTCTTTGACTCCCTAATCCCTAAACTAATCTAGCCCTTCCCCTCACTGCCGCTCGCCTCCTCTCCTCCCTAAACGATAGGACAAGGGTGCTGCTCTGCTCCCTATCTCTCTCCTGGGGAACCCTCCACCCTGTCTTTTTATCCCGACTGTGGCATAGCTAGCTTCTTTTTGGTTAGCGTAGGGATGTCTATTCAAGGATTCGAAGCTTTATACGGTTTCTACCCGCAGTCTGATTCCGTTGAGTCAAGATCCCCGGTAGCCTTGAGTGAATGACCTAAGCAAGGGGTAGATGTATGGTTGGTCCACGCCCCCTCGATGCATTCCGTAATCCGTTACTGGATAGCCCGCCCGATACCTCTCGCCTCATCATCCCCCCCGAGGCCCCCACGCACGGGCCCCGGAAGCGTATTGGATTCTAGTCTTCCATGCACCCCGGTCAATGACTGTTCACATGATGGACATTTCTTAAAGAATGGTGATTAGTAAAGGAAGATCACTCAATGAAAGGAAAGATCAATCCGAGAGGGTGCACAGAGGAGAGGTTAATGGTTGAAGGCTGGGCCAATAAAGAAATGAAAAGGTGGGCAAGGAAGGCTCAAAGCATAAGTAATACAATTATTTCTAACTATCAATTATTCCTAATCCCAGTATTTCATTTACTATCTTGTATAATCTTGAACAACCTGCCCTAGGCCCACATTTCTATTTCTGTTCTCCCTCTATTAATTCTATCCTGAACCCGAGTTTCGCTGAGGTTCAATCCACTTTTCTTCTTTCTCTTTCCTTCCTATCCTAAAGAACTGAAAAGGGGGCGGATTAGTCACAGAGAATTTGTTGTATCTCTAATATTCTTCACCCCTTCCCATGTCAATAACTAGAATGAAAAAAAGGGGAATGTCAACGCATCTGGGAATAAACGATTGATCTCTATCAATAGACCTGCTAAAGACCCGAACCATAGAGTAGTTAGCACAGGTGCCACGGAGAGATATGTTTATATATATATCAAGGTCCAGGGCAAGGGTGGATCACAGTGTCTATAGTACACAGCCTTACCTTGCTTTTTTGTAAGAAGCTACTTTCACGCCTCGAACCCATGACCTACAAATCACACGGCAACAACTCAATTGTTGTACCATGGCTCCGCTTCTTTTATACATATCATCATCATCATCATCAAGACCTTATTCCGATTAGGCATCAGTCACATAAATCTTGTTCTTTCATTCTCTTCTATTAAGTATCATGGATTCATTTAGTCCCAAGGTTTTAAAATCTTTTCTCACCACTTCTATCCATATTCTTTTGGGCCTTTCCTCTTTTAGAACCTTCGACTTGGACTGCCCTACTCCTTCTAATCAATGCCATTTTTTATCTTCTTTGGACGTGTCCAAACCATCTAAATCTAATCTCATTTTTTATCTTCTTTGGACACGTTCAAACCATCTAAGTCTAATGTGACCTATTGATGCTACTCCTAAGTTTTCTCTAATGTTTTCATTTCTAATTCTATCCTTTCATGTTTTGCTACTCATCCATTTCAACATTCGCATTTTGGGTATGCTTATCTTATGTACATGTTGTTCCTTAACTACCTAACACTATGATCCATAGAGCATGGCTGGTTTTACAACCGTTCCATAGAATTTTCCTTTTAGTTTGAGTGGCACCAACTGATACAAAAAACTCTAAAGGAACTTCTCCATTTGTTTCAACCTTCTTGGATTCTCTGAACAACCTCCTTCTCAATCTCTCCGCTCTCATGAATTATCTATCCCAAGTATTGGAAGTGTTCTTTTAGGGAGACTTCTTGGTTATCGATCTTTATTGGTGCTTTACTCATGCTCCTCTCATTGCTGAAATTGCATTCTATATACTCTTAGTTTAGCTAATTTTAAATCCTTTAGATTCTAATGCATCTCTTATGACTGTAACTTTATACTTATGCCCTCCCTTGTCTTATCAATAAAAAATATATCATCTACAAATAACATGAACCATAAAATCTCCTCGTATAGATGTTTTGTTAACCCATCTACAACCAACGTGAATAGAAGAAGTGAGAAAAAATTTAAAAACTTTAGGACTAAATGAAGTCATAAAACTTAATAAAGGGGAATGGAGGAATAAGATTCATGTAGCCTATCCCTAATCTAGGTAAGGCCTTGATGATGATGATCCATAACCAACGCGAAAAGGTACAAGCTCAATACCGATCCTTGATGCAACCTATAGTGATAGGAAAATCACTGTTCTCTCCCATAGTAGTCCTAACATTTGTTACCACTCCCTCATACATGTCTTGAATTATGTCTATATACCCCATGAAATCCCTTTCTCGCCCAACACCCTTCATATTAACTCTATGGAGACCCTACCATAAGCTTTTACTAAGTCAATAAGGACTATGTGGAAGTCATGGCCTCTTCTCAATCACTCTTTCAAAAAGTTTTGTGGTATGGCTCATAATTTTGATCCCCTGAGTGCAGCTATGCATATCTCCTTTATTCTTATAAATTGGTAAAATAGAACTCTTTCTCCATTCATTTGGCATTTCTTCGATTTTACAATCTTATTAAACAACTTTATCAACCAAACTACTCTAGTATCTCCATATATATATATATATGGAAAGTGAGGGATATTCATGGAGTATCAATGTTCAATTACCTTCTAACTTCAGCAGGGCACCTGCTCCAAGGGGAAGCCTCTTATCCTGTAGGACGTAGAGAGTGAGTGCTTCTGCACCTTATGTCAACAAAATAGAAAGAAGCGTAATTGGTACTTACATAATAAGCATGCCAGAAATAAAGCTCTCCCTTCATACTAGCTTCACCTCCCTTGAGAAACTGTTCTGAAAGCTTCTGCATTTGGAATGTATAGTTCTGTCAAAAAGTAATTCTCCTCTTCGAAAATTAAGTAAATTACTAAATCACAAGGGATTTACCAGAAGGATTAGTTTGGGGTGGATGAAGTCCCCCAGAAATATTTTAACCTTCTCACGGGTGAAAAATAGTCTGCAATTGCAGAACAAGAAAGTTCGGTTTTAAACTGACAAATTAACATGAAATGATAATAACTTACAGTAAGTAATAATGAGGCTAAGCTTCTGGGGGGATGGATCGGCAAGAATCTCCTCAGCGAGTTCTATGAGGACCTCTTCCCAGCCTAATGGAATTGGTTGTTCATCAAAGAAGCTGTTTGAGCAGTAGATGAGTCAGTAAAAACACAAGGAGAATTGATGCATGAGCTTTCTCTTTCCTTGTTCTCACTTGTGTGCTTTGCATGCTTCAAGAGCCATGATTGCTTTCCACAAGTTTTGTTTCAATTTTGTTGCAATCTTAGCTGCAAAACTCATTGGCAAATCGAAGTTCTCCTTCCTTGCTATCTGAATAAGGACCTCCATGATCTGAAATTAAATCAAGTAGTGAAATTATAAGTCTGAAGATTAGTAGCTCTAAAAGAATTGATTTTTAATGGAAAAAGGAAATTCATCAAAATTGATACTTGGCGTTGATCGTAGGAATGGCAAACATGGATGCTTCTCGGCAGTGCCTTCACCACCCATGTAATCAGATGGAAATTGAAACATGGAAAGTATCTCTTAAAGAAACAACCTATTTCTAAGGAGTAACCACTGATGACAAAGCTCAAAGGAGAAACATGATGTTCTCCATCTACTCAGGACAGCCCTAAAACCATGTATATTGTCATGTCTAGTGTTCTTTATTATGCAGAAGAGGCAAACATCCGATACCTTACCTGTTTGTAGAAACTAATGTTTATGCGAATCATGAATAACACTTACTTCATGAGTAACAGATGCATCTACAGTAATAAGTTTGCAGCGACCTTTGACAGATTCAAGGAGAATGGCATCCTCACAACAGAGTATGATCTTGCATGCATCTATATAGCAGTCCATTAACCATTTTATCAAGTGCTGAACACTCTCTGCGAGTTTGTCCACTTCCTAGAGAACAATAACCGGATCAGAAATAAACCAAAGTTAAAATCTGGAAAGTACCATATATATCAAGACCTCAGGAGAAAAAAAAAAGTACCACGCATATCAGCTAATTATGAGTGTCCAAGAGTGAACCTTTGTAATCTGGATTAACACTTACATCGCTCACTTCTGGAGTAGATGAGAGACCGGTGGCTGTTTCCTTGACCGTAGCCATTAATGCATATCTACCATTCTTTGCTTCGGTCCTTAGATTAAGTTCCACATGGTGAGGACTTGAAGTTAGAGGAACAAATACATGAATTGGCCTAGTTTCCTGTTAAGAAAATCAGATACGATTACTATTAGAATGCTAAATACTGTGAAGAAATCACTCCCTCAATTTCAGTTACTACCGAAGTATCTGCTCCTTACATCTATTAGTTCCAGTTTTCAATGTGAAAATTTTGAAGTCCCATCACCTTTTTACCAAAACTACAACAAAAATTTTCAGTCCACACCAGGCTGTATCATGATCAGATATAATTACTGAAATAGTGAGATTGGGTTTCATTTCCTTCCAAGGCCCATGTTATGTCTTCTCTTGCATGGTGCAGACCAAGCTATAATTCATGCTATTTAATTTCATGTCTGCTTTGACAAAAGCTGAATGCAGTCTTGCTGCTCAGAGACTTAATAGAGATCATAAAGGTCTAAGGTTAAAGTAAAATTAGTCAGGGGAAACTAGTAAATTTTATTTATTTTCCGGTAAAGTCAAAGCTGTCAACGCTGGAGAAAATATTAATGCACGCGGAAGCCATCTTACCAGAACCTCAAAAATGCCCATAAGTCACTTGCGAGAAATTGATTTAGCTTCTAATAGTTTCTTGCATTTTGGCTACAGTTTCGCTTGTATTACGATTTCTTCTTTTCTTTTCCTTTTTCCAAAAGAAAATTTGAGAACAGAAAGTTGGTCATCTCGTAAGAACTTGCTCGTGTACAGCCAAAATAGATTTCAGCAAAAAAGAGATGGACCATCCCTGAACTTTGAAGCAGCTTAAATCATTTGCTGTCTGCAATAAAATTGGACAAGGAAATGTCAGCCTACATCAAACCCACTATTGTGAACATAAAAATTATCATACAATGTGACGTCAGATCAAATGAAATTCTTAAACATACTCTCAGAGCAGCAGAACCATAGATATCATGCAGTAAAGCCATGGTTAGGGCCTTCTTTCCAGAGCCTGGAGGTCCCTTGAACAGAATATGGGGACAATTGTTGTGGGATATCTAACCAATGTAAGACACAGTAACAATTACGGAGTTGAATAAAATGCCTACTGAAATCAATAAAATCTAGCAGTTTCTAATGTAAAAAAAACTTGTTATTGTTCCATGTGAGAGCTTGAAATGATTTGTGGCTTTCGATGAATTTGCTTTCAAAACCTGATGACAAGAGGAAATTCTGATATTTTATGAACTCGTTAGAAAGCGTAGGCTTAACATGGAGTTCCTGCTTAGCTAAAAAATGCATTAAGTGCCTCTAATAAATTCATGACCCCTTTTTGGATAAGCAGAACTCAAAAGATCTGAATCAAAGTCAATCATAAACTGAGGGCATTTAAAGCGCTAAGTTTTTTGAATCACAAGGTCATTTCCAGATTGACTGGAATTAATCTTGGCAGAAAATTATGAATCAGATTGATATAAATCTATAGAACATTCAAGCTAACTTCTCCAATAAGAAATGAAGCTATTTTGTAAATGACACATATCCACTATCCTTTCGTTCTAAACCTGCAAATTCTAAACTGAAAACCAGAATCTAGAACCAAAATGATTCAAATTCTGTTCTGAAAACAATACCTTACTGGCACATTACTACAGCAAATAACAAGAAGTGAACCTGACAAGCATTAAAAGAAAAGAAGCTTAAGTTCACAGTCCTCACTTCATGACTTGAATCTTATCATCCATGAAGATCGACCGTGAACTATAAAGATTCAAAAGGAAGTTAAATTCTAACCTATTGAACGGAAAACAGAAGTAAATAACTAATATTTACAGAATTAGAGAGCCAAACATAAGAATTGCATTCAAGAAACTGAATTAAAGAAGATCTTTCAATTGGAAAACTTGGCTTGAATTCTCAAACTTGATGAAGAAACTTAGACTTCAACGAACTTTGAGGACAACTTTATTCGAAGTCAAACAGAAAAGCTAAAGCTCATGGAAGTCTCAGATGTCTAAAATTTTTGAAACAAAGCCCCATTTATAGGCAGCAGATTCAGGCATATTTCGAAGTTCAGCTAATTTCATTATTTTTACAATTTGCAAAATTAGGTGTCCACACCTAGCATTTGAGAAACTTCTAAGTTAACTACAGAAACCATCATGTATCTAGAAGCATGTACCATCATGTATCTAGAAGCATGTTTTACAGCCAAGGTTGCAGCAAAGCTTAAGTGACCAAATTTTAGTTGTTGAGATATGCCTCCGTATCAAGTTTTCCACACAGCTCTAACCACCCTTCGACTTAGGTAACTTGATCTGAGAGACATGTTACTTTTTGATATAAAGTCCTGCAGACAGAAGATAATTCATTGGGTATATGTAGCATGGAGGTATCAATAAATAATTGATATTGGAAGTTGTAATACTTTGAGATTGCCTCATAAATAACACTATGTCCTAAGGTTTCAACTTTTGGCAGAAATAAGAGAAATTTCAGTCTTTATCTGGCCCAACTGGCAAATCCACTGTTATGAAGTCCAGGTTTGTTGCTCTTGGTGTTGTAGTATTTCTAGGAGCAAGACAGTTTAATGTTGTGATTGAGGGAGATTTCCAACAGCGTAATATTTGGGCAAGTCAGGAAAAAACAAGTTCTAAAAACAAGGCTCACATTTCCTTGGGGAGTCTCTGGAGAGGTTTTATGGATGAAGGGTCTGCTATTACTATCTAATCAAGACAAAATCAGTGTTGGTGGATAGTGCACGTCATTATCGTGCCAGATTAAAGGATTAGATCATGCCCATGTAGCACATGAGGGTTACCAAAAAGTGTACTTATCCCTGTCATATTTCTCAATTTAAATAGGATTAACTCTGCTGATTAGACTTGCAATCTGAGGTTATTTTATGAACATGATCCGATTCTGATTGGATAATGCTAACGTCTGTTTTTCTCTTGTTGTTTCTTTTGGTAGCTTTGCGATCAATCAAAGCCGCATTTAGAGTTCTACCCGTGGAGAAGAAGTTATAATAAATCCGTTGCAACTTTAGCATGATCCACGACTGTACGCATGGAGTTGCATATCATGCTAGTGTTGGAACAAATCCAAATTTGTTCTAACAGGGAGCTCCGTTCATCACCATTGCACAACATCTAGAACAGATTACAGGTGCAACGGCCTCCTATAGAGCAGTGGGTGCAAGAAGGGACTCTCTTGTGCAGACCTGGGTTGAGTTCATAGGTGAGCAGTGGGTACAAGAAGGGACTTTCATGTGCAGACCTTGGCTGAGTTCGTGGGTGAGCAGTGGGTGCAAGAAGGGACTCTTGCGCAGACCTGGGTAGAGTTCATGGGTATGTGTGGAGGTATATGAGTTCCATTTGGCCCAGTTGGAGTTATCCACAAGTAGACCTCTCTTGCCTTAAAAAAATGAACAAAAGCAGATCATAGGTTTGCATGATTCTGATGGTACATGGACCACCTACAGAAACTGCAAGCAGCAGCAGCATTGTCCAGACCAACACCAGCACCTTGAGGGAGGCCTAGATCAGCTAGACAGGCATCCATATATTCGTTAATTTGCTTCCTTGTAATATTTCTCTCATTTTTGGTGATATCAACTTGCCATTGTGGCCAATAATATTATCCATCTCCCCAGGAAATGGGTTTAGGAAAGTGAGCGGGAGGTTGTATTCTAGTCTGTTACAAGATCTGCTCCTAGGCGACCATCTAGATAAGGATTCGGCATACTTACCAAATGCATTGGTTCCCAGTTCGGACTTGGGACTAAATGCCTAGTTCTTGATGTACACAAGAACAACATTCTGCTGCGCAGATCACCCTCCTGCAGCGCCAAGAAGTTGAACATTAAGACATACCAAGGGTGTCTCCTGTAATTGTTCTCTTTATCTTGGTATCACATTTTAGTTTAACATAGTTAATGGGCAGTTGTTTCCACATCACCTGAACTCATATTATCTTCAATCAATTATGGTAGTAGGTTTGCAACTTGAGTTAGACGGCTGCAACATCAAAATGGAACTTGGATTCTAAGGATCAACCCCCTCCCTTTCTATTGATTTTGTATCTTGCTTGGGATCACATTGATCCATATTATTAATAAAACAAACCTCCACCATCCCAAGAAAAAAAAAGAAAAGAAAAAATCAACCAACCAACTCGATCGGCCAACTGTTAGATATGAAGTTGAATGGAAGTGGGTTGAGCTGGTTCATGATTAATTTATTCAAATCTAAATGACCTAGACTTGGACAAAGTGGTATAGTATAATCAATATGAGATAGTATATTAATACATTTGTCAAAAAAATAAAAATAAATTAGGACATCTTTGCCTGACTCATTGATTCATCGACTGAATCTCTTGATCAACTCGATTCGGTGACGACTCTGTTTGTACATTTAGACTTCTGAACCAGAAACAGTATTCTAATAGTAGGCATGCCTGGATCACCATTAGAAATAAAAGAAAAGAGAAAACCAGGCCTGTAACTGTCCATTTCTAAATTTTCTTTGCAAAATATGTGATATCAGTTTCTTGTGGTTTATTGATTTTAAAAGATTTTCAACGCTAAACAAGCACCCAATTTTGAGGGTCGAGATTAAGTTCGAAATCCATAATTTTTTACTTTTCTGTTAGGTTTTTTATGGGGAATAATAATATGTTACTTTTGCTAATGGTCTATGGTTAGTGCTAATTAGGCGAATAAAACGTGAACGATTGACTTCTGTTGGATTCAATCTTATGGTTGGGATGTCAATTTGGCACTGGACAAGAGGCATTTGAATCACATGTCCCCAAGTGGTCGGACAAATTGATCATTAAGCTAGGTCTTGTTGTTGGTCTCCCTTCTTTTAAATGATAGAATTAACTTTAATTGATTGATTAGGATTGCATAGAATTAACTTTATTGATGGTATCATTTCCTTAGAAATGATACTCCCATGCCCATTTAGAACTATTGCCACAACCTCATTTGAGCCCACATTTGTGAATGATCTGAACCGTTCATCATAAGGTACGTCCATGGTCTAGTCATTGATGGGCCATGCATAATTGTTCTTTTAATTAAAGAAGAAACAGCCTAAAGTTCTTCCTTTGCTTGTTAATTACTTCTCCTAGCAAAACTACTACATAATCCAAGCTGTAATGTATGGCCTCCAGCATTTTCATTTCAACTTGAAGAAATGTGTGAAAGATGCTTCCCACCAAAGCATCCAAACTTTTTCTACTTCCAAAATAAATAAGTCTACTCTCATGCATTAAGTTGCAATTCAATAGAAAACTTGCTCCAAAGTCCCCTCTATCATAGTCATATAACAACCCTTCAACTACTGCTTAGCAAATTAGAGAAATTTGTTATTTAATTTCTAAATTTATTTGCATCAGGGAAAGTTATATTTAAAAACTAAGCAGTCTTTAAATATATAATTGGTTATAATCTTGGCCAGCGTGGAGTTATGGTAGTCCTCCACTCTTGTTTCTTTATAAACTTCGGAAAAAGTTGGAGAACCTACACCTCAAAGTTCTCACAGAAATGAATGGGAGAGCTTTTGTGTTGATCTTCTTCTTCTGGGCTGTTCTCACCATCATCACACCAACTTTGGTAATCTGGTCGGCGTCTGCCAAACTGAATTCTGGTTCTACAGGTAGGGGGGAGAACTCCATTTTTGTTCAGCTTTTTGTTCTTGTTCTCTTCATGTTGGGGTTCATTTTCTTGCCTTTTATGATTGGGATACCTGAAAATTCTTGTTTTCTTTTCAGAAGCGCACAGCGACGAGATTGTGGTTCGGAGAATGATGAATTCTTTAAGAAGAGTATTGAATGTGACGGCATTAGCACCAGCACCGGCTCCAGAGGCGGGACGATGAGTTGGGACGTAACTGATGCAAGGAAGACTGTCAGGAAGGAATTATGGGGTAGTTCTTGCATGGTGGCAATGCATCTTTACAGATTAGTGCAGCGATTTACAACCTTGCATGCTCCAAAAAGTGCAGGTGGTGCACATGTGGTTGGTGATCTGAACAGTTCAATTTATTGGGTGGATCCTTGACATGTCGTAGAACAAAATCCTTAGTGATCCGATGATGGTAACCCTCTCGTCTGTAAGGTTGATTCTCAATTTTCCAAACTTTCGAACATCCATGTTCCACTGTAGAACAAGTGGTCAGGATAATTCCAGCAGAAATTCATAGGCATTGGTAGCCTACCTAAGATGCAGCTCTGCAGACGAGTGAATCTGGATCCACCATCCACGTATATAAGAACTCTTACGAGCTAATGACTTGCTGGTATTGCATTTTAGTGGATAAATTAGAAGGTGTAAAGATTTGGATTTGAGAAGGTCGTCAAGAAGAAGATGTGCATGAATATCCATGTAACTTGGGCTATTATATGATCTCTCTCTCTCTCTCTCTCTCTCTCTCTCTCTCTCTCTCTCTCTCTCTCTCTCTCTCTCTCTCTCTCTCTCTCTCTCTCTCTCTCTCTCTCATATTTGATAAGCTGTGGTTTAACGCCTATTCGATCAGTTCTACCTAACTAGATTTCTGAACCACGAATCTCGATTTGATACGTCGAACCCTAACACCAATAGACATGAAATAAAAGAAAGGCAGTCCCAATACACGAAGCTCTCGCATATGCAGGCGGACCATAAGGGTCAATAGTATGCAGTCTTATTTTACATTTTGTAAGAGGTTGTTTACTCGCTTAGAACCCGTGACCTCAAGGTCATAAGACACAACTCTACCATTGAGCCAAGGCTCTCTTCACGAATGGACATTATATATTGGGAGCTTGGTGCCTTGGCAGTTTCAACTAAACTCATATTTCCATATTCAATTCAATCACCCAGTCAAAATGGAGGCGAACACCTAAAAGAAATGTTTAGGTGTAGCAGGTGGCATATATTTCAAGCATATCTTGGTTCTTCTTAGTAGGTGGCAACTATTAGAAGGCTGCCCCGTATGATCTCAAGTTAGCACCTACCTACTAGGAGCGTGGTATCAAATGCACGGGACCACAGAAGGGTGGATCTTGTGATCTCAAATTAATAGCTTCTAGAAGGGAGCGTGGCATCAAATGCGCGGGAGAGAAGAAGGCTGCAATGCGTGATTCAATTCTCACTCCAATACTCACTGGGGGAGTGGTACAAATTCACGGGAGAAGACAAGGCTGTATCCTGCCATGTCAATTTAGCACTGCCTGTTGGAAAAAAAATGGGGAGATGGAGTGCAAGATTGAGTACAAGAAAGAGTAATATAGGCTTAAGCATGTATTTTAAAGTATTATTTGCCCCTATTTTTCTAATCAAGAGGTTGTTTGTTGGGTCGCTAACAAATCTCTTGAGGGATACTGCAAGTCTTGAGTGGACTAGCGTAAGCAACTTTCGAAGACTCACCTCAAACTCCAATTAGGTAGCCACTAATATAACAATTTTGAGTTGAAGAGAGAGAGAGAGAGAGAGAGAGAGAGAGAGAGAGAGAGAGAGAGAGAGAGAGAGAGAGAGAGAGAGAGAGTATGGTGATAAAAGATACTCAAAGTTTCAGTAAAAAGATGATAGAAAAACCTTACAATGTCTTCAACTTAAGTAGAACATAAAATACCAAATAGGAAACAAAGTTGTCAAACTCAAAATAATAATAATAATAATAACATAAACTTCCTAATTCAAAAATAAGAAACTAAAATCTAGATAAATATAATTGCTTGATCACTGTGCATCCTACTTCAGTTCCCTCCACTTGGATGAAACTCATCATAAAGTTAAGCATAACGTCTATTGGACAGCACTAATCTCCAAAAAGGTCTCTTTCTTTTTCCTTCTTTTTATCATATTCAATGGTTTGATGACTATGAGCCCTTTCTGTGGTCATGCCCTCCCTGATTCTTGCAAGTTAGTCAGCAAACCCCTTCAACAATTGTAAAATCTTTGGTCCATTTAAGTTGGTTTTGATCATCAGAACATCTACTATTGGAACATAGTTTCATGTTCCATCATTTGTATTCATGATCCAAGGGTAATCCTAACTCTGATACCAAATAATGAAACATTGAAAAATAAAATAAAATAAGGAAGAATATCAGTGTCTTTCACCTTTAAATACCATCTTGAATCCATAGGACAACAAAAGATACTTAAAGTTTCATTGATAAGATGATAAAAAGAAAAAAAAAAGCTTACAATATCTTCAATTTAACTAGAATATACCAAACTCAAAACAAATCTAACATTATTTTCCTAATTCTAAAATAAAAAATCCTAACTAAATAAGATACTAAAATTTAGAGAAAGATAAATGCTTAAAGGTAGTTCTTCTTTAAAAATTTTAAAATCACTTGATTCTACAACAACATTAGAATCTAGGTAACCTATCTACTTCACTATTTTATGCATAACTGATGGGTGTGTTTTTAATTTTCCTACGCCCTAATTTGGTTCTTTTAGGATAACGTATTCTATAATAGGCTAAGCACTCATACACTTCTAAATATTTTTAGTTCAGCACTCTTCCTTTTCCACAATTCATGGGGACAAACATGCATATTCTTTGAAGCAAATCTATTTAATTCTACAATATGGAAGAAAAAAGGAAAGAAAAAAGAATTCACCCTTTTTTCTAATATTTTAAGAACATTTTGACATTTTATGGGTAAAAAAATTGAAACTTGTGAAGAAAATTATCACATCTAAATTTTCTGGCATAAAAGAAAATTCCTGCATTTCAAGGAAAATTTTCACCACCTCAAAATTCTCAAATTTAATTTTATTCTTAATAATGAAAAATAAAGATACATGACAAAATTGTTACAAATATACAAAACTATAAGGAATTCTCATGGAAGGGTTATTTTCTTAGCTACTTTTTACGTTGAGAAAAATATTTTGGTACATTATGTAAAAGTGCATAATATAATTATGAAATAATGATCCACGCATGTCTTCAAGGAATTGGTCAATACAGGGATAAAATGAACACTTGTGTTGATAGGCTAGTTTTTTTTCTTTTTTGAGTTGGTAACTAACACATCCAATAGGTCTTTTTATATATACACCTTTTCATATGTATCATCAATATACACCCTCCTCAACCTATCCTTGGAATACCCCCTCAATGTGCAAGCTCCCTACATCCTCTAAAGAGGTGTGATGCCTATGACCTTCTTAAAAAAGAGGCACCTCACCTAACTATTGGTTTGTATTGGCTTATGTGCGTCTTTAGAGACTAATTTAAGTTGTACAAACCAACACAAAAGATAGATTTCTTAATTCAAATATTAGAGAGAAAAAAAAAAAAAAACTCCAATATTGTATAGATAAAAAATATATACATAGTCATGTAGAAGACATTAAGATGAGTTTTTTAAAAAATAGATCCCGTAACTTAATTTTTTTAAATCAAGAAAAATAATAGACAAAACCAAATCTTGGAAAGCAAATAGAAAAATAACAACTCTTATACATAAATGCTAAAAATAACTCCACAATCTAAAAGTATCATAACACAAATATTAGAGAGAAATTGAAAAAAGAAAACATTCAATCTTTTAGAGAATATAATTTATTTATTTTTAATTATAAGAAAACTATTGTGCAAAACCAAATCTTGGAGACAAAATATAAAAAATAAATACTAATTCTTTACTAAGATAAATATTAAAAATAACTCTATAATCCAAAATTAACACAAAATATAATTTAAAGTATAAAAATTTACATACTAGAAATGGAAAACAATTTAACTATTTAGGATGATAATTTTAAACTAATCCTACAATCTAAAAGTATCACATGAAGCCAAATCTTAGAGAGAGAGAGAGAAATCTTCTACATAAAGAAAATAGAAAATGTACAACCTTTTAGGAAGATAAAATAACTGTACAATATACTAGTATTATATTTATCCAAAATGAACTTAGTTCTAAATGAAGAGATAAAATGAAAATAAAAGAACATAAAAGAAGAGGAAAGAAAAATTGCAAAAAGCTAATACATAGCACTGTGTGTGAAAAGGCACATCGTCTTATATAATAGTAGATAAAGTAGTGATATATGCACCCCTTATTTTTCCTTGTGAGCCCCTAAGTAAATGTTGCAAATAGCTATAACCCCAGCTCGTTCAAGATTCTCAAAGATTTGAATTATTCATAACGTTGTTATCAACATGATCTAAAATTCCCATCCAATTGATGATCCTAGCCACTATTACTTAAGTTGCAAATGAACAATAAAATGCTCTATCATCCATCTTAGAACTAACGGCAGCAATATGTCATGGACTTGCATTGTAAGGCCCATGACCAAGGTTTACAGCCTCTAAGGAAGGCTTACTTAGCTCATGGACTTGGCTTAAATGACTTAGACCCGTTGTTGAAGACCCATGGTAGAAGGCCTGGTTTCTGAAAGTCTCCACGTAAATATCTAGAAAGAGGGAAGATTAGAGAGTTCTAGACTGGTCCTCAACCGTTAAATGGTTGACACATGTAATAATTAGGACCCTCCATTGAAGAGGTAGATGGACGGGAACAACTATAAATAGATGTAAGCTCCTCATTTGTAATCAGATTACTCAATTGAAGAATAGAGGGTTCTATTTGAGCAAGTCTCATCTCTTGAGTTGCTCTCATTGCATTAGTGGGTGAGTGAGTGTAGCCTTAGCAAGTGAGAGTGAAGGGTTGAAGGCTGACTTGTGCCTAGCAAGGGAGTTGTGCACGTGCCGCATGAGTTTAGCAATGGTGAAATTGCGACCCCGTGACAAATAGTTAAGATGATCTCATGGATGAGAATTTTAGATCATGACTCGTCTATGTGAAGGATAATAGTATAAATCATTCAAACACTATGAATTATTTGAATTTTACAAAATTTGAACTCATTTACAGTTATAGCTGTTTGTACCATTTAGTGAGGGGCTCATGAGGAAAAATTAAGTGGCACATATATTACTACCCTGCATAAATAATATTGAATTAGAATTAGAAGCAAAATTGGAAAGGTTAGATAAAGAGATTGTAGGGATTGATGGTAGAGAAGGTAGAAATTGAGATGTCGGGATATGAATATCATCTAATTGATAAGGAGAGGATGTGAAAAGCAAATCTTTTAAGACCACATTCATTCAAGTAATGACAATGGATAAAATTAAAAAGTAAATAAAAAATCCTTAAATACTTGTGCACGAGAAAAAACAGGTCTAAAGAAAAATGCCACACGGTGCAAGTAAAAATAGGGTAAAAAATGCCATAGGTTTTTCATATAATATCTTTATATGTTTCTAGATCCAAGCCTAAGCCAAACAAGATAAACAAGTAAGATCTTCCAAAAAAACTATGATGCATAAAAAGATGAGAATCGACTTCTTCTGCTAAACGGGCGGTCTACACTTCCTTTGGAGCCCAACTTTGCATGATCTAACTTACTTGTTGGGTTGCTCCGGACGTGGATGGCTAGTGCATCAAATTAGGAGTAGAATTTAGACTGTTGTTTCTTCAAAGTTTCTAAACGTTTGTTTCCAAGTAAAAAAATTTAGACACTAGAATCATCGAATCCACAGCCTTGTGATCTACCATACAGCCAAAGATGGAGCAATCAGATGAGCAAGTTGAACCTTGCAAAGTAGGCTCCAGCAGATGTGGTGAATTCGGACACTCTTGCATGGAACGTGCATTTAGTATTGGTCATATTTTTATCAGTACACAAGCAAAATAAACAAGAATAGCAGAACTTGCACAGCATGAGCAAGCATTTCATGGTAGCCTCATTAAACCGTATATCTCTCTTTGGCATTATACACAGGCATTGCACCTATCAAGCGGTGACCACCTCTCTTTGGCATTATACACAGGCATTGCACCTATCAAGCGGTGACCACCCGATTTACAAGGTGAAGGGGGCAAAGCAATCTATCATGCGTGTTGTAGCACGCATATGATGTAATATCTGAGCTGAAACGTGCCATGTATTTTCTTTTTCCCAATCCAACAACATAACATACTGCATAGCAGCGTATTGTAGTAAGACTGGTATTGAATCAATTGCAGCCTCCTCATCTGTTACAAAAACAAAATGGCAATTTGCCAAACAACAGTAATAAATGGATGGAATGTCTTCCCTTTGGCTGCTTTTTGGCATACATAATCGGATAGGCACATTTTAGCTACAAGTGGCATTAGGAAGAACATCGGCTACCCCCACCACTGAACCAACCTCAAAGAGTTTCAGATGTTTAGACCTCTGATTTCTGTGTTGCTGAGTCTACCTTCACCGCATGATCATGAGTCCTGGACAAGAAATTTTCTGTAACAGTGTTTACGAACCAAAATATTATAGGTGTAGGTGCTGTTAGTGGAAAACTGCGAATAGATTATTGCTGGGGTAATGATGATTTCAATGCAATGAAATAATTGAACCGATTGAAAATGACTCATGGTAGCAGAAGAACATGAAAGACATTCCATGTAAGCTCTCTCGAAAATCTTGTCAGAAGTGAAGTTGGAAGCATCAAATATTCGGACGGCAAGAAATGGACGGGTGCTTTCGCTTCTGCTGATCAGTCTTGTGTATGAAGGACCACCTTCACTTTATCAAACCTGACATGATAGATGAACAGTTCTCTCGTTAAAAGCAAAAGAGAGCACAGATGCAATGAGGTGGTTCTTAACAAATGATTGAATGCTGATGCCTAACCAAGAATCCTTTGGGGTTGTTTGCAACAGGAACAAGACTCATGGATTAAGCTGTTCAGGAATAGTAAATTTTCCTTTGTATTTTTCACAAAGGAAATTTTTTTATTTTTCTAGAACAGCTTAATCCATGATTCTTATTCCCTATACAAACAGCCCCATTCGGTTCTCATCTCTCCCCAAGAAATATTTTCAGATAGAAGGGACATGTACAGAAGCAAGATATGAGCTGATTAGGCATCTGAATGCCGTTATTTGATCTAAAGAATAATATAAGGGTAGTTGAGTATAACATAATGATGAATCACGTTATGGGCAGAAAACTAATAAATTTATTTCTAGAAGCATAACACAGAACAGAAACAAAGACTCAATTCTGACAAACTTCAAGATGTTGATCAGACTGAAGAACTATAATGGTAGTTTGTATGTTACATCATTTATGCAATTGAAATGAGAAGACGCACCAGATTAGTCTTCCTTGAAGTGGAGATATCCTAAATCTTCACCATGTGAGAATCAGCTGACGATGAACTGAGGTCTTCCCTCGACTGTGATCTTCTGCTCTGGAGACGCATTTGACCTCGGTTGGGGGGCCAGAAGGATCCTCCCCCATTGTCAAACTGCATCTGTCCCAAGCTACCTGAGGAATAACTATGTGAAACACTACCACCTGAAGGGTGAAAAGATGTCTCCATGAGCTGAATGCTGCTGCCCCCAAATCCATGCCCCAAACTAAAAGGTCGCTGTTCCGAGCTGGCAATTGTAGGACTCAATGGCATCTTCATTCTTCCATCACCTTAAATGACACATATACATCATGTACACATGATATAGAAGCAAAGCTGCATTGTACTTTCTTTGAATTTACAAAAAAATAACCAGAAGCAGAAACAGGCGGAAATTGAAAGGCCAAAAGCAACAAAAAGGGGGAAGTAGGAAATGTCACAAGCAACTCAAGGAGAACAAAACATAATGTCAAATGAAGGAAAAGCATCAAGCAGGCAAAAAGCACAATTGGAGGTAGACATGTAAGGGAAAGCATGTTGGCGCTCCCTCACAAACTAAAAAATCTTGGTATACTGTATACTTACTATAAATGTTTAATTTGGGGAAGACAATGCCTACAGTTACTAGGATGAAAATATCATTAAATACGTTTACCAAGTATCACCCTTAGTCAACCTACCATGTCCTATTGAAACTCTTATAACACATAAGTTGCAAGCAGAAGCTGAGGCAGAATATTTTAGGGAATTGACTTCTTAAACAATCATAACATATGTGTGTTTCTGTGTGTGTATGTGTGTAGGTACACAATATCAAATCAATAATGTGGAGAACCATCAGACAGATGAATATAATATGTGGGTAGCTTACGTTGTGCATAGTTAAGCAACTTCATAAGAAAAAAATTGGACCTGAAATGCCATACATGGTGGCATGCTGGGAAAATTGACAATGGTTTTCTTTCTTTCTTTTCTTTTCTTTTTTCTCTTTCTGGTACATTTTACTTCTGCATGTTTACATAACTGGCATTACTTTTTTATTCCAAAGCATCCTATATTTAGAAACCAAAAAGAAAGCCCCAGTTTTTTGTTTCTCTTTTCCTCTCTTCAACCTATCTTTCTCTTCCCAGTATCAACCATGGTTGTGGAAGCATAAACAGGGAAAGGTAACCCAGGCAGGACTTTAAAACATTACAACTTCGTCCACATCTTTAGAAACCAACAACCAAAGTACCAAACGTCACTAAAAAAAATCTGATTCCGTTAGGCCACATTGTACAGCACAACCTTGTAGAGAAGGAAGAAACTTTATCAACCCAGTTCTAAGTTCTTTGCAGGGTCTTTCATTGATTTTGTGGCGAAGGATAAGAACAGTTAAAAAAAATCTGGAAGATATTTCTGAAAGAATGGTTAGAGATGAGAGAAATAAAATCCATCAAATGTCCCAAAAATCTTATCTTTACCATTTTCTAATGAATGGTTTGAAACAGATGTTCATAACCCACTCAAATCTACACAGGAGGTCGACTATTATTGGGTGAGTCTGGAATATGAAAAGTGAGCTTTCAGTCACACCAACATGGACGTCCAGAACTGTTTAAAGAGAGGTCCAAAATCAAAGAGTTGAAAGAACATGTTTCAGATGTTAAAATCATCAAATCACGGTGATTTCTAATAGGCGAGATACAGAGAGTTAGAGAAATCAGATGAATGGGCCTGATCAACAGAAGGTGGGGGCCACCAAGGTAAAGATGGTCGCAGTACTGTAACTTGTGTTCAGTAGAAGGACACTAGCATTCCTTTATATGTCCAACATGCAACCATATATTAGTATTTCCGGTCCAATGAAATATTTTGGTGCTGCTAACTTTCACGCAAAATGTAGATTAAAAGCTTCCTTGTCCAGGTAAGAATAAACACACCATCTGCATGCAGAGAAATAGACACCCTTTTTTCATGTGTAAGCATAGATTTCCCATGTATTACCTAGTTTCTAGATGCCAAACATGATGAATAGCTTAGGGCCTGTATTGGACACCCTTTCTTTTTCTTATGTTTTTTTCTATTTCACAACAAAATCCCATGTTTTATTTTCTGTTGTGAAATATAAATTTTTAAAGGGGAAAAAAAAAAAAAAAAGGGTTTCCCAAACAGGGACTCAGATCTTCCCCCAAAAAGACTACCTACTAGCCAACCATCAACTTCTCCATGAGCTCGTACCTTTTTGGGTTGGTTATGGATGGGATAACAAAACATCTGCACAAGGAGATTCCATGTGCATGCTATTTGCAGATGATATAGTTTTAATTGATGAGATAAAGGAGTACATAAACATAAAGCTAGAGTTGCGGAGAAAAGCATTAGAACCTAAAGGATTTAAAATCAGCTGAACTAAAAAAGAGTATGTGGAATACAATTTTAGCAAGGAGAGGAGCGAGAGCAAAGCACCAGTAAAGATTGATAACCAAGAAGTCCCCATAAAAGACCACTTTTAGTACTTAGATTAGTAATTTATGAGGGTAGAGAGATTGAGAGGAGAACCGAACAAATGGAAATGTGCCTCTAGAGTTTTGTGTGATTGGCAGGCGCCAGTCAAACTAAAAGGAAAATTCTATAAGATGGCCATAAAGCTGGCCATGCTCTATGGATTAGAGTGTTGGGCAGTTAAGGAACATCATATTCATAGGATGAGCGTAGCGGAAATAAGGATGTTAAGATGGATGAGTGGCAAGACAAGAAATGATAGAATTGATAATGAAAACATTAGAGGAAATTTAGGAGTAGCACTAATAGGTAACAAGATGAGGGAGATTAGACTTAGATAGTTTGGACATCTCCAATGAAGACCAAAAACGGCACCTATTAGAAGGAGTGAGACCATGCAAGTCGAAAGTTCTAAAAGGGCAAGGGGAAGGCTCAAAAGAACGTAGATAGAAGTGGTGAGAAAAGCTTTAAAAACTTTGGGACTAAATGAAGCCATACCACTAAATAGAGGGGAATGGAGGAACAAGATTCATGAGGTCAACCACTAATTGGGATATATATATAAACATGTTTTGAAAAGATTCTAGAACTCTCTTACACACTTGAAGTCCATCTAGGACGTTTAGGATGGACCAACAGCACATACTATCAACAATTTGGGTGCTCTATTAAATTATGGGAGCTAGGAATACTACCCAAAAAACACATCTGTAACCTCATGTTGCTTAAGCAAGAACTCACTCTTCTATCCATCTTTACAAACTCCTTCCATTAAAGTGTGCAACCATGATGGTATCCTAGTTAACAATGTTAAACATGCCATTGAAAGTCATACTATCTTTAATTAGTTATATCATTTTGTTTTAAGTTAATCATCTTTGAAGCACAGCTTAGAGGCACTGCTAAGCTACTTACACTAGATAGTTGAAGCCTAGCAAACAAACTTGAGCTTTCAGAAACAGTATCTCAAGATTAAACCAACACATAACCAAAATCCCAATGTCTGGGAAATGTTAAGTACTTACATTAAAACAGACTTCTATAAATTACAACTGTTCCTAGTATAGAACAATTGCAAAATCGTAAACCTAAACAAGAGAATACAGTAAAACATAAGGAAATCTGACACAAGTGAACCTTGGATAGACAACCATCAAGATCCCATAACACCCTAAAGGGATAACAAGTAGATTAAAACCGAACCCTTAAATAGGCAACAATTCTCTGATTTGAGATATTAACATGATATGTTCAAGGCGTGGAATCAGCCTCTTACCAAAATGCAAGGTAAGGCTGCCTACTTTAGGCCATTGTAACCTGCCACTTCCCCAGACCCTGGATAGGCAGGAGCTTCGTGCATCGGGGGCTGCCCTTTTTTTTCATACACGAATGTATAAGGATTGTAAGGTGATATTCGGTGAGAGTTCAAGCTCACAAAATAGATTAATGGTTATGGATATCTACATAAAAAGATGGAAGAAAAGAAATGAACTTACTAGGTATCCAAAAACTCAGTTGCGAAACTTAAAATGGGAAAAAATAACCTCACTCCCAAACAATGGTAGAAGGAAACTGGAACAATGAAACAAAAGTTAATACCATGTGGATTAATATGGCTAAGTCAATTAAGAAAGTGGCAGAAGATGTCTTAGAAGTATCTAAAGGTAAAAGGCAATTAGTAAAGGAAACTTGGTGGTGGAGTGAAAAAGTGCAAAGAGTTTTTAAAGAAAAACAGGTGTGTTTTAAAGCATGTCAGAAGACTAGAAATAATGAAAGCTTTGAGCAGTATAGGAATGCTAAAAAGGTTGCTAAGAAAATAGAAAGTGAGGCTTAACTAAAGGCATATTATGATCTCTATAATAGATTCAAATCAAGAGAAAGTGAGAAAAATGTGTCTAAACTTGCAAAAATAAGATAGCAAAATGGTAAGGACTTAGACCACGTTACATGTATTAGACGTGATGACCAAAGGATATTGGTCAAAGATGACGATATCAAACAAAGGTGGGAAGGTTACTTTCAAAAATTGTTAAATGACAATTTCCTTGAGAATATATGGATTGAAAGTACCACAAACCCAAATAACATTGGATATTATAGATACGACTGTAGGATTAGAATACGTGAAGTGAAAGAGACCTTGAAAAAGATGAAATCAAGAAAGGCCCTAGGGCACAATGGCATACTAATAAAGGTTTGGAAGCATATGGGAGATACAGGAATAGTTTGGTTGACAAAGTAGTTTAACAAAATTATAAAATCAAATAAAATATCGGATAAATGGAGGAAGAGCTCTATTGTACCAATTTATAAGAATAAAGGAGACATACAGAGCTATATTAATTATCGAAGTATCAAATTTATGAGCCGCATAATGAAACTTTTTAAAAGAGTGATTGAGAAGAGACTACGGCATAAGATGAGTATATCGGAGAACTACTTTGGTTTCATGTCTGAGAGGTCTACCATGGAAGCTAAGTTCCTAATTAGACAATTGATAAAGAAATATAGAGAGAAGAGAAAGGACCTTCATATGGTCTTTATTGGCTTAGACAAAGCTTATGATGGGGTCCCTAGAGAGTTAATATGGTGAGTGTTGGGTAAGAAAAGGGTTTCATAGGGGTTTATAGATATAATTAAAGATAAGATGAGGAAGCGTTAACAAATGTTAGGACCACTAGCAGGGAGACTGGTGAAATGTAGGATTGCACCAAGGATAGGCATTGAGCCTTACCTTTTCACATTGGTTATGAATGAGTTAACAAAACATTTACACAAAATAGTGTATATTATTTGCAGATGATATAGCTTTAATTGATGAGACAAGAGAGGGCGTAAACACAAAGCTAGAGTTATGGAGAAAAGCATTAGAACTTAAAGGATTTAAAATCAGACGAACTAAGACAGAGTATATGCAATGCAATTTTAGCAAGGAGAGGAGCAGGAGTGAAGCACCAATAAAAATTGAGAACTAAGAAGTCTCTGTAAAAGACCACCTTCAGTACTTAGGATCGATGATTCATGAGAGTGGAGAAAATGAGAAGGAGGTTACCAAAGAATCCAAGCAGGATGGAACAAACGCAGATTTGCCTCTGGAGTTTTGTGTGATTGGCGGGTGTCACTCAAATTGGATAAAAAAATTCTATAGGATGGCTATATGACCGATCATGCTATATGGATCAAAGTATTAGGTAGCTAAGGAACATCATGTTCATAGGATGAACGTAGTGGAAATGAGGATGTTGAGATGTATAAGTAGTAAGACAAGAAAGGATAGAATTAGGAATGAAAACATTAGAGGAAACTTAGGAGTAGCACCAATAGATAACAAGATGAGGAAGATTAGACTTAGATGGTTTGGACATGTCCAACAGAGACCGAAACAGCACCAATTAGAAAGAGCGAGGCAATGCAAGTCGAAGGTTCTAAAAGGGCAAGGGGAAGGCCCAAAAGAACATGGACAGAAGTGATAAGAAAAGATTTAAAAACTTTAGGACTAAATGAAGCCATGATACTTAATAGAAGAAAATGGAAGAATAAGATTCATGTGGCCAACCCCTGATCGGGATAATGTCTAGATGATGATATATACATGTGTATTAAGATCTTATTCAAGAGGGCTTCTCTCCTTTCCTTCTGGATCAACTAGTACGAACATAGAATCAGTTCTTTCAAGATAAAATTTTAAATAAGAAGACAGAATTAAGAAAATTCACTTCTATGTATTCCACAAAAAAAATATGCAATCATGCTTTAAGCAATATAGCCAAGCAATATTTCAGGATCAGTCTACTTGGTTGCAAATATCCATAAAAGTGAATTTGAAGAAGGTTCATGAATCAGTTGAATATATTTTCAAGATCTCACTTTTTACAAGTCTGGGGCACTCTTATCTCATCATAATACCCATAATTCATGGGAGGATCAAGCCATAATCACAAGAATTATATTTCCAAATAGATGTAGCTGACAGAAAGTTATCTATGAAAGATAAAGTTAACCACACCACATTCAATAAACATTTGATAAAGAGATCTAGCCAAAATGAAGCAACTAACTTAATAAAGGACTTACCAGAACTGATGGGACTCCATCGCTGGAAGCGAAAAGGAGATGGAACATTAAGAACAGAGGAAGCAGTTGCACTTTTATGCCTGAAAAGGTGAAGGTATGTTGAACGGAATAATCTTGGCATGCAGTTCCCAATGCATGATATAGTGCAAATTAGAAGTATCAGTGATAAAAATAGCAACCCAAAGAGAATGAGTGGGTTTATCTTGCTATAAAGTATTCTATAATTGGGAAGCTTGAATCTGCTTGACAATGTTTTCCCAGATTCCAACAAAGCAACACCCAGTGTCCATGTAATACTGCCAGATCCAATATGCACATTGCTATCTTGAATGTGCAAACCCTCTCTCAATAGTGTAACTATATATGGAGCCCTAAAGCAATACTGTTCTATAAAGGGTTGTGGCACAACACTAACCTTTGCCACTTCCCACGTACTCTCACAAAATTCCTGACCCTTCTCCAATACATCATCCAGCGTAGTTTCAGAGGTCAAGTTGAAAAACTGAAACACCACAAAGAAACCAGACATAGCATAGAACTGTCCATGTGGGCGAGGCCGGTCGCCAGTAAGAGCACAAGGTTGAAGGTCACAATCAATTGCTGAACTTAGATGCCACCACTCGGACAAATTGACTGCTATTTTTGCAAGTGCTCTGCACTCTTCCCACTGCGGGGCGCCAAGCAACTCAATTGCCACTGCAGATCTTTCCTTGTTTGTACTTCTCTCTTTGAAAGGCTGGTTTCCATCATTTTTAAGTGCAGCACATTGAGAACAGATATACTTCTCTTTGTACCCAGTTTGCAGACATGGATGCTTAAGCAAGATCTTTGCGCTGTTTATATCAACTTCACTGGTTTTCAATTGCCTCTTGAGCAGATGAACCACAGATTTGTCAAAGGCATCGTTCAAACCATAGCCTTCAAGAGAATATGCACTGAGATGATGACTAACTGCTCCAATACTCAGGTTTAGACTAGTCTCATCTTGCAAGGGTTCTTCAGTTTCAAAAGTAATTTGCAGCGAGGAACCACCCAAATCGAGTGCACCAAATGTTTCTTTTGCAGGTGAAAACCCTAACGTATCCATGTGATAGTTAAGTGCTATCCATCCATAATAAGCTTCCTCCGTGCCAGTCAAAATTTTAACCCAGTGCCTCTGACAATAGAATTTTGACTTCTTCAAAATAGACCATGCATTTTCTAGAAGCCATTCTGAATCAGAACTTGATAATCTACGAACTCCAGCAGTAGCATAAAGAAAGAGTGATGTAGTCTTATGAGCATGCTTGGGTATTTGCTTCTCTGCCCAACGAACTAGTGGCTTGATTGCAGCCTTCAATCCAGATGCATTGTGCACGAGTTTATGAAAACCAGGCTCTGTCTCCATACGTTGATATGCACGACCACTATGTGAATTGGACTTCTGAAGAGTTTCAGGTAATGACTTCAAAAGTATGGGAAGATTCTTACTGCTTCTTTTCTTATCAACAGAGCACTCATAGACATAAACACGCGTTCCAGTACTTCCACAATCAAGTATCACATAGAATCGTGATGCTTTCGCAGTAAAATGTTTCGAACATACATATATCAGGTAAATGAACAAAAGAAGGGAAAGAAGAACCACGGCTGCTCGCACCCATTTCTTTTGTGTAAGTGAGGTTGCTGGTGAGACCCTTTCCTTTGAAAAACTTGGCATAGCAGTTTCTCTTTGTAGAGCATGATGGGGTTTCGCATGAGCCAAATTATCACTTCCATGCTCAAGATCACCTTCTTCTTGGTCGGGTTTGCAGAATGTGGAAAAATCTTGCAGAGAGGCAGAATGTCTCAAGCTGTTTCTTTGTCCAGGACTAACTAAACCAAACCTGTGATCCGAATTTACAGAGGACAACAAACCAGATGGAACTGATGATCCAGCTGGAGAATGTGGTGTTGTAATACGACTCACTGCAGCAGAAAAGATTGTAGAAATTCTGCTAGATCCCATTTGGAAGCAGTTTTCACCCTGACCCTAGAACATTCATCAAAGGATAGATGATACAACTTGAGATCTCCACTGTTCCCCAAAAATATCAGGTGCCAGCGAGATTACATCATCTCTCTCTCTCTCTCTACCCAAAGGCATCAAATCAGAGCATTAATCAAAGGCTAAGGATCGTGCTACAATGGGGAACTTCGTGTATGATCCTTCCGTACATAAATAATCCACTAAAGAACTGAAAATTCTTAAAACGAACAACTGAAAGTACCTCTTCCAAAAGGTTTCTGCATCCAATTTTATGTAGAACTCCGTTCTCTGTTTCTGCGTGATTTTTATGTAGAACTCCTTCCTCCTCCAGAAGTTCAATTAGGTATTAAACCCAAATACCCGAAACAAGGTGGAAGTAGAAGAAAGCGGGAGATGACGGAGAAGAGAGCTGTGTGGAAGAGAGGCGCCGTTTGAGGGGAATTGAGATCGGAAACGTGACAGGGAGTGGGAGAGAAGAACGCTAAGGAACGTGATTTACTTGTTCGCTGTTTCTGAAACTAGTAAAATAGCCCGTGCAAATTCACCGAACCAAATATTATGAATAATACTTTGATCAAAAGAAAAATTAGATCAAAGTTTTTTTATTATCATAGTTTATATTTTCATATTAACCTAAAATACTTAAGATAATTACTGTATCAAAATTATTTTTTAGTCATTAATGTGTCTCCAATGCAAATGCCTTTAATGAAAAGAAAGACATCGAATAAAAAAAAATATTGATAATGAATTAATATTCTCATATCTTGATATTAATCTGACTAAAGTAATCAAAATTAAAGTATATAAATTAAATAAATATATTTCAAACATAAATAATTGCCATTGTGTGACATTGAGGTTACGGATTTAAAGCGTGGAAACACCTCTTGCAAAAAATAGATAATGCTGCATACCATAGGCCCCTGTGGTCCATCCCTTTCTTAAATCCCTCATAGGCTAGAGCTTTGTACATCTAGGCTATCCATTTTATATTTCAAATATAAGCGAATATGAAAAAAGGGATTGATAGACATTGGATCTCATCTTTGGAATCAATTTGTCTTTTCTATACTATATCATCAACTAATAAAGATTTGGTATGATCTGCTTGTTAGTGGGGCTCACCTTGAAATTGTTCTACTATAACCTAAAAAAGAATTATTAAAATTAAAAATTGAAGGAAAAAATAGTTGTTAGTAAAAGATACAACATTTGTTGAGGGTAGGGATGGCAATGGAGGAGTTAAAACCATGACCCGCCTCGCCCCGCACCTCCTTAGGGCAGGTTGGGCCAAAATAAGTGAACCACGCCTGCGATAGAGGCAAAAGTTTGTGATCCTAGATGGATTTGGTTTTGGGTAGGTTGGTGTAAAAATTTTGAGGGTCGACTTGCACTGTTCACGTATAGATCATATACACCATCTCCATTTTTTCAGTGCGGCAAGAAAGGTGGGTTTTTTATAATTTGCTTGCCTTGTTGTGTGTTACGAATCTTAGTAACCCACTATGGGGCACGGTAGGGTAAGGGCAAGAAAAATTAAATCATAGGACATGGTGAGGAAGGTCAAAACTTGCCCCGTCCATTGCCATCCTTTGTTGAGAGTTATAAAAGGTAGATTATATAAAGAAAGAAAAAGAGATATTACAGTTGGAAAAAAGAGTAAGAAAACCATTTGATTATGTAAAGATACGAGTATGCACTAGGAACATCTAGACAACAATTTATGAGAAAGACAACACTACTCAACACTACTGATATTTTAGATTAATAAGAACATAATATAACAATAGATTGTCTCACCTTGCGCTCTCTAGTAGAGCTTCAATGGCTTCTAGACATACAAAAAGAACAATATGAAAGAAGATCTACAAAGCAATGACATTCTTCAATGCTCTTTGGGAGGCTTGTGGTTTGCCAATTTATAGCCTTCTCCACCAATCAGCTCATTTATTTGACCTTTCATCAAACCTCTATTATGATAGTTGTAGAACAGCCATAAGAGTAGCTACTGATCATTCAATGCGTCAAGCAAGGAGTGGCAGGAGGTAATTTTTCATGTTGACAATCAACCTTCCATTGATAGACGATGCATACCCCCCCGAACCTGCCGTCAGGGGGAATTGCCCCATTAGATCCCCACCGGGGCTGCTACCCTAGACCCCGTTACTTGGGGGCACTGCCCTCAAACCCCCGTTATTCCTTTTTAGAACCATTGTGGTCCCTAATGACCTCATCAACACTAAGTTGATCATACAAATCACATACCACTGTGGTACTCCAAGTGGTTTCTCATTGAAGTGGGCATTGTTATACTCCAACAAATTATACTAATAAAAAAAGAGAAAATAAGTGATAAAATTAAAATTTAGAGTCCTAAAGCAAATTAACAAATAAAAATAAAGAAAAATTAGAGGCCTATTTTGAATGAATATGAACAACAATTTTCTAAAGAATTTATGTTTATAACTTTAGTTTTTTGTCTTCTTATGATACATGGAGGATGCATATGGATGATTGTATAAAATATTCTCTAGCGTTGGATGGTTCTAAAACCTTTGATTTTTAGGAGAAAGACTTAGGTCAGGTATCAATTTTGTAATTTGGAAGATAAATGTGTTATTAATAGACGTTGGGCACTTATTTGTCCTATATGTTACTTGTTAAATAATTTGGAGGATTAATGTTCCCTAATTTTTTATTTAATAAATATAAATATTTAAATGTAAATAATTTAAGTTTTTAGGGATGAATTCGTCTCTATATGTGGGCCATTGTTGTTTTGTCGTAAATAATTTTAATAAAAAAATTGCTTGCAACCAAAACAATGTCGAATGTACTGATATTTTCATATATTGATATTCATCTAATTTAATCAACCATTAATAGAATATCTATCGATAATTAAGTTAAAGATTTATGAAAATCGAACTCTAATTTTAGGTTAGTGGCTATTATACTCTAGTATTCAACCATTATTATTTTTTATAGAGAAAGAAAACAATATAAGTAAGAATAAAAAAATTTATTAATCATTGTAAAAGCAAAACTTCTTAGATTCCATTGTATGATAAACTCTAAAAAATTGATGAAGAGAATAGCTAAAGAATACAAATCAAGAGTCAAATTAAGAAATAAACTTTGCTTGTGTGATTTTATGATTTTGCAGCCAGTCCTAAGCCCAAATAAAAGAGAAGGGTCGAGTCAGGCAGCCAGTTGGCATGAAATCTTAATTAAATCCTTAACATAAATATAAAGACTAAAGCATTTTCTTAGGCTATAGCATTTCTCATAAGTGAAACACAACATTGAAACCTGGATGTAGTGGAAAATAGGCAAGGGATAATTTGGCATTCTCTCGTAACTAACATGTGTCAAATCCCCAATGTAGTGGAAAATGAGCAAGGGTTGTTAGAATGTTCTCCTGTAAGCAACACACTTCATCAAATCTCAAATGCGGTGAAAAGTAAGGGTTCCTATTTCATTATAAATGTGCGTGACTAAGAGACTAGCTCGGGAAAATAAGATTCATATTATCACATGTAATACAAGCACGTTGACAAGCAAGTATATGGAGTTAGTAAATACAACGAAATATAGGAGAGTCAACATAGCTTGTGTCTAAGAAACCAAATGGAAAGAAACTAAAACTAGAGAAATTGATGGTTGTAAGCTCTAGTATATAGGAAAGGGCAATAATATAAATGGTGCAAGATAGTGGTGGATAAAAAATCAAAAGATAAAGTTCTAATGTCATAAAAACCATTGATAGAATTCAAGTAGTAAAACTTGTTATAGGAGAGAAGATCATAAACATTGTAAGTGCATATACACCATATACGAGGTTAGAAGATAGAATAAAGAAACAGTTCTTAAAAGACATGGAGGGAGTAATGCAAGAAATTCTCAAAATATAAGGGATATTTATAGGACCAAACTTAAATGGTCAAGTGATAAGAGAAAAGGTATGGTATGATAGGATACATAGATGGTATAATATTTGATAAAGAAATGAGGTCGAGGAAGTTATCCTCAATTTTGCTCTAGCAAACACATACTTTAACGAGAGGGATGAACACTTACTAACATTTAAAAATGGGTTATATAGAAGATCTACTCAAGAATAGCAAAATATCAATGTATAAGGATTGAAAGGTAATACTAGGTGAGAGTTTATCCACATAACATAAGTTAATGATCATGGATATTTACATTAAGAGATGGAAGAAAGGAAATGAACCTAATAGGTATTTAAGAACTAAGTCGTGGAATGTAAAATGAGAGAAGATAAAATCATTCATAAACAAGCTAATGATATAAGGAAAGTAGAACAATGAAACAAAAGTAAACATCATATGGACTATTATGACCGAATACATTAAAAAATGGCAAAAGATGTTTTAGGAGTATACAAAGGTAAAAGACAACTAGTAAAGAAAACTTGGTGATAGAATGAAAAAGTGCAAAAAGTTACTAAAGATAAACATGCGTGTTTTAAAGCATAGTGTATAACAAGAAATAACAAAAATTTTGAACAATATAAGAATGCTAAAAAGGTTGCCAAGAGAGTAGTGAGTGAGGCTAAACTCAAGGCATGTGATTATCTTTATAATAGATTTGGGTCAAGATAAGGTGAGAAAGATGTATTTAGGCTTGCAAAAATAAGTAAACAGAAGAGTAAGGACTCAAACCACATTAAATGCATTAAAATGATGACCAAATGACATTAGTCAAGGATGAAGAGATCAATCACATGTATAAAAGTTACTTTGCAAAATTACTAAATGACAAATATCTTAAGAATATAGAGAATAAGAGAACTATAAATCCAAATAATATCATAATATATAAGTACGATCATAATGTTATGATATTTGAAGTGAAAGAAGCCTTGACAAAGATGAAATTAGGAAAGGCCCTGCTGTGCAATGGTATACTAATAGAGTTTTGAAAGCATATGTGAGATATTATAATAGTTAGGTTGATAAAGTTGTTTAATGAGATTGTAGAATTGAAGAAAATGTTGACAAATAGAGGAGAAGCTCTATCATTTGAATTTAAAAGAATAAATAAGACATACAAAGTAGCACTAATTATCTTGTGGTCAAACTTATGAGTCATACCATGAAATTTTGAGAAAGAGTGATTGATAAGAGGTTAACTCAAGACGAGTTATAAAAAAATTAGTTTGATTTCATGCTTGGGAGGTCCACCATAGAACTACTTTTCTACTTAGATAATTGGAGAAATATAGGGAGAGGAGGAAGGAATTAGGGGGGTATATAGGCATAATTAAGGATATGTATAAGAGAGCGGTAACAAATGTTAGGACCATTAGCAGAAAGATCGATAATTTTCCTATCACTATAGGATTGCATCAGAGATCGGCATTAAACCTGTACCTTTTCACGTTAGTTATTGATGATTTAACAAAATATATGCATGAGAAGATTCCATGTTGCATGTTATTTACAGGCAACATAGTTTTAATTGATAAGGGAGCGTGTAAACATAAAGCAACTTGTGGAGAGATGCTATAGAGTATATAAGAATTAAAATTAGCCAAATTAAGACAGAATATATGAAGTGCAATTTTAGAAGGAAGAGGAGTAGGAGTCATGCACTAGTAAAGATTTATAACTAAGAAGTCCCCTAAAAAAATCACTTTCGATACTTGGGATTGATAATTCATGAGAGTTGAGAGATTGAGAAAGATGTTACTTAGAGAATCCAAGTAGGTTAAAACAAATGAAGAATTGCCTCTGGAGTTTTGTGTGACCCATGGGCGACTCAAATGAAAGAAAATTTCTTCTATAGCATGACTGTAAGAACAACCATGCTTTTATGGATCAGTGTTGGATAGTTAAGGAACAACATGTATGTTGGATGAGTATTGCCTAAATGAGGAAGATGAGTGACAAGATAAGAAATAACATAACTAGAAGTAAAAACATTACAAGAAACATATGAGTTACGCCAATAGGTGACAAGCTTAAGAAGGGTAGATTAAGACGATATGCATATGTCCAACGAAGATCGAAAATGATAACGGTTAAAAGGAATGAGTCGATCCAAGTCGACTGCTCTAAAAGGGCAAGGGAAAGGGCTAAAAGGATGAGGATAGAAATAGTAATAAAATATCTAAAAACTTTTGGACTAAATGATGCCATGAGCCTAGTAGAGGGGAATGAAGTTTATACTCTCTCTTGTCTTATCAATCAAAACTATGTCATCTCCAAATAACATGCACAACAAAATCTCCTCGTGTAACTATTTTGTTAACTTAATAACAATCGATCAATGCCAATTTTTTGTGCAGCCCTATAGTGATAAGAAAATCATTGATCTCTCCACTAGTGGTCTTAGCATTTCTTATTGTTCTCACCATATTAAGTCTTTAAAGACCTTATCATAAGCTTTTTCTAAGTCACTAAAGACCATGTCGAGGTCCTTCCTCTTCTCCCTATACTTATCTATCAGATGTCTAAGTAGGAAAATAGCTTTCATGGCAAACATCTTAAGTATGAAATCAAGCTGGTTTTCCAATACACTCATCTCATGTTGTAACCTCTTTACAATCACTCATTCCCAAAGTTTTATGGATGTGACTCATAAATTTAATCCCATGATAGTGCAACTATGTATATATTCTTTATTCTTATAAATTGGTATGATAGAGCTTTACCTCTATTCATCTATCATTTTCTTTGATTTTACAATCTTATTAAACAGTTTTGTCAACCAAACTACTTTAATATATCCCATGTACTTTCAAACCTTTATTGATACACAATCACTCCTCAGGGCCTTTACTAATTTCATCTTTTTCAAGGCATTTTTCACTTTAAATATCTTGATGCTATGGTTGTATCAGTTAAGCATTATTTGGATTTATAATTCTTTTAATTTCTATATTCTTAGGACAATTGTCATTTAGCAAATTTTGAAAGTAACTTTTCCAAATTTGATTAATCTCTTCATCTTTGGCTAGTACCATTTGGTCATACTTTTAATGCATACTCTTTTATTCTCTTATTTTTACAAGTTCAAAAACATCTTTCTCACTTTCTCTTGACGATAATATATTCTATAGATCATCATATGTCTTGACCTCACTTACTACTCTCTTAGCAATCCTTTTAGCATACTTATATTGCTCAAAGTTTTTGTTATTTGTAGTACTCTATCATACTTTAAAGCATACCTGATTTTTTTTTTAATAACTTTTTATACTTTTTCCCCCCACCACTACCACCATCAAATTTCCTTTACTGGTTGCCTTTTATCTCTAAATACTCCAAGAACATCTTTTGCCACTTTCTTAATGAACTCAGCCATATTAGTCCACGTAATGTTTACTTTTATTTTAGAAGGAGAGCCTTGGCCAATGGTAAAAGTTATTGTCATGTGACCTTGAGGTCACGGGTTCAAGGCATGGAATCAGTCTCTTGCAAAATGCAAGGTAAGGTTGCCTACTATAGGCCCTCGTGGTCTGCCCCTTCTGCGAACCCCGCATATGTGGGAGGTTCATGCTCCGGGGCTGCCCCCTTTTTAATGTTTACTTTTATTTCATTGTTTCACATTTATTCCGCCATCAACTTCGATATGAATGGTGTTATCGTCTCTACTTTTAAGTTTCACTACTTAGTTTTTTGACACCTATTAAGTTAATTTTCTTATTTTCATCTCTTAATGTAAATATCCATAACCATTAACCTATGTTGTGTGCTTAAGTTATCACCTGACAATCCTTATATATTGATATTTTAATATTTCTAAGTAGAAAAAAGCTTATTTAGATTTTATATGACTCACTTTTAAAGATTAGTAAGCTGTTCATCCTTTTTTTTCTAACACCGTACCTTCTATGTACCTAATCATATCTTTTCTTTTCTTTTCCTATATAACTATTTAAGTCTGTTCCTATAACATGCCTTATGTGTTAAGAATTTCTTGCACTATTACCTTTATATGTTTTCAGAACTATTTCTTGATTCTATCTCCTAACCCTACCTGTGAGGCTATGCACTTATAACAATTTTTTATTTTCTCTCTTATAAGAAGTTTTATTAGTAGAATTTTATCACTAGTTCTTCTAACATAAAAAACTTAATCCTTTAGTTTTTTATTTATTACTATCCCTTTGTCATTTATATTATTGTCCTTTTCTTACGTACCAAAGCTTATGGTCACTAATTTATCTAGTTTTAGCCTATTTTCACTTGGTTTTTTAGACACAAATAATGTTGACTCTCCTACGTTTTATTGTATCTGCTAGCTTCCTACTCTTATATGTCAATGTCCCTATATTCCATATTCCATATGAGTTATATTCTCCTTAGCTAGTCTCTTTACTTGTGTACATCTAGAATGATGCAAAAACCCATGCCTATTTCCTTTTGCACATGGCTTCTAATGTAACGTGTTGCTTTTGAATAAATGTTCTAACAAGCCTTGACCATTTTACATTGCACTCGAATTCAATGCAGTGTGTAGCTTAATAACATCTAAAAAGAAGAATGTAAAAATCTCTAAAATACTAAATTCTTTAAATTAATAAATATCTTGAGATGTCTCATGGGTAAAAAAGAGAGATGGAAACAACATCTTAAAAGAAGAAAGTAAAATTTCAGTGCATAAAAAAAGAGTATAATAGATATGTATAAAATAAAATGAAATAATTGTATTTACCTTTAATGTATGCCCATTAAATAACTTGAACATACAATGAAAGGATGTTTAGGTCTCAAGAGATACTAATAATCGATTCCTATTATATGTAGTTTTTGATACGCCAGCTAAATTCTATATGAGTTAATTCAAATTTATAAAATAAAATTTAAAATTTAATAAATAATATATATATATATATATCAGCGGTAATTTCTATAAGGAGTTGCGGGTGTAAAGTGAATGTGACATATAATTGGTTGGGAAGAAGTTTTTAATTGTCATTTTTTCTAACTTTTTTTGTTTTCTCCTTTTTTTTCAGCCAATCAAATATCACATGTTTCTTGCACTTTAATGAAACAGCTGAAATTAACACACCCATACATACATACATACATACATACATACATACATACATAAGATTCAATCAAATCATATTTTTTGGATAGCTCAACCTATTGCTCGCAGTAGTCGGCTGATGATTCTTTCATCGTTAAAAACTATAAAAAAGATGGATAAACATTTTCAAATGAAAATGATGTAAATATAATAGTCATGAGCAACAAAAGTTTAAGAATTAGGTGAGTTTCATGCATGAAATTATACTCATAATTCTTAAAATTCATCGAATTACTATTAAATATTCAATGAATGATCCTAAACCATTGATTTTCTTTGGGTCGCAGTCGGACCAGAAAGTGCGGGCCCTTCTATTGGGGGCAAATGTGAAGTAGCGGTTTGCTAATACATACCTTTCTATTTTCCTTGTCGGTCCCAACAGCTGACCACCGAGGCCTAAAATCCTCTTAAAACCCTAACCGTCTCCTTCGCTCTTCCCACGCCCTCTTCAAGCTCCCACAGTTTGCAGTCGCAGAGATGGGGAAGGCAAAGGGAAAGCACCGTTTGGATAAATTCTACCACCTCGCTAAGGAGCAAGGCTACCGTTCTCGTGCAGCCTTCAAACTACTCCAGCTCGATGCCAAGTTCCGCTTCCTCCCGTCATCCCGCTCCGTTCTCGATCTCTGCGCTGCTCCCGGTGGTTGGATGCAAGTCGCCGTCCGACACGTTCCCGTTGGCAGCTTCGTTCTCGGGGTCGACCTTTTCCCAATTCGTCCCATTCGCGGCGCGATATCAATAGAAGAAGATATCACTACCCAGAAGTGCAGATCTTCAATTCGCAGGCTCATGGGCGAAAATGGTTGCAGAGCCTTCGATGTAGTTTTGCATGATGGATCACCCAATGTCGGTGGTGCGTGGGCGCAGGAGGCTACTAGTCAGGCGGCGCTTGTGGTTGATTCGATTAAGCTTGCTACGGATTTCTTAGCTCCCAAAGGGACTTTCGTCACTAAAGTAAAGATTCTATCTTACAAATGCCTACTACCTTCTTAATTTTGTATGAATTCGTCTTTTGGTTTTGTGATTCCTGGTTCCCTGGTGGAGGCTCGTTACAAGGTTGGGATTTTTTATGGCCCTTCTGAGTGTTACTGTGGAATGAGAGAGTTTTTTGCTTCTGTTTTGCATGTTTCCAATGCTTGCGAGCTTCGTGGGATTCTGTTTATTTCCTTGCAATGTCTATTTAGACAACAGAAATTTCCTTGCTTTCGAGGGCCACCTAATGAGAGAGTTAGGATGGTTATTAGCGTAATGACAGAGTTAACATGTTTATCAGAGTGGGTTGGTGGAAACATCTATTTCTGTTTTCTAGCTGACAAATGCCTTCTACGTTCTTAGAATTAACTTGGTTTTGTTTAGTTTTGATGACTTGCTTCATTCATTCTTGTTGTTTTGGATTTTTATGACTGTTAGATAGGAATGCTAGAAATTTTGTTTTCAGATTTTTCTATTAATTACTTGCTAACTTCTTATAGATATTTGTTTGGTTTTTTTAATTTTTTTATTTACTTCATAGCAGACGCTTCATTTGATCTTGTTTCTTTGTTCCGCGCTCCCCTGATTTTGGTCTCTCTCTCTCTCCCTCTCTTCCTTTTTGGCTCCTCCACGTTGGAGTCTTTTTTCCAACAGTTGTTAGGTTAGGCTCGGATGAGGTTAACATACCTATCAGTAATTGCTTGCTTCCTTGGAACTTTTGCTCTTTCTTTTCATTACTTGATGTCAGATGTTACTCTGTGTCTTTTCTTCTCCGCTTGATATCAAATGTTTCTTTCAGTCTTTTGTTAGTACAAGAAAAGGAAAAAATGTATCCATTTAAATGAAATATCTAAGTTGAAGATGTTCTACTATCGAATCTTGGTCTGCCTGCTATCAATTTCTTCTCTGTTTGCATATTTAGCAGCTTGGTTCACATAAAAAACTGCATAAGATCTTTTTTCAATCGGGGGATATATCTAAGTTGAAGAAGTCCTGCTATTGAATCTTGGTCTGTGTGCTATCGATTTCTTCTCTGTATGCATATAGCGACTTGGATCACATAAAAAACTGATTAAGGTCTTTTTTCAAGTTGCGTATGCTTAAAACATATGCTGAGATTCCTAAGCTCTATGGAATTGATTCATATATCATTGTCTCCACAGAATCGCAATTGAATTGGAAAAAAATTACAAAGCACACTGAAACCCATTAGATTTGTAACCATAAAGATTTTAAGCTATTAGGATCTACAGAAGATGTTTGAACAAATTCACCTCAACAATTTTCTCATGTGGATGTATTAATTGAGACCATTTACATTGTGGACATACCATATGCGGGCATTTTCTTTCTTACTGTGAAGAGTAAACCACAAAAGTGACGTTATCAATGGTAGTAGCAGCCTGAAATATTTACATGTAGAATAAACTTTAATTATTGACATGTCAAGCTAAAAGTTGCTTATACGATGAAATTTCTTGCAGTTGTTCATCTGATGTCAATCCCTGTAGAAAAAAGAGCATCATGTTTGAATCTCATCCTTATTCAAGAAAAGAATCAATCCCAGATATGAGGTCCAAGATGTTCTAGAGCTTCCTACTTGAGGCTTTCCTTGAGAATGTGTATTAAATGGTTAACAAGACAGGGTGTTTGATAACAAAATATGCTGTATGGAAAACAAGATCAGTGGCCACAGAAAATGCAATGGAATACTAAGCAACAGTACTCATATACGGTGATAGTTGAGATCTTTCAAGAAGTTTCAGACACCAGTAGTCAGAATAAAGATAAACAGATTCTTCATGGACGGATGAAAAATAAAAATAAAAAAAATCCTCAGCATTAATTTTTAGGAAAAAACAGCAGACAACCAAACTAACATTCTCCATATCTCTCTCTTCGATACATGACAGTAGGATCTCACTGTATATGAGCACATTTGAGAAATAAAAGCTATACAGAGAAGCAGAAACAAATGCCCAGATAGCAGCATATTCCTTGGAATTAGCTAATTTAATATCTGAATAGAAGAAGGAAGTAAAGCTGAAACTAAACAGAAGTTCTACAAGCTGTTGCAAATCCTAAAAGAAGAATTTGTCTTTTCTAATAGTGATAACTTTTACTAGAAAGGAAGTAGAAAGAAATGGCCGGGTTTACACCAATTCTCTCAATTCATCCAAACACATTTTATGACACTCCTTCAAAGAGCAATGGAATTTCTTGAACCTTTCTGAAAGAAAATTTCACCAAATTCTGTCACAGACTTCATATAAGAGCTTTTTGCTTATCATTAAGTGCTTTGTTAGTTTAGTGCCATTAGAACACAAGGGATTGTGTGATTGGCTTTTTGGAGAGCCATCATTTTTTTGGCTGATAAACAGGTAACCGAGACGTCGATCCCAGTCATACCTTCTTATATCCTGTCCATGCGTCTAGATAAAGAAAAGAATTACATCTCCCATCTTATATGCAAAAAGTTCTCTTTAAGATAAAAGCCTCCTATCCAATAAGTTTTGCTTTTGAGGGCACTGACATGGGTGACATTTTAGTGCTTTAAATGGTTAGTAGAACATCATCGTCATCAAAGCGTTATCTTGAATAGGGGTTTGCCATGGTTAGTAGAACATATGGGTAACAAATTGCATAATTTGGTTATGACAATAAGTTCTCTTTAAGGTAGAAGCCTCCTATTAATAAGAATTGCTTTTGGGGACACTGACATGGGTGACTTTTTACTGCTTTTCATGGTTAGTAGAACATATTGGTAACAAATTGCATAATTTGGTTGTGAGTTAAAAAAGAAATGGATTCAATGGTGAAACTGAAGAAACTAAATTTTGCAATTTGGTAATTACATCGCCCCATAAGTAAATAGTCAAAAAGGATTTATGGAAACTAAATATTTCAATTTGATAACTATATCTCCTCATATGTATATAGCCCAAAAGGATTTGTATATATAGAATGCAGGCATAAAGTGGACTATTTTAAAACGTAAAAGGACCTAAAAAGTATGAGGTTTTATCATCCAATGAGCAAAATTTTAGGGACATTGCCCATGTAAAATAGTGATGCTAAGATTGACAACTTAGATTACTTAAAGGTGGATCCTACATGTACCTTTTTCCCACTTCTCTACACCACATCCTGGTTACATCTGGACGTTTTCCAGTTTGAATATAAACATTGGAACTCAAATCCTAAAACTGCTCTGAGTTGCAACCTTATATTTGGAAGTTTGGCTCAGGGTTAAGAGTTCAGAAATTGAATCATATGCAATCAGTGAATTTATGCCTACTATTTCCAGTGTTAGTCATAGAAAAGAACTGTTCAAGAAAAACAACCGAAGCGAAAAAGAAACTGAACATATCCATCTGTTTTTAATTTGGAGAGAACAGATAAATAAAATGAACCATTAACAGAAAAACTCTCATCATGATTTGCTGAGAGAGATTCAAGCAGAATCATGAATATTTGTTCATAAACCCTAATGAATGAACATATCTGGAGAGAAGTATTCTAAAGATAATCATGGGAAAGAAGAGATAGATGGTGACGCAACAGTTCATCTTGACTAGATACTCCACTGACTAGAGAAAGTAGCAATATGGAGGAGGCTAACTGTGATATATTTTCCATGGTGAAGACCAGAGGCTGTCATTGTTTGGCGGCTCTTGATGGCAAAATCACAATGTTAAGCAAATATGAAGAATCAGGAGCCGCCAGCTTTTTGCCTTTTAATAGGAGGTTACAGAGTGGAATGGGATGCTAGAAACTGTTGTTAGTGTTTTCTATCTGTTGAATTTCATTTACTGTCTTATGCTCTGTGTTTTGTAGAGTATATCAAATGCTCTTTTTGATCTTTTATTAGCATTAGCATGAGATGTGGTTTCTGTTTTCTGTCTTTTTAATGCTTGCTATCTTCTTGGAGCTGTACCTGTTTTGTTTTTCTTTGTTCTTTATGCCATGCTGCTTTAAGTCTTTTGTTATATTAGATTGGGATGTAAGAAATTTTTGTTTCTATTTTCTATCCGTCCAATGTTAGCTGCCCTCTTAGGTTTCTGCTCCTGTTCCCCTTCTGAACGGTGGGCAGGGTTCATTTATTGAAGAATCTCAGTTGTATGTTTCTCTTTTTTATTTCTTCCTTTATATTAAATGATCCTTTTGATCTTGTGGTAGGTTTTTAGGTCCCAGGACTACAGTGCCATCCTTTACTGTCTTAAGCAGGTGAAAAATGTGTTTTATTTAAAAAAATTTTCTTTGATCAAATCTTTATCAGATTTGTATCTCTGTAGACGATTTATGTGGCTGAATTTGGGGTTTGATTGGCAGTTATTTGACAAAGTTGAGGTGACTAAGCCTGTTGCTAGTCGTTCAACATCTGCAGAAATTTACGTCATTGGTCTAAGATATAAGGCCCCTGCAAAGATTGATCCCCGTCTTCTTGATGTAAAACACCTATTTCAAGGAGCCATTGAAGCCCCCAAGGTACTTGATATGATTCTGCGGAGTTGAAGGAATTTTTGCTGGAGAATTATTTCATTCATTCTTTCTTGTAATGCATGAACTTATTTGATGTAGGTGGTGGATGTTCTTAGAGGAAGTAAGCAAAAGAGAAACCGTGAAGGGTATGTTTTCTTGTTCTTATGTGGTTCACATGCCTAATTGTGTGATTGTTTGATTCCTGTTGATGTTGTGAAGACATCTTCCGTAGTGTAAAGATATAAATAGCAGGAAGCATGTTACAAACTCCTTATTTCCTGGCATTCCATTCATTACCTGAGTTTGATAACTTTTAGGCTAGATAGGTTGCTCTAGGTTCCTGGAATGGTTTTTGAAATTCTGAAAAATGTCAGACTTAGCAATTAGTAGGACTTGGTTAAGTTACGATTTTGCTGCAGGTATGAGGATGGAAATACAACTTTGAGGAAGGTTTCATTGGCTTCAGATTTTGTGTGGTCCGAGACACCGCTTGAAATTCTTGGTTCAGTTACTTCTATATCATTTAATGATCCTGCTTGTTCATCTATCACAGAGCATGAATTAATGACAGAAGAGGTAGTTTACTTCTCAGCTAGTTCTAATTTTCATGTTCTTGTCCCAGCCTTTTTCTTCTGTAGGTGCTTTAAATAACTATTTTGTTTGATATGTTATCCAGATTAAAACTCTATGTGAAGACCTGCGTGTACTGGGAAAACAGGATTTCAAGCATCTCCTCAAGTAAGCTCATTATTGTTATTGTTATTCATTTTTGGCCATAGTCTGTAAGTGAAGCTTTTACTTGTTAGAATTATAACTTTCACATGTGAATCTTAGTAGTTTTCACGTGCAATGGGGGTTAATCTCCTCTTCTTGTCTTTAGATGGCGTATGCAAATGAGGAAGGCCCTGACCCCTGTGCAGAGAATTGCTTCTAAAGCTAGTGGTGAGGAAGATGGTACTAAGGGTGATGAGGAGGGTGACAAGGAGGGTGATGAGGATGACCACATACTTAATGAAATGGAGGAGTTGACATATGCTATGGAGCGAAAGAAAAAACGAGCGAAAAAACTGCTGGCAAAAAGACGGGCGAAGGTTTATAATCTTACTTAACACTCTTGAATGAGAATGATATTCTTTGTAGGCGTTTCTTGAACTGATTTGCCTACTTGTAAACCTTCAGGATAAAGTCCGCAAAGCAACAGGGATGCAAATTGATGCTATGGAAGATGGTTATGTTGATCATGAGTTGTTTTCTCTTTCTTCAATCAAGGTATGTTGAAAAATGCTTAACAGATGTGCTTCTCTAATGGTCTCATCACTACCAAAATCTCTAGCTTTGGTTATTGCGTCGATTCAATCAACATGGTTTATGACTTGTATACTTAATTGTAAACACCTTTGGTCATCATACTTCATGAGAAGCTAATTGAGTCAATCACTGACTTTCCCTGTTATCTTAGCCAAGCTTTTGTTTAAAATAATCAGTTCTTGAGCATTTAAAAAACTTCCAGGGTTTTTTATCTTCTCATTACTACTGAAAGCTCTTGCTTCCATTATCGCCTCGGTTCTATCAACTTGGTTTAGAACTAACATAGTCAACTGGAAACTCCTGCATTTGTCCTACTTCATGAAAACTGATGTAGTCAATCATTAACTTTCCAGTTACCTTGGCCAAGCTTTTGTTTAATAACCAAGTCTTCAGATTGTGAGCATTTGATACTATTGGAGAATTTGCTAGTTTGGCTTGGTTTAATCTTTTTCTCCTGGATTTGTATCTTACATATCTATTGTTAGTCACAGACACACGCAAGCAGACATACACACTCCATTATCTGCGTATGTGCCAATGTGTGTATGTTACATTTCCATTATCTCTGTTCATATCTATGCAATACAAGGAAATTGCTATTCTAAGAAAATTTGTATAAGATTTGCATGTTGAATAAAACAGTTAGGACACCCACTGGTTGCCTATTTGTACAGCCATTTCTTCATTTCCTGTTTTTCCACTATTAATTATTGATGCGTGATGAGAGACATAAGATGTGACACTGGTCTTGTGGGAGATCTGAATATCTGATACATGCAGATGCAGTATGTGATTTTTCTGAGTGGTTTATCCATGCCATTTCAGGGAAAAAAAGAATTGCATGCAGTCGACACCATGGAGTTGAATGATGAGAATGACGACTCTAGAGACAGTGAAAATGAAGAAACTCATGAAGCTGTACACCAAGAGGATTCAGCCAATGACTTTGATTCTGATGAAGAACAACAACGGTATGGGTTTCTTATTTTACATATGATTGGTATTCTTTTGGCTGGTATCATCAGAAAAGCCTTCTTTATGGATAATTGGTGGTCTGTTCTCTTAATTGTCTGCTAGTGAATGCAGATCATGTAATTTTCTATTCTATTATAAAACAAATGCACATGGTATTCTGAACTTCCCTTGCTTTCTATTAGATATGATGAGCAAATGGAGGAATTTCTTGATCAAGCATATGAGCGCTATGTGACACGGAAAGGAGGAAGCACTAAACAGCAGAAGCGTGCACGGCATGCACTTTCCAAAGATGTGGGGGAGCTACTGGAGGTATGGTCCATAACCATAATTTAGATGAACGTTCTCCAGTTTATTCTGTGTCTACTATGATTTACTATTCCAGTTTTACAATTTCCACCAATCTTGATGAAAGAAATACTATATTCATTTTAGAAAGTAGAAGAGCATTGATTTTCATTATTGTTTATAGTTTTTAGGTTTTTATCGTATTGATTGAGGAATACAAAGTTGCAAACAGAGTTGTACGTGACCTCCAAATTGGACTTATGTTCCTTTTCTCCCATTTTGTTTCTGATTGAATGGCAGTTAAATTTATTAAGAAAGAGACTACTGTCAATGTGCATGTTTTATGCTCTGCATCACATTGAAATATCTGGCACACAACTTGATTTGAAACGTTAGTCTGTAGTCAACATGGTCTCAGTTTTTGCTGTTGCGGGATCATACTTTATGCAATTTATTGGTTCAGTCTGTTGTGGGCCAACCCCATTGATATGATTTTTTATTCATAAATATTTTACTATGATCAACTTCCTATACATCTCTGAGTTTTTGGGAATATTTCGTAAGCACGTCTTGTTTTATAATTGAGGATTCTATTGCTTCAGAAGAAAATATAAAGAATGCAGAAAATTCCCTTCATGAACTGTGCAGATTTGTACAACAATTAAAATGTTTCTATTCTAACAACCAAAGATTGATGAACCTGCACTTGTTTTTAGCACTTTCTGTCTGTTCTTTTAATTTGACTATATTCAAAATCCATTGCTTTCTTCTCTTGGTGGTCAAGTAGTTTGGATGTTTCTCCATGTCCTCTTTATGATGGGTATGCCAATTTTGAGGAACTTCTAAGACGTGATTTATTCTGCAAACATTGTAGCGGTGCATGTCACTTTGCTATATCTGCAAACATAGGAGATGGATCCCCTTAAAAAATTGCAGTTTCTTGACGCATGTGATATATATTGGCTTTACAGCTAATTATATATTAACAAATAAATAGGTAAGTTCCGTGATTCTGCTCTAGGTTACTGAAGGGGTTTCCTTTCTACTGTTTGTTACAATGCACATTTCTGGCCATGACTTAGTTCTCATCCCTATATACCTGTTATAGTTTTGTTTGGTAGTTGTTTTAGCATGGTCACTGTTATAGGTCATCAGGGGAGAGTTTCAGATCTGCATCTATTGCTGTCTAATCTAGTGTTTTGTTTTGCTATTCTCCCTTAGTAGAGAGTTGTTTCTTTGTGTAGGGGGATGATGAGGAAGAGCCAGTTCATTCTGATGTTGATTCTGACAAAGATGTAGAGGATGAAGCAAATCCTCTAATGGTTCCACTTCAGGAGACTGAACAGCCAACCCAAGAGCAGATTGCAGAGAAGTGGTTTAGTCAGGATATCTTCACGGAAGCAGCTGAAGAGGGTGCTTTTGGAAAGGACGAGAGTGAAGATGAAAAGGAGGATGACGTACCAGATAATAAACTTGTGAGCCCCAAAAAGCTTAAGGAGAATAAAAAGCAATCTAAAAATATGACAATATCTCAAACCAGAGGTTCTCAGTCGGAAGATTTTGAGATTGTTCCTGCTGAAGCTACTGATACCAGTGATGACTCATCAGAATCTGATGAATCGGAGATTGATGACAATGAGAAAGCAGAGATATTGGCTTATGCAAAGAAGATGCTTAGGAAAAAGCAGAGAGAGCAGATACTTGATGATGCCTACAATAAATACATGTTTGATGATGAAGATCTTCCCACTTGGTTCGTGGAAGAGGAGAAGAAGCACTGGCAGCCAATCAAGCCCATTACTAAAGAGGAGGTTGCAGCCATGAGGGCACAATTTAGAGAGATTGATGCTCGCCCAGCCAAGAAAGTGGCTGAGGCTAAAGCCCGGAAGAAGAGGGCAGTGATGAAAAAGCTTGAGAAAGTTCGTCAGAAAGCAAATTCCATTTCTGACCAGACTGATATATCTGATCTGTCCAAAAATAAGATGATTGACCGACTCTATAAGAAGGCGATACCAAAGAAACCTCAAAAAGAGTTTGTGGTTGCAAAGAAGGGTGTTCAAGTAAAGCCCGGCAAAGGTAAAGTACTTGTTGACCGGCGAATGAAGAAGGATGCCAGGTCTAGGGGAACAGGCAAGCCAGGAAAGGGTGGTAAGAATGGGAAGAATGCAAAGGGGAAGTCAAGGAAGGGCCAGAAAGGAAAAGGATCTGTGAAAGCTTCAGGGAAGAAAGGCGGTAAAGGGAACAGAGGAAAGAAGATGAGCATGAATGACTGATTTGTCCCTTTCTTAGCAATTCTCTCCAATTTCTCCCCTTTTTGGCCGTGAAGCACATATCAAGCAGCGGCATCTAGTGAATATCTGAATTTTTTATTTCCAGTTTTGATCTCCTAGGAAAGGATTTGTAAAAGCTTCAGGGAAGAAGGGAGGCAAAGCAAAGAGAAGAAAGAGGATGAGCGTGAGTGGCTGTAATGCTTCTTAACAATTCTCTCCAATTTCCTCCTTGTGTTGGTGAAGCACTTTCCAAGCCGCAGCAACTAATGAATTTCTGAGTATTTATTTCAGGTTTTGATTTCCTTGTTTAATGTATGACAATCCAGTCTGATCTTTGTTTAGTAATATTTTCTTTTGTTAAAGGTACTATCCCATACAAAATAGTAGTCGATATTACTCCTTTTTTTCACCCCACATTTATCATTTCTTCTCTTATCTTGTTCCGGTTAAGATCAATGGTGGCAGGGGACCTTTGGACTTCCTCTGAGCTTGAAGTGAAATCTACTGTTGGAGAGAGGAAACATGGTTGGATTATTTCTCATTTAGCTTGAATTATATTGTCAACTTTAAGTGCATTTACAAAGATGGGAGAGCCAATATGAGGTATGAGAAAGGTGCCATATCAATTACGCAAACATAGTCTCTCAAGACAATCTCATAACTGCTGTTTATTTGCAAATGACATCGTTTACATGGTACTTCTCATCCCCTCTAAGGCCATTTATTTACATGAGCACGGCAGCAACATGAAGCATACGCAAATTCCCTCCCTCAACCCACAACCATATTTATTGGTAGCACTGATTATGTAACCTCTTAGGTTCTCTCTCAAGTGAACTGGTTGAGATATTGATCAACAGTGGTGTACTTCACATCAGGATAGAGTTGTGAAGCTTCGACGCCATAGGAAGGCTCAATCTCAAAGTTGGTGTGGTCGCCTTTGACGAAAGTCGAATGACATATTGCCAAGACAACATTCAAAGGGACTGGAGCCTCTGCAAGAAGAAAAATGAATAGACATGAACACTAAACGATAGCAACGGGCGTTAAATCTGGTCTCAAACAGGTTGAAAATCTTCTTACTGACCTTTGATGTTCTTGAGAAGTTGTTCCTCTGAAACATAAGCCTTTTCGAGCGTCTTCCCTATCTTCTTCTCCCACAGGCCGACAAGATCGTTGAAGGAGTAGATGTTGGCAGGAGGTCTGATGTACAGGATCTTGTTCAAGGTTCTTGGGTCATCCAAGGCTTTAATTGTGTATGTAGCAATGTTCTCTTCCTTGTTGATAAGGCTGAAAGTTGTGGGACGACATGAATCCGTAAGATTGGGAACTAACATATAAAATCTATCAAAAATGAGAAAACGGTAATAATCTGTAAGTAACAAGAGAATATAGAAAGACAAGGATGATAGCTACTCCCTAGTTATGCGTCTTGGTTATAACTTGGGAGTACCAATAAGGGATGGCCACAGGTTGGGCTTTTTTCAGGGACCCGACCCTAATTGACCTGTACGAGTTTGATGGGAAGTGGGGGGTGGTGGTTCGGGGCAGGAAACTTTTGAGGCGTACTAGGTTAGGGGCAGAAATCTGTGACCCATTGCCATCCCTGGTACCAATGGCTAAGTTTTAACTTGAATGTTCTTGTTATCTATGCATAAATGTATGTATAGATAAAGGACGTGGAAAGGTATGCATGGCAGAGTTAAGGTTGGGTTGGTTACCTTTGGGATTTCCATCCCCTAGGATAGTGACTTTGTCCCTAGGTGGAACGGTGGCCCCTGGCTGTGCCAAGTTTGGAAGGAAATAATCCGCAAAGAAGTTGGATGACACATACGTATATGGGATCCCTTCGGCCTCGATGGGTCGCCGGATCTCAGCCTTGATATCGAAAGGAGTCTTTGCTGGTTCCACCGCATGGCCACGATCTACATCGTTTCCAAATTCCGACGGGAGGAATCTCTGCAAGAGATAAGACACGACACCGATCAGAGGGATCATAGAACATTGTTATAGATCATTGCTTACCTGGGTCGCAAAGCTCCTGCAAATGCAGAGTCTGGGAAGGAGGCGGACCACAAGGATTTATAGTACTCAGCCTTATTTTGCAGTTTTTGTAAGAGGCTGTTTCCACGCCTCAAACCTGTCACCTAAAAAGTCTCTCATTTACAATTCAAAAGCTTTATGCTGAAATCAAATTGACTTGAGGTACAGCACAGGATCTAGTTTTCTTGTTTGGATTGCTTGCTTGTAGAGTAATTTGACCCTGAAAGTGTTGGTTTGAATAGTGTCTCGTTCAACTAGCCATGAGACAGAGAGAGTGAGACCACCTTTACAGTTCCAGCTTCTTTGATCGCAGAGATGATCTTTGTCTGATCTGCCAGCTGTTCGAAACCTACGGTGGAGATGACGACATCAACCTGTTTGATCGCCTTCACCAAACTCTCGTGATCATGCAGATCTCCCTGCCGACAAACATGTTCAACTCAGGCTTCTTATGTCAACTTCCCAAATACTCAGAAGAAAGAAATTAAGATATGAGCTGAAGTACAAAAGGGACCCAGTCTTTTAATGGTCCAAGCCATTCATCTGTAACCTGACCTACCAATTAGATGATTCAGACCATCGAAAATAGTGGGGCCAACTTCATGTTTGGCTACCATATAAGAAGTCAGAAATATATAAGAGAATTAGAGCTAGAGAGAGAGAGAGAGAGAGAGAGAGAGAGAGAGAGAGAGAGAGACTAACATAAAGCAGAGTGACTCCTAAGTTCTTGAAATTCTCGGTCAGCTTTCCCTTAACTGGATCAGAAAAAGTGGTTTTCCTGACTAAAGCGAACGTCGGATGCCCGGATTTCGCGCTGGCTTCGGTAATGAATTTTCCTATGTATCCAGTTCCTCCGATGGTCAAGATCTTGCTTAATCCGCCCATTATGACTTTTCCGATGACAAATGGGGAAGGTTACTGGTTTTCCGATGACACAATGAGCTGTGGAATTACTTTCCTGCAAGACTCAGCAAGCAGAGAAGTGAATTCCTTATGCAACAGCGTCAACATGGGAGGATATTTATAACACAATTGAGGTATAAAACCACCGAAACACCATTTCCAACTAACGGAAGTTGGTAATGCGTGAGTCAGGCCTGGGACGAGTCCGTTGAAAGTGACTTCTAAAACTTGGTCTAACAGATTAGTTTATGCTTAAACACACCTATTTAAACATAAATGAGAACAAGAACATATAAAATGTAATGAAAAGAACACTTCAAAAAGGATTTGTAAAAATTCAACGAAGTTGTTTTTCCATACTAAATGGACATCCATTACTTGGCCTACTGGGAGAAGGCAAAAATGTTCATTTAGTAGGCTTTGCATGGATGGGTCATGCATGCTCTCAGAATGATCCCCCGTGAGTTATCCTAGCCACTCATTTGGTACCTTGCAAATAAAATTACATCAAGATAGAAAGTATTGCTAAGATTGAAAATCATTAAAAAATTTGCGATTGTGATGCCCTCCAATCGTACTGTTCCACTGATGTGGACTTTTGCAACCTCTTGCAGTGGATGGAGGCCAAGTTTTGTGAAGTATAGAATGAAATAAATCATAATTCAAAGGTTAGGTGAAGATGTCATGAGCAAGCTGAGTAGAAGAAAGCAAATGAGCCACAGGGAGACCAAGGGCAGCCATCTCTTACAGAAAATGGTTGTCGAGCTCTAGATACTTAGTGCCTGCATCAGACATTTAGATTGATAGATTAGAATGTACATTCAATTTTCATATAAGTTTACAGTTGGATGAAGGAGACTCACTCCAGCATGTGTATATGGACACCAGCACATCAATTTAGTGGTGTTAGATACATAGTGTGATGTTTGCTTTGGTGTTGGGAAACCAATACACTTTTTTCCTGTTTCAATCAATGGAGCACCCACAAACACAAATATAGAATGTAAGTACAAATTAAACTACTCAATGAATTAAACATTGGAATTTTTATGTGAAAAACCTTACAAGATGAAAGGAAGAATCATGAGACAGTCTAGGCAAATCTCTGCTAAGTAATGGCTGGAGTACCAAAGTCTTCTCAGCAACCTTAGAGAAATCCAATTAATACACAAAACCTCTTGGAACAATAATAATAATAAAGGTGTAAATCTTATTCTATTTATTCTCTTTCTCCCAAAGAGATAAAACCCTAAAAGAGAAATTCTCCTTTTCTCCTTTCTTTCTCTAGCTTTTCTAATTGAAGAAGGAACCCGTAAGAGAAACCCACCTATATAAGTCCCTCTCATTCCCACTCTCTCTCTCTCTTCTTTTGCGTTTGTCAGAGCCATCTCTTATGAGGAAAATCCCAACATTCAACACCAGACTGAGTGAATTTGGAGGTCCTGTTTGGCTAACTAAGAGAAAAGGATTGCTTCCGTACTAGAATCATCAATTCCTCATGCCTTTTGGATTACTAGTCTTCCAAAGCTGGTTGGTACCAACCAGGTAAATGGGTCAGATCATCCAATGGTGGGATCTCTTCATGCAGAAGTAGGCTACTAGCTAGCTCTCCTACACTAATCCTCCCAAATAATTTTAGAATAGATGAAATGGCGGGTTTTGGTTTCCAACTAAAAAACACATATTAAGAAATATTCACACACCAATAAAAAAAAATAAAATTCAAACATGGAATGAAGAATCTTAAACGTACAAATTTTGAGACATAGGAAATAATAACCAGGATACCCTTGGTCATCCTATCCATTAGGAAACTATAAAGAACTGCCACTCCAAGCCTAGAACAAATCACGTTGGTTTAGGCTAGAAGAGGGAGTTTTAGGTGAAGATCAACCTTAGATAGTGATAATATTTTCCGAGTGAAAGTATGCATCTAGCTTATAATCGGTTCTTCTTCTGCATTTATTTTTGTACTGGTAGTGAGAAAGAGATTAGCAGTACAAAATGAAATTAGCAAATGTTATATAAAAAATAACAACCAGGCATTTATAAGCTAAGTACATATCCTCTTTTGAAGAAAATGGATGCTCAATTGGAGGACTAATGACATTTTGAAGATAATGGATAAATTTGTGCATTAGAAGATACCATAAAATCCTTTCAGAAGTTTAGGTCTTTTAAATAAAAAAGGAGAATTTGATGACATTATTTGAATCATTGAACATTAGTTATCCTCATCAATGCTGTTTCAACCCTATATCAGTTATCCTTCACAAATTTTAGGTCTTCTGATTCAATGGGCCTGCAAAAAGAGGAGGTAAAGTTAGTATATATAGATTTGAGAGATGGCACATCTTATGTACACCTGTTTTGTCTGCTTACCTCTCTTTTTTCTTGTCTCCTCGACCTTGCCATCAATGATTGTTAAGATAAATGATTGAAGATTAGTCTTTCTTTAACAGCAATTTGTATATGTTAGAATTTCATTTTAAGTATTGTGTTTACGGTAGGCCGACCCCTAATCAGGATAAGGTCTTGACTATGATGATGTATTATGTTTACAATAGGACTGGCGTACTTGAGTGTCCGAGTTAAATGAGCATAATTCAACAATTACACAAGATTCATGGGATAACAATTCTACAATAACGATTACAGCTCAAAGCTATACTGCTATTATTTATCCCCAAATGATAGATTTACAAGGCATTTCTCATCTTGCATAATTAAATTAAATTTCTTTCCACAAGTACCGTTGATCGAAAACAATAAGCATATGTGAATTTTCTCCCTTAAAGCAGAAACACAATATTGTGACTACAAATACCATAAATTCTACGATTTTCTCTCAAACGAACTGGTTGAGATATTCATCGACTTTGTTGTACTTAACATCGAGATAAAGCTCGGTAGCTTCTGGTTCAGTCTCAACGTTGGTTTAATCTTGATTGACGAAAAAGGAGTGAATGCCAAGTAGGCATTCATTGGATCTAGGGCCTCCTCACGATGAAAGGAACAGAGATTAATGCTAAGCAAACATAGAAGTAGATTAACTGTCACATCAATCTCAAATGTTTCACTCAAGGATTTAACAGCTTCTTCCTGATCTTGGATGTTCACGAGGAGTTGGTCTTTCGGCACATAGATCGTCTCTAGAGTTTTCCCAATCTTCTTCTCCCACAAGGAGACGAGATCATTAAATAAAAGAGTACGTGCTGGATGGGTCTGATATAGACAATCTTGTTCAAGGTTATTGGGTCATCCACAACTTTGATGGCGTATGTAGCAATATCTTCTTCCTTGAAAAACACAGTTGAAGGTGGATTAGTTGTAAGAGAAAAGACTCAAGAAAAAAGAAAAAAAAAGCAGTTCCGTGCACGAAGCTCTCGCATATAGAGGGTCCGGAGAAGGGGTGAATCATGAAAGGCCTATGGGACTCTTGAGGCAGGTATAGCTAGACGCAAGGTGCCAGCCCCAGGGATGACTACTTTGTCCCGGGAGGACTAGTGCCCTTAGGTGGAGCACTGGATCTTGCCTGCGCCAGTGGAGGAAGGAAACACCTGACGAACAAGTTGGAGCTCACATACAAGCATGGAATCCCTTCTGCTTCGGTGGCTCGCTTAATATGAGCCTTGATTTCAAAAGCACTCTTTGCCGGTTCAACAGCATGGTATACATCCTCATCACTTCCGAACTCAGATGGAAAGAATCTCTGCAAGAGGGAGAATTTAACTTGAGAATTCAAGAAGAATTCTGTGGATCACTGGTTAACCACTAACAACCAATTAACAAGCTTCAGCTCCCTTCTTAACCAAGGTGCACCTTATAGTGATCCTATGATCTTATTCCTCTTCAAATTGCCAGTGTAATAAACAAGACTACTCTAGAAAACATAGAGAGAGAGACTACCAAAAATTCATTTGTCTGGTAGTATATATTTCTAAACAGAGAGTCATTACTAAAATTGAGGCTTTTAAAGAAGACAAAAAGAAGATGGCTAGATAGAAGACGGTTTGGATATGTTTTTAACCAATTTTAAAACCCTTTTGTCTAGTAGTGTGCTGAGATCTATGACAGTGGGTTTACCTCATTTTAATGCAACGAGGATTTGGAATAGTGTATGTGTGCCGAGTAAAAACAGATTACTACATGCTCAATGCACAAGAAAGGTCAAGTCATCTTACTTGCTGGGCACCATCTTAAATTGGTTACACGCCAAAAATCTCGTGTGTAAGACATCCTAAGGCTCTGACGATACTTAATTTTTTTTTAATGGTGACACTAAAGAACTCTTTAGGCTATAGACAAAAGAATTATGCCCTTTAGATGATTCTAACAATAGATTAAAAACTTGAAAACTCAACTCAACTTGAAAGCGAGGCATATTGACTTAACTTGAAATGACTCGTGGGTGATTTGAAATTATTCTAGTATAATTTTTATAATGTTTTTTAAATCTATTTTTGGATATTAAGATTTTCATTTTTAATGAAACTGTAGTTGCCATGTGAGTTGTTTAAGAGATGCTATTGTTGTGTGAGATAGTAAGTTAAATGGACGAGTTACTTGATTTTGTTACCGAGTTGAGTTAACTAGACAAGTTTCCTGAGTTGATTGACAAATTTTAGAACTATACTTTTAGCTGTTAGCTTTTTTAGTTGAAAAATCCAATAATTATTAATCTAAAAATTCAAAACGCATAGGTAAATCATCCAATGGTTATGAATTTTCTTATCTAGGCAATCTAAAGGATGCTAAATGAGATGTACGGGTGAGATCATCCAAAGGTGGGGCTTAGCAAGTTATTTTGAATACAAGGAACATATAAAACATCGTGCATATAAAATGACAGATTATTAGAAGTAAATGTGGAATAACCAGTGTTTTGAATAGGCAGACCTTGACCATATATGCAAACATTACCTGAGCTGTAATAAAAAGGGCAGCCCCAGTGCACAAAGCTTCTCCGCATGTGAGGTCCAGAGAAGGAGCGGATCACAAGAGTCAATAGTATGTTGCATTACCTTGCATTTTGCAGGAGGCTATTTTCATATCTTGAGCCCGTGATCTCAAGGTCACACGACTACAACTCTATCACTGGGCCAATGCCCAACTCTACCCAAGCTGCAATAGTTGTCAACAATAGTGAGATTCTCTAGATCATGCATAATATGCTGAGATGCGAACATTGTTCGAACCATGGTAATTGTCAGAAATAGTGAGTTTGTCCAATCAGGTGTAATGTGATGAGATGTGCCTGTATCTGCGAACCACTGTCCATAATCAAAACCGCTGAGATGCTTCAGAAGCAAAGTTTACAGTAGATCATGGCGGTAGGATTACGCATCATCCCGTTAATAGCAATCAGCCGTAATATGTTTGCTACAATGACAGATTGTTCATCCATTAGATCAGCTATAAAAGGAGATTAGCGTTGCAGCCATGACCATAACATGGAACACCATGTGGGTGGGTGCAAAAACTGCTAGTTTGTATTGAGAATGCTAATCCTTCGGACCTTTGCCATGTGCATTTTTGCAACAATAGGTCATGTTAGCTGGTAGAAGGGGAGGCTTGGAGCAACTGTAAAGTTGTTGCCATGTGAGCTTTAGGTCACGAGTTCAAGGCATGAAAACAGCCTTTTGCAAAGATGCATGGTAAGACTACATACTATAAATCCTTGTGATCCGCCCTTTCTTCAAACCCCGCATAAGCAAGATTTTCGAGCATTAGGGCTGCCCGAAGTCATGTTAGCTGGTGGACGAGAGTGTTTGAAGCTAGTCTTTCCCCCGCAACTCGTGACAAAGCAAAATGCTATGAAGGTCGTGAAAAGAGAGCGGTGTACCAACCAAGAGAGCTGCAATGATATCACTATATTCGCATCCGAGATTGGAGTATACGATGGAGTTGAACTGCCCAGTTGAGATGGGGCGACCTACTGCATTGAGTTCATCAGCAAGAAAGTTCATGGAAATAGCCTCTTGCAAAAATGTAAGGTAAGGATGCATACTATAGACCCTTGTGGTCCACCCCTTCTTGAAACACTGTATATGCAGGAACTTTGTGCACCTGGGCTACCCTTTAGGTGATGTTGTATACCAGAGAAGATAAGTGAAGGTGCTGCACCTAGTAACCAATTCAGAGTTTTCTCGTATGAATCTACGTTGTCAAATTTCAAAATGCAGATCCAACGGGGATTTTCCCAAAAGCTATGAACCCAGCTTGAGACAGGCAATGATCTGCTTGATGCATATAATTTGATTAAATTCCTTTTCATTTTTTGTTAGAGTAAAAAATGTATATTTTTAACTTTTTTAATATAAACATGAGAAAGCTCTAAAATTCCGCAAAAACTTGCCGCATCCTGTATGCATATTGCCGAACCAGCCAAACAGCACAATGCCTACCCTTTTTGGTTTGAGGCAGCACTTTTTATTACCATGGTAGGAATAGAGAACTAATAGCTAATGCAAATAAAATGGCGCGGAGGTACCACATAAATGACGGTGCAAGATGTCTTGGCAGTAGAGATGGTTGCTCCAATGGGTAAATGTATATTAAAAAAAAATGAAAAAAAAAAAGAGAAAGAAAAGTGAGTCCATGTAGGTGTTCAACTAGATCCCTCCAAGATTGAGGCAGTGAGACTTAGTAGCTTACAATTAACAATGCTTCTTCCTTATTGGCTCTTCATCAAGATGTATAAGATGCTAAATTCTGTAGAATCAGGACTCCACGGGCAGATTGTCCAGAGACTCAACAGAATTTGATAAAATCCTGGAGTCAAGCATAATTGGTGCTTAAAGTAAATAAGAAAGCTGCCAGTAGGAGAGCAGGTGCAGAAAGGCCCTTGAATAAGGAAGGCCAATTGCAGCTTGTAACATGTAAGGGTAAATCCAAACATCTTACCGAATGGTATGCACTAATTAGTGGACAGCACCTCCAGCAGGACACAACCTCATGGGCCAAGCATTTGTTGATCTCAACTGTTTATAGGACTACTGACTTATGGAGAAATCAAATACTGAATAGTTGCCTTCTATAAAGGTCGTCTATATTACCTTCAGTCATGCCGTTATTTCCTCTTTTTAGTAAAAGTGAAATAAATTTTTGCAGGGCAGATCAAATCGAATACTGAATGTAGCAATAACCATGTTAAGAAACAGAATAGTCTACTGGAACACACTGAAACTTCTCTCTCTCCCGGTGATAGGATTTACATAGTAGTTTTCATTCCCTCTAAGAAGCATTTATTTCCATCAGTACTGTCAAACTGAAACAAGGAGCATATGCAAATTCTCTCTCAAACCAGAACTATATTATGGTGACCACTAATTCATAAGCACGAGCCGATGAAATAGTAACTGCAACTTCTTGTACGCTCTCTCAAACATACTGGTTGAGGTATTCGTCCACAGTGGTGTACTTGACATCAGGATAGAGCGCAGAAGCTTCAACCCCGAAAGATGGTTCTATCTCAAAGTTAGTGTGATCTCCTTTCACAAAGACTGAATGACCAATTGCCAGAACAACATTAACCGGGAGTGGTGCCTCTGCAAGAAGGAACGGAGGTCAACACTTAGCCAAGAATACAGCAAATAAGCTCAAAAGGACAGTAAATCCAGTGCCTCATGCACGGGTCAAGGTTGAAAAGCTTCTTACTGACCTTGGATGTTCTTTAGAAGTTGCTCCTCTGGCACATAGCTTCTTTCCAAAGTCTTCCCAATCTTCTTCTCCCAAAGGGAGACAAGATCGTTGAAGGAGTATATGTTGGCTGGGGGTCTGATATAGAGGATCTTGTTCAAGGTTCTTGGGTCATCCACAGCTTTAATTGTGTATGTACCAATGTCATCTTCCTTGACAAAAACAGCTGAGGTTGGGGAAAGCAGGTATTAGTCACTCGGTAATAAACATAGAAGTGAAGATAGAGGCTTACAATCGCAGTCATCTCTCCTGCTAAAAGAAGATTTTATATTAAGCACAGTTCAGTTAAAGAAGACCCTAGCGATGTATAACACATAATAGAGCTTATGAATTTAGTATGCAGAAATTATTTCTTGTTAGTATATGGATTGACAGGCAACTATTCTCTAATGTTTCAGCGAGTCTATTATACCGAAGCATCAGAAAGTTTATCATGTAAGTTACAAGAACCTTTCCGGGTGTGACCTGAATAAGGATAAATATGCTAAATGCGGGTAGCCATGCAACTTATAATGTGCATTTGAAAGTAAACACACAAGTAATGCCTGAGATAGTATAGCAAAGGAAAATGTAATGGAGATGATCTCTGCTCCAATTTTTCCCCCAACAATTAACCTTGTACGCAACCCGTGCTGCAGAATCTCATTGGATCCGTAGATCCAACCTGCAAACGCAAGTCTGTGCTGTTGCCAATATTCCAACATTTATAAGATGATCCTCGCCTCTCAATCTATGAAACCCCACTGTTCTGTGGGTCTTTATCTCATGGATAGCATGTTCCTTTGGCATGAGACCATCGCCATTATTCACATCACAAGGATCAAAGGTGCATATGAGTAACTTGATGAGAAAGACAGAGAAAACAAGGGAATAGAATTAGAAATAAAGTAGGGAAGACAAGGCCAATCACATCCTTGGTCAACAAGTTGATCCTTTGGAGTCACTCCTAAAAATAAAAGCAGAAACCCAACGCAAGCAACCAACTGGAGCTGTTCCCTAGTTACGCATCTGACACAGCAGATTTTAACTGTCCTTGTTAACCAGTATAAGTAGATCATGCATGTGTATCAGTGTATATCTTAGTACGCATAAATGATGTTTCTGGACAGTGGCAAGGTGGAGTTAAGATTGGTTACCTTTGGGATTTCCGTCTCCAAGAATGACAACTTTGTCTCTAGGAGGAGCAGTGGCTCCGGCCTGTGCCAGAGTAGGAAGGAAATACCCGGCAAAGAAGTTGGAGGACACATACGTGTGTGGGATCCCTTCAGCCTCGATAGTTCGCCTAATCTGGGCCTTAATTGCGAAAGCGGTCTTTGCAGGTTCAACAGCATGGACTCGATCCACATCGTTTCCAAACTCCGACGGGAAGAATCTCTGGCACACAGAACCCTTTTTAGATTTCTAGTCATACATCAGTGTTCAGCCATCAATTTGCAAATAGCTTCGGGCCGAATTTACAATCTCAAATTGCAGCGATCGACAGTCAACAGGAACAATCAAAGGCCCAACCCAAATAAAAACAAAGGAAAAAAAGAGACCCAGCATTACGAAGAAAGAAATGGACGGTTCAATGCAACCAGCATTACGAAGAAAGAAAGAACGAATTTTACGCCTTCCCAAAGCCAGAGATTAGATGGACGCTTTTATGACACAATACGCGTAGAGCCGAAGCAATCAGAAGAGTTCCCCATGACAAATAATTTGGACTTGAAATTGACTCATTTCAATGATCCAAAATTTTACGCCACAATTTTTTTTTGGGTCTTTGCTACTCCGGCTTACAACCATTTTCCGTCCATCTGCTGCCAACCAAACAGGCACTAAGGCTTATTTAGTGGCTTTAGAATAAAAGGGCAAGCTCCTGCCTATACAGGGTGGGAAGGGGTGAATCACGAGGGTTTATAGCATTCAGCTTTATCTTGTAGGCCCCTATCTCAACGTTCACGTCTGGATGACTCCATGCCAGTGGAATCATCCTCACAAATACTAATAATTTCAAGAGGCTTTTTTTATCTTGATTGAGACCTTCTATGGTGAAAGAATAAAGAAAGGCGAAACCACTCCAAAATCCATGTGAAAAAAGCTATTAGAATAATAATTTTTTTATAGACAAAGGGAGCCTCACAAAATATCGGCAAAACCATAAAAAATTGCAAAATCGATGTCCTTCTAGATGATCTTATAATAATAAAAGAAACCCACTACAGACAAAGTCAGTGCCAAGATCTAAGAGGTGGACAATTTTCTGGGCCCACATCGAGAAATGAACGTGATTCACGCCGTTAAAGCTTGTAGACTATCAGCTGGAGCCCACGGAGACCCAGACAGAGTCCAGAGAGTACTAGGTTTCCTTAGCGGAGCCTAAACAAGGTTTCATTGGGGAAGGGTGTAGTATCGTCCGATGGAGCAGATTTGTTGGTTATCCATCGCCTTAGGATGGGATTTGTCGCCTTACACATTTCAACCTGCCCATGAGATCATAGTTCTAGGAGGGTAACCAGGCCATTCTTCTTATCATTTTTCTGGATAAACTCATATCTGAGATCAGAAACTATAGCATGATAAACAGTTTAATATAATTAGAACTAGAAAATTCGGAATATCGAAAAGAAAAATACAAATTCCATCAGAAAAATCAGGAAACGACGATTTTCCGTTCTCTGGTTCTTCACGCCTTACAGATCAGACCGGAAATCCAGCCATTTCCAAACGATCGCCACATATGAGAGAGAGAGAGAGAGTACCTTCACGTTTCCAGCTTCTTTGATGGCAGCGATGATCTTCGTCTGATCAGGCAGCTGTGCGTGACCAACGGTGGAGATGACGACATCTACCTGTTTGATAGCTTTCACCAAACTCTCGTGATCGTACAGATCACCCTGCAAAAATCAACGCAACAAACTTTCTTTAACATGCCAAATCCATGGACGGAGTAAGAAACGAAAACCCTATAATGTTTTTGAGAGAGAGAGGTTAGGGACTAACATAAAGCACAGTAACACCAAGGTTCTTGAAATTCTCGATCAGCTTTCCCTTGACAGGATCCGAAACAGTGCTTTCTCTGACCAAAGCAAAGGTTGGATGTCCAGATTTTCCGCTAGCTTCCACGATGAACTTTCCGATGTATCCCGTTCCTCCGATGATCAAAATCTTGCTCTTTTCCGCCATTTTGACTTTCACGTGAGGAATGACCAGATATTTTAGGTTTTGCAGCTGCAGAACACAGAGCTTGAATACAGTTTCCGGCGAAAACCGGCAGCCAAAGAGGTTTTCCGGTTGGAAAGGGTACGGAGTTGGTAGAAGCGAGGCAGAGATGAGCAGTGCTTTTGCAGGAATTTCATGAAGCGAGGAAGAATATTTATAACCAAATCGATATCTGAAGTTACCAAAACACCCTAATGTCTAAATGAATACCTTATGCTCGGAAATCATGACTCGGACGACTCGGTTAGACTCAGTTCGACAACCACAAGAAATCAGTTTGTTATTGAATGGATGGGCCCCGGCACCAAGGTAATTTCTATTGTATGATCTTGACCATCCAACCTGGATATTTTTTTCTTTTGAATGGGATCCAGGGCAACAAAGTAGTGGAATTAAATAAGAGAGATAAGATTAGAATCACGGGTTCAAGATGTGGAGCATAGCCTTTTTCTCAGACCCTACATATTCAGGAGCTTTGTCCAATCAAGCTGCCCTTTTAGATAAGATTAGAATCATTTAACGCAATAATGTATTTTGGTGTACATTTTTTTTATTATCAAATTTTGCAATAATGATTTTTCCTATAAACAAAAGAGAGATAATATTTGGCTTGGCTCAAACCATTGATACAACTTAGAAGTAGTCTTCGCATGACTTGTGTCTTAAACTATAATTGAGGGTTAATGCAATTAGACATATGACTCGTTCGTTTAGCTGCTTGGCCAAGTCAAATATTATTTATTAAAATAAGATTGATAATTACATGCATCACAAAATATTACATGTTGGACCTCAATTATTGGTGATCCAAATCGTTCATCTCTTTATCCAATTAGACACGTGACACCCATAATTAGATATATCTTCTACATTATTTTTCAAAAAAATTCTGAGCATTTTAGAAGACATAATATTTTAAAAATGTCTCATCACCATTCTCAAATTAAATAGGAAATACCAAATGAAGTGCATATTTATCGAATTAAAAACAAATTTAAAAAAATAATCCAAAAATAATTGTGGTCCCAGTTGGAACTGAGTTGCCGACTTCAGTCCGAGTGGACTCACTACAAAGTCTTCCAACAGGAGAAGGAAAAGGGTGAGAAATGCATCTAGCCGTGATTTTGGTCATTCATTAACTCGTCCAAATTCAGATTTTGCGGATTCTGGAAACTTGTAAGTTTGGTAGAGAACGACTTTGAGCTTTTGTCGGATGCCACCTAATCAGATCCTATTACGAGCATTATCATACCACCAGGGTCCAACCATCGAACGATCCAAACCGTCTATCTAATTGGCCATGCTATGATTTGAACCGATTTGATTATGCAAGGCTTTTTATTAATAGACATTGGGTAACGTAAAAATAAATGATCTACACTGATAAACAATAACTACCCATGTCACAGGCCTATAATCATAAACCTTTGCCTACAAGGAATATATGTCCCCTTAAGGAAAACATATGACATAAACATAAACCTATGCCTATAAAGAATATATGTGCCTGCCCCTTAATCGAGGGATAAGGACTTAATGATGATGATGATGATATACTCAAAAGTACAAGCGAGAAGTAACCTTTAGATGATCCATACCATTCACATCGAAGACCAAGTGCATCCGTGCATATGTCCATTGACATCCTAATTTAAAGATTGAAGTACAGGGAAAAAAAAAAGGAAAAAGAAAAAAGATCTTCGGGTTGTAGGTTGGTCTGGTGATTAAATAAAAAAATGTATGAATTTCCAAAAAGAAAAAGAAAAAGAAAGAAAAGGGGAGAAGCTTTGACCTTGTCAATAAAGAGATTATGAGGCAAAAGAAACCTAAAGGATGGAGTTTAGCTCAAGTTTTTAGAATAATCAAGGTATTGACTTCATCAACTAGTTGTAGACTTTATAATAGGATTTTTTTTGTGCAAAAATTCCATTACATTTTGTCAATTTTATAGAAAAGCCCAATATTTTTTGAGTTTTACAATTTGTTGTTAATTTTTGTGAGCTTTGCCAAATTAATGTTGTAAGTTTTCTATTTTCCTTTCCTATTAGGTTTTTTGAAACTCGGTATTACTTTTCTCTACTTCTCTCTCTTAATATGTTCTAACAGACTTGCTACCTCACAAACGTCGACATGATTAAGTTGTCGACTTTGGCCACTAGGTTCAATGACTTACTGATAGAAAGTTTCAATGAAACTTGGTATCTAACATAATTGGATAATAGGAAATATAATAGTATGGTTAGATTTTAATGAAAACTAACAAATAGCAAGATATTCAATCACAAACATATTATGTTCACCAACCTGCAGAACAATACTTGTTAAGTTTTTTTTTTTTAATGAAATTCAACAATTTAAACTTCGATTGTAACTAAAAAATGATATAAAACTCTTAATAACACAAACTAAAAAATATTCAATGCTTTGGATCAATAAAAAATACAATAAATTAAAAAGAATTCAATTTTAATACATAAGCAAAATGTTGTTACTGTTTACAAAAACAACAACAAATATCACACTTTAAACTCTCTGTTTTATGTATTTTTAAATGAAATTTGGTAATATAAAACTTGGATATTTTTCTTTTCAATATCTTCTATTTAGCATGATCAATTACAGAAATTTTCATTGATTAATGAAACAGTAAATCATGTACAATGGTAGGTATGTTAGAACAAATTAATAGAGAGATATAGAAGGGTAATATAAAAAATTTAGAAAAACTAACATGAAAGGAGAATGTTAAACTAACATAATGATAATTTTTCAAAGCTCACTAAAACTTAATAATAAATTTGCAAAAATATAAAACATTAAACTTTTTTTGCAAAAATGCCAAATAGTGAAGGCATTTTTGGAAAAAAAAAAAAAAACTTTATAATACATGGTAGAAGGTAGGTCTATTATTAGGTAATTGCTGCAAACTTACAACAAAGAAAGGCAAGAGAAATTAATCACTTGGGTTCATGTTAATCATATATTGAGACTCTCAATGAGGGGTTGTGCCCATGAAATTAATTACATCATAATGTGTGACGACCTCGGTTTTCATGCATAATTTTAAATACAAACTAATTTCTAATGCAGGATCGAACCAATTTGAAATGATTTTTATAAAAACAATGTAATGCAATGGAAAATATTTTCTTTTAAATTCACTTTGAAAAACCCCTAGTGTCATTTTTCTTTCCTAAAAAAAAAAAAAGGATTCTCAGTGAAATGAGTGCTCATTTCTACTGAAAATCCAGTAGAGTTTCCTCTGTTTTTCGGACATATGATATTTAACGCATGTTATTGCGAAGTAACTGATAAACATTTGTTGATAATTTTAAAATATAAATGGAGACTCTATTCCTTCTCATACATCTAACAAAACAAAAGTAATTTACATCAACACAACACACCCATAACTTCCACAGCACAACTCTGTCACATAAGCCTTCAACATACCCATAATTACATACAACGTAGTCTCTTTCTCATATCTAATATGATAACCTTAATTCAAAGACCAATTCTTACCTATCTTTTCCCAAAGCTTCTATTGGTGCGCTCTTATCAGTAAGCAACTCTTATTCCTTGAAAACCCTCTGTTCTAAGATACTATCAACATGCTAAACCTGATATTATTCTCTGTATTTGAGGCATTGCAAACCAAAGCAACGCCTCAGTAAGCAACCGATTATGTAGGCGGAATAAGACACATTTTTATATAAATAAAATCATGATAATTCTATATAAATCAATTTGTTTATGCTGAATCATGCAAACACAATTCAATTATTATTTAACTTGAATCATTCAACATGCATTGAAATCATGAATCCATGCCAAAATGGAAGGAATACCAATGCATTAGTACAAAACACATTCTTTGAAATGCAACGAATACAGTCACATGTCAAATTTACAAGTCATTGACATTTTCTGATACCAGTTTTCGCTCTTATGAGCCATTTCACATTACCAAATACCAACACGTTATTGTGTGTATCAAGTACATAATAGACAATATTATCCTCTTTGGCATAGTGAGTTGGCGCTATGGGTTAAACCTAAAGGCATGCCTCAATGCTTTGCTCTTAAGAGATCATGTGATGACTGGGGTTTTTAAAATATATTTTCAAAAATATTTGCAAAGGTAGGGCTTGATTTTGAAAACTCTTTTAAAATCCAAATAGCAGAACACATATTTTCTTTGAAATTGATTTGTTAAAAACCAGAGTGCCACCTCAAATTACTTGTCATACATAGAATTTTGTATAATATAAAATTTTCATTGAATAACAATAGACATACTTTTATTAAAATAATGATCAATCCAGTGGTTCATTGTGACGACCTGGGTTTTTATGATGCAATTTTATAAATACAACGAGATCGATCTCTGTTTTAAAACAATTTTTGCTAAAAGAATGCAGTGAAAGTTTTCTTTTAATTATTACTTTTGTATAAAAACTCCTAGCGCCATTAACAAATCACGGTGAACAAATAATGCATAAGGTTATGGAACTTTTTAGGCAAAACATATAAGTGAATAATTACTAATCCCAAGATTGTTAATCACATCCCAAGTTACAAATAAGCACCTACAACCAAGTGTACATCAAAATACAAAGGGTTAAGTCCTCATTCAGCCTTACCTGTGCTTACTTGATTTTGTCCCTAACACTCTTGGATGCTCCTTCTAATTGTACTTTGTTTGATCTGGAAAAATGATAGATTGGATTGAGTATTCATCATACTCAATAGGTAACTTGCTACCACTAGTTTGAAAATACAACATGCAAGAGGGGTTATACTGAACACATTCGTAAGGCATGATCATGAGTATAAATGTGTAAACTTCGAAAACTCATAAATTAGTAAGATGAAAAATGCAAGCATAGTTAATCAACTCATGCATGCATAATCTCGGCAAAACACATCAAGCGAACTAATCAATGATAATCATAGCTATGAAATTCTTAAAATACTAATCAGTCAAAACAAATAAGGAGATTGCCATGAATATCATGCATATGGGCCTTTCAGTAAATTACTCAACTGACTAGTCACGAGTACTCGTATACAACCATCTTGATGCTATAAGCACATCAATAAAACTCAAATCATATGGTCACTATGCCCACAATCAGCACACAGCTGGAATCGTGTGTCTCTGGTATCCTCCACGGCGACTATGACTGTCCTTGAAAAGGGTGCTGTGAACACCTCCAGTGGTTGTCCCTATTTACCACAACAGTTGAGGAAGGGACAAGCCTTTTTGGTAGTGATACCATCCACCTTTTTGGTGGTAGAGGCCGGGAGGCCAACCCCGTGCAACCTCTCAGCATAGTGCCCATCAGGCTCAATAGCTCAAAAAGTATATATATATATATATATGTATATAAATCCAAATCTCAATCATCGTAAATCATGCAATTTGTGCAAAGATTTTTAGAACATGCTAGCAATGCATATAAATTCGTTCATGCTAGTAATCTATTCAGGAAGACAATTACGCATGCTCGTATAAGAACATCATATTTAAAAAAACATACTAAATATGGTAATAAAGTGAAGTAAGTCACTTAGGGTTTGGAATGCATTTAAAATCTTAGTAGTATTAGACTACCTACCTTGAGCGTCGTTACTTAGCTTGTATCCCCCTTCAATCCGAGTCCTAAGGCACCTTTATGGGGTCCTATATGTCATTCAAACATAAAATCCAAGCATGATTTCTAGATTCATCGGTAAACTGCTAAATCTATATGATTTGGGTTTTCTAGGAGTTGATATACGTAATTCTTAGTTTGACCTTGGACTAATAATGTCCTAAGGCATCTAATTGATCAATTAATGAGCTTCGATCATAGTTGATTTCGTAGATCCATAAAATCTCTATGAGTTTTAGGCTATAGTCATCGTGATTAGGCTTATGATCCTAAATTTTATGGTATAAGGAGATCCGTGTCATAAATACAAACACAGCAGTTCTTTCAGATCGTCGATCGGAGTTATATAGCCTCCTTAATTGCAATTTTTGTGTCGCCCCTTAATGGGTAAACCAGATTTGTTCATGTAGGGCCTGCACGTCACGGTTCCCAGGACGTGTGCATGTCTCGGTTGAACCGCAACTACGTTTGCACACCCTAACAACGCGATATAGCTCATCCTGGATGGCATCACGCAGACGCGTCTTCGACGCGGGTAGACTGTGTCTCCGCTCCCAAGAAGCCCTGCGCGTCCCGATCAAGTCGGGTCATCAGCTCGTATGTGGCACGTGCGCGACTGTCGCCCTAGGGAGCTTGTCACCGAAGCGCGTCACACCTATATGCCCCTGGACACATTGTCTTCGATGGGGTTCAGCCCGTCTGGTTTTGTTCCCGAAAATTCGGCAATTTTCGGCCAAAAAATGAACCAGATCCGGACGAGATCTAGGGGAAAAGAAAGGGGAAGAAGAGAGAAGTCGAGTGGGGAGAGAATCGTAACTGAGAAGCTCTCTTGTTGCCTGATCAAAGGCCTCAAATGGAGCTACAAAGCCTTGTTGTCGGACCCATTTTTGGGAGTGATTGGAGTGGAGGAAGCTTAATCTGGGAAGAGGGGATGAAGGGGATTTATAGAGTGGAGAAGGCGGTGCCACCATTTTTGCGGCTCTGTACAGGTATGACAGTGCTGTGCACCTCCTCGCCTAAGGAAGGAGATGACACAAGGCGTGTCGTTATCAAAACGACCTCCAGTGTTTTCAGACCTTTTTCGTTTTAAAAGTAAATTCCAAAAATGCCCTTGATCTTTAAACATCCATAACTTGGTCATACGAGCTCCGTTTTCAGTGTTGGATTTCATTTTGAGTGTAGAATCTAATGATATTGATTTTTCTCACAAATTCCTTTGTTTCATATTTTTATTAATATTAAACATCTAACACATATATTAATTTTCAAAATAAACCACTTTTACAAAATATCTTCAAAATTTGAATCATTACATTCACATACATAGCTCCTGTAATCATTACATACATTGTCCAAATATTTTAATTCAAATTACAAAATAATCAATACAATCGTCCTCAAAGTAAATACCTTAATCAGTAGTTCAGTGATGATTATCCTCAAGTCTTGAGCTTTCAATCTTCCTTAACTATATATGAGATATTGTAAACATTCAAACATTTACAATACCTCAGCAAGCTATGCTTGGTAGGGGATTTAAGAAATATAATTAATGTATCTCAAAATCAATAGTTCTTTATATAAATCAATTTATACATTAGATAACCATTTTATCCTTCACTCTTCATATGAATTATATGTATATACTACATATAAATAAAACTATTTAATATCATCAGTAATATCTCATTTTAAAACTAATTTCAATATTAGGTGTTAATATTTAATCATAATGTATTGGGAATTATCCTCCAATATAACATCAGTAATAACTTTTACCGAGCATCTCATCGTGTCATAATATAAGGCATCTCACTATACTATAACATAAGGCATTTCATTATGCCATAAAATAAGGCATCTTATTATGCCATTTCAATTGCATCATAATGCAAAATAATCAAGGATTACCATGCTTGTAGTCTGAATCTGTATAGCGTGCCCGAATAATTGCTCAATACTCCATTGATACCACAGTAAAAAATACAGATCCATGTTTGCATGGGGAGAACCATGGCTGTTACAGTGGTGACCTTCTCATAATTGCCCCACTCAACATTTTGCCACTCTTTGGGCAAGGTATTGTCATAATTAGTTTCAAAGAGTGAGTGGCCAAACTCTCATAACTCTCATAGCATTAGCATCCCCAGGTATAAGCTTGTCTTAAAATAAAATCACAAGCCTCCATGCTTGCATGGAAAATAATATTTCATACTTACAAACTGTGTCTGATTATAATAGAACATGCCTATAACTTATTTCCTTAAGATTTGGGGGTCCAACTTATGTAGTTCAAATATTCTCATTCTACCCGTTAAGTGATTTCATAATTACATAATCAATCACTTTGCATTTATTTCAACATCATTTGTTGCCTCAATTAATTTTATAATTACTTAATCAATCGCTTTGTATTCATTTCAACATCATTTATTGATTCATAAGCAATTCTAAGACAATTATAATGAATCTATTGTTATCATGATAAGATCGTGTGTAAAATATACATACCTTCTACATTGAATATATTTTTAAGGTCCACTTACCTTTACTTTCAACAATCTATCTTCTCATTGATCTTGATTATTATATCTTTCAAGTATCTGTCAAATCATATGTATACAGTCATTCCTCAACTCATTTATACTTCATAATTGTTCTTTTGATCATTCTTACATAAGATGATTTGGATCTTTTTTCTTGGATCATATTGATCAAGGGTCTAATCTATTGATCTATATTTAAATCGAACATTTATACTAATTCAAAAATATACATGTGAACATATTATTATGATTCTTATTATTCTTGATCATTCAAGATCTTCTTATGGATCTTGTTTGATATTTAATTATCTTAATTTCTATTTTTATTAGGATTAGATATTTTACTATCTTTTTATTATTTCTAATTAACTAAGGTTTACCAGCTAAAAGCTCCTCTTATTAGAGAACCTCCTTAACTACCATGTTCAGCATTCACTGGAGTGACCTTAGCTCAACCTATTATAAAGTTCCTATGAGCTCGTATACCCTAAGTACTCTTGCCATTTGATTTTAATTAATGTCCATAACATTTAAAATATCATTCATGGGGTTTATTATTCTTTAAGAAAATGATATTCCTTATATTGTCCTACTAACTATAGCCGTTACTATCATTAAGTCCATGTCATCTATTTATTTTAAATTTTCATCAATATCTATTTTCATTTAATTACAATTTTCATGTAATTTACATAACATGAACATTAAAGTGTAAATAAATAAATTTAACAATTAAACATACTAAGCAATTAAACAAATATTTACAGCAGAATATAATAATTTACATGCTCATTTGAATATATCATATTTGTCTATTTTGATCCAATAATTATTTTTGATTTCTATTCATTTTTCATCCCATTAAGGGTTTAGATCTTGATCTTTCATTTTTATTCAGATCTATCACATTATCTTAATGTGATATCATTACTAGATCATTGGTGCATCTCATCATATGATCTGATCCTTCTTGATCCAACCGATCAAGAAGATCTTTAGTCATTTTATTAAAATCAAGGGCATAGATCTCAATCTATCCCAAATTTGCCACTTCATGCTATTCATTTCTCATGATCTTATCATTAGATCATCATCCATACTGATTCAAAGACCATAATCATCCTTGATCAATCTAATCAAGGAGATTATTATGTACTTTCAAGGATTTTGTTACTTTTAATGGTTAAGATCTTAAGATTTGCTAAATTAGTTACATCCAATCCATTTATTCAAGTTATTACATCATTAGATCACTAATGGATCAGAAATCTAAGGTCTAATCATGCCATATTTGACTGATCTTGGGAATTTAGAGTTTTTTTTTTATTTATCTTGATTTGGAGTTAAAATGAGCTCTGACTTAAGATTTTAAGTTTCAGATCACATTTAACAGTCCAAATTTGATTTGGATGGCAAGGGTGCTAAAAAATGTGGTGCTCGGCGTCTCAGGCGGAGATCGTCCACTTTGCACGCTGGAGGCGCTCCCGCAGGGAGCAACCCTGCTATGCATTCCGGTCCGCATCTTAGATGTAGATCGACGTCATCCGATCAGATCGATTGATCTAATCCGTCTAATTCTTTTTGTTCTAGATCTACGGCCAAATTTAAATGAAATTTTTTTGTGATTACATATCCTGGGGTTTTGGGATCCTCTGAATCCATTTAACAGTTTAGAATTCCCAAATAGTTACGTTTTATAAGTGTTTTCCATCTAGTTCACTAGTACTAGATTCACCAAAAAATCCAGCCGAAAACTCAAGTTTGGTGATCTTTATGCATGGAAAATTGTCGGAATGGATAGAGGGGAATGAGGGGTACCTGCTTGAAGTGTCCAGTGGAGAGAATAATGGCAGAAACAAGAGATCTACGCTGTAAGATATAATGTTACCAGAGTTACTATTTTTCAGTGATTTCACCAGTGAATAATCCTCTGATCAACTTAAACATTTGGGGCTTTTGAAGATGGGGATGATCCAAATTAGATGAACGATTTAGATCTAGATTTCAATGGTCTAGTGATGATGGCTAATTCAAAATAGATCTAGGGTGAAACCCTAGATCCATCGGGGACGACACGTTTGTGGACATGCTCGACAAATTAGGGGGAATATTCGCCTCAGGTGCATCCATAGATGCCCTCTACGGTTGTAAAGGGAGGAGGAGAGAGAAAAGAAAAGAAAAGAAAAGAAAAAAGAAAGAAAAGGAAAAAAGAGAGAAAGAGAAGGAAAGAGAGAGGGAGAGGGAGAGGGAGAGGGAGAGAAAGAGAGAGTGGGAGGGAGTCTAGGGATCTGGAATTTCGTGTGAATGATGGGAGGGGTATTTATAGGGCTATTTTTGAATTATTTTAATTAATTTTTTTAAAAATAATTTCTTAAAAATAATTTTTATTCTTTTCTTATTAAAGTCAAAAGAGATTCCTCATCATGTTTATTCCTCATCATTGATATTTCTTGTATTGGCTATCCCCCAGCTCACCTAACTTTTGTGGACCCCACACAAAAGTGAAATGACCATTTTACCTTTATAGGTAAATATAAATTCATAAAAATTAAGAAAAATAGAGATTTTTCACCCAAGCTCAGATTTCAAAGTGCTTACAGTCATTCTAATCTGTTTTTCAAATATGATTTCAAATATCTATGTTTCAAGACTTGATTCTTTTTCTAAAAAATAATATTATATCGAATATAATATTCTACCTCTATTTTTGTAAAAATTCTAATTAATTCTAAATAATTCCAAAATTTGAGGTTTACATAGATCGGTAGCTTGTCCAACCAAGAACTAGTAGCTTGTCTAGCCCGAAGGCCCACCCATATCATAATGACTCCGTGGCCTGCCCACATCATAACGACTCTGTTACCCGCCCACATCATAATGACCCCTTTTGCTCACACGAGTCATTTCACAATTTCTTGGTGTCAGTCTTATATTTCTCTCACATGGTTGACAATAACGAATAGCTTATGCATGAACAGTTTAATCATGGCTCAATTTCAGCATGCACATTCATCTTATCTTTCATATAAACTGAAAAGAATTATTTCAATGCTCAAAATTCATATACAAATACATATATAGCGAAAATCTTAACAATCTTGATTCCACCTACCTTAAATGGTGCTCTTCAAATTCACTGGTACGAATACTTTATCAATTCATGTATGTGCTCCCAATCAATTATGCCTCTGTAAAATACAAAAACACATTCAGATATACAACTCTCAGACTTCTCTTAGCTTTTCCAGTATGAAAGCTCCCTCTAAGTTAGTCCCTGACACTAGTCGTCACAAGGCAAAGTGACAGTGCTTATTTCTATGCTCAGGGCGTTTCATTAGCTATTGGTTGATAGCTAATTGAATGACAACCAGTTACCAGATTTCCAATCCACGCTATTGGCCCTAAATTAGCTACTCCCATTTATCTTAAGTAACTGTAAATTGTTTTCATTGTCCAGAGGCCTTATCTTGAATTTTTCAGAGTATTTTAACTTATTAAAGGTTAGGGTACACCGTGGTGGCGTTTGATCACCAATCAGAAGTGCTAAGTCCTTATTATTTTATTGTCCTATTGGACGGTTTAGGTTTTTTGATCAATTTCTATCTAAATCTTCAATTTATGCCATATCCTAGTTAATTCAATGTTTTAGAATGCATTCGTGGTGTTTGATCATCGATTAGATGTCAATAAGTCACTGTGTGAATAGTGACAGATCAGACAGTTGAGATTGTCCAATCGATTTTCAGCTTAGATCGATAATCTCAGTTAGATCTAGGTCACATTAGTCTTTATTTACCTATCCTTAAGTTTTGATTTGAAAATGGACGGTTGGATCATTATAAAAACCTAGATCTAGCGTGAATAGTGCGGATCTACTATCTAGATCATCTCAGATCTCCCCATAAATTGAGGGGTTTCCTTTGTTTCGTCATGCTGGACAACAAGATCAGCTCAGATCAGTGATTTGAGCCGACGTCATCTTTGGTGATGGCTTGGAAATCCGACACCCGAAAACCCTAGCTTCCCTCATCTTCTCTGGCATGGGGGTTTTCTCGGCGTGCAGATCTCAGCCCCGCATCTCTTCTCTCCTTCTCTTCCCTCTCTTCTCTTTCCTTCTTCTTCCCTTCTCTTCTTCTCCCCCGTCGGTCTCCCTCGTCAGGTTTTTCTATTTCTCTCCCTCTCTTTGTTTCTATCGGGTTCACTTAGGTGAGGGGGTGTGCCAGTACCAAATCTACCCCCCTCATTTAAGGCATTTCTTCTTCTTCTTTTTCTATCTTATTTTCATATAATTGCCCCTCATATTCAAATACTCATATCTCCTCCATCTGAACGTCGATTTATGCAAACTTGATGTCGTTTGAATCGTCTTTTCTAGTACTAGATTAGATATTTATCCACTCTTTCACTTATAAAATTCAAAACTATGAGTTTAATATGTTCTTTTCATCCCAATTTTTTTTTTTAAATTCACTAAAATTAATATTTATAAATTAGGGATGTTACATAATGTAACTCTAATGCATGTAATTAGTTTCAAGCAATTGAATTCATTAGTAATACAACTAATTTACCATATTCTTTTTATGCCTATTTGCTCAACCACTCTTTGTTGATAATCTTTCCTTTACAAGCTTCAATTTGTTCCCCTTTCTACCATAAAAATTAGATATATTATTACCCAACAAATATCTAGCTCAACTGGTTGCATACAACTGGCATCTCCTGTAAAACATGCTTGGTCATAGGTTTGAATCATCGCTTTCCTCTTTAGCTGAAAATTTATTTAGGGGAGTAGTTGAGTGAGAATGCATGAGTGATTGGCTTTGTAATTCTTCGCTTGTTTTTTTTTTTTTTTAATTGACATATTATTAAAAAGAATTTTTGAACCAATTTTTTCTTTTCAATTTATATAAAATTTTTTTTCTCAAGTTTTGTTTCGCAAAGCTAAACCTTATCTCAGATGATGAATTTGCCCTTCCATCACCCTAGAGAAACGTTATATTGTGACAACCTAAAGCACATTGCATCGTGATGTAATATATGTGAAAATGATTGTTCTTTAAATTTTGGCATGTTTTCCTCGTTGACCACCTCAACCAGTAACCTACCAGCACGTACCACCACAGATGTCCATCTTGCACCATTGCACTGGCGCTTAGAAAAAGAAATAGAACACACGTTTTGGTTTCAAAATGAGAGAGTTAATTAAACCACAGTACTAATATGCACCAAATTAAAGCTAAAAAAGGCTGAGACAAAGCAGTTAGGCCTAGTCTATGTTTTGAAGGCATGACTCGTCTTTTTTTTATTGGCTGAATTTTAAGTTTTTATAAAAATAAAATAGAAATATATTTTTATTTAAAAATTTTATAATTAAATAAAAAAACCCATCAGACATTTGCATCAAGACACGTCCACTCCCATTTAGAAAATCAGCAGTGTGTCCCCATGCATTTTGAGTTATCACCTTGCATTAAGCACCCTTTCATCTTTCAAACCATGCAAGTTCTGAAGGTAGTATGTCAATTGGTTAGTTGAATCACTTGAAAAATGCGCAAGTGCTTAAAACTATGTCAAACTCAAAACAAGTTGCTTTCGGAGTTAGGTTTGAGTCATACCATCTGTCTCTCAACATAAAATAATGTAATAGTGGGGTGACACAAAGACACTATTTCTTGCAAGCAAATAAAGGAGCAGCCCGGTACACGAATCTCCCACGTCTGCAGGTTTAGGAAAGAGGCAGACCACAAGGATTAATAGTATATAGCTTTAACTTGTATTTTGCAAAAGGTTATTTTCATGCCTTGAACTCGTAACTTCAAATTCACACTGGCAAATGGAAGGAAGAAAAGAATTCATAGTTAGAGTTAAGGTTCAGGGTTAGGATTCAGGGTTGACACGGAATAGGCAGCCACAAGTCTGATGCGGTAAATTGAAAATGGTGACGAAACCTTGGCCAGCCACAGTCATGTCGGGTGCTTAATTGCGGGCAAGCCAGACAAGGAGCTACACAATTAGTTCCGAAGATGGTCTCCTTCCAAGGCCAAGTGTAAGGAGTACAACAAGGAGGATTGCTAACTAGACGTTCCATATCAGTGATTGGGTGGCAATTTTTGTGGAGAACACATTTTTACGATCCAACTCACTGATATTATTGGTCCTGCCGATAGATAAAAAAAAAAGCTCCCGATAGGAAGATTTTAGCAACCAAAAATGTGTAATTCAAAACAGACACATTACAAACTTTGGCAATCAACAGTGATGCTATAATCATCTTATCCATACATATATATTTTTTATCCATTACACATCTTGCCCTCCACTTATCATATGAACAGATCATGCAAAGCCCTCACTTTAAAGCGTATATTTAGCATTCCTCTTACAATAAACGGAGACTCCAACTTCACAAGGAGAGACGCAAGCAGCCACAGAGTTGATTTAGGGTACCAACAAAACGTTGTAGGATCAAGTCCATATTAAACCATTTGCATGGGAAGGCACGGCCATATCAAGCTCACTCAGAAAGGGGCTTTCTAGCCCAGATTATCGGATCACAGTCATACATGAAGGACCAGTCCTGATTCCTGTGCATACACCTCACCTAGGAGTCAAACACCCAGTTTAGAATGGGCTTTCAAACCTACTTCTGACTGTAGGCGAGTTACCTGGAACTGAACACTTGATTGGAGGAACCCTTTTTCTGCAGCAAGGCAGGATGGGTTTTGCGCACCATTTAGTTTGGATTACAAGCATTGATCCGGGAAGGGAAATGATAAACAAATTGACTAGAAAAAGCCAGCAGGTTAATCGTCACTGTCAGCTCACATGAAAGCTTTCATCAATTGTCTTTACCACTGCTTTCCAGTCCCACTGAGCCGAGGTACTATGAAAGGAATCCTAGGCTTGAGTCACCAAGAAAAACACAACATATGTCCCTTTTCCTGCCATTTCCCCAAAGAATTCGAATCAACAGTAAGTAAAGGGTGTCAATTTGATACTATTCCCGACATACTTGACAGGGTTGAATTATTGGCTGCTGGTCACAATGATGGTAACACGACGTGCACCTGGATAGATGACACCGTCGACCGCAAGGAATGGAGAGGTTGGCTTGGTGGATGTGTTGAACATAGCCACAGGGTAGTTATCTTCCTATTCATAATCTAAGATACAGGAAAGCGTGTTTGTTTTGCTTCCCATCTCAGTTTCCTGCACTTACCTAACCCCATAAATCAAGAAAGAAGGTCTTACCTACGAGTTCTTAGAGGGAATTTGACGAGTTGCCCCTCTTAAAGAGGTCAAATGACATTATGACACTGCCCTTCTTGGTATAGAGAAAATGACACAAACCTCCATTTTTCTGGTGTTGAATGATAATGCACCCTTTCCCCGTGTGAAGCAATCAAAGGCTCAGCTTCACACTTAAAAAAGAAGAAGAAGGAATCACAAGGGATTATAGTATGGAGTCATGCTTTGTAATTTTTAAAAGAGTTATTTCTCAAACTCATAACCTCACGGTCACACGATGATTATACCACTGTGCCTTTGTCCACACAATATATATCTTTCAACAGCGGAAGAAAACTGAACCTGTAGGTTTGAAAGTGGCCGCCATAGCCTGTGGGCCAGATATCAAACCACCACAAGAAATCTCAGCCAAAATCACATGTCAAATTTGGCAACTCAAGAAACAGTGGCAGAGACAGAAACTGTCCTAGGGAGAATTGAGAGTTCTTGTTTTTCTAACCTAACGACCTTCCTTAGTTTCAAATTTTCTAGTTGTTGCAAAATTGTTGGATGCCAAAGGGCTTTTTTTTTTTTTAGTGTTAAATTTCTTCCCTTGCGCACAAAAAATTGGACACAAGTGGGAGTAAACGTGCGTGAGTATCCTAAAACAAATAGGACCCACCTCTAAGGCCTTCAGATTGATCACTCCTCTCCTGTACCCAAGCAACTTTACATGTCTTTTCACCGGAGATGCACTAAATTTGCATTTCCATTTACAACTTAAGAAACAAGTAGGACCCAATTTCTAGTGGCCATAAGTAGTCTTTTGGGTCCCGACTTAGTTCTAACTTTAAAAAAGAAGAAGAAGATATTTTATTCATGCAAAACCAATGAGAAAGATCAAAATAGAATTAAACTCACCCTGGTGAACTGAGAGCAGACCATGGATGTGCAGATCCAACAAACACAATGTCCTTGGCTTCAACAACTACAATTGACAAAGAAGCAAATTGAAGATGAAAAAAGAGAAACCAAGAGAACTTCAACAATGCAGTTGAATATATATCTGATTTGAATCAGTTGGGTAACTTCCTTCGCCAATTCATTTAGCTGCAGAACTGGCAGATCTATAAACCTGTTTAAATTGGATTTTTAATTGATTCACCCAACTGTTAATTTTTGTGATGAGGGAGAAGAATCTTCATGGTAGGTCCTTTGCATCAGCCAACCACAGAATCGTCTTCAACTAGAATGTTTGACATGCCAAAATACCAGGAAATAGATGGACCACGAGCCACAGCTTGAACCTCAGCTTGGTGAGAGTCACCAACGGGCAGTGAACAAGCGAAATCCACCTAGACAGAGCCATTATGATCTCTAAAAACACCCCCATTTTTATTCCTGAGATACCTGAATTCCCAATAAGAAGCCCCATCAAAGTTCAACTTAATGACCCCCACAGGGCGAGGTTTCTCGTAGAGATGACAATGCACAAGCCTCATCTTCCAAGATCTTGGTGAGAAACAAATTGTACTTACATTTCTTTCATTCATTGGTCCATTGCATCAATTACTAAAGGGCAGCCCCGGAGCACAAAGCTCCTGCCTATGCAGTGCGTCCGGGAAAGGAACAGATCAGAAGGGCCTATAGTACATAGTCTTACCTTGTATTTTTACAAGAGGCTGTTTCTGTTGCATCAATTACTGATTTATATAAATAATGCGTAGCCGTAACAGATCTCCTGTAAAGCTCTATATATACGTAGAATATAAACAGAAAGGACCAATAAAGAAATCATTCTCTCATACTTTGGTTTATGGTATCAGAGCCCAAGTGATCATACGAGTTTCTTTTTCCTGAAACTAGTTCTCCTTACTCCCACACCACACTTCCATGGCTTTGTCTCTCTCTTCCTATTCCTCTTCAGATGTTGTACTAACAATGTCTCCCCACAACTCCCTCTCAATCATGCATTCATGGGTGATCAACAAAGCAACTTCGCCACTGCTGCCAATCCATGGCTTGTTGACTCAGGATCAACTAACATTTAACTGCAAATATGAGAAATTTATCGGCGCATTCGGAGTACAATGGACCCAAGAAAATCCATGTCGGCAACGGTACAAGTTTGCCTATCACTAGTAATGGTTCTTCCAAATTTCGCACTCCAAGCTCTTCATTTTTTATGAATTAAATTCATGATGTTCCTCCATCATCATCATCAGTGATCGATTCATGTCATGTTAGGGTTATTATATTTTGAAGAAGTTGAAGATATTTTTATTATATTCTCTTCTTACTTACAAACTAATATACATATACATCTTCATTTGCAAGTAAGAAGAAAAAATAACAAAACCATTTTTAATTTCTTCAAAAAGGTTTTACTTGCCCACTAGCACCTGATACAAAACCCTTCTCCTTTTTTATCTGGGCTTAGGAGGGGCATCAGAGGAGATATTTATCATGTTCCTGTATCAAGGCTAATAATTTCTTATCAGTTAGCCTTTTTTACCAATGATAAAAATACTTGCTTTGAGTTTCATCTTGACTACTAATTTTATTAAGGGTCGGAATATGGGGGCAATTCTTCTGCAAGGCCAGGATAGAAATGGGCTGTGCGAACAAGACATGGATCAAGTTCTTCCTCCTCCAAACCAGGCGGCTTACATTGGACAAAAGACATAGCTAATGGACCGACACCATGATCTAGGCTATCCAACTGCTCGTATCGTCAATGGAGTGACTTTTCATTTTTAAATACATGTTTCAAATAACGACCCGGTGTAAGAGTCTTAAATTGCCATTTAGTTTATCAATTTCAAAGAGTACTGCATCGTCGGGGTTCAAGGAGTGAAAACAACTTAATAGTACCTTATGATGCGTCCCTTCCTCAAATTCTGCATACGCTGGAGCTTGTGCACCCTTTATTGACGATTTCAGCAAATATACTTGGCTTTATCCTATGATTTCTAAATCAAAGGTCTATTCCATCTTTGTCAAGCCTTTTCTATCCCACTGTGGCAGTAAATACACTAAGCCCACATAATATCTTATCCAAAATGGAATCTCACGCCACGTCTCATGCGGTGTTAGACTTTTTTATTGCGTTGTGAAGAGAGAGAGCCAATTGTTATGATAAAGACGGGCACTGGATGGAAAAGACAGAAGTGAACAACTCCTCTGAAAAGGCACACCTCAAGAAGCACCAATCTCCCACGGTGAACATTCTTATACATCGGAGCAAAATGGCTCCACCAAGAGAAAGCATTGACACATTGTCGAAACAGGGAGAACTATACTTGGCCATTCGGGCGTGCCTTTGAAATTTGGAACTTTGCATTTGAAACAACTATCTATTTTGATCAGTCGGATGCCAACACAAATACTAGGAAATGTTTCTCCTTATCTCAATCTTTTTGGTACAAAACCGGACCATCAGATCTTGCACACATTCGCTGTGTTTTTTGGCTGCTCTACCATTCACAAGGGTTACAGAAGCTGCAATCCAACCTCAAACAAGCTTTACATTTCTCGTAATATGATCTTTGACGAATCATGTTTTCCTCTTGCTGGTATTCTTGGGCTGGATCCACCATCTTATGCATCCTTTATGGTGCCTTGGATCGCAACTTCACCTCCTATTATTATCCTGAGCCCAGTACTCCATCCAATCACCCACCTACGTCACTCTTTGGTGTCACCCATACAGATGCATGCCAAACATCCACCTCAGCCTTTTCTCCATCCTCACCCTCCCAATCTACTAGCCCAACTCTTACGTCACCTTCTAGCTAACCTTGTACATCATCTTTTACCTTAGCTTCCAAAGAACCCACTACGTTTCCCCCATGGGTTGATTTTTCTGTAGATTCTCTGGCACAATCATCCTCTACACCTAGCCCCACTGCCACCGCCACCGCCACCGCCACCGCCCACTACTGCTCATTCAACGGCCTCACCACCAACCAACACTCATCCTATGACTAAAAGGCAAGTTTTTCCTCCACTAAATATCCAATAATATTGTTTTGGAGCCTGCTTGTTACTCGCGAGCTATTCACATAAAGGAGTGGGGATGAGCAATGGAAGAAAAGATCAATGCGTTGATCCCCAATGGACCATGGATTCTGCTCCCACCAAACTCTTCCTACAAGCCCATCGGATGCAAATGGGTGTTCAAGATCAAGAGACGGCTGGATGGGTCCATAGAGTAGTATAAGGCCTCAAAGAGCTGGAATTGACTTCCAAGAGATGTTTAGAGCCTTGTCATGAAGCTTAGTACAGTTAAGGAACATCATGTTCATAGGATGAGAGTTGCAAAAGTCAGGATATTGAGATGGATGAGTGACAAGACAAGAAAAGATAGAATTATGAATGAAAATATTAGAAGAAACTTAGGGGTAGCACCAATAGGTAACAAGATGAGAGAGATTAGACTTAGATGGTTTGGAAATGTCCAAAGGAGACCAAAAACGGCACTGATTAGAATGAGCGAGGCAATACAAGTAGAAGGTTCTAAAAAGGCAAGGGAAATGCCTAAAAGAATATAGATAGAAGTGGTGAGAAAAGATTTAAAAACTTTAGAACTAAATGAAGCCATGTTACTTAATAGAGAGGAATAATATTTATGTGGCCGACCTCTACTTGGGATAAGGTCTTGATGATGATGATGATGAAGCTCAGTACAAATTTAGCTGTCTCCCAGTGGTGATCTGTTAGCCAATTGGATGCCCAAAACGCCTTTCTTCCTAGGACCCTCTCTAAATCGGCTTGTATGCATCAACCCCTGAATTCAAACATCCTTAATTTACTAATCATCTTTGTCTTCTCAAGAATTCACTCTGTGGTTTGAAAAAGCCAGCACGAGCCTGATTTCATTGTCACGCTATATTTTTCCTTGCTCATGGATTTTAAGGTGTTGAAACCGCCTTTTACAAAATACAAGGTAATATTGCGTACTACAAGCCTTTTGTAGTCCATCCGTTTTCCAGACTTTGCATTTGTGAAATCTTTGTGCGCTGAGCTGTCTTTTCATGGGGTATAAAAATTGATACCTCATTATTCATATATACCATAAGCGGCATCAATCTATACTATTTGATCTATGTCGATGATCTTTTAGTAATAGGGAATTCAAATGCCATGATAAATCTTCTTATTCCCAAGATGTCTACTGAGTTTGCCGTCAAAGACATGAGACCAATCAATTCTTTCTTGGGGGTTGAGGCCGTACTACTAACACTGGACTCTTTTCATGCTATAGGAAATATGTGCTCGGTCTACTAGTTCCCGCATCCATGGATGGTGCCAAACCAGACAACACTCCAATTGGGTCCCCATCCAAGGACTCTCAGGATCAGCCTCTAGTACTAATTACCATAACTTCGTTTGTGCCTTCCAATATCAGACTCTTACTGGGCCCGATGCTGCATTTGCTGTTAATGGGTCTTGTCAATTTTTGCACAATCTTATGACACCACATTAGGCCTTGGTGAAATGTACTTTGTGATACCTTAAACTGACATTATCATAAGGTAAAAAGAGCAGCCCCAGTGTATGAAGCTTCCACCTATTCAGGATCTAAGAAAGGGGTAGACTACAGGGTCTATAATATGCAGTCTTATGATAATGTCAGAAGAGGAACCTTGACCAACAGTAAAATTGTCATTGTGTGACTTTGAGGTGTAATAAAGTCTAATGATTTTCAGTGCTTATAAACGTATTCCATACTTAGTTCTACACTAAAGGACGATGCAATATGGATACATGTGGGTCACAGTTTTGCCGATCCAAAGCATTGATCATTGTTGTATTATAAATAAGGTTTCATTGAAGTACATATGACATCCACATTTTGGTTAACCTAACAATTCTTTCTACATCAATTGGAAGTTGTGAGCCCTTCTATCACAGTGATCCAAGCCCTTCTTTTTTTTGAGCCCACCATAAATAGGTTTCTACCAATATCTAGAAGTTGGAGGGAGTCATCTTTACAAGGAGGTTCTAGATCACAAAATGCAGCCTCACGTTTATTTTTTCCATCTGTGCATGATTGGGTGTAATCATAACTTCTTGCAAAGATAAACGATTTGGATAACTAAAACTTGGGTTTATTTGTACTTGGACTATATACTTTTATCTCCAATTAAATCAATGGGCTAACGTTGTGGATCATTGGACGCCTCTTACCGTTGAGATCTTCTAAGTTTAACTTGGACTTGCGAGTAAGGGCATCCAAGGAATGGTTGAGGAGGTGAATTATCAAGGATCATTTGGTAAGAATGATTGAAAGGGAGTCTGAGCGCAAAGTAGAGTTGTCATTGTGTGACCTTGAGGTTATGGGTTCAAGGCATAGAAATAGCATCTTGCAAAATGCAAGGTAAGACTACAGTCTGCCCCATCTCCAAACTTCGCATACGCTGGAGCTCCCTTTTTTATTTGGGAAGGATGATTGTTGGTACCGTATTTTTCTAGACAAGAAATCTGATAATTGTGCCAAATGGATTGCTTTCTTGTAGGATCTTAACTTAACCAACAATCCGGGCTCTGTAATTTCAAAGTGGAAGGGAATTCCCCAGGCTTGAGAAGTCAGATGAGACAACCAAGGAGGTGCTTCCCCAGGCTTCCAGGGTTTGAGTAATCTATCGAGAAAGAAATCAAGATGCTGACCTTTTGGCAAACATTGTTGTTTCTACCTGGTGTATTTACATGGAAAAACAATATTCCTAACTTTTTATGCTTGACTTTGTTTAAGGATGTTAGGGTTACAGCATACGTCTCGGACCCCCCCAACTACCATCAAGTGTGAAGTAACCATCAATGCCCTATCAAAGAATTGGATCAATGAACACTTGTGTAACTTCTTCTTCTAACTTCTCAAATACAGCTCTCCTACAAGTCTATGTCAATTTGAATTGTCTAAGTGGGAAAAGAGCCATGGTTAGGATAATTAGAACAAAGGGAAACCCTATTACAGGTTCCTTTGTCAGATGGATGTAGATTTTGGAAGTGGTGTAACCCAGTAGCTGAGAATGAAGGAGCTACAGAGGAACTGGTAAATGTTATAACAAGATTGAAAGAAAGAACTCGTGTATCGGAGGGCTCTGTTGGTGTAGCAAGGGAAGCAATAGATGACAAAATTCAAAAAAATTATTCATTTAAAGAACAAATATGAAGCAAGGTTAGATGCTGGGATTTAGGCGTTCTCTGTTCCTCTTGGTTGGTCTATTGATAGGATTTACAATGAAATAATGTACAGAGAGTTTAAGGAAAAGTAGTTTCGTATTGATCTCTCTTGTGCTCGTGATTGTACTCAATGGAAAAATATTTCTATTTTGAGAAGTGGTTCACTGAATTGATTTTTATTTTATGTTTTGTATTTTTACCTAATCCAGAATTTCTTGCCCAGTTTGATGCTTTTGGAAGCTTCTATTTAGTTGAGATTTGGTTCAATAGAAATCATGATAATGGAATTGAACATAAATACATCATAGTCCATTGAAGTACAGCTATTCAGATCTAAATGAACTTCTGTAACCAATTGAAGTACTTTTGTAAGAGTACCTGTAAACCATTGAGATGCATTGGTAGCAAGTACAATGGATCAGTTGTACTTCCAAGTTCTATTCAATTTTCAAGGTGATTTGGCATGTTTCATTAAGTTCTTTGGTCCACAATCATGCCAAGTCCTTTGGGCTCAAGTTTAAGTTGAGCCCAACAGGAGTTAACATTGAGCGCAAGTGAACTTAAGATAGTACACTTCAACTTGAACTTAATAAGGGGTTGATATTGACCTCAGGTGAATATGAACCATCAAGTTCTGCAATCCAATTAGCAGAAAGTAATGCCTAATCAGTCGCAACAATGGAATCCAGACACCATCAATGGCAACCCAACATACTCGCATGCAAAAAATGACAGCATCATCAGTTACTTGAGAGATTGTAAAAGGTATCCAATCCATGAAGAGAACAAGAACTGCATCATCAGTTCATGGCAAACCATGAAGAGAATAACATGAAGCGAAACATTCAGACACGATGAAGATAAGCAATAAAGAAAAACATCATGACAACTTCATAAAAAATGAAACCCAGTCACAAAATTTCCAGTCATATGACATTTAAACCTAGACTATAGTATATAGTATTTCTCACACCCAAAAGCTAGCCATATAAGATATTTATATCCATAAACCCAACCAGAGATCCCCAGATACACCCAAAATATTCTCTTGAGCTCATTTAAAGACAAACATTTCTACACTCCGGAGCCGCCACCACCTCTTGCAGCTCCTTTCCAAAACCTTATTTGATGCTGCTGAACTGACTGAGATGTGGACTGGCCTCTGTCTAGTGTGTTGGACATCTGGCTTTGTTGAGTCAGTGGACAACCTTATACTCCAAAGATACTTGTGATTGGATTTGTGTTGGTCCAGACCCATTTTCAGACGGCCGCCGTATTCAACGGTGGCGGGCGCAGCAGTCGGTGCCGACTGCTGACTTCAACAGCGGCGGGCGCCGCCGTCGGCCACCGCCACTGACTTTGTGTTAAATATGTTGAAAACAGGCCCTAAAATTCCTTATAAATAGGGATACCAAGAGGGCAAGGGGGATAACCCATTCCTCTGTAAAAACCCCCGTGTATACCTCTCTGTAAAACCCCAGTTTCATAGTGAAATCATTCTCTCCCGTGGACGTAGGCTTATTGGCCGAACCACGTTAAACTCTGTGTTTTTGTGTGTATGATCTTGGGCGGAGACTGAAAATCCCCAACAAGTGGTATCAGAGCTCAGTTCTGCCGTGAAACAAAGGCAGAAAACGGATTTGCAGTTCCGCCGGTCGAGAGGAGGAAGAAAACTATTCCTGCTACAGTTGCTACAGTAATCATCATTGCTGCTACAGTGAAAAGCGCGTTATCATGTTGCTACAGTAAAAGCATCATCATTACTGTCGGCTACAAAGGATAGCTACAAGCTACTACAAGATCGAGTTGGCACAGTACCCAAGGGGGTTCCAACAGTTCGAGTTTCAACAAATACGGAGTTACAACAGTATAGAGTTGTAACAGTACAAGTGCAAATAGTAGCGCATTTGCACAATAGCTGAGTTGAAACAGTAGCGTATTGCAACAGTACCGGGTTGCAACAGTTCGAGTGCAAACCGTAGCTGAGTTGCAATAGTAACGAGTTGCAACAGTGATTCGACTGGAGTAGACCTATTTTTGGCAGGTTTTCAAGGGAGTTAGACCAGTTCTTGGCAAACGCAGTGGTGTTCTCAAATTTGTAAGATTTTCTCCTGAAATTGCTGTAAGTACTCTTTCTTTACTTATGGAGGCAAACATGAGCAAAATGATTTGCTTAAATGGTACTAACTATCACAAGTGGAAGGGAAAAATGAAAGATCTTCTTTTTGTGAAGAAATTACATCTACCTGTTTTTGCTACTCAAAAACCGGAGGATAAGTCCGAAGAAGAGTGGGCTTTTGAACACAAACAGGTATGTGGTTTTATTCGACAATGGGTAGAAGATAATGTTTTGAATCATATTCAAAATGAAATACATGCTAGAACTCTATGGATCAAATTAGAAACCTTGTACGCGTCGAGAACTGGGAATAATAAGTTATTCCTACTTAATCAAGCGATGCACTTGAGATACAAGGAAGGGAGTTCTATTTCCGACCACTTGAACGAGTTGACCGGATGCTTTCAGCAACTATCCGATGTTGGCGTCAGGTTTGACGATGATATCATGGGTTTATGGCTTTTAAATACTTTGCCTGACTCATGGGAAAATTTTCGTGTTTCTCTAGCTAATTCTGCTCCAGGTGGTGCTGTGACATGGGAATCTGCGAGAAGCGCAGTTCTAAATGAAGAAATGAGGCGACGAGCTCAAGTTGTCACCACATCACAGTCTGAGATTTTGATCTCAGAAAATCGAGGGAGAAGCAAGATCAAATGACAGGAGAAGAATAATAGAAGCAGGAGTAAATCTAAGTCCAGATACAAGAATATGGAATGCAATTATTGTGGCAAGAAGGGTCACATTAAAAGGCAGTGTTACAAATGGAAAGTCGAGAACAAAACAGAGAATGCCAAGCAGGAGAGAAGAAATGATGAGGGGAATGATCGTGTAGCTGCCACTACTTCAGGCCTTGTTGTGGTCTGTGATGAAAATGAAATCAACCTAGCCTCCAATGAGATTGGATGGGTTGTTGACAGTGGTGCTTCTTTTCATGTTACCTCGAGGAGGGAGTTTTTCACCTCGTACACTCCTGGTGACTTTGGAGTGTTGAAGATGGGTAACGATGGGCTGTCAAAGGTTGTTGGTATCGGATCTGTCTGTTTGGACACCAACAACGGAACAAGGTTGATTCTTAAGGACGTTCGACATGTACCAGATATCCGGTTGAACTTAATATCAGCCAGAAAGCTTGATGATGATGGGTACTGTAGTACCTTTTGCGATGGACAGTGGAAGCTCTCTAAGGGAGCGCTTGTGGTTGCCAGAGGGAAGAAATCATCTAGCTTGTATGTGATGCAAGCTTCGATTCCTAGTAACTCTGTGAACGCAGTTGATGTTGCTGGTTCTTCAGAGTTGTGGCACAGGCGGCTCAGCCACATGAGTGAGAAAGGACTAGGTTGTCTAGTCAAGAAGAATTTGCTTTCAGGGCTCAAAGCTACAAAGGTGAGCAAATGTGCTCATTGTCTTGCCGGAAGCAAGAACGAGTTTCCTTCAAAAGCCATCATTCTTCCGTAAAGCCAGCGTGCTTGAATTGGTACATTCGGATGTATGCGGTCCTATGAAGGTACGCACATTTGGTGGTGCATTATATTTTGTCACATTTATTGATGATTATTCCAGAAACTCGGGTCTATGTTTTGAAAACTAAGGATCAGGTGCTTGACAAGTTTAAAGAATTTCAAGCTTCTGTTGAGCGGCAAATGGGGAAGAAGCTGAAATGCATTCGCACAGACAACGGTGGCGAGTATTGTGGACCTTTCGATGCTTATTGTAAGAAGCAAGGGATCAGACATCAAAGAACTCCTCCGAAGACTCCTCAGCTAAATGGTTTAGCGGAAAGGCTGAACAGGACATTGATGGAGAGGGTCGGATGCTTGCTTTCTCAAGCAAAGCTGCCCGGTTCCTTCTGGGGTGAGGCGCTATACACAGCAGCCTATGTTATTAACCTATCTCCAATAGTTGCCTTGAATGCAGATGTTCCTGACAAGCTATGGTATGGAAAAGATGTCTCTTACGATCATTTGCGGGTATTTGGGTGCAAAGCGTTTGTACATATACCTAAGGATGAGAGGTCCAAGTTAGACGTCAAGACCAAACAATGCATTTTCATCGGCTATGGGCAGGATGAGTTTGGTTACAGGCTATATGATCCTGTTGCAAAGAAGCTGGTTAGAAGTCGTGATGTGGTCTTTATGGAAGACCAAACCATTGAACACATCGACAAAGCCAAAGTATCAGAAACTCAAAGTTCTGATACTCTGACGCATTTAGATCCGCCTCTGTTTCACATACGCCAAGTGTAGATGGCACCAATGACCATGGTGGTGCTCCAGTTGATGTTCAAGATAATCAGGCTGAGGGAGAACATGAAGCTGCTGAAGACATGGATGTTTCGTCGAGAGGTTGATGATATTCACAGAGGTTCCTACTGAGGAACCAGCAGTTTCATTGAGACGGAGTTCGAGAGATCGTCAACCCTCCACTCGATATTCATCAGATGAGTACGTACTCCTCACTGACGGGGGAGAACCTGAGAGCTACACAGAGGCAGTTGAAAGTGAAGAGAATGTAGAGTGGATTGCAGCTATGAAGGATGAGATGAAATCCTTACAAGACAACCACACTTTTAAGCTGGTAAGATTACCTAAAGGCAGACAAGCTTTGAAGAATCGGTGGATATACAGGGTGAAGTACGAAGGTGACACTTCACAACCACGATACAAAGCTAGACTTGTCGTGAAAGGCTTTGGTCAAAGAAAAGGTGTTGATTTTGAGGAGATATTTTCTCCTGTTGTTAAAATGTCTTCAATCCGAGTTGTATTGGGCTTGGCCTCAAACCTTGATCTGGAGGTAGAGCAGATGGATGTGAAGACAGCGTTCCTCCACGGTGACTTAGAGGAGGAGATATATATGGAGCAAATGTAAGGGTTTGTTGCTAAAGGCAAAGAGAAGTATGTCTGCAAGTTGAAGAAGAGTCTGTATGGCTTAAAGCAGGCTCCAGACAGTGGTACAGGAAGTTCGAGCAGTTCATGACCCAACAGGGTTATCGAAAGACTACTTCAGATCACTGTGTGTTTGTGCAGAGATTCTCAGAAGATGATTTCATCATCTTACTACTCTATGTCGACGATATGCTTATTGTTGGAAGAAGCTCTTCAAGGATCAGTCAGTTAAAGAAGGAGTTGAACAAAGTCTTTGCTATGAAAGACTTAGGATCCGCAAGACAGATTCTCGGGATTTCTATCATTCGTGACAGGAAGAATAAGAGGTTATGGTTTCTCAGAGAAGTACATAGAAAAGGTACTTCAACGATTTCACATGGATAAAGCTAAAGTGGTTAGTACACCTTTTGCTACTCATTTTAAGCTTAGTAAGAATCAAGTTCCAACAAGTGATCTTTGAGAAGGAATACATGCAAGATGTCCCTTATGCTTCAGCTGTTGGCAGCCTTATGTATGCCATGGTATGCACTAGTCCAGACATTACATATGCAGTTGGTACAGTGACCCGTTTTCTATCAAATCCAGGAAAAGAACATTGGAATGCAGTGAAGTGGATATTGAGATATCTACGTGGTACTTCTAAGTTGTGTTTGGGATTTGGCACTGGCAAGCCCGTGCTTGAGGGCTACACTGATTCAGATATGGCTGGTGATATTGACACGAGGAAGTCTACTTCAGGCTACTTGATTACTTGTGCACGGGGAGCTGCGTCATGGCAATCAAAGTTACAGAAGTGTGTTGCCTTATCTACAACAGGGGCTGAGTTTATTCTTTGTGACTAAGCATGCAAAGAGTTATTGTGGATGAAGAAGCTCGTGAACGAACTTGGCTTTATGCAGAAGAGGTATGCGTTATTTTGCGACAGTCAAAGTGCTATACACCTTAGCAAGAATTCTACTTTTTATGGAAGGTCAAAGCACATTGATGTTCGGTATCATTGGATACGTGATATTTTGGACTCGAAGTCGTTAGAGCATGAGAAGATTCATACTGACGATAATAGTTCAGATATGATGACAAAAGCATTACCTCGGAGCAAGTTCAAGATTTGCAGAGACTTGGTCGGGATGGGCTTATGCTAAAAGTCCATACGTGAAGAAACCTCCTTCAGTTAATGGGCCTGGAGGGGGAGATTTGTTGGTCCAGACCCATTTTCAGACGGCCGCCGTATTCAACGGTGGCGGGCGCAGCAGTCTGCGTCGACCGCCGACTTCAACAGCGGCGGGCGCCGCCGTCGGCCACCGCCACTGACTTTGTGTTAAATATGTTGAAAACAGGCCCTAAAATTCCCTATAAATAGGGATACCAAGAGGGCAAGGGGGATAACCCATTCCTCTGTAAAAACCCCCGTGTATACCTCTCTGTAAAACCCCAGTTTCATAGTGAAATCATTCTCTCCCGTGGACGTAGGCTTATTGGCCGAACCACGTTAAACTCTGTGTTTTTGTGTGTATGATCTTGGGCGGGGACTGAAAATCCCCAACAATTTGTTGGCTTAATTGTACACTTACAACAACACTCTCAAATAAAGCTGTATGCTTTGTTTGAGATCACACAAGTAGCTGGTTTCTCTCAGATATTTTTTGTCTTGTCTGAGCTCCACCCCCACCTTCCATCTCTGCCTTTTGTCCCTTCTTTCTTTGGCATAGGCAGCCTCTCTCTTCAGCATTTTGGCCCTTTTTGAATTTCTAGCGATATTCCTCTAGCATGTTCTGGAACTGTGCTCAGCTGTACTACACTTGAGAGCATCTCATACCAATCCCATCTTTCCTTACTCTATTGGGATCTATAGGTTCATCAACCTGTCTGATCCTCTTCTGCTTAAGCCTTCTAGCTTGCCTTACCATTTGTGGTGGCTTGATTTCATAGCAGTTGCTTCTTGGCCACTCTTCAAAACCTGGAATTGGATAAATTTCTGGTCCATAAATCTTTAAAAAATGTGGTCTTATTATAACAAGGGTCACAAACTCTTCAGGCCTTCCACTTGCTTCTAAATATATTGCAGCACAAGCATGGCCGCAAGGACTTCCAGTCAAATCCCGCATTCCATTCACATTCAACATTACCAGAATCCCCTTTTATAGTTAGGGGTTGGAATCCATATTCTTTCCATATGCAAACTCCCAAACAAAATCGCCATAATCTCAGCAGTGTGTGCATTGGAAATCCTCAATGGACTAGCGTACTGGAACAGAGTGTTGGCCTCCACATCCCTGACAAGTCCCACAAAAGCAGTAGGGCCCGAGTTGTCATAGGAAGCTCCAACAGTGATCAATTTGAAGTTGGAATGCAATGGAGATTTCCATTTGGGCTTTTTCTTAGATTCACAAAACCATAGCCAAGGACTACTTTCCAATTGTCTCTTCGGAGGCATTTGATAATAAAAATGATTACTTGCCAATTCCTTTGAAGTTATTGAACAGAGATGCCCCTGAATTCTTTCGTAACCATAGCCCATTTACAAATCATCGAGTCAATCTTCTCCTGGAGCTAATCATATGTTCCAGAAAACTGCCATTTTGCTGAGGTACTAGAAAATCTTCGTTCTCCTTTTGCACTTAAGGAGGCACCATTGATCAAGGAATCGATAAAAAAAGGCAGGCATACACCGAGAAATTTCAAACTTGCCCATGATCCACTGCCAAAGGCGTTGAGAGAATTTACATCGAAACTACACATGCTCTCTGTTTTCCTCGTTTACGCAGCAGAGAGCTCACCTTGAAGGCCAAACCACGCTCTGCTCATCAGCTTATCATAAGTAAAAATTATGTTCTGAGAGCGCGTCTAAGCAAAATCGGTGACACTTCTAGGAACAAAAAGAACCCACAAGTAAGGAAGCAAAAAAACAAAAAAGCCTCTTTATAAACACGTGATTTTGGATGATAAAGAGACTCCTGAGGGTAAATATTTAAAATAGTAAAAATTGCTTTAAGGGAGGGAGGAGCGAGTATTATTTAATTATTGAGACAGTAGTTCTTAGGACTTTCCCCAATACAAATCCTGTTAAATTTGATATAGAAAGTGACAACTAATTTGTAATGTTTTCATAGATTTTACCTCAATCAGGGTTCTTCCCAGATGTCATGAGCACCCTTTAATAAAAATGACTCAAACAGCTATAAGTTCTTGTTGGCTCAAATTTCTAAAAATCCAAACTGTTCACAATGTAGCCTTTGATTTAGATGGACCATGATCTAAATTTCTCATTAATTGAGTGATCCTAGCAACTGCTACTTCTAATATTACTACCTAACTTTCAACTCAAGAAAATGGAAGCTACAATTCTAATAAATGAGAACTCTAAGCATGACCCATCTAAGCCAAGGAAAACCATGATTCATATCTTTACAGATCTAGGCTCACATGAAGTTATAGTCATTCATACTATTTACCAAGGGGCTCACGAGGAAAAACAAGAACCGAATCATTTATATTTGTTGGACTAAATCTTGAGAATGGCGTAACAATCCGCAGGTCACCTTCTCATGTTACCATCCGAGTCCCATGAGGTTCGATTATTATGATAATTGTCTCCCTGGTTGCTCAGAAACTGCCAGCATGCCTATCGAGGGCCTTTTGAGTGAGCTCTACTGGGAAACAGCATTCCTCATCAATCATTGCATAAAGAGATTAAGATCAGTTAAACATGGATAGGCACGTAGTGGATCCCGACCGGGATAACTCATGGCCCCCGTACAATCGATAACGATCCATATCTAATGGCCTTAGATGTACTGTGCCCCACAATTTTTCAACAGTAGATGATCGTATCATCATAGCCATCAGTAGTCTCTGAAATGTAAAATCGACGATTCAGAGATTGTACAATAACAAGTAACAAAAACATAACGATTTGAAAGAGTTAACGATTGTCTGTCATTGGAGATTTGGGCCCATACTATCGAAATGACTGTGACAGTTGAATGGTTGGGATCACCTAAGGCTGCCTTTATGCTCGTAATCGCACGCTATCAAGCCACAGGTGTGTGTCATTTCTTGGTTTTCCATTCAGTTTCATGCTTCCACCACTGTGATCTTGAGGATAGATTACGTGCCAACCATTGACCACCACTGGTCCATCTTCTTACTCGTTTATAGACTTCGAATTGAAGAGTAAGCATGCTCCAACCGAAGCCAGGAAGACACTGCAAACGACCTGCCCGTAGCCGCAGAAAGTACCTATAGTTTATCTATTATAGTAAAAATATCATAAAAAGGGGACAGCCCCAGTACACAAAGCTCCGCGAACCACATGAGCCTAAAATACACAGCCTTACCTTGCATTTTGCAAGAGGCTGTTTCCGTCACACGACAACTTTTACCGTTGCACAAGGCTCCCCTTCATAGTAAAAATATCATATCAAGAAGATTTGTCTATACCTCAAATGAATCTGTTTCCAACTAAAAAAGGGTTGCTCTTGTTCATATGATACAAATCTCCTGCCCATGGCTTCCACAAATTCCAGAAGTGATGTAGTGGGATCATTAGATACCGCAAGTACAGTATTGAGCAACGAAGACTTTGAACACCTAAAAGAGTATCCGAACACAGACGCAGTTGTTTTCAGCTAATTCACATTCAAACCCATTAACTAATGAGCAAAAAAGACTTTGAACAGAAACCAAAATTCCTTCAACACAATGGCAAGTCATACTGGTAGTATATGATACGATACTCTACTAAGTGCAACTAAGGTCTACACATTTTTTTAGTTCCCACAGATCAATCAATGGGGCACCCAAGAGCAACTCACCATGAAAGAGGGCAGATCAAATCTCAAGAAAAAGAGAATTAGAATCATTAGGACAAACGTATGTCTACAACAAAAGATAAATTCATAGAAAGTGAAACTTAAACCCTTTGACTTGCTAAAATTTGTCCGCAATCTAGCATCTACATGGTCGCTCTCTGCAAAAACAAATAAATGGGAACAAGTGAGATACCATAAACACAATACAGAAGTAAAGATGAAGACAATTACATGACCAAATACCACTCCAATGGGGAACAAAAGGAACGCGGAAGCACCAACACTGCAAAATGAGCTAAAATAATCTTAAAGATACAGGAATTGACAGCCAACACCATATTTAAAACAGATACACAGCTCTTTCCTTTTAACTTCTTGTGCCTCTGTGTTTACTACATGCTTGCGTTTCCTTTGTGCTTTTCTGAAATGTGCGTGTGCATCAGAGTGAATGCGCGCATTCATAGGAATGCTTGTCCATGTGCATGTGTCTAGCTGGGATCTTGCAGAGGGCAGGGTTCTTTATAAGTCCTCATTAGGTAAATTTCATGGTAAGCAATACTCAGACATGGCAAGACTTTGAGTCATGAGCATCCACAATGCAGTTTATGTATGGGTGTTCCAGATAAAGAATACATGTGCCACTTGTGCAGTAAAGAAGTGCAAAGTATAAAATTGCCCACTACAATTAATATAACCATTTGTTTTATTATATGAACTCTCACAAAAGAAATCCATTTATGTCCAATACAAATTTTGTCCAACATAATAATTCCACCTAGAGAAAAAAATTGACCTCATGTAAAACAACAACAGTTTTTTGAGAGGGATAACTGTGACAACTATTCTCTTCAGGGATAAGAGGAAATATCTTCAAGCATTCAATATTCTCGAGGACCTCATTCAAAATAATCATTAGAAAAGCGTCAAAGATATTAAACACCATTGATGATATAACTGAACTCAGAGTAAGAGAGAAAGAGACAAGAAAGCAATAAATAAGTTAAAGAGGAAAAGAAAGAGGTAAACCAAGAGGAGAGATACTTTGAAGCCATCTTCAATATTGTACATCCCATAGTTTCAACAAAAATAAAGAAAATGAACCAACTTGCTGCTACTTGAAGCTACATCATATGGTGCCCCAGTGACTTCTCTAAGTAGAATCCAAAACCTAGCTAAACCTTCGTCAGACCCCTGCCTTTAGGAGGTAAAACATCAATGTGGACACAATTTAACAACAGTACTCAATCAATCCCACTGAAATCTAACCAACTTGCTGTTACTTAAAGCGCAATCCTATGGCAACCCAACCACTTCTCTATGTAGTATCCAAAGCCTAGCTAACCCCTAAGAACTTACAATTCTCTTAAAACCAATATCAGACCCCTGTCTTAATGAAATAACACATTAACGAGCACACAATTTAACAACCATACTTGATCAATGTCATCAAAATCCAACCAACTTGCTGGTACATAAAGCTCAATCCTATGGCGCCTGAACAACTTCTCAGTGTAGAATCCAACGCCCAACTAACCTTCTCAAAACTTTCAACTCTCTTAAAACCAATATCAGACTACTGCCTTTAACAAGATAACACATCAATGTGGATGCAATTTAAACCGTACTTAATCAATCGCATTGAAATCTAACAAACTAGCAGGTAGTTAAAGCTCAATCCTATGGCAGCCCAACCACTTCTCTATGCAGAATCCAGAGCTTAGCTAACCCCTAAATGCTTACAATTCTCTTAAAACCAATATCATCCCCCATCATAAAGAGATAGCTTGTCAATGTGCACGTAATTTGACAACCGTCACCGTGAGCACCTAATCAATCGCATACAAAATATCCACACAGCAATCAAATGCAGAAGTCAATAAAAATTCAACACCAAATGCAAATGCATGCCCAATTCTCAGAAGCGCTCAAACACTACCATAATACAACAAAGCAAGTGATTCCAAAAGATGGAATGTAAGCAACAAATCAAGAACTAAGGGTACAATAACAGAGAAGACAGGAACGATACCTCATATATTGCTGGGATACATGAAAACCCGAACCCTAGCTCCCTGCATAAACCCAAAACACAAGCAATTAAATTCCAAAACAACAGAGCAGAAGACAAACAAAATCTAGAATAGAAATTACCATGGACTTGGGAGGCAAGTTGGACTTGAACTTGGCTCTCACAATACCACTGTTCCCGTGCGGTCTGGTGACCTTTCCCCAAATGGTACGGTAATGTGACCCGTTCTTCTTCACCTTGGCCTTGTAGATGTACGCCATTCGCTTCCCACAATACCAGGCGACCTCCTCTTTGGTATTGACACCCTCGATCTGGATCAAGGAAGTGTTTGGATACTGGTTGGATTTCGACCTAGTACAAAGAAAAACCCAGAAAGTAAATCCAGCGAAAGAAAAATCTGGAACAAGTTGGAAGCAATAAGACGAAATCTCTTATGATCTAGAGTTTTCGAAGAATAAGAACTTGCCTCTTGTATCCGAGAACAGTTCCTCGGACGTACAATCTGCAGAGAAAGATGAGAAATTTAGAGATTGCAAGGGTGCGGACTAGGGTTTTGGAGAAGGAGATGGAAGAAAATGTGGGGGAGATTTAGGTACCTGACTCGCTCACCTTGCCGCCCCTTCACCATTTTGATCGCGCCGCGGAAGAGAGAACCGGAGAGCAAAAGGCAAAAACATGGCGCATATATATACGTGACCTTACCATCAGCTTTGGAGGATCAGATAGGAGGTTATTGTGTAATCGAGACCGTTTATCATGTAAGAATCTCGCATCTACTGCCACTTACCATCGATGAAGTTCAGGGTGGGGTTTTACACTTGAAACTCATTTCCTTAAGTGAGAAATGAAATTCATTTTCCCAGAAATTCATTGAGCCGGCTTATAGTTGAACCTGAGAATTAAATTTTGGTTTATTTTTCTTAATTGCTGGGGTACGAGGATTAGGATACAATCCCAGTCGTCCAAGCGACATTACAGGTCATTTTGACCATTGGATCATAAAATGCCTTCTGGCAGTAGTTGCTTCACTCCTAAAAGCAAAAAATGGGTTACGGATTTGCACATCAATGATTAGTCCCAAAGCAAAATTTAACTGTATCTTTGTGAAATAATGAGGTTATTTCTACATTACAATTATATATTCAGTCCTAACGTGAGCAATAATCTGACATTATCAAGTAAAAATAAGAAGGAACTTCATATTTCATGAATTTATAAGGTAAAATACAAGGTAGATGGTTCTATTGAAAGGTACAAAATACATTAATAAGGGCGTGACGAGCTAGGTGCCAAAGGATAACACACAGGAGTATGGATACACTAAATAAGATTCTATATATTAAAATTTATTTTTCACTATAATGTTTGAAGTGAAGGTTCCAGCTTCAATCAATTAGCACTTTGTTGACGAGCTCTGGCACCTCACCATGTGGACAATGCCCTGCCTGTAAACTCACCAGCGAAGAATTCAGGTAGTATTCTTTGATTCTGATGGCCTTTGTGCGGCCAACCCAAGGGTCTAAATCCCCCCAGAGCAGTAAGAGGGGATAAGATAGTTTTGACAGGACACTATCAAGTGCATACTTGGTTTGGTTCATCATAAATCGAGTCATTAATCTGCAGACACAATAATGAGTGAGAAAGTGATGAGGTTGATGGTTTCAGTGATCTGCTCAAACTCCCAACTACGTTCACCATGAATTTATAAAGAAAAGTTGATGATGAGAGAATTATAATAATAACACTGCTTGTATAACTATTCTTGGAATCATCTCTGCTCATGGGAAAGGGCAGCCCCGGTGTACGAAGCTCCCGCGCATGCCGGGTATAGAGAAGGGGTGGACTACAAGAGTCAATAGTACGCAGACTTATCTTACAGTTTGCAAGAGGCCGTTTCCATGCCTTGAATTCATGACCTCAAGGTCACACGATGACAGCTCTGCCATTGCACCAAGGCTCCCCTTCTTATAACATAAGCTCTACAAAGGTAAAAATGCAGAGTGCTAAAGCCAGATAACTTAGTGGTGTCTCAGTGTGGCAGATCTAGGACCACTTTCTCTTCCAAAAATGAGTAGCCAAGTCTAGGTCCCAGCTTAATTACGAGGTAAATGCTGGTATCAATTGGCCCTTGGATCCAATCGTATCAAGAGCATAAACCAACACCAACAGAAGGATAATTTCTACTACCCTAAAACTGGGGGGTTTGTCAGTCTAAACATTTCTAACATGGGAACCTTTCAAACTAAATAGAAAGAAACCCATATATGATATTGGGAAATAATAAACATCTGTTATTTCAACCGGATAAGTTCATTCAAATTCAGCATTAGAGGAAAAACTATCAATCCAGCATTAGAGAAAAGAGACTGGCATTCGGAGAGGAAGTAGCATACACTTTTCAAGACTGACTCTATGCGGGCTGGTTGCTTTGCTTGCCAGAACAGAAACCCAAGTACAATACGCTAAGAAACTAACTACAATGGCTTTAGTAGGAGCTTCTGTACAGGTGTGTCCTCATCACTGTGCTTGGTTTGTTTGCTGGATTCCGCAAACTGTCCAGCAGAATTCCCTATTGCAACTCCACGAACTTGTTCATGCAACTCTGCTGCTGTAACCAAAGCAGTAAATCCCCCAAGACTGAAACATAACAATGAGTCAAATGGTCAAAAGCTACAAGATTACATCCAAAGAGTATAGTGAGACTTAAAGCCATGAGTAAAGCAATTAACTTCTAAAAGGAATTTCAACGAACATAACCGTAAAATATTAGCTTCTGCAGAAGTGAAATATTTCTGAGGTAGCATCTTAAAGTAATCGAAGATATCCGTTACATGGTTATATTGGACAAGGGAAATTCAATCTCCCAGCAGAATTCATAAGTACATGTTGTTTAAGAAGGTTGTGAAGTCACTGCACTCTCAACCAATGATCATAACTAGTTCTTCATTTGTATATTGCACTTCAGTAATTGAACCCCAAAATATGCTAGCTGTTGGCTCGCTGCAAGTGCTAAACCCATTACTTTTTCCTTTCGTTTTTATACTAATAGATCAGAGTTCAGACAATCTCTGAAGGCGGATTCAGATGTGCAACCGAATTGCATTTCTGGTACAATTTGTATGCCCATGTAAACCAGTTTCTATATCCCAAGAGAGGCACAATACTAATGCCATTTGCAGGTCATATTTTATAGGTAATCAGTAAAATTACACCAAGGTAGCAGGAAAGCATGAGACTATATCAAAACGCCTTGCATTGGGGAGTACTATGCCATTCATATGTGATGAACACCACGGGATGTTGAAGGCTGGGTTAGGCTGGGCCGTTAAGTCCATAAATCCAACTTGCTACTTATAGCCTGGCTTCATGTAACCAAGCTAACACTTCACTGAAGCCTAGGACAAGCCTACTCCTATGCATGTTCTGACTATAGAACAGAAGCAATGGGAACCTTCTCCACTGGAAATGGAGCACGTTTCCCATTATTTTCAGAACAACGGCAAGAAACCTCCAAGTATTAGCAAAACATTTTCTTTTGCAAAAAATCAGAATTATAAGCAAGGACTATCTTTTGCCAATTTTTAAATTTACATTTAAGCATATAGATCTTCACAACAAAGACAAAAATTATACATAAGCAAACTACTATATTATATAGTTTAGACTTTTAGGTAAGAAATGACTAGGAAGAATCTTCTAGATATAAGTTTCTAATATTCTTAGCTGATGCTCTTAATTTATTTGTTCAATAAAAAAGCAAGAGTCAATAATCTTGAAAGGTTTATTATCTCATATTTAAAATGTACTTCACTTTCTTTAATATTTTAAAGACAGCATCTTTGGCTGCTTTTGAAGGGGAGCCTTAGCGCAATAGTGAAGTTGTCGTTGTGTGACCTTGAGGTCACGGGTTCAAGGCATGGAAACAGCCTATTGCAAAAATGCAAGGGAAGGCTGCATACTATAGAGCCTTGTGGTCTGCCCCTTTCCTAGAGCTTTGTGCACCGGGGCTGCCCTTTTATCTTTGGCTGCTTTTATTAGCTTAGTTAAGCTTGAATTTATTTATTGGGAAACAGCCAAATACAAACAGTGATACTATAAGAACCTGATCACAAAATTGGAGTAGAAGGTTTCTTTTGTTACACTGACATTACAAAATACATTTTTATTAATAGTTTTCAGAACAAATAAACCCAATAAATATGTTCTTCCGACATTTTTGTCATGCAATATATTGTATTTTTCCTGGGTGCCACAGAAAGAAAGAAAAAGGAACAAGCATATGGTGTTTGGAAGTCGGGAGAAATGTTTAATAGGAACATATGAAGAGGATCTGAAAGGTACTTTCAGTAACCTGGTGTGAGCACAGAGCGGATAAGACTGGAAAAATGTGTTGTACCTTAGCACCTGTTCCCAACTAACACTGCCGGCTCTTTCACTATCTCCCTTCAGAAATCAGCTACCTGGTCCTAAATCATGGTATCATACTCGATGATTGCTTTGTCGCTCCAACCAAAACCTAGCAAGTCCAAAGCATAAACCTTATACCACTTTGCCAACTCTGGAATGTTGTATCTACAAACCATGTAAAGGAACACTCAGTTAGACATCAAAAAGAAACTGACACCAAAATACATCAAAACTAGGAAACTAAAAGTAACACTCCATGTTGCAAGCATCAGTCCCACTATGAAACTGACCAAGAAATTAAGACAATTGGGCATGCTAACCACCTCATAATTTATACTATTAAAAGTGAGTTATGTTCTAAAAATCACACTGACTATTCAAATGGGTGATTTTTAAATCTTTATGAAAGAACAATTTACATGTAAAAGTCAGCATTATCTGTGCTTAACACTAAAAGACACGTCAACAAATACCAGTGTAACAAACCACAACACGAGAAATTCTACACATCCACATGGAAATGGACGTTGAAGAAATTCCAGCTCAAGTTCTTTTCTGTGTAAACTAGCTCAAGATCTTCACATTAACGCATGCACGAAAGAATAGGGGGGCCTGTGAATGAGCAGGAAGAAGTGGTAACGGTATGTTTAAGCAATAATGGGTGGGCTTTTGTGTCCTTATTCTTTCTTTTGATTACGTTTGGTTATTTTTCAAATAGATGAATGCAAACAAGAGGTGTTTGAGAATGCCATAACAGTTTACATGAATTCTATTACAGCTTCATGGGAACACCCAAATCTTTCTTAGGAGAATGATAAATGGCTGTAAGCAAAGTGGACAGTTGGAGTCAGGAGCAAGCAAGTTGCTGCGCTTGAAAAGAGCTTCTCCAGATTCTGTATTGGAATTGAGGCCATTTGTTAGAGTGAGTCCTCTTGTTCATTTGAACCATGAGCCATTCAAAAGTTTGATCGATGTGCCTCTGCTTCTCCAGAATTCAGGCTATTTGCAAAATGAAGAACTCCAATTCACATGATGATCCTTGAGAGAACTGGTTTGATATGCCTCTGTAAAGAGCTTGACGTTTGAGTAGTCTCTTGCATTCATGTAAAGTGCTAGAAATTGAGTGTTTTACTAACCCTGCCTATTTGGTTCTTCTTCTTGTAGGCTGCTTGCAGTTTGTCGGAACTGAAAATAATGCATGCAACAATTACACACCAAGATTTACATGCACAAACTCCCCTCAGAACTCATATGTCTGTATTTCTCATGATTAACAATGGTTGATTCATTATGGCCATTCTACAGTGTGCAACTCACTTTTCTGCCACTTCATATCATCCCATTCAGGCCGAACACGCAAGTTCTGTTATAATAAGCTTTATCTTCATTACGGCCATGATATTAAGCACTTTGGTGGTTCTCTATTGATTGTCTCTAGGAGTTTCGTACATCAACATTTTTAATAGGGCTAAAGTAATGCAGCAGTGAAGAACTGCAACAGAACCTGTGCGCATTCAGTTTTGTATATCCACATTGTTCTCACGTCCATGATGCTAAGCTCTTTGTTTGTGCTGACCCTACTTTGAATTGCATCCTGAACATGGCCTAAGCAGTCAACGGTGAATAACTGAGACAGCAACCAGTTCTTGCCCCACATTGGTCCTTCTTTGAGATGCATTTTGAATAGAGGCTCTGTAGAAAGTAATTTGACTGTCATGCAGTTGTAAAGAACCGAAAAACCAATACCGTAATCCAAATTATCTTGTTGACTCAGCTTATATGATCTAGTTTTTAAGTGATTGCACTTAGTCCTTACTAATCCGGCATAATTGCATAAAAACAGGATTATATAAGCCTTGCCAAAGGACCCCTCAAGTGTCAAGCTGATGGAATAGTTGGCTTCTCACGAATGCATTTGCTACTTACTAGTCAATGATTTCTCTAGAGTCATGTGGTTACCCTGTTATGCTTTGAGAAACCAAATCGGTTCTCAAAGACTTCTTCAACATATTTATAGTCTTCACACGCAAACTCCTATTAATAACCAGTATACCAAGTAATTAAGGGAATAGCTGCTGATTATTTCATGTTGTATTCTTAGCAATTATTGACTAATATTGGGGTGGCTAAATCTAATACTCGGTGTTACTGCCAACTTAGATGTCTTGATCTCCCAATTCCACCTGACCATTGAATAAGAAAATCATGTGGTTGTCGATGCTGCTAGTTGGTGATTAATACAAATGTCTTTTAGGCTTGACATTGATTATGATAACAAGTGCTAAGTGAATCACTTATTTCTTCTCCTTGGCCTTACCAATCCTTTTATACAGAGAACTGTATAAAACAATATCCATCTGTGTAACTCTAAATCCTTTCTGTTATGCTTTTTCAACTTCGGAAATGGTTGGTGTTCTGTGTTGTCCAACTTTCTTGTTCTACAAAGTCAATTTTTGAAGTAAAAAATGCAACTAAAGAAGGGATTTAGAGCTACTCAAATGATATCATTTTTTGATACTTAAGCCATTCAAGATAGGCAGAATACGATGACAAATGGAATTAATCAATGAATAAGAGAAAAAAAATAAAAAGCGAGGCCACCATCCAACTTTAAGGATGCCTACGATGCATCAACAATGAGACAGGCTGCATTATGTGATCTCCCCTCCTCATCTCTCCGTCTCTAATAAAGCACCCTTAGTTACACATAAAAAATATTTTAGCAGTCAAATTACTCTTTAAGTCATTGATTTTGAAGGGTTTGTTTGGCAAATGCAAATCATTGTACATCAATTTTCTGGCATCTATTTAAAAGCCAATGTAAGATCATAGGATGTTCTAATGTTTAAAAGCCAAAGAGTACATTTTCTTTGAATGAATGAATTCAAGTATTTCTCAAATGAAAATGTGTGGATGTCTTTACTTTTAAAAATTGTTTGGCCTTTAAACAAGCAACCATAAATTGAAGGTATGTAATTGTTAGACTCGTTATGAGGTTTTGATGCACTATCATCTCAAGTTTCCCATCACTGTTACCAGTATTGCAATAACTACAGAAAATGGTAATGCCCCGTGAATGGTCAACAAGCAGGAGGCATGGGATCATCTGGTGAAGAAGATTATGAGAAATCTAAAAATCTAAAATTTCATTTTTCTCGCCAAATGACTTTTTTTTTTTACCTTCCACGTAGAACTAAACACAACATAAGCTAGGATGAGATAGTTTTTGTATCCAATATTTTACATACCGAAATAGTTTTCTCATGAAGCTAAGCGTGCATGTGATCCAAAATGTTTGTCAAGCCAGACTGTTGATTTTGACACATGTTAATAGGCAATCCCCAAACCTTCTCTATTTGATCACTTTAATCAATTTTATTCAACAACATAAGAGGTCCTTGCTTAGATAACTTCATAAGAATGTTCACTACAGATCATAGGCTTAAGAGGCCTTACTTAGAGTTTAAAATAGGGTTTTTTGCAAAAATATCATTACATTTTTCCTTTTTTGCTAAAAAGTCTAACACTTTTTGAGTTTTTCATATTTGCTATTAAGTTTTCATGGGCTCCGCAAAATAATCATTCTATTGGTTTTTCATCCTCCTTCCCTATTAGTCTTTTCAAAATTTCAATATTACCTTTCTATATTTCTCTCTATTAATACATTCTAATAGGAATTTGCTTGTGATTTCCTGCTTTGTTAATCAATTGAAATATTTGAAATTGATTGTTCTAAATAAAAGACATTGAAACGAAGAAGACTCAAGTACTATAATAGTCGCTATTTTAAATTCTAGAACAGTTAATTTTTATGAATTTTGAAAAATTAAAAATTTAAGACATTTAGAGATGGAATCTCGAGTTAAAACTTCAATATTTGAGATGTGCTTGAAAAATGGAGTCCAACGCCACTAAAAATGCTAAAATCGGAAATTAGAGTAAAAATGCCCAATTATTTTAAATTTCGTATTTAAATGAAATTATTCAGAAGGGCAAAATCGTCATTTTGCACATGTGGGGCCCACAAAATCATCCTGGCCTTCCATCTTAGTAGGTGATATTTCAGCAATTAATGCTGGTCATCAAATATATAGATATATATATATATATATATAGAATAAAAAATATAATAAAAAATAATAATGATATATATGTGTAATTAAGAGGGGGGAGTGCCTTAAATGCACTTCCCTCCCCCTCCTCTCGTCTCTCCTGAACGAGTCACCATCGATGACCTTCTGGCGACATTCATCACCGGCAACCAGACAAACGTGACGAGCTCTTACTTCCCTAGCCGGACCAAAGTAGGGTCACCCCGCTCTTTTCTACGTACTTTTTCAAATTTATCAACTAGTAAACGCCGGAAAACGGCATGAATTTGCCATTTTCTGGTAAAGTTTAGGCATTATTGGTTTCCCTGAAATAACTCGATGAAACATGTCAAATGACGATCTAAGCCGTTCATCTTGAGCGTGATGATGCAAGGAACAGACCCATGGAATTTCATAGTGATCAGACAGCTAGGGACGCCGAAAACCGAAAAATAGTAGGGTGAGGGTTTTTAGAAATGTAACAAAATTTGTGAAAAAATAATAGAAAATAAAATGTACACGAAAAACTGGAAAAATATGTGTAAAAAATGTAAAAAATGGAGCACCTGGGGTCGCCGGCGACCGGATTTCGGTGGTCGTCTTCGGCGATGATGAACCAGTCCGGTCATCGTCCTCAGCAACAGCCACCTGCGATAAGGTGGAGAGCATGCCGGGAGGGGAGCGACATGTGGCACCCATGTCGGCACAGGTCCCAGCCAGGCGCGACGCGTGGGGGACCTGCGCGTGACATGCGAGGGACGCGTGGTGCAACATGCGCGCACCATGTGGTGTGACCTGCGAGCGCACGCGGGGTGCGCGTGCCATGCGTTGCGCTACGGGCATGACGGTGATCCTATGTGCGTGCGACACATGTGCAACACATGCGGCGATGACATGCGCACAGCACACGTGTCGCACTTGCGGTGGGCCATTTTTCCCGATTTTGAGGATTTTTGATTGTCCATTCATAAAAAAATGTGATTTTAGGAGCTATAGAGGTCCAAATCACGATCCGAAAGAAGCGTTGTGATCGTTTCAACAAGGCGGACCTAGATTTAAGACAAAAATCTAGTTTAGAGCAGCTTTTTAATAGCCAAACTACCAAATGTTATTAGATGATTTAGATCAAGCTGATCAATAGCTAATTATGCCTTAGACTTTGGTTGTACACATCAAACATGAGATGATCTAGGAGATTTGAAGGGCAGATCTCATGGAATTGCTAAGAAACAATGATCCTGACGATCGATCTAAGCAACTACCTTAGGATGTGCTGATCAAGAGCGATTTGACCGTCAGATCGATGCATGATCATAAAGATACATGTGACACACTAGACAAATCGAAATTTTAAGGGTCATGATGAAAATGAAAGGTTTAACAATCAATGATAACTTATGATGTAGCACGTTAGGGTGTACGACTTGATATCGCCTACACGCTTGATTGGAGTACGGCATTATCGAGGTAAGTAATTTCATTCGTAATTTCCCATGATTTCTCAAATAATGATTTAGTGATTGAAATTTTGAGGCATAGGTTGTATACTCTATCACGCCGCATGAGACCATTTTCAGTATGTATTACCGAGATGTTTACTACTTTCCTTGTATATGTTTTATGCACTGTTTTTGACATATTTCAATTACATTGTCTGACTCTTGAGATGTTTGATACGTAGGAGTCTCTATGCCTTAACGATTGAGACTATTGAACTTGGGATAGGATGCATCCCCCTTCTCCTGTGAGTACTTAAGTGCCTAAGTGCCCCTTGTGGGTGAAAGGGTGAAAAGGTGAAAGGGCAAAAGCGGGCGTGAAACACACCTTTCCGTGAGTGCCGAGTGCTTGTGTGGGTGAAAGGATGAAAGGTGAAAGCGGAACTGGAACTGGAACGCGCCTTTCCATGAGTGTCTGAGTGCCCATTGTGGGTGAAAGCGGATTGTATTGAGAGTTGACCTCACGTTGCTGTGAGTGTGCTTGAGACACTCATAGGGCTTGACTATGTATGATGTTCGATGCTTTTGACATGCATTCATGTTGTTTTCTGGATATAGACTCACTTGGTTATGGCTTACTTGTATCTGCATATCTTTTCGGATTTTACATGTCCTGACACGATGACTTATGTTGCCTTATTTATATCATGAAATTGGTATATTCTTCATCGTATGAATCTAAGGTTTTTTTACCTTGTTATTTCTTATCATTTTATATTGAATGTAAATCACCTACACAAGCCTACCTTGCTGAGGCATTGCTTTGTTTTGCAATGCCTCAGAGTTGGAGCGCGATAGTTAGAGAGGGGAGCAGGTGGAATAGTGTGGATCTGGATAGGGACCTAAGGACTCTATACTATTTGCATTCGGAGACATAGTAGTGTACGTCCTTAGACTAGTATCGGACTTTTGGCGCTCTACCTATATGTTTGTATCTTGATATATTAGACACATATTATTGTATAGTGTGTATATGTTTACTTATGGATAATATGGTGATTTTGGATGGACCCTGAAGCTTTGAGACTTTTATTATTGTTGTCTCTTGTAGTTTGCAAAATTTCCCATAGTTTTGTATTGAGCATGCTCAGTGTGTTTGAAAGTAATTTGGTTCATGGCTAGTAGCTTGGGGTGTCAACGACTCTCGGGGTTTTCCTTATAGGGTATTTTTCCTTGATGCCTCGCAAAATTTCTAAATATTTGAGTTTTATTTCAGGGATCCCACCTATTTTGTAATAATAATTTTTTTACTATTAATATATGTATTGGAAAAAGATTTTAGAAAACCCAAGGTGTCACAGGTACTAAATTTTCAATTTTCATTTACAAAGGCATCGAATGAAGAGCTTAAAGTCCGCTACTTGTAGTTGTTTCCGTAAACAGTAACAGTATTTTGCTTATATTTTAAACTTAAAAATTTTCTTTAATTTATTATATTTTTTATTGATCTAAAACATTAACTATGTTTTAATTTGTATTAGGAAGAGTTTCATATAAGTTTTTAGTGAGAAATTGAAGTCAAAATTGTTGAATTTAATTGAAGAACCTTAACAAGTACTGTTGCATAGGTTAGTGAACATGATATATTTGAATTGAATATCTCACTATTAGTTGGTTTTTGTTAAAATTTGAGCATACCATTAGATTTCTTGTTATCAAGTTGTGTTAGATATCAAGTTTCACTGAAACTTTCCATCAAGCAATAATTGAACTTAGTAGCTAAAGTCGGCAACTTAATCATGTTTGCATTTGTGAGGTGGTAGATTTATTAGAATGTATTAGGATAGAGAAATAGAGAAGGGTAACACTAGAGTTTTGAAAAAATTAATGAGGATGGAGAACTAACATAATGGTAATTTTGCAAAGCTAGCGAAAATTTAATGGCAAATTTGCATAACTCAAAAAACGTTGGACTTTTTTGTAAAAAAATGCTAAATGTAATGACATTTTTGCAAAATCCGTCAAAATATCACAAAAATTATAGTGGGATCAAGAGAAGGAAAGCTAAATAATTTATATGGTTAGAAAGGATCACAATTTGCTTGAATGGGGAAACTAGTTCCTTTAATCTCAATGAGAGAATATTCAACACAGTTGCCTCTTGGGCCTCACAATTACCAGCCTTTAAACACTTTTCTCCAAATGAAATCTTATGAAAATGTGGGCACATTGCTCACTCATCAAAGAGAAGGGATCAGATCGAGCCAAAATGGATAATCCCAGCTCAAGGCCAATTTAAATTGAATTTTGACGGGGCTATTATTGGCATCTCGGGTTTATTAGGAACAGGTGGAGTTGCTCCAAAACTCAGAGGACTAAAGCTAAAATTCAACAATCATGTAAAGTAAAAAGAGACCTTGATTGCAACCAACCATGCTATCCTATTTTTCCAATTTGTCTCCAAAGTCCGACAAACCTAAATATTCTTTTCTATTACCTCACTTTTCCTCTATATTATTCACTTGGGTCATTTTTCTAATTCACTTAAATATGATACTTGTATTTTCATGGATGAAATATTTAAAGAGAGTGTAGTTTGCACTTAGGTGCATAGACCTTAGCAATGTTTGTATGCAAGAATATTGCCCCATTGTGGTGCCCACATCTTCTTTGCTCTCCCTTCGGCATTTTGCAAGGGGGCACATGCTTTGTTTACCATGTGATCTTGTTCTAATTAATGGGGAAGTTGACATGGGAGTGCTTAAAGATTCCAATATTGTTGAAGGATCAAAGATGATTAAGAGTAGTCTAACATTAAATTGCCAAGATCATTCTCAAATTCTCTTGGATCGTGAGATAATTAACATGATTGATCATGAATTGAATGATGTAAACAATATAGAGTGCATAACAGTTTAGATCACTTAAGTGAGTCATTTTTTAGCATGAATAAAAGATGCCTAAAATCTCCGTTAATTGGAAGTTTGGGATTAAATCTTGACAATTGCATGGGCCATGATGTGCATGACGTTGTAGATGGATGCCTTAGAGATCAAGCATTGACTGGTCAAAGTTTCTAAGCTTGAGGAGTCAAAAAATGCACCTACAAACCTTACTTGGTCAAAGAGTCAACATATGGACTGGTAAAAAATTCTAACTATCTTGACTAAGGAAAATTCTTGTGAAGGAAGTTTATAAGTTTAGAAACTTGCTAACTTGTATTGTATGAGTTTAAAAGTTACTTGATTGTAATTTATAACTATTTAATGTTTAGCAAATGAGTATTTAGCAATAATTGATATTAGAAAAGTATTGGAGGGTAAGTGTTACATATTTGAAAAGTTTTATTAGACTAAGCAATTTTTGTAATCAAATAGTTTCTTTGTAGCTTTGTAATTGCTTATTTGGGAGGGCTGTTCTCGTCTATAAATGCACTAGATACGAATTAAATACCAGAGCAAACATTATTCAAGGACATTTTTACAGTATAGATTTGCATTGGTAGTTGATGTTTTTAGGTTGGAGTTGGAATGTGGTTTCCCTTTGAATTGAGATAGGCGTGGTGCATCCTAGTTTCCAGTGTTTCTGTATTACTTAGAGGATTCTAAGTGAGGTGAGATGTTTTGACTATATATCCTTAAGGTGGTGAGCGGTTTGTATCCTTGAGATGATGAATTAACTTACAACCTAAAGTTCCATATCTCTTGATGGTGTTCTATATTCAAGAGTGATGAACTATTCATGCTTGACTTCCACAGTGGTGATTTTATATCCGTAAGAACTAATTTCAATTGAATTCCATGGTAATGATCCTTTTATATTCACAGAAAAACTTGAATGCTTTTTTTTATCTTAATTTAACAATAATTTTGCATAATACGTTTGGTATCAAACATGCTTAAACAGTAGGCCCATTCTTGGATGATACATGCCATAGATCTATAGGTCCCATCTTGCATGATAACTTGTGCTTTTAAAGTTAGTCCATGAGAGCAGTTTTAAGAGATGCTTGAGGACCAATCTGTATGTCTTGCTGCTCAGGCAGGCTAGAGATGATTGAGGGGCAAATCATATGCCTTACCACCCAAGCAAGGGTCCCTCATAAAAGGGGCGCCTCTTAGGCCATTCCTCTTTGCACCTTTTCTTCTTTTTTCTAGAGATTTTTGGCTTATTTTTTTCTTGCTGGTCTTCTGTGAGTTCTTCTATGTAAAGTTCTCTTTAGTGGTTTGGAAGAAAACTTTATTCTTTATTTGTCTCCCTCTTTGGATGATGAGTTCTCATTTTCCCTATGTGGAGCTTTGTAAAGTTCTCTTTGAGGAGTTCTATATATATTTTCATGGAGATGGAGTTCTCGCTCACTTGTCCTACTGAGTTTTCTCTCTGTGGAAATCTCTGCCTTTTGTAATTCTTTTAGGGCTTGATCTGTTTCACCCATGTGAATGCAATGATTGTGTAGTCTTTTACGAAGTTGAGATGCCTGTTTCTTTTTGAGAATTTGGGTTTGTGATTTGTTTCCCTAAATTCTAAGAAGATTAAGAACCGATTATGGCTGTACTATTTAATAAATACTAAGATAGACTAATTTGAGGACTTTTAAGAACAAGATTTTCTTAGATTTGAGATATAAGACTTATTGTTTTAAAACATTCATTACTGGAGAAATAAGTACTGTCTAAACTTAAGAGTGCAGATCGGTTTATATATAAATTAAGTGTGGCTTGGTTGAATCTTGGATATAGAACAACCTTCAAATCCCTTGCACAGGGAGGCTTCGAATTTTTTGTAATGTTCACTCTATGAAGACATGATATATTGATATCACTCTCTCTGAAAGAATCATCTCCACACCTTTAGTATATAACATCTTACTTCCACGCGGTTGTTCCTCCAGATCGTCCATTCCATGGCCACATCTTAAGTTTGCAACTTTTTTATGATCCAGATTATGATCCAGACTAAGGAAGATTTCAGAAGCAGAACACTCAGTTCTTGCATTAGTGGCATTGCTTAGAAGCTTAGACCCAATCCAAAGTATTCCACGACAAACATCACTAATATGTACATTAGCTCACTCACACACACAGATGACTACCTCTTGTTCATACAGAGAGCTGACACCATAATACTCTTACTAACGAGAAACCAAAGACCATGCTTCAGACCGAAACTGCAATGGCAAGCGTTGTTCATGAACTGATTCCTGAATTAGCACCTGGTTTTGGCTTGTACATGTTGGTGAGATGGTACTGTGATGCATATTTGTACGCAGGGCTTTCCATAATCACAGGAGGTTCGTTGAGAAATGCCCAGTTGCTTCTAGTCCACCTGCGACAGCCAAAATCCAGCAACATGTAAAAAGAAGTGGTAGAGAAGAAATTGAGAGATGGCTAATAAATTCCCTTTCTCACCAGAGTTGGTTTCCTGAAATTGAGATCATATATTGGGGTCACAGCAAGAAATTGAGAGGGAGAAATGAAGAGGATTTCAGTTTCTGTGGCCAAAAACCAATTACGAATCATGTTATACTAATTCGGCTAAGGAATGGGTAAAAAGCTCTCCTCTGCGAATCATTTTTTGAACAACTGAATCAATCAAATAAATTAAGTGCGAAATAAATCTTTAAAGCAAGTTGAAAACAACACTGGGGTTAGATCTTTCGAACTTGCTGGAAAAAAAGAAAAGAAAAGATGGTTAGGATGGAGAAATTCAGTTTTCTTACCAAGCATTTGCCTCCTTAAGCTTCTCCAGACTGGTTTTGGAATCACTAGTCACGAAATTCCCACTTCTATCAGTCAGTGGCAGAGAATTTGATCTCTGAATCCCTTCTCCAGATCCTTTAGATGAGCTCTCCTGTCATAAGAAAGTGATCAATAGATATCAAGGCATAACATCTGATAGAAACAAGTTCCCCGTGAAAGTAGTAAAGATATGATCAACACTGAAATGAATGCTAAACGGTTCCATCTCAATAGCAAACTCAGATATGTAATACAAAAGCTCTTAAGTAAATGAACTCTTGAAACTGCAAACCTGACTATTTCCTGCCAGATTAGAAATGGCTCTGAGATGTTCTTCCTCTATCTTCTTCTTCGACTTCCAGTAAGCATCAATCTCTTCTTTGGTGAAGGATCTGTTCCTCGCATATTTCACTGAAAGACCCACCAGTAGTAAATGGGAAATCTAGAAAACCAACTAAACAAGTAAGAAACCAAATCTACGTAAAAACAGTAACTTGCTAAAATTACCAGCTTTAGGATCTGGAATCTGTGCACCCCATCCTGCCATTAGGGACCCCATTTCAGAAAGCTTCAATCCTTGAACCTCGAACAGCAAATCTCTGCTAAGGTTGTCCAATTTTGTGTGAAGAATTCCAGAAAGAAAGTGGAAGAGGCAAGTGGGTTCAAGCTAGAAGTTGTTTCTTATCCTCTTGAGTCGGTATAGAAAAGGTGAAAAGGATGGCTAAATTTGGTTGTCCTTGGCTATTTTCTTGAAAAAGCCTAGTCTTATATGCAAAGGTGGCAGCCCAAGAGCGGATGAAAAACTCTGATTAGGTGTCAGGAGCTCCCTAGAGGCTTCTTGGATACTGCAGCAGGTGTCAAAATATTCTTGGGGCACCGTAAGTTTCGGCTTGTATTTTGGCTATTCACTAGGCTTCTTTGTTGAAGTTTTCATATGTAGATAGCCAGCTAGAAAATATTAGTGGTCCTGGAGTAATCCAATCCCTTCATCATCGAGAAAATATAAGTGGGTCCTGGAGTAATTTAGTCCATTCATCTCTTAGACCCCGCCATTGATAGCCCATGCCTCAAAACATCTCACTCATACAATCCTGACTTTTGGATCTCTGAAGATCTTTATAGCCTTCATCTTTTGCTTTAGAATCTTTTTCTTTTGACTCCTTGTTGTGCTGCCCCTATTATAATTCCTTACTTTTCTGTTTGCTGTACTGTAAAAAAGACTATCTTTCCTTCAAAAGAAAAAAACCAAAGATTGAGTTATCTTTCTCAGAAAAAGAAAATGATAAGACAGAAAAGCCATTTGTCTACGCCTGCAATGGATACCGACGAGAAATACCACCTCGTCTGGGGCTACAATTATCTTCAGCTGCCTGTAAGTGTCAATGCTGTGGGTCATTGCTTTTGACCTTATAAGATAAGATTAATAATTCAATGAATTAATTGATTGAGACAAAAGAACTGCTTAAGATAGAGACCCCGTCCACTTAACCGACGCTGTGGGTTGGAATCCACTCATTCAGAGAAAATAAAAATAGAAAGGACAGTGACACCAAACCAATTGTGTTCCACCAAACCAACAAGGATATCACATTTCGATTGCACATCGACAAGGTGGTTAGAAATGAATAGACCAGGTTTCAAAGTGGGGATTTTTGTGTGGGCAGGGACCAATTTGCCCTCTTTGAGGGCTAGTGATTTAATGGAAGGTCCAGGACTTGAATGGCTTCTTTCAAGCGTTTCTGTTTGCAGAGAATATCAATGGCTTCTTTGAATTTCTTGTCTCTGCAGAAACAGTCTATGAGGCCTCCGCTTTCAGGTTTGAAGAAGGAAGGTGGAGAATGTTTTTCTGGGTGGGTTTGGGATGAAGAAGGTGAAGGTCAGGATTTTGCTCGGGGTGTTTGAGTTGAAAATGAGAATTTATTCGAGATTCTGAGATATAATGGTTCTATTCTCATCTCTCTCTTCCTGAAATTGACGTGAGATTATCTAGTTAAAGGAGCCCCTTTTTGGAGTTTCTTTTTTAAACTCTCTGCTAGGTGACTTTGAAGTCACCTATTCAAGGCGTGAAAATAACCTTTTACAAAAAAAATAAGATAAGGCTGTGTACTTAGACTCTTGTGGTCTGCCCCTTCCCCGAACCTTGCATAGGCGGGAGCATCATGCACTGGGGCTATCCTTTTTTTATTTGAAGCTCTGGGGACAGACAGAAGGCTCCATAGGACACCATTAGCTAGAAGCACCCTACATTTTAGCATGAAGGGGCCCATTTTTGAATAATCTACCCATTCATCTCAATGCTCTGGTTTTGGATTTTCCTTAAAAAAAAAATCAAGATGATTGAATAATTCTACCATCTAATTCTGGGGATAAAAACTACAGCTTTTCAGATAATACAATTATCCGATCCTCGTGACTTTGCACTACTAGATATCCAAATCCCGAGAGCAATCAGATGAATGAGTTTGATCATCCAAAGGTACGCGTAATGCGAGGAAAGCCTGAATGTCAGATGAAGGGATGATCATCCAAAACACACTAGCGGATTGGATGACCAGTAGTCCTACAACAAGGATGAATCTAAAAATGTATTTTATGAGGAAATACTACTAAAGAATGGTCCAGAAGCTATTCATGTCATATTATATGGCTTTGCTTGAACCCCTCGTTGATATTCACACTTGAGCAATTGAAATGCAAAGGGCAATACGGAATTTTGGCAATAAATTACAAAAGAGGTAGGCCCACTTGAGGCACGAAGAGGGCCTATGATTGGGTGATTGAATATATTCATCTTATTACTTCAACCTTGGATAACTAATCATAACAAGATTCTAAAGATTGGAGGGTTCTAGTATCCTACAAACCATGTTTATACAAAGTCTCCGATTGCCCTCTTCTTCGGATCAAGATTATACCATTTTAGATGCTAGAATCATCCAATCTACATGTCAATGGAATAACTAGTTATCCAAGGATAAGGCAATAAATGAACTGCTCATGTCATCCAATATAGGCCCTCTTTGGGACCCGTCTATACCATTCATTTGGTGCATTAGAAACTGTTGGATAGAAAAAAATGCATATTTTACCTCTGCTCCTTAGGAATTCTTATATGTGGTATTTTCTTGGAAAATCTTAGATTGATCTAAATGATTTGTTAATAGCCTTTGTATCAGACCTAGTGGTGTAAACATCATGTCTTTTGGACAATCCGAACTTTCATGCAATTTTCTAATTGTTATGTTAAGAAGACTTGGTTTTATTTTATAATTATGAGTTTTTCTCTAGGAAACTGCTTTGGGAACCCTCAAAAGGATGCTTTTTGGGAATGTAAGATTTAACTTGGTAGGTCCTACTTTTAGATGATTTAATCCATTCATAATGTTCGGTGTGCTGCACCAAAATCTATGATCGTTGGATGAATGTAAGATTTAACTTGCTAGGTCCTACTTTTAGATAATTTAATCCATTCATAATGTTTAGTGTGCCTACACCAAAATCTATGATCATTGGATGACTTAATTTATGTCGTTTATTGCGTAAATCATCCTATTGGATTTTTTCACAAAGAAAGCTAATAGCTAGAAGCATCCGATAGGCAAGAATTTTCAGAGGTAGCCTTAATAGGGTACGGCAAATGATATGAACACGTCAGATTATCCAAATGTAGGACCTAGCTGAGATGTGCCCTTTTGTTCTTTTTTATCATCTTCCTAAAAAACTCTTTTTTCAATTATATGTTCTTAAGGAATGATGCCCAAGTGCCCTTACTTACCTCTTACTTGCCTATGCCATTGGCCATGTGCAGAATGACATAGATGGGCTAAAACTACTAATATCCCATTTTTTTAGGCATAGTAAATGTACATGCTCAAGAAGATGGGAAGGAGTACACAACCCTTTTCCCATGCATGGCAAATCTAGTTTTGTAGATCTAACTCATTCATCATGTCAACAATGGGTTAGATAGCCTAAAAAGGGCAGCCCCGGTGCACAAAGCTTCCCCCCTATGAGAGGTCCAGGGAAGGGGCAAACCACAAGGGCATAAAGTACACATCCTTACCTTGCATTTTACAAGAGGCTATTTTCACGCCTTGAACCCATGACTTGAAGGTCACACAACGACAACTTTTACCGTTGTGCCAAGGCTCCCCTTTGGGTTAGATAGCATATACATCAAATTTCAAGCCCATTGGATGTCTTTAGCCTATGTTTCTTAGGGTAAAAAAATCACCTTATCTATATCTATTTATCTTTTCAAAGATTCAAAATAAGTGGTTAGGATCTTCCAAATGCATTGCTTTCTCACTGGCTACCTACTTTTATCATTCTAAACATAGTCAATGACATAAAATTGTAGAACAAGTTTTACCATGCATGGATAAAGGGGTGTGTACTCCATCTCCTCTAGAGCGTGTATGCTTATTGAGACTTTTTTTTAATTGAAAATTACAGCCATACATTGTCCTATATTTCTCAAGGTTAAAATCACAAAAAAAAAAAAATTAAAAAAAATGAGACAAGTATCTAATGGGCGTGAAATTTGGTATGTAGTCTATCTAAGCCATTCCCGTAAAATAGTTAGATCAATAAAAGAGGCACGTAATAGGTAACTAATAGGTACCTAGACTATCATAAATCTAAGTGGCAATTGGATTTATCATTCCTTCTCGTATGAAACCTCTTATGCGTTCTTGATGATTAATCCACAAAGGATTTGATGGTTGATATCTTCCTCGAATTACTGATGAGCAAAGACATTCCTTCTCATATGGAAACCTCCAGAGCCATTGGCTAACCTAAGCATGATTGGGTCCTTTGATCTTTCTAATAACTAACCAGCCTTTCTTTTGGGTCTGCAGTCCTCCCATGCTATAAGATGATAGGTAGGCTTGTTTAGCTCTCCTTCCCACGGGAAGTTTTTTGGATTTTCTCAATTCTGTGGATGACACTAGTGGGGCATTGAAGGATGGACATGCCGTAAATAGTAAAATTGGCCAATGATGATTCTGAAAGACCACTCTACCTCTAACACCTGTAGACAGAATGCTCTTTTCCAAGAGGTAAATTTACCCGGAAATCTCTCCAGCACTGGATCCCAAAGAGATGTATTAGGTCTGGGCAAGGGAAGGGGTATCCCAAGATAAGTACAAGGGAAGATTCAACTTGGCAGCCCAGTGATCTGGTCAGGCTGCTCAGTTGCTGAAGGAATTGACACCATAGATCTTAGTTTTATGGAGGTTTACCCTTTGACCTGAGGTCATCTCGAAGCATTTCAGAATACTCCCAGATATTGTAGCCTTGATCATTTAATTCTCAGCTATCAAGTGTATCATCAGCATAGTTTAGGTGTGTGATTTTGAGTTGAAAGTTTGGTATCTGGAAGCCAGACTACATACCTTTGAGAGCTTGCTTCGGACATGATTTGACTAACTGGTACTCTTGAGAAGCCCATGTAAAGCTCCATTCACCATGACTAAGAACCATGTCGAACTGATACATCGTTGTACCCATTTCCTCCAATATTTTGCCAAAATTCATGTCAAGAAATCTGTCAATTAGTTTCCAATCGACTCGATCGAAAGTAAGGTCTATTTACAAAGAAAACTGCCCTGCATTGACTTTTTCATAAGCAATTAACACTCCATCCATGATATTTCTTTCTTCAAGTTATGCTGACTGGTTTGTTGGAGATAACATCATTGAGAGAAACTTTGAGACTGTCGGATACGAAGGACTTCTCTTGTTTTAGCTTCAGGGATTGAAGGAGAGCTTTGAGTAAGGACAGTTTCAAGCATTTGCTCTCTTTCAGTTATCCTAGCCCACTCTTTCAGTCTGATCTTCAGATGTTTCAGCTTCAGAGCAAGTTTTGTGCCTACATTTCCTTTCGGGCTAACTTCTTTGGGCCCTATGATGGAAGATTAGATTGCAATGTGATTGTATAGTGATAGAAGGGGAGCCTTCACCAAGTAGAGTTGTTGTCGTGTGATCTTGACGTCACGGGTTCAAGGCGTGGAAACAGCCTCTTGCAAAATGCAAGGTAAGGCTGCGTACTATTGACTCTTGTGGTCCACTCTTTCCCTAAACCTTGCATACACGGGAGCAGCTTCGTGCACTGAAGTTGCTGATCAGATGCTTGATTAAATGTCATTCCACTATTTGAGTTTGGGAACAACTCCAACCATTGTTAGGTGACAACAAATCTGTCAATCCTACCGAGAATAGGTCTTGCCTGGTGGCTAGACAATGTATATTTGCCTCCTTGGAGCTTAAAGTCAATGAAATTGTTTTCTTCGATGAAATTGTTAAACGCTAACATGCCCGAATTGAGAACATTTGCAGTATTTCTCTTAGACAGAACTCTGATAACAGCGTAGTCTCCACCTCCACACCATGGTCTCCTCCATCTGTTCAACACTCTGCTAAGCTCCAGCCATAAGAAATCTCTTTACTTGTCATCACTGGGGACATAGATAGCTGCAATTACGACTTTTTCTGCTGCATATGACTTGAATTTGAATGGATGCTGTGTATATGCCCAGTTCTTTGTCAACACCATCTAATCCAATAGAATCCACGTGGATGAAGTCGTATGATTTGTAGATGCCAATACTCTTTGATACAAAATGGGTCCATTCCTCTAGCTTCATTTCCTATAATGTGATAATCCAAGGTTTTATGCTGGTGAATCAGCCTTCTCATATGGGACTTTTTAAGGTTGTTACCAATTCCACTAACGTCCCACGAGAAGAATCTCTGAGACTTAGACTTCCTCCACCGCCCCTTCCCTGCAAGGAGTGTCATCATCTTCTTCATCTGGGATCTCAATCATCTCCAATTTTGATACTCTGTTTTTCCATTCATTTGTGGGAGAGAGGTGCTGGAGATCAATCTTCAGGCCTTTGAGGCACTCAATCTTCTCCTAGTTCTCCTCTTCTCTCTCTCTTGAAAGCTAAGAATTTGACAGAGTTTCCAAGTGGGCGTCTCCGTCGCTGGAGGTGGATCTTTCATATTGTGACCACCCTCCTTTTGTTTAGAATGAGATTACTTTTTCTTCTCTGTAATCTTGGCTCTGGTCTTTCAATTGTTGGTCAGCTCCTGTCTGAACCAAATTTGGATTGCGTAGGTGTTTCATTCCCAGACGAGGTTCTGCCCAAGTTAGTTATTACTGAATTTTGAGGCTTCCAACCTGGTGGATGTATGGGTACCGATGATGTTGATGGGGCTCGTCTGATTTACATTTTGTTTCTGGAAGTCGCTTAAATGCTGTCTAGGAAGATTATTTGTGTGGGAAAGCTAACTTTCCCTCTTCTTATGGCTGTGCTTATAAAGGGGAGCCTTGCCCAAAGATAAGGGTTGTGGTTGTGTGACCTTGAGGTCATGGGTTTAAGGTACGGCAACAGCTTCTTGAAAAATTCTAAGAAAAGCTAGGTACTATTGACTCTTGTGATCTGCGCATTTTTCGAGTCCTGCATATGCAAAAGCTTCGTACAGGAGCTGTCCCGTTTATTGCTGGCCTTGCCATCATCTTTGTGCACGTACTTTAACGTCTTATGGCGTCATTAAGATAGAGCGGGCCAAACTTCTCGTAGACAATCCCAACCTTCGAATCGTTCAAGATTTCATTATCGTTACATATGATTCCTAAACCATGGGCAACGTCTAGCATGGTCTACCTAAGATGGGGCCAACGGCAAAAGTTGATGACTGTTTGTGAGTTTCTTGTATTTTACTTCTATGAAAGATTGGCACATAAGCCACTAAAATCTCTTCATAAGGATCCTGGAAATAAATTTTCTACTTTTCAAATTTGTTTTTCATTTTGTAAATATATTTATTTGCAAATATTTGGCCTGCTGGGTGGAAATCTTGTGACCGCGGTGCGTACCAGTCAGGCTCTACCACTGTTACAAGAAGCATTTTTGTCATTATTTTTAATTTCAACTACCGCCCTAGCTGACCGATTTGCCTTGTACCGGGCAATACATACTGGTCATGCTCTCTCTCTCTCTCTCTCTCTCTCTCTCTCTCTCTCTCTCTCTCTCTATATATATATATATATATATGATTTAAACCCTTGATACTTAATTGTTTGAACGCATCAATTCTTGCGGTCCTTAGAGATGTCAAATGTCTGGACTGTGCACCTTCTTTGATAGGAGTATTACAGACTAGTCTTTGTCATGGATCAGTTTATGTTAATGTTTTTTTATATTTTAGTCTATCTCTATTAAATCCTAATATCTTCGATGCCTTAAGTCTTTATATTAAGACCCATGGCTATAAATGAAAATATTCATATTAAAAATACAAATATTGTAGAATACCCTACATGCATAGAATCTTTGTATAATTGGACAATTCCACCAGTAAAACCTAAAGAGGTTTATAATATTGATAAATTCGACTTTAGTTCAACTAAAATAAAAAAAAAATATGGAACAAACAATAAGTCTTGATAATATAAATATATAAATATATATATATGAAGAGAGAGATTCTAAGAATTGTTGATAGAGGATGCATTTAATTATGAATTAGAGAGAAAATCTTTTAAACCCTAAAAAAGAGGATAATGATAATAGCAAAAGTTCTACATGATAAAATAATAGAAATAAGAACTACATTGCTTTCATTTATTGATGATCCAAACCATTAATTCAAGTTATTTGAAAAATAAACACTAATCAATTGGGCTCTATTACTTTTAAAAATAAAATGAGCAAATTTAGAACCTTTAGTCATAACAGTTGTTTCTCGCTATCTATATTGACTAATGAAATGAAGGAGAGAGAGAGAGAGAGAGAGAGAGAGAGAGAGAGAGAGAGAGAGAGAGAGAGAGAGAGAGAGAGTTTATTTTAGAAGTATTCTTTTTAACAAATATTTAGAGAGAAAAATCTTTAAAAATTCAAGAAAAGGAGGATAAAGACAAATGGCAAAAAGTGACACACACACAGGGAGTGATACATAGATTTTAGGATAGTAGAGCTTATTTTAAAAGTTCTATTCTTTAGCAAATATATATAATAATAAATAGAAGATAATTTGATGACTCTTAAAGGGACCCACTTATTAAACCAATAGTATAAAAATATAATATAAGTATAGATGGATTGTTGGTAGAGGATATTTTCAATTTTAAACTAGAGAGAAAAATCTTAAAACTAAAAAAGAAAAAAAGACGGATAAAGATAAATGGCAAAAGTGCCACATGACAAAATAATAGAGAATTAGATCAAAACTATATTACTTTACTATACAGTAGATTAATACTTCAGTGGCATCTTTTTGGGCTACTAACGGTGTTATCCAATCTAAATTGCAAAAAGGTATATAGCTAGTGGATTGGCCTTGTTATTTTTCTTTGTTTTAATGCCCTTGAGCCTCTATATACATACTTGGGCATTTTATGCTGTAGACTATGCAATGCGCGGCAATCCACGAAATGTGTAAAAGATGAATAGTAATCGAAATAATACTTATACAATCTGCAGTAGCTTGATACATTCTGGAAAGGACCTCAGAAGCATAGCACCCTTACACAATCCCTCTTACATGAGATGCATTCACTCAAGCAAGTTTGTTTGCAAAACCAAAATATAGACACGTCAAGAATGAAGTTTTCTGCCACAGTTGCTGTACTGTGGATCCCAGCCGGTTCGAAAGTACTCCTAGTCGAGTTCTGTTAGCAATCACCCTCCCGAGTGCCGGTTTCTGATTTTTACCCTAGGCTGCCACAAGCAGGTGCAGAGCAGGTCATGGGTTTAACCTGCCTTATTAACATCCCTAATTTCATCGAGACTCGCTAAAACAAGTCTAATAGGAGCAGCACCTCATGAGTAATAGAGTAAAACTGCTATTAGAGTCTGTTTTCGGAAGATCTAATTCATTCATCATGTTCGACGTACAAAAATTTGATAGCATGCAAGAAATCAATGCATTTGGATCATCCAAACAACTTATTTTATATTTTAAAGAAAAATAATAAATATAATTTTTGTTCAAAGCATCTAATTGACATGAAATTTCGTACATATGTAGAATGGTTTGCATCGAAAAAAAAATAAAAAATTATCACCGTGAATAAGCATCGTCTCCTAAATTCGATCTCAAACCTGTTCAGGCTACCCTTGAACTAGGGACAGGACAGTCATTTGCAAGGGTCATTAGGCTACGTTTCGTTTTGGAATGAAAGTAACGACCCTAACGGCTATTTCAATTTAAAATTAGAAACGAAGAGTCTCGATTCACAGCTTTAAACCGCCACTGGAAGGACGAACGATTACGATCTCTCTTTCTTTAAAAATCCACTACATTTTGAATTTCATTTCGTTCATACCCTGAAATCTTTCATTTCTTCTTCGGTGATCATCAAGCAGCAAAACTTCTCCAAAAGAAGAGCTTTCCGGGCATTTTCCATCTCTTTTTTAGAATAGCGCCGATTTCTTCTCAAGGTGAAACACCTTCTTCAACTTCCTCTGTTAGCGCTTTACATTATTGGCTTTCATGAATATCAGATTTTCAGAATTATCCTATGATGGTCCCATGCTGTCAAATTCCAGGAATTGTATCTGTATCTTGATTTCTATTTCCTGTTTTTTGTTGTAGATTTTCCCCTGTTTTGTGACTTCTTTCTGAAAATTTGCTCCCGGTTTCATCAGATTCTCGCTGGAAGACATCAATTCTAGAACCAAGATCATTCTCAGGCTAATTAGGGTATCTTCCTCAGGCAACCCATTTGGCAGATCAGGTTTGGTTTCTTCCTCGTATCCCTTTTCTTCTGCATGATTTCTCCAACTTGTATCACCTGACCCACATTTAGTCTCACTTTCTTTTACTTTTTATATGCTTCTGGTATCGATAATTTTGAAAATCTTGATATTCAGAAAGATCTTTGGGACGGATTCAGGAAAATATTGATCTTGCGATACCTGAAACTTCAAGTTTTTGTTCTGTTTCTAACTTGCATCTCTGTTTGATTTCTTGAATGTTCAACTTGTTACTTTCCTGAATTGAGTTATTGTAATCCTTTTATAGTTTCACCTGACCTTTTCTCTGATATTAATGCAGGTGGTTTCTCAATCTTTGCAACCATGAATGATCTCATGACGAAATCTTTTCTCAGTTATGTAGAGCTTAAGAAACAGGCCATAAAAGACCTCGAAGCAGGGCCCAATCTCGAGATGGCAACACTCAGCCAGTCAGACGAACAAAATCTCGCCCAATTCTTTGATGAAGTTGGCATGATCAAACCCGACATGGATGAGATCACCACTCTCCTAGTTGATCTTCAATCCCTACACGAAGAAACCAAATCCACTCACAGCCCAAAACTCCTCAGAGGCTTTAGAGACCGAATGGATTCTAACATGGTTACCATCCTCCGAAAAGCAAGAATCATTAAACTTAGATTAGAAGCTCTGGATCGATCAAATCTCGCCAATCGAAGCCTCTTGCAGCAGTACCAAGAAGGGAGCCCAGTCGACCGAACCAGAGTATCAGTCACTAATGGTCTTAGATCAAAGCTTCGAGAAATGATGATTGAATTTCAGTCGTTGAGGGAGACAATTGCCGATGAATATAAAGAAGATCTGAGTAGGAGATACTTCAATTCGACCGGCCAAGAGCCAAGCAATGAATCAGTGGAAAAAATGGTTTCATCAGGTGGGCAAGTTGCAATGATCAGAAAGAAGGCGGATTTGGATTTGGAAAATAAGGAGAGAGAGGAAGCTGTGAAACAGATACAGAAGAGTTTGCTGGAACTTCACCAGGTCTTTCTTGATATGGCAATTCTGGTAGAAACACAAGGAGAAGAGATGGATGACATTGAACACAATGTGGCCAGGGCAGGGAATTACATCAATGGCGGGACCAACCGGCTCGAATCAGCGGTAAATGGGCGTAAGAAAACCAGCAATTGGGCTCGTGGTGGGACCTGGGCTTTGGTGATGATACTGATCTTGGTGTGCCTTATTCTCATTTTCTCTAGTTCTTAGAACTAATCTTTCAGACCAGTTTCAGATTTGAATGCAGATTTCGATTCAGTTTGGGGAGGATTGATATGGGCCCCAATTATGGGGATTGATCAACGATTCAAGCAGCAAGATATTCATTCAGATAAGGTCTCTGTGTGGATACAGATAGCTTTTCTGAACTTGTGAAGAGCTTATTTGTGACTGCTGCAAGTGTTGATAGATTTCAGAAGTTCATAATAGTTTCTTTGTCAAGAATTCAGATTGTTTCTAAAAGCTTTGTTTTACTGTTAATGAGAACTATTTGTCAGGCCTCTAAAATCTTCTCATATGATCATCTCAGCCCTTGTTTTCTGATCTGTTAAATGGATGGCTCGAGAAGTTAACAGATTGGCGTAAAATTCTTAAGCAGTCAAAGGGCTTATGATCTTCTGCTGCATGAAATCATTAGGCTAGAATTTAACTACTGGGATTCCTAAAGCTAGCCCCCTCAAAGTTCAGTTTATAAGAACCTGCATGAGGTTCTCATGCAGGATTGGCTCCATTTCTGTCCTTCGCACAAAATGATACCCAGAACATCACTTTTGTTGTGTCTGCGGATCATAGTTTCTGAACTCTTGGTAAATTGAGGCCCAAGAACATGCCCATTTTAAGCATTGCTCCTTAATCTGACCCTTACAACTTTTTTGACCTCACTGCCTTTTCGGTTGGTAGGAAATGGGCGGAAACTGAATTCCACAGAAAAAAGAATTATCTGTGGGAAATATATTAGCAGAAATGGTCTTCAACATAATTAATGAGAAACTAAAAAGGAAAAAAAGAAAAGCAGGAGGCTATAAACATGGCAGCTGAACAGGTTCCATTGTCGACCACCATGACAATCTAAATCTCATTCTAAATCAGTATCACACATCCAGGCTCAATTTGGACTAATTAAAATCTCAATATACTTACCAGAGAATATATTTTCGAAATTCTTATAACAACAGAGGGTCTAATTGGCAAGGCTTACGTACTCTGGTTTACTGGATTATGCCGGATTATTTCTAGATAAATTTATATTTATATAAGCCTTGCCAATCGGGTGCTAAGCGACTACACAAATTAACATTCTAGACAATAGACAAAAAGACTGAATTTCTAACTTATGACTTGAGCACAAGAGAAGTGGGCAATAGGTGTATAGAGATAGGAGCTGATGTTCCTGCACCCCTTTTGTACTAATTCCATGACTTCTTTTGGGGTTTTGTGGTGGAAGCATACATGTGGTTCACTTTGTAGAGTGTAATCGTTCGTCCTAAGCATCTTTCCATAGATGCATCCCAAAAATCACATATTTCAAAAGATCTGAACATTGATTTTTAATATTATTAATTATTCCACTATTGATATTAAAACTCAAAAATAATAGTGATACAATCACCCAATGTATGTGAGTTTTAGATCTGACCTCATCTACTACAAAATAGCTAAGATGAATAGTTTGATCATTCCAAAAAGTGGACCTCACACATACGTTGACTACACAACCCCAAAAGAGTGTGGCATTAGTGCAGAAGGGATGGGGAATATCAGCCCCATAAAAATTGATACGTAGTTGGAGCCAGTTGCTGTTAGTTGGCTGTTAAACTTTTGAATTTTAGGACGTTTGTAAGTTTCTTCTCTCCTTTTGAGAGATTTTTATCCAATCTTTTTTTGTTTGCAAGAGTCCCTTGGATAGTTCATGAATCCTTCTATTTGGATTGTCCTTCCTGTTGCTAGATTCGTAAGGCTTTTTCTTTTTTGGTGTTTCTTCTTCCAAGAGTAAGTCTTTTGGTTTCCTCCTCTTCTCCTTGATCGATCTCCATGGCTTTTATCATGATAGTATTATTTCTAACCTATTCAATTTCAAGGGTTTTTATTGTGCTCACCTGGCCTTTTCCACTTGCCTTATCTTCTATGTGATCTCCTCCCCACAAGATTTTTTTGGCAATTTGCATTTTTATTTTCATCATTTTCATAATGAGTATTCTACCAAGCTACCTTTTATTTCACTTTTTCTGTTTTTTGACAACCTCATCTTCCATGTTGGAAACATTTGGGAGATAGAGACTTGAAATGGATGATCATAAAGAACTATGAGGAAGAACATATAATACAACTTCCCTTAATGTGTATTCAACTTATTAGGGTTTCTTATGGGATCAAATTGGCAAACCACTCCTAGGATACTATAAGCCTTGTGTGAATTATGTAAGCAACAAACCATAAACCCACCCTTTAACTCTAATTTAATATATATGATGAAATTGTAATATGTTGACATGTGATATGAGATTAGATGAGTGATTTACACTTTCAATTGATTACTTGTGGAATGTGAGACCTGGAATGTTTGATATGCAATCGATGTTGATAAGTGATCAAAGTTTTTAGATTTGCTATCTAGGTTTTGATGCATAATATGAGTTGAGTTGTAATTCAAGTTGAAGAAAAGATGTAGGTGAAATTGAAGAGGTGTCATAAGAGGTAGGGTAAGATTGTTAAGTTTTTCGTATATTTAGGTTATCATTTTCTTTAAATACATGTTATGGATGACTTTTGACTAATTGATAAATAACCTATTTATAAATTTGATATGCACCCCTCTTTATGGGTGAATAGATAATGTATATGATCCTTTTGATGATGGTATTGAACTGTTAATATATTGCATGAATGTTATTAGAGATTCATGATTTGTAATGGTCTATTTATATGATGAAATATGAAATGATGGATTATAAGGTGAATCATATCATATGAGTTAAATGCATGATGTTTAAAAACTAGAGAAGACTGCCAAATTTTTGTTAGGAAAGAAACAAGAGATGAAAATGAATTTTGTAGCAAAATCATTAATTAAATAATAATACAAAATTAATTAGTATATAGTTAATTAAATGTGCTATAAAGTAATAATATCATTTAGCCTCAAACCCAACCCAACTAAATGTACAAGTGAAAAATATTTTGCATTTGTTCTCTTCCTTCCTTCATACCCATCAATGTAAGAAACCCACTTCAAATATATATAGATATATCTCACAACTATGACCTTTCATTCTTCAATGTGGGACTAAAATCTTTGCTACTTCTCTACTTTGTAAAACTATTTGGAAGGAAAATTAATTTTAAAAATGTAGTAAAGAAAACTTATTAAAAGTAGCTAAATACAAACTACTTTCCAAACAGTTTTTCATTACAAGCGAAGAAGTACAAAGCAAATCACTCATACACACTCCTATATCTAATCCTTAGCAAAAGGGGAGGTGCTGATTCATGACTCGTACCGGCAACCAAGCACACTCGAAGGCAGATGCCCACTTATTTGGGGCCAACAGTAAGCAGTTCTCAAATAGTTTTCACTTTGTTAAATAATATTTTATTAAATAATTTAATTACAAATGGAACATAGTTAAAAAACTTGAAAACTAGACTTGACTCAAAGGTCAGGCTAGTTGAGTCAACTCAAACCACCCATGATTAACCAGAAAATACTCGAGGGAGATTCAAAATAAAACTTTACTAATATGTAGTTACATGTATAATTTTTATTTTATAATCATATGTGAACAATGGGTAAGTTGGTGAGGATTTATTATTGTTGTTTAAGTGGTCTTGTGTTCAAATCATAATCACTTAGATCACAATCGCAAAGTCCACACTTGGATCACAATCGTGAAGTTTACTTGAAGTTGAGAAACTACACAAATGCATGTGATTTGAGTCGGCAAGAAACTGTTAATTTATGTAACGGTAGGCCAAATCTCCACGGTACCTATTGAGGTATCGCTGTCTACTGGGAATTAGCCTTGGATCTTGAGTCTGATCCTAGTATTCGAGTTCTGTTTATCACTCAAAAACAGGAAAGGTGGTGAGCTGGTAAGTCCACACTTAGATCACAATCGTGAAGATTACTTAAATAATCGAGAAACTGCACAAATGCATGTGATTTTAGCTGCCGAGAAACCATTAATTTATGTAATGACAATGCCAGAACTATTGAAATCTTCACAGAGGAATCGCTGTGAACTGGGAATTAGCCTTTGATCCAAGAAGTTGACGGATGGGTATAAAATTCGTGACCAATCAAAGGGTTTATGCTCTTTTGATGCGTGAAATCATTAGGATATAATTAACTATCAATGCTAGCCGTGAAGGAGAGCCTTGGTGCAATGGTAGAGTTGTTGTCGAGTGACCTTGAGGTCATGGGTTTAAAGCGTGGAATCAGTCTCTTACAAAATGCAAGGTAAAGCTGTGTATTATTCACCCTTGTGGTCTGCTTCTTCAGACCCTACATGTACGGGAGCTTCATACAGCAAGGCTGCCCTTTATTCACAATGCTAGCCGCCTCAAGGTTCAGTTTGTAAGAATCTGCATGGGGTTCCAAGATTAGCAACTCTCTGTCCTTCGCACAAAATATTAGCCAGAAGTGACTTTTGTAAATGTCTGCCGATCATAGTTTCTGAACTCATTGTAAACTGAGGCCCAAGAACGAGCCCATTTTAAGCATTGCTCCTTAGTCTGACTCTGAGAACTCCTCTGACCTCACTGCCTGTTCGGCTGATAGGAAATGGGCGTAAACTGATTTCCACAGAAAAAGGAATTCACTGTGGAAAGTACTTCAGCAGAAATAGTCTTCAACATAATTAATGAGAAACTAAAAAGATAAAAATGCAAGAGACCACAGACATGGCAGCTGAACAGGTTCCATATAAAATTAGTTATTAATTAATTTCGAAACCTGTATACCCATATAATATTAGTTATTAGCTAATTAAAAGAGGGTAGAATGAATGCTAAACCAACTCATAGAGAGGTGTCTTCGGCCACCATTTTTCTAAAGCCCACCTTTGTATGATCTGATTCACACATGTAGATTGGTTGATTTTATGTCTAAATTTTAGAGCATTGTTTACCAAAATTTTAAAACTGCTAGTCTTGAAGAACAATTTATTACATCATAGAATCAACTAATCCACACGATTCTTGATATAGTAAATGTCTAAAGGTGGAGCAAGGAAATGAACAACTCTCAATAAAATAATACATCGTCCTAGTAACGAATTTTCTCCTGACTTCCCTCTGAACAATTCCTAAGGTTTTTAGAATTTAGCAGGCGTTTGCCTGGCAAAAAATATCAAATGGAGGATTTTGTACTTTCTTTATAGATGGCGATGTAGATCACCTGGATCTGATCATTAATCAAATGTTGCCAATACGATTCGTCAAACAGGAAAAAAATTAAATAAAATAAAGAGGCGGGTAGTTCATTAAGGTCACCTGCCTATCATCTTTTTCAGCTCCGAAGTTGCTAGCAATGGTAACCGATTGGATCAGCCCTTTTAAGAAAAGAAAAGAAATTAGAGACACACAAACACGTTACACACATCAACCAGTTTGTTACTCCATGTGTATGCTTTTATTTCTTAATATTGACGAAAATACATAGCAATCTCATTGATGTTGTAACGTAGCATAAGTATGTAATGTGGTGTCACTTGTGCTTGAGATGATTTGATCTAGGTAGATGGCACAAATTTGACAGGAAATGAAGGTCACTTAAGTGGTATGGGATGAGATGAGTTGGAGGAGTTTGTTAAGATGAGATGGTTGAGACAATTTAGAGGAGATAGGTTGAGATCACATGATATGACCCATTTCCGTCCCAAGCAAAATAAAGGATGGAGGGGGTTTGAATTTTCGGGTGAGAAGAAATGACTCTCTTTTACATTTGGATGAGATGAAATAGCAATGCCATGCAAACCACCAACAGTAAATTGGGTTGAGTTTGGGATTTCTCATCTCATCTCCAGCACCACTCTTAGTGAGCTGAGATGGTTTTCATTTCAATGCATCTCAAGAACCACTAAAATTCCCATCTCAGTTCAAGTCAGCTCATCACATCTCAAGAGCACTGGATCATAACATTTGCAATTCCCCTACCGTTTGAAAGCAATGTTTTCCAGGCTGTAGTCCTATTTTATATTTATAATTGAACTTGCATATCCTTAGAACAAACTAAAGAAGTTGAAATTAAATATCTTTGTTTGCATGGGTTTTGTCCCCGCACGTTACTCTTCTGATTTTATGTCTGTTATTGCATAAAGCTCCACCGCTCATACCTTGACATGTTCATCTACCTGTGTGCATGGTTGTAGCTGGCACCACCAGCCATGCTACAACCCCAGAAATACCGCGAACTGTCAAATTCAGTACCTTTTTCTTCAAAGTCAAAGTAAGGATATTATTAACAGAGATCGAGCAGACTGCAAAAATGTAATAACTCTTCAAAATGGAAGGGAAATACGTAAGGAGAACTAAAAATTAGATAGATGTCCAATTAACGCTAGAGATCACCAAAAACTTGTAAACAGCTTATAGAAATTATCAAATTAAACATAAGCCAATATAAACTAGTGGTTAAGTTGAGGCGCTTCTCTTGTAAGTAGGTCATGGGAACAAGGTAGTGCATTGCATTCCTCTAGAGAATGTAAAGAGCTTACATGTACGGTTGGGAGGGGAAGTGATCCTGGTTATGCCTTTGACAAGGGTGTATGTCAAGGGGGTGCATTCCGAAGATACATATAAAAGACAGCCCCGGTGCACCAAGCTCCTGCCTTTGCGGGGTCCGGAAATACATATAAAAAGGTTATATATGCATAAAGACCTATTGGGTGTCCCAAAGGTAAGATATGCAAGTTCAAACTTGCCCTAAATTCAGTCCTTTATAATTTTTAGTTTTTCAGTACCAAATTTTTACAAACCTTTCCATAAAATTTCTATTTTAAGTGTCCTACAATTTCTGTCTGCATTTTTTTTTTGAAAATTTACTACCCTATTTGGATTATCCTAGAATAACTTGATTTTTAGTTGTAAAATGGACAGTATAGCCAAACTTCTCATCATTCATTTTGCAGTAAAAAAAAGGAGTGGCAAGGATGATCCAACGGATGAGATTATGGGCTCATAAACCATCTAACTCATTGTGGATAGTCTCGATTTCATGGTCTCGAACCATCATAGAACGGAAACAAATGATATTAAAAGGTTATTTAGAAAAGTTAGAACGATTAAACTATCGAAAACGAGTTCCTCATTGACAAAGAATGCCATTTTGTGCCTTCCTTTCGTTGTAGGCTCATAATTATGTGTGCCATTTATGTTTATATTATGTTAAACCACAGAAAAGCCGAAAAGAAAATTCCACGCATGAACGACATGGTGAAGTATATTTTCTGTTCCACGTGCTTTCGAATTGAACCAATTATACATTATTAATAGAATATTACATGCAGTGAAGGAGAGAAGATGGATATAGGGGGTGAGAGTCGGTCAATCCACCTTTCTTTAAGCGATGAAATTTTGTTAAAAAAAGAAATACTTGCTAGTGACCGAGGTGATTAATCCACCCTTGCTGAGAAAATAAGTCAGTGTCCGTAATCTTTCTCAAATGAAAAAACAATGAAAAAAGGGGTGGCACTATAAATATATGTTTCTAAGAAGGAAATAAATAATTGGGAGGAGGCTAAGGTTGTAAGCTGGTGAGTCCACACTTGGATCACAATCTTGAACATTACTTAAAAATTGAGAAGTACCACAAATGCATGTAATGAGAAAATAAAAAATGGCCCAATAAATTTATGCTTGTAAGAAGGAAATAAATAATTGGGAGGAGGCTAAATAAGGTAAGTTGGTAAGTATCACAATCATGAATAAAAGGGTAGCCCAGTGCACGAAGCTCCCGTGCATGTGGGGTTTGGGAAAGGGCAGACCACTATGGGTCAATTGTATTGAGCCTTTCCTTGTATTATAACAGGATGTTTCTACACCTCAAACCTGAGACATCAAGGTCACACGACGACAACTTTACTGCTGCACCAAGGCTCCCCTTCAGTGTAAGGGGTCCGGGGAAGGGACAGACTATAAAGGGTGTATAATATGAAGCCTTACCTTGCATTTTTACAAAAGACTTTCCACACCTTAAATCCAAGATCACAATCGGGAACATAAATTAATAATTGAGAAGCAGCACAGATGCATGTGATTCTAGCTGCAAGAAACTGTTATTTATGTAATGACAAAGCCAGAAACTATTGAAATCGATCTCCATAATGCCGAATTAACCTTTGATCTTGACTATGGAGCCTAATTCGAATCTTGTTTATCACTCAAAAACAGTAAAACTAAAAGAAAATCAGAAGCATCGTGGAACGTTGGAAAGGGGAGATCAAATTAAGAAGAAGTGAGATGCGAGACTGGCTTGTAAATAGCTCTACGAACGAATCGATCAGATCGAATTGGAAAATGAAAAGATTTGTACAAGTTATACGTTTTGTCGCCACACGAATCTTTCGTTGCACCATATCCTCTTTGTTCATGTTTTATGTAAAGACTGTAGCGCCATCCTGACCAAGTTATGTTAGCCGTAGTTCGACAGCTCGCCTGAAAAACTCGTCCAAGTAACTTGACTTGGCAAAATTTAGATATGGGGTAGATCTCTCTAGCGCTATTACCTTGTTCAAGGAAAAAAACCCTAACCTCGGGGGAACATGGTAATGGACAGACATAACTGCACGTGTTTCCCGTTTCCAGGAGTCAACAGGTCAACCACATGTTTAACGTATGCCGAGTACTTATATATTAATAATTTGTCTCGGTGAACATAATCGCCCTTGATTATAATAAAAGTTCGTGCAGAAGGCAGAGGTTATTGAGTGTCTGAAGAAGTTTTTCAACGCCCCTTTTGACATGCATGAAGAAGGCTTTTGAAAGATCTAAGCCGTTTATTATTTTTAAGCTTATGTTTGTTTAAGTTTAAAATCTAGACCATTCAATTTAATTAATTTTAAAAAATACTTAAAACAAGTTGGGATCATCTATATGTATTGATTTCTCGTGGACTTCTTATTTCTGGTATGCCTAACATAGTGAATGGCTTAGATCTTCCAAACAATTTCACCATGAAAGTCGAAACGAGTTGATTTCTTCAGACGCTCCTACCCGGACTCTTATAATAAATCGTTGCCGTTTATACTATATTTGAAAAATTGGACACAGAAATGCCCAAGTTTTCTTGTGGTTTTAGTTGCCAAACACAATAAACTATTAAGTTTAGGTGATTGCTGCATATAAATATTTCCGTAGAGGTCTCATTATCTCCAACTAAGTCTTTAGAGTAGTAGCTATGGGGCAAAAGCTGTGGTTCTTTGCAGCTCTCTTCACCTTCATTTTAGCAGGCTTTTCTGCAAATCTACTGTTTCATGATAAGTATCGAGTTACTCAGAGTCCTCTGCTACGGTAAGTAACGAATGCCCGGACTGTTTTTCTGAGCTTAATTTTTGTTCACTGTCTTAACTGCAAATTCTCTTGTAATCTCTTTTTTACTCTCTTCCTCCCCATTTGGTCAAATGTGAGAGCACAATCACACCAGCCTCCCAGCAGAGTGGTGCAAGGAGTCTCTCACCTGGGTGCCCAGGGTTTGGGACTGCACTGGTGTGTGTCGACCATTAAAAAAAAAAAAAGGGAATGTGAGGGCATAATTTATATGGGTACCATGTAAATCACTCTATGAATTTAGAAGAACAAAAATCACTTGTGGGAACTGGATTGTTGGTGATTCAAGCCTCTCATCTTTCGACACATACCATAGATGAAATCTTGTCTAGGTGTGGAATTTTTCCCCCTTTTTAATCTGTCTTTTATATTTTTGAATGATAACATTTGTGAGAAGAAAAAGAAGAAGAGAGTTCTATCTTTCTTGCTACACATAATATAACATTCAATTATAAAATTACTCTATCACTCTCTTCTTTAATTGGTTCAATTGGTGGGCCTCAAGTTCTATCTCTTGTCTGTCTCTCTACATCTCTTTATACACCATACCGACCATACCCATAAGTAATCACTAGAATTTTGGGGACTACTTGATATTATTCTTCTAGCGTTCTAGCTAACAATTATCACAAAATTTTGGACCCGATTAAATTCAATGTCTTAATCTATAAACCACAAAATAAACTTTACAATGATACATAAGGTTCAATATTAACAAAACTTTAGATGCTTCGTTTGCTTGATGCATGAGCAACTTGACAGTGTTTATATAAGTGCAAATACATGTAGACATGTTAGCGAGCGGAACTGTAGAGCCGACAGAATTGTCTCTAAAGCTCTAAAAGTGCTTCCTTAAGCTACAGAGGTGGTTTTAGATTTTGAGGCACTTCTTGCTGCCTCCGTAGATCTTTTTATTCTTTTATGCCAGCTCTTTTATTTTGACCGCTAAATCTAGTTTGAAAATGAAGATAAGAAATACCTCTTCTAGCTTATGTTTCAACTCTCATTTTATTATTCATAGTTCTAACACTCGCAAGTCAACTAGGAAAACTCGAGTTACTTGACTCAAAAGCAAATTGATTTACTTGTCGAGTTGAGTCACTGCCTAAAAGAAAATTTGGCCGTGCTGGGATTTGAACACAAAACCTCCCAAACAATAATATAAGGTCTTAACCAACAAGTCTACTAGATATTTATGCATGTAAAGTGAAAATTTTGTAATAATAATAAATTAATATAATATAATTTAAAATTTCCATGTAGTATTATTGATTCACCCACGAGTCATTTCTAGTTAACTCAATTTATCCCACTTTCAATTGGAGCCAAATTTCAAGAATTATAACAACGGCATTATTTTTAATGTTATTGTGACTAACATATATCCTTTATATGTATAGGGTGCCAGGAGACTCACATGAAAAAGATAATGCAAATGTCTACTTTTCAACATTACAATGGATCACGAGTAGAATAACTCATGAAGTGTTTGGAGGATGGTCTTTGGGTGGTGGTGGCAATATCACCACCGGCCAGGTTAAGACATCTAACAACATTCCCTTGGCTCCGGACCTAGCAACTTGTCACAAGTCCTTGAGCGACGGAGGTCAGCCCCTTTATTGTTGCCCACCAAGAAAAGAATCGAAAGAGCAAGCTATAGACTTCCAATTCCCTAGTGCTTCACATCCAGTACGCATTCGTCGACCCGCACATCTCGTAGATGACGAGTATATTGCCAAGTATGAAAAAGCAATTGCGATAATGAAGCAATTGCCCTACGACGATCCCCTAAGCTTCATGCGTCAAGCAGATCTGCACTGCATCTACTGTACCGGGGCTTATAACCAAGTGAATTCGACCGTCGGCATGTCGATCCATAGATCATGGTTCTTCTTTCCATGGCACCGGATGTATGTATACTTCCACGAGAGAATTATTGGAAAACTTATTGGTGATGATACCTTCGCGTTGCCATATTGGAACTGGGATGCCCCTTTAGGTATGATGATCCCTAGCTTCTATATGAATGGATCATTGTTCGATAAGGATCGTGATCATTCTCACTTTCCACCTGCAATCACCAAGTACGACTATGACAACCACCAATCCAAGGACCAAATAGCTACGAACCTTGCTTTCATGTATAATCAAATGGTTTCCAGTGCAAAGAAGCCCGAACTCTTCATGGGTTGCACCCGTGGGTGGGGTGAGGAGGGTGCTTGTGATGGTCCAGGGACCATTGAAAACTCTCCCCACAACACTGTACATGCTTGGGTGGGAAGCAATTTGAAGACTGAGAGGGAAAACATGGGTGCATTCTACTCGGCTGCCCGTGACCCGATCTTCTTTGCACACCATGCAAACATCGACCGACTCTGGGTTATTTGGAAGCAGCTAAGGGGGAATCATCTGGAGTTCACTGACCCTGTGTGGCTCGACAGTCATTTTTACTTTCACAATGAGAATCGCCAACTAGTTAGGATAAAGATACGTGATGTTCTTAACATAACTAAGCTCAGGGTCATTTATGAAGAGGCAGATATTCCATGGCTTAACGCCCGGCCAAAGCCATCCGTGTCCCCCAAAATTGCACATCAAATGCTAAGAATGAGAGACAAAAGGAAGGATTTGCCATCGTCAAGCCTTTCCCCAAGCTTTGGCCCAGAGGGTAAGACCCTAGCCACTACCATAAGGGTGAAAGTCCAGAGGCCTAAGAGGGACAAAACAAAGAAAGGAAGAGAAGGAGAAGGAGAAGAAGAAGAAGAGGTGTTGGTCGTACATGGAATTGATGTTAAGAAAGACATGTATGTTAAATTCGATGTGTATGTCAATGTGGCAGATGAAACTACCATAGGTCCAGAGTCCCGAGAGTTTGCAGGAACCTTTGTTAACTTGCCCCATGGTGTACGAATAATTAAGAACAAAGGCGATTCAACCCTGCAGATGAAGAGCAGTCTCAAGTTGGGTATTTCAGAACTTTTGGAAGACTTGGATCTAGGCAAAGAAGAAAGCATTTGGGTAACCGTGGTGCCCAAAGGTGGAACAGGAATTAACACTACCATTGAGGGGATTCGAATTGAATATTTGCGATGATAATAACATTTAATCAAGCAGTTAAGGTAACTTATATGTTGTATTCTTGATTATATTTGTGTCTTAGCTAGTTAGCCCCTATTAATTGTTTTGGCTTTTATCAAAGCCTCCCTAATAAATGAAAATAAATAATTTCCAAATGTGTTTATGGTGTTTCTCTACTAATAGATGGAAAAAACATCAGAAATAGGTTCCCAAACATGCCCTAATCACTTGGATAGATCTCTATTTTGCTTTTTGAGTGAGGCAATTCCAAGGTTCCCAAGCATGCCCTAGCAGTCTGGAATTCAGCATCAAGCCAAAGAAATTAGATGAATAGGTCATATCATCAAAAAGTGAGCCCTCAAGATGCCTCTTGGCTATAAATGCATCTTCACTTTTTAATGGTTTACACATTCTTCCATGATTGCGTGTTCAATTATATAGTAGTTAACAATCTCAAGCAATTTCTTCATATAAAGCTATAGATCTAGCTCTTATTGTGCCTAACCAAGTCATACTTGAACACTATCGGGCCAATGTTGCAATTCTTTACATCCTCTTTTACCTTCATTTTACTATTCTTTAATGTGAATCTAGCAGTTCATAAGTGGGTGGATCTTCTCTTGTCCTGTATGTCCATGTAATTGATTTTTTTTGTTCTAAGAGTCTAATCGTGATTTTTGCTCTCTTTCTTTGTAGTTTTGTGTGCTAATTAGTTTGTCTTTCAGCTTCTAGAATGTCCTTTGTGTTACCTGTCCTTCGCATAATGGGTTCCATGTTTTGATTGGTCCAGAGTATTCAATTGATTTCTCCAACTTCAGATATCTAGGAGTCCAAAAATCATGCCAGTTGGACGAATCTAGAATCCAAAGATTGATTGAGATTGCTTATGATCATTGCATAGCAATCGATATGAGCTTTATAAAAGCAATTAACTGTTATGGTTTTAGCCCCGCCCAAGATCAAATACACAATCAACGAACATCGATTTTAACATGGTTCGGCCAAGATGCTTATGTCCATGGGAGAAGATAAATGAGCCACTAATAAGATACAAATACAATTAGGGAGCAATTCTCCATTTTCAATATACATGGAAGTTTGTAAGTTTTGTGGAATATTACAACTGCCTACGATCATCCCTATTTATAAGGATTTTTTTAGGGCTTAATTTCAACAAAAATGTTCAAAGTCTTTAGTAGGTGGCTGCTCTTGTTGACATTCATGGCGAAGTCAATGGCGTTCTTTGTTGAAAAAGGAATTGGACTCTACAAATCTCCCTCTTGAGGCCCCATTAATTGAATGAGGTTTATTCATGTATGGACTTCTAGCACAAGCCCATTCCAGCCAACTCCCTGCAAAGCTCGAACTTGCTCCGAGGTGATGCTTTGTCATTATATCCAAACTATTATCGTCAGTATAAATCTTCTCAAGTTCTAATGACTTCTAGTCCAAAATATCACTTATTCAATGATACTGAACATCAATGTGCTTCGACCTTCTATGAAAAGTAGAATTCTTGCTAAGGTGTATATTACTTTGACTATTGCAACATAAAGCTCACCTTTTGTAATGCTTGAAGCATTTCCGATATTTTTGCATCCATTTTACAAAAAATGAATTGGACATTCTATATGAAATTAACCATGTTAAATATTTTATTTTATTTAAAATAGTAAACAAAGGAATTTATAAAAAGAAATAGTACCATTAGATTCTACATTCAAAATGAAATCCAACGCCTCAAAGAACACAAAAAACGGAGTTCATATAATAAAGTTATGGGCGTTTGAAGATAGAGGGGCATTTTTGTAAAATATAATTAAAACAAAATGACCCAAAAACACAGGGGGCCATTTTACTAACGGCACCCCCTCCAGGTTGTCTTCTACCTCCAGCCACTGCTATTCTCGACCCTTCTAGAACCACCTCTGTAGGGCGGTGCTGGAAAGTATGGCGGCATCGCCTCCCTCATCTATAAAAACCCGTTCCCCCTTTTCTCTGATCATCCTCATTCTCCTCTTCTTCTTCTCCAGCCAAGCTAGGGCTTCCCCCAAAAATTGGAAAACCCCTTCCTTGTCTTCTGCAATTTCTAGCACCAGCTCAGGCCGCCGCATTCCCCTCTCTGTTCTTCCCCATTTTTCCCTTTCTTCATGTATTCCGGCAATCACGGGTTCAGGCAGGCATCAAGGAAATTGCACCGCCGGTCGGGAGGGGCGCTATTTCTGGCTGCCCAAGTAAGTCCCCCCCTTCACCCTTCTATTTTTCTCCTTCCCAGCTAAGATCCCTGTCGGATCTGTGTTTCCCCGGCAGGAAATCACCGGTTTCCCGTGGAAGGAAACCAGACGGGTGAAAACGCACCCACAACAACGCATCCTAGGGATGCAGGCGTCCTAGGGGCACATGAGCGTAGCCCGCACCTGGGCCGAGCTCCTTGGGGCCGTCCTCCCACATGCGTCGAGTGTGAAAAGTTTCTTGGCTAGACCGGGACACACGGGACATCCTGGGAGCCGAGGCGCACCGCGCCTGCTCCAAAGACGCGTCTACGCCATGCCATCCAGGACGCGCGTCATAGTGTGTCGCTTGGGCATGTGCGCGTTTGTGAACGCGGTCCCTGGCGCGGCCTTCGGACGCGCAGGAAGTGCAGGCATGGGTCCTGGTTCGACCAGGGCATGCGAGCATCCTGGGAACCATGACGCGCAGGACTACTCTAGAACTTTTTCTAGAAAACTCTACACATATCTAAGCTTTCCCCTTTCTAGATATTTACATAGAGACTTCCATAAACCAGGACCCTACGCGTCACGGTTCCATAATTAATGTTATAAATCTGTAAACTCGTATAAGAATGGCATGGTTTAAAAACACATACTAATTACAGCAATAGAAACAGGTAACTCAATTTGGGATGCATTTTGAAAACAGGGTAGTATCAGACTACCTACAAATCAAGTATATTTGAAAATGCATTAAAAACGTAGCAGTATCAAACTACCTACCTAGATGTTTCTTGAATCGTGTTCTTCATTACTCGACCCTGACCCATCTTAGTGAAACCTTGGATATTCATTAATAACAAGGATTCAAGTATTATTTTCTAACCTTTTATAGATCATTATTTAGATTTCTAGATTAACGGATAGATCTGCCCTTTTTGATCATCTTTGATCTGGTAGATCGAGAAGATCTCTATAGTTTTCAGGCTATAGTCATACTAAATAGTTCTCAGATCCTAATTTTTATAGTCTCATTAGGTCTGTGTCGTTATTACGAACGCAACGGATCTTTTGGATCATTGATCGGAGTTATATAGCCTCCTTAATTAGGTTGTTAGTGTTGTGCAGCCCTACGCGTCATGGTTCCCATGATGCTTGCATGCCCTAGTCGAACTAGGACCCATGCCCGCACGTCGTGCACGTCTAAAGACAGCGCCACGGACCGCGTTCATGCATGCGTGCATGCCCGAGCGATGCGCTATGATGCGCGTCTTGGATGGCATCGCACAAATGCGTCTTCTGCGCAGGCGCGGTGTGCCTCAGCTCCTAGGATGTCCCGTGCGTTTTGGTCGAGCCAAGAAACTTTTTGTATGCGACGCGTGCGCGAGGACGGCCCTAGGGAGCTCGGCCCAGGTGCGCTACGCTAGTATGCCCTTGGGACGCCTACATCCCTGGGATGCGTTGTTGTGGGCAAGTTGTCACCCGTCTGGTTTCCTTCCACAGGAAACTGGCAATTTCCTACCGGGGAAACATAGATCCGACAGGGATCTTAGTTGGGAAGGAGAAAAACGGAAGGGGGAAGGTGGGGAAATGGCGCCCCTCTCGACCGATGGTGTGATTTCCTTAACGCCTGCCTGAACCCGTGATCTCCAGAATACACGAAGAAAGGGAAAAATGGGGAAGAACAGAGAGGGGAATGCGCCGGTCTGGGATGGTGCCGGAAATTGCATAAGACAAAGAAGGGGTTTTTCGATTTTTTTCGGAAGCCCTAACTTGGCTGGAGAAGAAGAAGAGGAGAATGAGGATGATTGGAGAAAAGGGGAAATGAGTTTTTATAGATGAGGGAGGCGGTGCCGCCATCCTTTCCAACACCACCCTATAGAGGTGGTTCTGGAAGGGTCGAGAATGGCAGTGGCTGGAGGTAGAAGACAACCTGGAAGGGGTGCCGTTAGTAAAACGGCCCATTGTGTTTTTGGGTCATTCTGTTTTAATTATAGTTTACAAAAATGCTCCTCTATTTTCAAACGCCCATAACTTTGTCATATGAACTCTGTTTTTAGCATTCTTTGAGGAGTTATATTCCATTTTGAATGTAGAATCTAATAATATTAATTTTTCTTACAAATTCCTTTGTTTACTATTTTAAATAAAATAAAACATTTAACATGGTTAATTTCATATAGAATGTCCAATTCATTTTTTGTAAAATGGATGCAAAAATATCGGAAATGCTTGAGGCATTACATTTAGGCCAATTCCACGAGCTAAGTAAGCCTTTCTTAGAAGCTATAGACCTTGGTCACGGGCCTGGCAATACAAGTCTGTGACATGCGTCCAACACTAAGCATATCATTGATATGGAGTAGCAAGATGACAAAGTTATCTTCTGAGAATCTCTGTACAAACACACGGTGATTTGAAGTAGTCTTTTTATAACTCTGTTGGTCCATAAACTACTCAAACTTTTTGTCACCTATTTTAAGCCATACAGACTCTTCTTCAACTTGCATACGTAGTTCTCCTTACCTTTAACAACAAAACGTCTTGGCTACTTTACATATATCTCCTCTCTAAGTCACTATGGAGGAATGTTGTCTTCACATCTATCTGCTCAACCTCTAGATCAAGATTTGTAACCAAACCCAATATAACTCGTGTTGAAGACATTTTTACCACAGGAGAACATAGCTCCTCAAAATCAACACATTTTCTTTGACCAGAGCCTTTCACCACAAGTCTAGCTTTGCATCGTGGATGTGAAGTGTTACCCTCGTACTTCACCCCGTAAATCTACAGATTCTTCAAAGATTTTCTATCCTTACGCAATCTCACCAGCTTAAATATATGGTTGTTTTGCAAGGATATCATCTGATCCTTCATAACTGCAATCCACTCTAAGTTCTATTCACTTTCAACTGCCTTTATATAGCTCTCAGTCTCTCCCTCATTAGTGAGGAGCACAAACTCATTTGGTGAATATTGAGTAGAGGGTCGACGATCACTTGAACTCTGTCTCAATAAAACTGCTAGCTTCTCAGTAAGAACCTCCTGTGGAACATCATCAGCCTCTGGCAAAACTTTTGTGTCATCTGCAGCTTCATGCTCACCCTCAACCTAATCATCTTGAACATCAGCTGGCCCACCATCATGGTCATTGGAGCCATCTATACCTAGCGTATGTGAAATAGGAACTGAAGCCAAATTAGTCAAAATATTAGAAAGTTGAGTTTTTGATCCTTTAGCTTTATCAATGTGTTTAATGGTTTGATCTTCCATAAAGACCACGCCACGACTTCTAACAAGCTTTGTTGCAATAGGATCATATGGCCTGTAGCCAAACTCATTCTGCCCATAACCGATGAAAATACATTGTTTGGTCTTGATATATAGCTTGGACCTCTCATCTTTGGGTACATGTACAAATGCCTTGCACCCAAACACTCGTAAGTGATCATAGGAAATATCTTTTCCATACCACAGCTTGTCAGGAACATCTGCATTCAAGGCAATAATTGGAGACAGGTTAATAACATAGGCAGCTGTGTATAGTGCCTCACCCCAAAAAGGTCCTGGTAGCTTAGCTTCAGAAAGCAAGCATTTGACCCTCTCCATCAATGTCTTATTCATCCTCTTTGCTAAACCATTTAGCTGAGGAGTCTACGAGGAGTCCTTTGATGTCTGATCCCTTGTTGCTTACAATAAACATCAAATGGTCGATAGTACTCACCACCATTGTCGATACAAGTACATTTTAGCTTCTTCCCTCTTTGACGCTCAATAGAAGCTTAAAACTCTTTAAATTTATTAAGCACTTAATCCTTGGATTTCAAAACATAGATCCATAGTTTTTTAGAATAATCATCAATAAAGGTGACAAAATAGAGTGCACCATCATGTGTTCATACTTTCATAGGACCACACACATCAGAATGTACCAATTCAAAGATGCTTGACTTCCTGGAAGGATAATGGCTCTTGAAAGAAACTCGTTGTTGCTTCCTGGCAAGACAATGAGCACACTTGCTCAACTTCGCAGCTTTGAGCTTTGAAAGCAAATTCTTATTGACTAGACAACCTAGTCCCTTCTTACTCATGTGATTGAGCCGCCTATGTTACAACTCTGAAGAACTAACAACATCAATCGCATTCACAGAGTTAGTAGGAATCGAAGCTTGCATCACATATAAGCTAGATGATTTCTTCCCTCTAGCAACCACAAGCACTCCCTTAAAGAGCTTCCACTGGCCATCACAAAAGGTACTACCGTACATCATCAAGCTTTCCTCCTGATATCAAGTGCAATCGGATATTTGGTACATGTAGGACTTTCTTGAGAATCAACCTTGTCTCATTATTGGTGTCCAAGCAGATAGACCCAATACCAACAACTTTTGACAGCCCATCATTGCCCATCTTCAACATTCCAAAGTCACTAAGAGTGTACGAGGTGAAAAACTCCTGTCTAGATGTAACGTGGAAGGAAGCACCGCTATCAACAACCCAACCAATCTCACTGGAAGTTAGATTGATCTCATTCTCATCACAGACCACAACAAGGTTTGAAGTAGAGGTGGCTACACGATCAATCCCGTCATCATTTCATCTCTCTTGCTTGACATTTTCTATCTTGTTCTTAGCTTTCCATTTATAATAATGCTTTTTGATGTGACCCTTGTTGCCATAATGATTGCACTCCAAATTCTTGTATCTGGACTTGGATTTACTCATGCCCCTGTTATTCTTATCCTGACCTTTGATCTTGCTTCTCTCCTATTTTTTGAGACCGGAATCTCAGACTGTGAAGTGGTGGCAACTTGAGCTCATCACTTCATTTCTTTATTTAGAACTGCACTTCTCACAGATTCCCAAGTCACAGCACCATCAAGAGCAGAATTGGCCAGAGAAACATGAAAATTTTTCCATGAGTTGGGCAAAGTATTTAAAAGCCACAAGCCCATGAAATCGTCATCAAATCTGACACCAACGCAAATAGCTGTTGAAAGCATCCGATCAACTTATTCAAGTAGTCGGAAATAGAACTCCCTTCCTTGTATCTCAGATGCAGCACTTGATTAAGTAGGAATAATTTATTATTCCTAGTTTTCAATGCATACAAGGTTTCCAACTTGATATATAGAGTTCTAGCATGTATCTCATTTTGAATATGGTTCAAAATGTTATCTTCAACCCATTGCAGAATGAAATCACATACATGTTCATGTTCAAAAGCCCACTTGTCGTCGGACTGGTCTTTTGGTTTTTGAGTAACAAAGATAGGTAGATGCAATTTCTTCACAAAAGAAGATCTTTTATCCTTCGACTTGTGATAATTTGTGCCATTCAAGTAAATAATTTTGCTCATATTTGCCTCCATAGTTAAAGATAGAGTACTTACAACAATTTCAAGAGAGAATCTCGCAATTTTGAGAGCACCACTTTGTCCAAAATACTCAATTTAGCTAGAAACTGATCTATCTCCCTCGAAAACTAATAAAAAATAGGTCTACTTCAGTTAGGTCTACTGTTGCAACTCATCATTGTTGAACTCACTACTATTGTAACTCTTTCACTGTTTGAACTCAAACTGTTATAACTTTGTATTGTTTGAACTCGAACTGTAGCAACTCTGTATTATTTGAAACCCCAACTGTTGCAACTCTGCACTATTGCGACTTGCCCATGTTGTAATTCACACTATTACAGCTTAGTCACTGTAGCAGGCACTGTAGCGATCACTGTAGCTTGATTATGCTTTATACTGTAGTAGACATAATAGTTACGCTTTCACTATAGTAGACCTGTTGCAGACTATAACAGAAATAGTTTTCTTCTCTCTGTTGCCTCATTGATTTGTCGATGCTGCAACTCCCATTTCTGCCGTGTTCTGCCTCTGTTTTGTTGTACTGAATCTCACTCTAATACCAAATGTTAGGGTTTTAGCCTACCCAAGATCAAACACACGATCAACGAACACCAATTTTAACGTGGTTTGGCCAAGATGCCTACATCCACAAGAGAAGATCAATGATCCACTAATTAGATAAAAATACAATCATGGAGCAATTCTCCCTCTGCAATATACATGGAAGTTTGTAAGTTTTGTGGATGATTACAACTACCCACGACCATCCCTATTTATAGGAACTTTTAGGGCTTAATTTCAACAAAAATGTTCAAAGTCTTCAGTAGTCGGCCGTTCTTCTTAGCATTGGCGGCCGCTCTTGTTGATGTCCATTGCTGAAGTCGGTGGCTTTTCTTTGTTAAAATGAGTCTGGACCCTACATTAACAGCTAGATATTTGAAGCCGAAAACTAAGATGAACAGCGAGGATTAACCACAGGTGGGCCCTGCCATTAATTTTCTGTTAGTTTGTGCCTTAGTGCTACTCTTCTAATTTTTTAGACATCTTCTTTTCTGATGGTATCTTTGTCGATCAAGATCGAGTTGATCTACAGCCTCAACTTTGGAAGCAAGTTCCATGAGGAACTAAAAAGAGCCTTGGAAAACAGAAGTAGCCTTCTCCAATAGAGAGGAGAAAAAAAGACTTCTAAAATAAATCAACACTTCCACATAAGAAGAAACACTTTATAAAATAGAGGAGCAATTAGAAAGCTATAATCATCCAGGCCCAAAAGATTGGATTCTGAGATTGCTAGGTCATCTGCCTCTTGATTAATGACTGTTCTTCCTCTCATATAGGATGTTTGAGGGTCCTAAACTATGGACAGGGATTTGGTAATGAACATGAACCACTGCTTATTTATTATTCAAATCTTGAGCAAAGGATGTTTAATGCAGTGGTGCAAGGACCATTTTGCTAATATTCAACAACAACAACAACAACAACAACAACAACAAAATTTTTTTTTTTTTTTTTATCATCAGAGGTACACACTTTTTTCTCATCCATATTGATAGTAAACCAATATAGCCCAAGTGGTTAGGCGGTGGCATTTCTTTGCTAAATAGGTCACAGGTTTGAGGTAGTACATCGCATCTCTTTGTAGGATATAAGGTGCTTATATGTTGAGGGCGTGTATCATGAGGATACATTTGGCTAGGATATATGTTGGGAGGTTTTTTAGTGATACAAATGGAAGGGGTGTACACATCAAGACTTAATGTGTGTATGAGTTACCTATTCAAAAAAAGAAAAAAGAAAAAATATAGCTCACTAGTTAAGCTGAGGTGCCCCTCTAGTACGTAGGTTATATTTTCGAGGTAGTGCATTACATCCTTTTAGGGGATATAGGAAGCTTTGCATGTTTAGAAAAAGTGTTTGAGGAATACATTTGGCAAAATATGTTTCAACATTTTAACGGATCAAAAGTGCAATCCATGAAATGTTTGAAGACTGGTATTTTGGCGGTGTTGAGGGTGCGGACAATCGCGGCGATGTCAACGACCCTGGTGAGACTAAGAGATCTAAAAGTATTCCGCTGGCTCCTTCAATTGAGCAATTACAAGTCGTAAGCAATAATTCTATTATCATGTAAGTATATAGATTTGGATCCGAAGAAGCATCCAACAAACAGATATTGAGAATAAAGGCTTTCTAGTGCAAAAAGGGTCCCCTCTCCTCGAGGTTAGGATTTGGCTGCTCGTGCCTGTGTGTTCAGTACTCAAATAAATAAATGCATATGGACCAAGCTTTTTGGATGAAGATTCTAGATGGGACGTGTTTATCATTAGGTATGAGCTCCTTATTATCATGTCAACGTCCCACATATGGGCTCTAAAAAGCCTACTTCTTCTTTGGGCAAGCAAGAAAACTTCTCCAAAGCACTTTTCATTTTCAAGACATGGTAGACATTTTGAAAAATATTCGCAGATGTAGAGAAGGATGCATTTTTGATACGCAACCTAGCTACCCACTTCTCTAGATGATTTGACTAATTTATCGTGTTGTGGCTGCATTGATTAGCTAGACATCAAAATTCATGATGTTGGATTATTTGAGCCATGCCATTTTGAATCTCTAAATTTTAAATAAAAACTAGAAGCATTTGATAAAGGGCAGACCTAGCGCACGAGACTTTTACTTATACGAGGTTAGGGGACAGGGCGGATTACAAGAGTTTAAAGTACATAATTTTACCTTGCATTTCTTACCTTATATTTTGTAAGAGGCTGTTTCCACGCCTTGAATCTGTGACGTTAAGTCACATGAAGACAACTTTTACCATTGCGCTAAGCCCTCCTTCCAAAAACTAAAAGCATTCGATTAGCATAAATTTCCACAAGAAAACTTTATGAATAGTCGAGATCTTTTAAAGGTGGGCCATAGCTAGGTTGCGTGTCAAAGCATGGTTTTTCTGCATCTACTGGTGTTAGCATTTACGAAGAGGCAGGGAAAATCTCGGCCTAGTCTTAGTTTTCTATTTCAATCTATCCACACCATAATTTTAAGAATTTCCAGAACATTTCGTTCTGATGGGCAAAACAGAACCGATTGATCTTGAGAAATCCTAGTCAAAACAGGTCCATTTCCTCCCCTTCCAGTCATTCCGGAATTTTTATATTTAAAAATTCCTGGAATAGTGTCCGGAATTTTGCTCCAAAATTAACGAAATGCCCAACGGAATGACTAGAGAAGCCGAACTGACAAACTATGGGTCTAGTGGGGTGAGGGGAATGCAGCAGCGGGCTATTCTGAGTTTGGTAGTGCCAGTGGGTAGCAATAGAGGAGAGAGACGGGGAAGAGGAGGATTCTGTGACCATCTGCACTAGCATCTCCCTCCATATGAACTAATTTCGAAGCTCGAGACCGGGACCAAGTCGCCGCCGATAAGTGCCACAAACGAAGATCAGGGGCCTAAAATACGGATCAATATGGAAGAGGATGGCATATATGGGACGACGCCTCCCCTTAGTCCAACGTGCAGCATGTGACCTCCTTAGTCCAACGTGCAGCACGCGACTTCCTTCCCTTGCCTCTCTTTCCCGGCCTTACTCCCGCGTGGTTTGACTTTGTACTTACAAAAAAAACCAAAAAAGCTGACTTGTCTTTGGACCATTTTTTTTTTGTTTTGTTGGTTTGTACTTCTTTTTATAATTTAATTTGTAATTTTTATCCTAGAAATTGTGTGGGTCCGCCTCTATCTTTTCGTGGATCATGAAAAGGGCAGCCTACGCACCAAAGCTCCAACATATATAGGATTTGGAGAAAGGACAGACACAAAAAACCTATAATATGCAAATTTTTTTTGTATTTTTAAGAGATTATTGCTACATCTTGAACTCATGACTTTCATGCCACACGGCGGCAACCCGACTTTCACGTCACACGGCGGCAACCCAACCATTACACCAAGACTCTCCTTTACGCGGATCGTTACTGTCTTGAGTTTATCGTCTAACGATAAGTCACTTCCTTGCAAATCAATCATTTAATATGTTAAAAACAGTGATAATAGTATTAATTGTCTCTTTAGTCGTGCTTGACTTTGATTCGGCCGTCTTTTCATGTGTAAGTTTTAGACTTAACAACAAAAGCAAGCATGCTTTAACGAAAGAAAAATATCACGGGGCACGTCATTATGTGACGACGCCGCCTACACAGGCACGTGGGCTTTGAATTGAAAGTCACGGTCTACTTATAGTGCCCAAATAACATGGTCGATATCATCCGGTCTACTTACACAAGTTAGTGCATTGTGGAAGGAAAGCCTATCATCTTCCTTTGGTACAGGATATTTTGTGCTCCTCAGCCATGGGGACGAAGCTGCGGTTCTCCGCACTTCTTTTCATCCTCATCTTGTTAGTTGGGTATTCTGCGAGCCTGTTCAATCATAATTTGCGTGAAGTGGACTTTTATCCTTTCGGTGCTCGGAGTTCTTCGTGGCGGTATGTGGCTAGTCGATGATTTTATTGTGCAATTTGTATTTATTTTCTCGTAAATTATTTTCTTCAGATTTTCTTTTGTCACAGAATAAGTTTCCACTTTGAAGAAGAAAATGTATAAATTTCTCTGTTTTTGGCTATATATAGGAAGCTAAGGGACTCAAATGACCAAAAGAATCTATTGGTGTATGTCTCTACAACATTGGCATGCGTCAAGAACATGATCCTTGGCATGTTTGAGGAATGGAAATCCGCTGATTTTACTGTTGATGGCGAGAACAAGGAATATGGAAGCATCCCGTTGTCTCCCAATTTATTGACATGCCACAAATCACTCTCCGATGCCGATCGTCCAGTCTATTGCTGCCCTCCGAAACCAGAATCAGAAGAAACAATAATTGATTTTCAATTCCCTAGTCCTTCGGAACCACTGAGAATTCGTCGGCCTGCACACCTCTTGGATGATGAGTACGTTGCCAAGTATCAAAAGGCCCTGGAAATCATGAGGCAACTCCCATACGATGACCCCCTTAATTTCATGCGTCAGGCAAACATACACTGTATCTATTGCACTGGAGCTTATAACCAATTGAATTCCTCCGCGCTCTTGAAAATCCATAGATCTTGGCTATTCTTCCCTTGGCACCGTATGATGATCTACTTCCACGAGCGGATCCTTGGAAAACTCATCGGAGATGACACTTTTGCATTGCCCTATTGGAATTGGGATGCCCCTCCAGGCATGGTGATCCCTGACTTCTATATGAACGGGTCTTTTTTGGACAAGGACCGTGATCATTCTCACCTCCCACCCCAAGTCGCTGATATCAATTTTGATTATGTTGAGAGTGGACTTGGTCCGGAAGATCAAATAACGAGCAATCTTGCCTTCATGTACCATCAAATGGTCTCTGGGGCCAAAAAGACCGAACTTTTCATGGGTTGTCCTCGAAGGTTTGGTGATGAGGGAGATTGTGATGGACCAGGGACAATCGAGCTTGCACCTCATAATGCTCTGCATACGTGGGTGGGTAGCAATTTACAGCCTGAAAGAGAGGACTTGGGTGCATTCTATTCTGCTGCTCGTGACCCCATATTCTATGCTCATCATGCAAACATTGATCGCCTTTGGTTAATCTGGCGGAGACTAAGAGGGAATCAGCCCGAGATAACCGATACCGATTGGCTAGAGTCTTACTTCTACTTCCATGACGAGAATCGCCAACTAGTGAAGGCGAAGATAAGAGATTTCCTTGACATAACTAAGCTACGATACACTTACGAAGAGACAGATCTTCCGTGGCTTAATGCACGGCCTAAGCCGTCGGTACCGCCAAAGATCGCTCGTCACATATTGAAGATGAGAGAAAACCAGAATGGTCTACAGTCGGCCAGCCCAATCTACAACTTCGGCCCAACGGGTCGAACCCTAGAGACAACTATAAGGGTCAAGGTCCACAGGCCTAAGAGGTGTAGAACCAAGAAAGAGAAAGAAGATGAGGAAGAGGTGCTGGTGGTACATGGAATTGATGTTAAGAAGGATATGTACGTTAAGTTTGATGTTTATGTTAATGTAGTTGATGAGATCAGCGCAGGACCAGAGTCCAGGGAGTTTGCAGGAAGCTTTGTTAATATGCGCCGCGGTGTAAGGATCGTAAAGAAGAAGGGTGATTCGACGGTGAGGCTGAAGAGTAGTCTCAAGTTGGGTATTTCAGAGCTGTTGGAAGATTTGGAGGCAGATGAAGATGAGAGTATTTGGGTAAGCTTGGTCCCAAGAGGTGGGACAGGAGTCAATACTACCGTTGATGGGGTCAGGATTGATTACATAAAATGACTAATCGGCAGCAATTATTTGATGAAAGAGCGAGGTTTTGTATTCCATTCATTGAAGTACTAGCAACTTGCCCGGCAATGCTCAAGAATAGAAAGTGAATCTTGTAAGGTGCAGTTGTGTGTGGCAATTATGCAGTCATTGACTGTAAAGAAATATGTGAAATTATATGAATATAGACTATAAAAATTTTATGGGACTAATCAAATATGTGACATTATGTAAACCACAAATCGAGATTTAAATAAATAAAGGGAAAAGAGATGCCATGCGGCTTAAAAAAAATGTGTTGATGAAAAGATCATTTAAGGGCCTACTTATTCGACTCAAAGCCTCAAAGAGAGAAGGAAGTACTTGCTTGCTTAAGGATATAAAAAAAAATTTGGGCCCACATATGCTAGTCGGCTTGATTCAAATTTATTAATTCATTAGATGATGAGAAGCTCATCCTATCAGTGCTGATTTTATCTTTATTGTTAGGAAAAAGTGAACCATTAATTTATGTTAGACTAAAGACTGCCAATGAATATCCATTTGGAATTAGATTAAAGCCAGGCGGATTCATTGTTGACAACGTATAAGTTCATCAATATGGATGCATGGATTTTAAAATAGACTTGGCATGTGGGCTCAAGGGATGCCTTTCTCATTAGACGAAGAAAATGCTTTTGTTTGGTATTTCAGACTTACAAAGAAAGAGAGTAATAGAGTCATTACCTACATGTAGGGAGCTGATATCCCCATGTAGCATTTTGATAGGCAAGCATATGATTTTATTGGGCAACCACTTTGATTGGACTTGAGCTCCCTAATTAGTATCTCTTTTTTTTTCTTTTTTTTTTTCTTTTTTTTCTCTCCCTCTTTCTTTTAGGAGTCTACACGTATCCTTGAGACATATCTCCTCAATGTATAATCTAGTCAAATGCATTCCTAAGACATCCTCCTTCAACATGCAAGTTCTCTACATCCCCTAAAAGATGCAATGCACCATTTCAAACACCTAACCTGCTTATCAGAGAGGACCATCGGCCTAATCACTAGGCTATATTGGCATATGTGTCCTTTATTAATATTTCTTGAGAAATAAGAAAATAAAGAAAAAAATATAAAAATAACAGACCAATGGAAGAAAAGGCCGGTAAAAAATAATACATGGAGAGAGAGAGAGAGAGAGAGAGAGAGAGAGAGAGAGAGAGAGAGAGAAATCGTATGTAGACTGGCTACCAAGCACTAGTGAAACCCATTTCACAAATATCTCTTTCTCAATGGATTTAAGAGGACAAATTGTGGTATCATTGCGGGCAAAGGAACCACCTGTCTCTCCTTTGATCTTCTGTCAGTTGTAGGTCTTTGAGATTCACATCACCCGGAAGTTCTAAAAGTGGTGATCATAGCCGAGGCTTTCCCAGTGGTGCTTGGTCTAGTGCATAAGATAGGTTTCTCTATTATTGTGTTCTTGTTGTTTCATTTTACAAGAGCAAGAAATTAGGTTGAAGGAAGTCAAGTTGTTTCTTTTCGCAAGACAAGAGGCACGAGTTGAGTTGAGGTTAAGTCCGACCAATATGCTAATCAACAAAAAGTGTTTCCACAACTTATCAGAAATGTGGATGCATAAATCCTAAGATAGACTTCCCGTGTGAGCTCAAAGGATGCCTTTGTAGTTAGATTTAAAAAATGACTTTATCTAGTACTTCAAACTTATAAAGAAATAAAGAGAGTAAGAGAGCTGCTATGTAATATCCTTCATTTTTTGTATAAATTTAAAAATTTCTAAATAAATTAAATTAAAAATTTATAGATGGAAAATTTTCCTAAAAACTTAAGAATTTGAAAGTGCTCGTCGATACGAGTCTAACGCCACAAAGAACGCGAAAAACAGAGCTCAAATGAGGGAATTAGGAGCTGTTAAAGTTGTAAAGGCATTTTGGTCATTTGACAGAGACGTGTTACATAGGGGTCCAAATTGATAATGACACCCCCGTCTTCCACATGTCTCTACCAGTTCCGGCGAAATCGCCAGAGAGACATGGAAAGAGACGTGAGGGGCTCTAAACCCTATATCTATCCTTTCTCAGGAGCCAAAACGCTCCACCTTGAGCGTTTCTGAGTTTTTACTCATAAACCTAGCTTTGCAAAGATTAGATTTTTTTGGCGAGTGGAACCCGGCGATGATTAGCAACCCCAGCCAAACGCAAGGTAAGCCTTAAACCCTTATTTTCGTATTTATTAAATAGGAAAAAATTAATTAGAAAAGCATTTAAAAATCAGAAAAATCGTATTTCCTAGGAACTCTATGCATGCTACTGTTAGAGCATGATTTCAAGGATGAAACTAAGTCCGTTTGAAAATCACACCGTCCAACTAGTGCACAAAAGACCCAAGATCAAACCCTTTAAATTTGGGACAGATCCAACGGTGGGTTTCTCCAGAAAACGTAAAAACCAGTACCTATGGATGATTTTAAGAACTTGGGAAAAATTGTTTAAAAAAACATGGTTTTTGGTTAAATCAATGCAAAAGGAGGGCATAAATGGATTCTAGTAAGAATTCTGAGAAAAACGGCGCAAAAATCGCACAAAACGAAGCTCTGTAGCTCCGTCGAAGACGACCGGAATCCAGTCGTCTTCTCTGGCTTCAGCAACGGCGTCGGCGCCCTGGCGCTGATGCCGGGACGCATAGAAGAGGACGTTGAACGACGTCGACGTCGCGCTGGTGGAAGAGCTGCGATTCGCGGTCTTGGTTGGGTCGGGACACTCTGCGTCCTGGCGACCGTGACGCAGCGATGTACGCCGATGTAAACCGGCGAAAAACCAAGCCGCCGATATAGACCACCTTATGGTGGTCGGGCAAGCCCTATTTTGAGTATATTTTCACAAAAACTTGATTTTGGGGAGCTAGAGAGGTCCAAATCATGATCCGAAAGAGGTGTTGTGACCATATTGACGACGTGGACCTAGTTTTAACTTAAAAACTTATAAATGACCACTTTTTATTTAGAAAATTTTTAAAATAGTGGTGTGACATGTACATGTGCACTTAAATATACTAGTTAAAAGGAGTTATTAGCAAACTAGTGGTCTCACATTGAGGTAGGTGACGACAATTAATGCTTTGCCTTGATTTTTAAACCATGTTTAAACATAGCATCATGTGTGATTGTGTTTTAAATTGAAATTATCATTTATCGTGGATTTTATGTGACCTTGAGTACATTATGATTATTCCAAATTGAAATCTTATTGAATAAACTTATTTCAAATGTTTTTATAAACATGATGTTAATTAATTATGCTTAAATAAAGACTTATTGATTATTATATCTTGTAAATGCATGGGTTTACATAGAAATACGAATAGAGGCTTATTAGCTGGTCCTTTTATAAGCTAACCCTAGGATGAGGGGTATGTCTTGGAGATTGCGAGCTATAAGTGCTCTTGAGTTTTAGCATATACATATGATTTTCGTGTTTTATATTTGATGACAGGTGCACTCACCTAGTGGGCGTCATACTAGGAGGGATAGGGTCGACCACCCACCTTCTAAGATTGTGATGTGATGATATTGTGATATGATAGACACCTGCCCACAGATGGCATTCGGTAGGGGTTTGGTAACATGGATAGTCCACACTACCGATCTGAGCCTTTCCATGGGGACAAGCGCTAAGTCTCCCATTATGGTGTCAACGGAGAGCGGCGGTGGTTGATACCCATGAAGGGTTGCCACTGCAGCATTATGACCCATATTCTTATTATGTGTGCATGTATGATGACCATGGTTATAGATGGTATGCTTGAGTGTGACGACACTCAGAGGTTGGCTATGAGTACTCCTGATCAGTGACGTTAGTGCGATGTGGTGGGACCCATTACCTTAGGATGCCCTTATTCTTATTGTATGCTCATTAATATTGATTTATGTCATGTTTTGACTAATTGAAATGCATGTTTTAGCATATGCAATATATTGGCATTTATTTGGACATGACATTATGATACTGCTATTTTCATAAATGATAAACTTTTCATCAGTGTTGTTAATTATTTCTTTCATTTATTACATTAGTTGTTTATGTACCTACACAAGCGATAGCTTGCTGAGGCATTGCTTTGTTTTGCAATGACTTAGATCTCAAGCGTGACATCAGGAAAGGAAAAGCTGTTGAGAAACCGTGAGAGCTGCTGAAGATCTTTTTCCTATAGTTTTAGACAGTGAAGTGAGTCATTAAACAGGATTATCATTTGGATTTAATTATGGACTGCATACTTTATATTTGGATTTGATTGAGATGTTTGGACATATGTTGGACATTTATATGGGATGTTATGATGGATAGACCCTAGGCCATATTATTATTGTGTTTTGGACATTTATTTGATTTAAAATAAAGGCGCCAATTTATTTGACATTGATTGATATGCTTATTATTTTATTTACATGTATGTCGTTTTGAGAAAGGAAAAATAACACCCGGAGTTTTTAAGAATTGTTTTAGTAAAAGGTTAAATAAAACTTTTCTCATGGGATCCCAAATGCACTTATTCAAAATGCCATTATTATTATTATTATTATAAAAAAAATGTCTTAAAAATCTGGGGTGTTACATGCTACTTAAATTTAAAGTAATTATTAACTAAATTTTAGCCGAAAGTCATCTAGCATAATCGATCATGGACACGTTAGAGGTCTCAATGTGGCATTTTTCCTTTGTTTGGTAGATTTCAAGTATATTTAGAAATTAGAATAATAGATTCTAGGTAGTTTGTTTAATAGCTCTTTGTAGAAAATATAATAAAATTATGTAAAAAACCATAAAATTAAAGCAATTAAAGTTATATATAGAGAATAGGAATAAAAAACAAACTTGTCATGTGTCGGAATAATAGACAATTGGATGCTTGACACTTTGCTTTAGTATATATAGTAGATAACGAGTTGAGTTTGTTAGGTTTTATTTGCTTGATCAACATAGCTCTAATATATGGACAATTAAAGCATGACAGATGAGTAAAAATAACAAAAAATTTGAGAAATATAAGAATGCTAAAAAAATTGTCAATAGATTAGTGAGGCTAAATTCAAGACATTGATGATCTCTATAAGATTAAGATCATGAATAGGAGAGAAAGATGTGTTTAAACTTGCAAAAGTAAGATAATAAAAGAGTAAGGACTTAGAGCACATTAAGTGCATTAGAAGCGATGACCAAAGTGTATTAGTAAAAGATGACGAGATCAAACAAAGGTGACAGAGTTAAGTATTGTAAACCCAAATAACGTTGGATATTATAGATAAGAAGCTTTGAAAAGGATGAAATCCAGAAAAGCCCTGGTTCCTAATAGTATACCATAAAGGTTTGGGAGTATATGAGAGATACTAAAGTAATTTGACTAATAAAATTATTTAAAAAGCTTGTAAAATCAAAGAAAATGTTGGATGAATTGAGGAAGAGTTTTATTGTACTAATTTACAATAATAAAGGAGATATACAAAGTTGCACTAATTATCAAGGGATTAAACTTATGAGTTATATACTGTTGAACTTTTTAAAAGAGTGATTGAGAAAAGACTATTGCATTAGATAAATAAATTGGAAAACTAGTTTGGTTTCATGCTTGGGAGGTCTACTATGGAAGCTATTTTCTTGATTAGATAATTGATACATAAATATAGGGGGAGGAGGAAGGACCTCTACACGGTCTTTATTGACTTACAAAAGGCTTATGATAGTGTTCATATAGAGTTAATATTGTAGGTGTGAGGCAACAAAGGGGTTTCATGGGGGTATATAAATGTAAATAAAAATATGTATGAGATAGCAGTAATAAACATTAGGACTACTAATGGAGAGGTGAATTTTCTATCACTATAGGATTATACCAAGGATCGACACAGCCTGTACCTTTTCACGTTAGTTATGAATGAGTTAACAAAACATCTATACAAGAAAATTATATGGTCTATGTTATTTGCAGATAATATAATTTTGATTGATAAGACAATTGATGGCATAAATGCAGCACGAGTCATGGAGAGCTATATTAGAATCTAAAAAATTTAAAAGACGGAATATATTGAATGCAATTTAGCAAGGATGAGAGTAGGACTGAAGCACCAATAAAGATTGATAACTAAGAAAGCCCCCTAAAAGACCACTTTGGATACTTGAGATCAATAATTTATGAAAGCGAAGAGATTGAGAGGGAGGTTACACAAAGAATCTAAGTGAGTTGGAATAAAAAGAGATGCACCTCTAGAGTTTTGTGTGATTTGCGGGTGCCACTCAAAGTGTAAGGAACAATATGTACACAGAATGAGCATTGCCGAAATGTAGATGTTGAGATGGATGAGTGGCAAGACAAGTAGGGATAGAAATAGAAATAGAAATAGAAATAATAGAGAAAACTTAGGAGAAGCACAAATAGGCAGCAATATGAGGGAGATTAGAATTGGATGGTTTGGATATGTTCAATGAAGATTTGGCCATGGATAATGTAACCCCACGAATCTGACCATTTGACAGCCCTCCTTAAAATAAACTAAACAGGAAGCCCAATGTTAAGGGTAATTTCTTGACTGAACTGGTAAGACTAATTGACAGTTGAGATTGTTGTGTATGACCTATGAAAGATTGGGCCCAGACGATGGATGTTTTGGGTGACCAAAAACCTGGGCTAATTTTAATTTTTCTGCTAGACACTACATTATCTACATCTGATGTGCATATCGAATTTCCATTGGTTAAAATAGACCAAGGCCAGCTACTCTCTCTCTCTCGTGACCAATCCGACGACTGAGTGGGATAGTTTGGCAATTTTCAAGAGAAAGAAGGTATTTTCGTCAAAGAGGAAAAATGTGAACCTTATCTGAGCGACAAGAAATGATTCACCAACGAGACCAAAAAATCTGATGAGGTACATACAGAACATTCGCTCTAGATTCCTTTACAAAGATCACTTCATGGAAGAAAAATAAAAATCTCACCCAAAAAGCAATTCAAGTGTGTATATACCTGTTCATGTTTCTCTGGAGCAGCAGTCTGCTATCCTTCCTTCTTTGGCCAGTTCAATGGCAGCACTCTTGCTTCCTCCTGTAAACCAACTTGAAACAAAGGCTCAGCTGCTCTCTCTGATGGATAGATGTTCAGAAACAGAAGAAGCTAAGCAAATCCATTCTCAAATGATCAAAACAGGCCTTGTTACAGAAACCATACCAGTTAGCAGGCTAATTTCTTTCCTTGCAGCGTCGAATTCGAGCAGCTTATCCTATGGCAGAGAAATTTTTGACAGAATTAGCAGACCCAACACCTTCATGTGGAATGCCATGATAAGAGGCTACTCGAACAGCAAAAACCCAGAAGAATCCATACTTATCTATTATCAAATGCTCCACAATTCAGCTCCGTTTAATGCTTATACCTTTCCTTTCTTGCTCAGAGCCTGCACATTTCTAGCAGCAATGGAGGAAGCACAGCAAATTCATTGTCGTATGATAAAATGCGGCCTGGGTTGTGAAGTATACGGTGTCAATTCTCTTCTCCATGTTTATGCCAAATCTGGTAGCATCTCCTTAGCTCGTCGACTTTTTGATAGGATTGAACACCGAGATATTGTCTCTTGGAACTCGATGATTGACGGGTATGTAAAAAGAAGAGAGACTAAAATAGCCGGTGAGTTGTTTGGACAGATGCCGGTTAAAAATGTTATTTCATGGACATCGATGATCGGAGGGTATGTTTCTTGTGGATTGTTCAAAGATGCCTTGAGCCTTTTTCATGAAATGCAAGTAGCAGAAATTAAGCCAGATAATGTAGCATTGGCGAGTGTGCTTTCTGCGTGTTCACAGCTTGGAGCTTTGGATGAAGGAAGATGGGTTCGAGCTTATATTGATAAGAATCAAATTGAATTGGATCCAATACTTGGCTGTGGTCTTGTGGATATGTATGCTAAATGTGGTGATGTAGAAGAAGCTTTCAGTGTTTTTAAGAAGATGAAAAAGAGAAGCATTTGTTCATGGACTGCCATGATTACTGGTTATGCAATTCATGGGAGGGGAAGAGAAGCTCTTGAGCTGTTCAAGGACATGGAGAAGGAAGGAATCAAGCCCAATCAGATCACTTTCACAGGTGTTTTGACTGCTTGTAGTTATGCAGGGTTAGTTGAAGAGGGGAAATTGATTTTCAAGAGCATGGAAAGAGTTTATGGTATAATCCCATCAATTGAGCATTATGGTTGCGTGGTTGATCTTCTAGGCCGAGCAGGATTGTTGAAAGAAGCAGAAGAAATGATTGAGACAATGCCCATAAAACCAAATGCCGTTATTTGGGGGGCACTGCTTGGTGCCTGCCGCATACATAGAAACTTCAAATTGGGCAGGCGAGTAGGGAAAATCTTAATTCAAATGGACCCTGATCATGGCGGACGGTATATTCACTTGGCAAGCATTTTTTCAGCAGCTGGTAAGTGGGACGAAGCTGTTATGGTGAGAAAGCTCATGAAAGACAAGGGAATATCAAAGCTCCCAGGCTGTAGTTTGATTAATCTGAACGGTGATGTTCATGAGTTCTTTGCCGGAGATCAATCTCACCCACAGGCTGAAGAAATTTATCACAAGTGGCATGAGATTGTGGAGAGATTGAGACAAGAAGGCTACACTCCAGCTACTGAAGATTTGCTACTTGATCTGGAGGAGGAAGAGAAAGAATCCGCAATTCATCAACACAGCGAGAAACTTGCTATCTCATTTGGGCTTATGAACACCAAACCTGGGACTACAATTCGTATAAGTAAGAATCTTCGAGTGTGTAACGATTGCCACTCTGTGACAAAGCTCATTTCCAAGGTTTACAATCGCAAAGTTGTTGTTCGTGATCGGACTCGCTTCCACCTCTTCAAAGATGGGTATTGTTCTTGCAAGGATTACTGGTGAAGAGAGCAAGAGAACTTCTAGGTTGCTTCTAGTTCCATTAACATTGGTTGTGGTTAGTTGTGATGAAATCAAGAAACTAAACAGCAAAAGCTTGTCTGATAAGGAGGAATTTGTAGAGATCAAGTGAGGGTCTCTATGAGGGCTTAACTTCATAAGCAACAAGTGACTCGATAAATCTCGAGTTCTATTTTCTGATGCCTTGATCCCAGTATAATAATGTTTAGGCCTCTTCAGGACTGCCATTATTGCCCCTCCAGGCCTGGGTTTGCAGGCAGCACAGCTGAAAAAAAAAAAAAAACAGGATAGTCTTGGTATGTAATTTTGCATTTTCTCCTTGTAAAATCGTACTTCATATAGAGAAGCTAGAACATATATTTGGCAGAGGGATGGCTAACCTCATATACAGTAATCTACGAGTTTTTTAATCAAACTCTGGGTTGGTTAGGGTTTGAGACTGGAGAAGCCTACATACATGTTCTTTGATGTGTTCTGATATCTTTTGATAGTAAATCTGTTTCTGATTATCCTGGCCCCTGAAGGTAGGATATAGCTGAACCACAAACTTGTCTCTTCAAGTGTGTAATTGTTTATCCATTCATCTATGTTTCATTGAATGACTTCTCAAAATGAATCAAATTTTTGGTGAAAACTAGCAGTACGAGGGGGGGGGGGGGTGGGTTGTTGTATCTCATCGGTGCATGTCAGTTCATGTTAAATGCACAGCTAAAAGTACATCTTGGGTCTAGCAGTTTCATTAAAACCGGTCTTATAGAGTCATGCCCCAGAATCACCTCTGCTGGATTCTCCTAACCAGCATTTAGTATCATTTGGGCTCCGAAATTGAACTCACAGACTATGAGAAACAATGGGGATGAAGTTTCGACTGAGCAGAGAATTAGCATTGTATGCAATACATTTGGCATGGCCATTGTATGATAGGTGAGCAGCTGAGCAGTTTGGCTGCTTTGGCACCAAACAAGTGGTACTCACCAGGGATTTACATGGACCGACACCTAATACGAGAATACTCATCTGAAGCAAATATATTACAGTTAAGACACAGGCTACAGGCGATCTCACTGAATGCTTAACAGAACAACAAAAGTTTGGACAAGGACAAAAACCACTACACAAGCAAAGCATGCGGGGTTACCCCATTACTCAGAGAAAGTAGTTAACAAGCTGTAAACTTATAAATAGAAAAATCCATTGCATTACTCGAATTTTCTGCTCTCAATAGAGAGAGATTTTGACGTTTCCTGTCCCAAGAGATTAAGGTAGACCAAGAGCCATTTGGCTGTAGACTGAACACTGGGCAAGGCATCAAACCGTTCTACTTTTGTTGATTATGCAAGTAGAGGGAAGGCAGGGACATTTACATAGAGAGCCAATCTCTGTCCTTTTGTAATTTTGCTTTATGCTTTAATAGTTTATGTAAGCCTTCCAAAAGAAACATATCAGGCAGATCCAGCAAACTTACTGCGTAACTGCACTGAAATTGAAAAGTGACACTTTTGAGTTCCACATACTGGATGCGGTCCACTCATGAGTAGGAATTACAACTAACCTGAAATAGAGAAACATTTGGATTCCACAAAATCGACACTGAAAGAAAGTTATAGCCAATAATAAGACAAACAGGAGGCCAACATTATAGCAAAATGAACAGAATTAAGGGATCTGTTAAAAATGGAGAATTTCCTAGAAATTGAACTGCAGAAACAATAAAAAAGTTAATAACAAGGACTGCAAGAGAGTTAGAATAGCTAAGAAATTGATCTCAAAACGTAAGTAGGATAAACTCAAAAACCCACAAAAGAACCAGTAGGTGTTTTAAGATCAAAATTACCTTGAAACCTTATTTCAATATAAATTAGGTATATGATCAATTTTGGCCACTACATTAAACAAAGCCCATGTCTGCTGCAAAGCAGCCCTAAAAAGAAATTGAAATATCAACATGTTGCTGCTGTGAGAACATAACCAGTGTCTTTCTAAAAGAGCAGCCCCTGTGCACGAAGCTCCTACCTACGTAGGGTTAGGTGAAGGGGCCAACCACAAGGGCCTATAGTAGGCAGCCTTAGCTTGTGTTTTTTACAAGAGGGTGTTTCCACTCCTTAAACCTGTGACCTCAAGGTCATATGACGACAACTTTTACCATTGCGCCAAGACTCCCCTTCATAACTAGTGTCTTTTCTCTAATTGAAAATTTTGTAGAACAATTAAAATGTTTCTAAATTGCCTTTCTGAAAACTTTTTCAACTTCAAACACATTCTAAGTCATTTGTACCCCGGAAGAGACAAAATCTACCAAAAACCATTTGAAGTCACACAGAAGAGGAGATACATTTTCACATTTACAAAAGTAAAAGCAATGAGAAAAAATTTGGTAAAAAACGGATGATCAATACTTACATACCCTGAGGAGATTTTAGCAGAACCTTGGGCAGCTTGCCTATCACTTGTGTGACTTGAACCGTGGAAGAAGTGGACTCCTTGCACAAGCTTACAGTAGTACTTATGGCTCTGTTAAGGCAAGAAATTTGTTTAGCCAAAGGATTTTCTGGGTTCAACTTATATTAGCAGCCACAGATGCAAAATTAACAAAGATAATTGTAGTTGTTTAGTCATCATCATCGTCAAGATCTTATCCCAATTAGGGGCCAGCCACATGAATCTTGTTCCTCCATTCCCAGTAGTTGCTTAATACATAAAAAAGAAAGAAAGAAAGTATAATTAGAAGAAATTAGCAGAAAAATAAAATGAGACGGACAATAAGCAAGGGTTGCTTACAAATCAACCGAATAAGAGAGAACAAGGGTCAAGATCATCTAAAATGAACCCCAAAATTTCTTCCGTTGAACAAGAAAAGGCTCAGATAAAGGAATTTGTTAGAAGGGAAAGAAATTTAGAAAATAATAAAAAAGGTTTTTTTTTTTTTTTTGCAAAAATACCATCACATTTTGTCATTTTTGCAAAAACATCCAACGTTTTCTAAGTTTTGCAAATTTGACATTAAGTTTTTGTAAGCTTTGTAAAAATGTCATTCAGTTAGTTTTTTATCCTCTTTCTCTATTAGTTTTTTTCAAAATTCTACCCTTTTCTATTTGGAATTCAAGTTCTATACTTTAGATTTGTAACCTGTGATTAAGTTACCGACTTTAGCTACTAAGTTCAATGACTTCTTGATAGAAAGTTTCATTGAAACTTAGTATCTAAATAATTCGATAACAAGGAATTTAATGGTACTGTTATATTTCAACAAAAACCAATCAATAGTGAGTTATTCAATCACAAACATACCATATTCATCAACTTATGTAACAATACCTATTAAGGTTCTTTAATGAAATTCAACAATATAAACTTCGATTTCTCATTAAAAAATGATATAAAACTCTCCTAAAATAAATTAGAACATAATAAATGCTTTAGATAAATAAAATACAAAATAATCTAAAGAAAAGTCCAAGGTTAAATCATAAGGAAAATATTGTTATTGTTTATGCAAATAACGAGTAATAGATTTTAAAATCTTTGTCCAATGACTTTTAGATGAAAATTAAAAATTTAAGACTTACAATTTCTTTTTCTCCATTGATTAACGAAGTAGAAATTCATGAGCAAAATCAATTTGTTCATCGTTATCCGTTTGCTAGAAGGGTAATATTGAAATTTCAAAAAAAAAAAAAAAACTAACTGAAAAAGAGGATATAAACTAATATAATGACAATTTTGCAAAGCTCACAAAAATTTAATGGCAAGTTTGTAAAACTCAAAAACAAAAATGCCAAAATGTAATAGCATTTTTGCAACAACAAAAAAAACTTATAAAAAAATCAGATAAGTACGGTCACTGCAAGCACTGCACGAGAAAATGGGCTCACCCGTTGGTTCTTCTTCGGTGACTGAAGGAAGTTACAGATGGAAGTGCAGAGAGAATGGAAATGGTAGGCCATTTCGATTCCCTGATATAATTCCTCCAATGGCGGAAGGAAGACTCGAACAAATCACACTTTTCCGTATAAGAACCTGCTTTTCCAAAATGGCGAATTTATCCTCTCCCCTTTGCCCATAGGTGGCAGATTAGGACGCCATCAAGGGATCTTTCGTTGGATATTCCCACACCTACAAATTTTTTCATGAGCTAACCAGTCTCTCTCTCCCTCTCCTCTTGCTGGTGAGCTTTTTATATGTGGATGCGGGCCAGAATACTAGCGTGACCCACCGTTTCCTTTATCCAAAACTTTGATCTTTTGAAAGGATCTGATGGTGTTTGATTCCCTATTCATGATTTTCCGAAGGATTTGAAACACGGATGGTTTGGATCATCGAAGATAGTGGGCCCTATTTGTATGTTCTGCTCGTATGTTATCTACTGAAAAGATGTGCATCCATCATTGCTTGGCAGTGAAAATGGGGAGCTTAAGGGCAACAAGCACCTAGTCTTGGGGTTACGTCCACTAACTCTTTGGGAAGCAGCCACAAGAGCCAATGCTTTCGGTAGCGTGGCTAACATGGGCAAATGTTTGAAGTTGGCATGTTGCATAACGTGCCATAAGTTGGTGCATGATACATATATGTTTTCAATTCCAAAAGGGGACCGAGTGTAATAGGAAATGTGGTCGTATTTTCATCTTTTGTTTGAGTTTTCTTGGGTTTTCCTTCGACTACAATTGACCTTTTGAATCAGTGGAAATTGAGGATAAGCGTAGCAGAAATGAGAATGTTAAGATAGATGAGTGAAAAGACAAGAAATGATAGATTTATGAATGAAAACATTAGAAGAAACTTAAAATAACACCATTAAGTAACAATATAAGAAAAATTAGACTTAAATAGTTTGGACACGTCCAACGAAAGCCCAAAACGGCACCAGTTAGGAGTGAGTCCATGCAATTAGAAGGTTTAGGAGGAGGCTCAAAAGAACGTCCATGAAAGTAGTGAGAAAAGATTTAAAAACTTTGAGACTAAATAAAGATATGGTACTTAATAGAGGGGAATGGAGAAACAAGATTTGTGTGGCCGACTCTAATTGAGGTAAGGTCTTGATGATGATGAATTAGTGGAAATTGGTGAGGCTAAGTACCAGAAAATTCACAGTTTCCTTCATTTGGTAAGAATGCAGTAGTCGCACATTTGACAATAAGAGCAGGAAAAATCTTACCTCGAATGGAGGCTGATTATGGCAGCCGATATATTCACTTGGCAAGTATCCATGTCAGCAGCTGGTAGGTGGGACGAAGCTGTTATTGTGAGAAAGCTCATGAAAGACGGGAGTATCAAAGGTCCCAGACGTACTTTGAGTGATCTCAAGGAGCTATTCATGAGTTTTTAGCTGAACTTTTCAGAAGTGGGATGAGACTGGAAAGACTCAGACAAGAAGGGTACACTCCGGCTACCCAAAAGTAGCTACTTGATCTGGTGGAGGAAGAGAATATCTGCAATCCATCAACAAAGAGTGAAACTTGCCATCGCATCTGGGCATATGAACACCGAGCCTGGGCCTACTGTCCATATTAGTAAGAATCTTCGAGTAGGAACAATTGCCACTCTGTGTGATTGCTGTTCTTGATCGGACTCACTTCCACCCCTTCAAAGATGGGCATTGTTCTTGCAGGGATTACTGGTGAAATGGGCCAGAGAAATTGCTTCTAGTTCCAGCATCATTGGTTGTGGCTAGTTGTAATGAATTTCAAGAAATTAATCAGCAAGGTAGAATTTCAAAACTTTTGATAAGAACACTACCCCTACCGAAGTTGAAATCGTCAAAATATCCAAAAGTTAGTGAGTGCCTCTGCAAGGGAATAACCAACACGTGAATCAATAAATATCAAAGAGCATGCTTGGGCTCCTGCAAGACTGCCATTTAAATTATGCTGGGACCCCTTCAGGACTGCATTGTAGGCAGCATTCCTTCTTAAAAAAACAGGGTGGCTTTGGTATGTGACTTTGTGTTCTTTCGAGTTAAATCAACTTCATTTCATATAGAATATTCTACTAACTGGAAAAGCAAATTTGGTTTGATTAGTGTTTGTGACTTGAGAAGCCTGCACAATGTTCTTGATGTACTCTAATACCTTCTGACAGTGAAGTTGTTTTTTATCAAATTCACTAATGGATGAATGCATATAGCTGAAACACAAACCTTGACCATGTAGATGCGTGATTGTTAATAAATTCATTTGTTTTGACTATCACGCTTACAGAACGGCCTAAGGGAGCTAAGATTAGTCATATCATAAAGTCAGACCATTGGCATTAAGACAAGAGATTAGGGACGCATCTCTTTGAAGAACATCTTCTAAGTAGGCACTAGCAGTATGGACATGTCAATCCATGTTAAATGAACAGCTACAAGACACCATTACCCAGAATCACCTCCATTATTGTACTGGCTGCAAAAATGGAAGCTCACAAAGGCTGAGAAACATTGGGATGACATTCTCATTGATCGGAGATTTTCCTTTTTTGGTCGGGGTGGCAGGGATGGGCAGCACTGATCACACATAGGGTCCAGACAGTTTGGCACCAACAAATGGCATCCACCAGGGATTTACAACATCCACGTCCAGTGCGAACATACTCATCTCAAACTGAGATGTTGTATTTTAGTTTACAGCTACAAACCATCTTCAGAATACTCCACAGAGCAACAAAATTATGGGAAAAGCACTGAAAGCAATAAACAAAACATAAAGGTTACCTCATTATTCAGGAAAATTAGTTAACAAGTTGTAAGTATTTCAACTTTAATGCCAAAACATACTTCTAGCAGGAAGTTTCTGCTCACACAACCACCTTGTAACTTCAAAATTGCAGCAGCTCAAATACACATCAGTCACTGACTTTATCTGGAAGTGATCACTATCATATTCACTGTAAATATTTCCATTTATGAGCTCAGGAAGCTGCATCCTCACTTCAGCCAATGCTCATATCTTGCTCTGCAACCCATGACTGCCCAGGCTCTAGTTGAACTTTTCCAATCTGCCATTAGCATTTTGTAGATTATTAGCCCAAAAAGTAAACTAAAACAAAAAAAGAACACTGCAGACTATTGAATGTAGTTGCTTTTGAGTTGATACCAAAAAGAACAACCTCCATAGTCCCAGAAAACAGATATTACCTTCGCATTTTCAACACAAACAAAATCCTTGTAGTAGGCCTCCATTGTTAAGTGTGGGTTCCACAGAACAGCATCCGGCCAGCTGCAGGTGAGAAAAAGCTTAAGAGATGAAGAACCAAATGATGGCTAAAACAAGTTAAAGACATTGGGAAATACCAAATCAACTTACTTTGTGTTTTTTATGGTTATCACATCACCAAGCCCATTGTCAAGGTACAGCTCATTAGGAACATCAAGGTAAATGCAATCAACATGTCCAGGAAAAGTGACCAACTCCCTAAATAGCAAATATGCAGATCGGAATGAATACTGACAGTTTAAAAGTTTAGTTAATTTCTTTATACGTAGGTTTTGACTAACTTAACCCAAAGTAAGATGGATATGAAAAGGTGACACAAACCTCTCCTCTTTCCCTTCTATTGGGTTAAAAGGATCTTGAACCCTATTAAGTGTTTTGCAGCCTTTTAAACCTTTCACTGTTACCCCTGTTACAGAAACCTGCATAACAGAGCAAACACCCTTTAACATGTGATAACAAATATAAACTCTGCATCCACTATTTGTCTTTATGATCCACAAACAAAATGCAAATAATCAGATAAGCAAGCATGAAGTTATGGACACATACTGAGAAGTAAGTGTGCAATGCATTGGTAAAAGAGAACGGCCTTGCATCTGCATTTGTGATTACCAACTTTGTCGAAAGACTTTTAGACTTTAGCGTGATCTGCAACATGTAGACAATTTCAAACGGAATGAAATTATTAATACCATGAAGAATTTACTTAAGAGAAAAAAAATGAAAAGAAAAATTCAACTGATTTAATCCACAACAAACCATTACTTTTCCCACGTAAGTTCACAGATAAAGACAGGAACAACCAAGTGATACAGTAGAGAAGATATAAAAGAGGCTTTCTATTACATGCCATTAACCTTCTTTTCATTTTCTTGTGAGAGCCCAAAAAGTACATTAAGAAGAAAGGAAAGATGCAGCAAACAAGAGTGGGTTGACAGAGCAACAGAAATCCACTAGAAAATCGGCAAAAACAATCAATTAGCCAAGTAGGAAACATGCCCCCATCTACATAAAGCCTCTGCTCAGCAGCCAATAATAAAGAATATTCCATCTCATTAGCTCACAGGGGATTAAGAATATATTTGCAAAGCCCATCTGCTAAGACCTCTATTCAAACCTGAAGTTCTCAAACCTGAAGTTCTCAGTTTGAGCTTCCCATTTTGTAGCATCAGGTGAACATGTTTGCCATAGTTACCACAGAAGTATTCTCTAAATATATGAAGCAACCAGAGCATGAATGCTGAAGAAAATAATGGAAGGAATTTAATTACATTGGAATCATGAACAGTACTCACTGTACAAGGTGTTAGGCAGAAAAGAAGACTTACGGTATATAAAGCTTGAAATGCATAATCCCACTGAGATCGACTGTAAGGACTATCCTTCAGCTCTAAAGTTAAAACTGGATTTCCTTCAGCGTCTCCATAATCAGCAATGGACCAATTCATGTTCTTTGCAAGTCCATGCTGTAAAATAGATATAAATATTCAATAGTATATCACTTCTTGAAAGGTGGAAGAAGATAAAGAACATGAAATGAGACAATCAAACAAGAATAAAATAAATATGAAGAGAACTAAAAACATATGCTGCATTTTTGAGAGTGCTGTACAAGTGGATGTACACGTCTTAAAATAGCAAACAGAAAGTCATCAGGTTAATATGCATAGACTTAACAACAGAGAATGGAATGAAAAAAGATACAATACCTGCTGGATCGGGCCAGGGCCAAACTGCGGGAAACAATGTGGTATTCCTCCGCTAATTCAAGAATTAAAAGTCATTAGCATAAAGTTCCAATCGGATAGGAGAACAACAAAAATTCAAAACCATATGGCTGAAATATCATGTAAATATAGGAGCATTCAACTACAATCATATATAGACAGAAAAGAGGATTTGAAACCTCATTGTTTAACAAGTCCTCGCAATTTCACTTTGCAGTCAGATACCTTTCAATAGTGCTAGGAACTTTTAGTTCCTTCACGATAATCATAAAAGGTATTAACTGCAGAGCAGCAATGCCAAAAACACAAAGTTACAAGTTCCAGTTTGGCCATAGTCAGCCTCTTATGGAATGCAATAGTGGTAATTGGAAAACAGAAGAAAATTTATCTGCAGCCAAACATAGAAGTCAGAAGAAATAAGAACTTAAACAAGTTAGCTGTTACAATTAGCACCAATTACTTGATCGATTCTTGTCCGTCGAAGACAGCATCTGGTTGGACATAAAGAAGATCTTTGTTATCTTCAACTTTCCATGATGTAATACAGCCTCCAAATAAATAAACCTCAGCTTCACTGCCAAAAAACAGAAAGGAAAAACAGTTCACTAAATGGTGAGATTCAGCATGAAGAATAATGCACATGTCAATGACTACTTGTAACAAAAAAAAAGCAATGATGAACTCCATCATGAATAAAGATTCAGCATATTCTCAATAGAGAAACAGCTTCATGTTTTCTCTTCCAGGAAGATTTATATCAAACAAGAGACATTTATCGATAGCATTGGCATCAAGTCATCCCACCTTTGCGAATCATGCAAGTGGAGGGCAAGCAGGGACGTTTACAGGGAGAGGCAAGCTCTGCCCCTCTTGTAATTTGTTTCTTCTATCTTCTTTGAGAGCAGTTTATGTTACCTTTCCAGAAAAACATATTATGCAGATCTAGCAATGTAATTGCATCACTGAACTGAAATTGCAAAGTAACATTTTTTCAGCACTCTGCAAAATCTATGCCTGGATAAGTGAGTTAGGCTCATGGGTAGCAATTAGACGGATGATCCCCAAGTAGAGAAATACTTAGATTCGACAAAATCAATGCTGCGATCAAATTATGGTCAACAGAAAGATAATACGAGGCCAAAAATTTAGTATTAATAGAATCAAGGAATCGTAAAATATAAAAAACTTGCTAGAAAATAATTTTCAAAAGGTAGTTAAAAAAGAAAAAAAAAGAAGGAACCATCTCAAGTCATACAAACAAGGTGATCCACTTCCATACAAGAAAATAAAAGCATTCCAATAAATAGCAAAAATGAATGTCAAAAACTGACCTTCCTTGAGGTGATTTCAGCACAACCTTGGGCAGGTTGCCTTTCCCTTGTGTAAGTTGGACCCTAGAAGTAGTTTTGTTGCTCAAACTTGCAATGGTAGTACTGATGGCTCTGTTGAAGCAATAAATTTCTGGGATCAGCTCAAATTAGCAGCCATGAGGAGCAGACTATCCACACATCAAATCTTCATCGATGACATACTTCTCAACAGTAACATGATCAAAAGCAGCAAAATCCAGATGAATTGGTATTGGATTTTATTTTATTTTTTTAGAACAAAATTTCGATGTTGGATGATAGAGCATTTAAGTTTCAAATAAATAAATAAAAAGACAGAGATCATCAAAGAAATGTAAACCCTCCGCAATCGATTTTTCCTCGAACAATTCTAAAACAATCAGATTAATAGATTACGATCTACAAAACAATAATATGAGATAAATGGCTCACCCATTCTGTCTCGGAGGATTGACTGAATTTAGCGATGGAAATGTAGAGATCATGGCAATGGAAACGGCAGCGGAAGCCATTTTGGATTACTCAAATGGTAGCGTCCTTCTTCATATAATGAGTTTCTGCTTTTATATTTTCTCCTCTACTGCACCAAATTCGGTTGTATTGGCTGGAGACTGTTAATTGGTGTACGCTCATATTTCAAGTTGGAAAGTATGGGACCCATGCTTTCAATGATCCAAGCCCTTAATTCAGTAGAGGTTGCTGCCAATGATGAATGATAAACGAGCATTCTCCATCGAGCCCTTGATTTGTCAAGGATCTGGGGTCAATAATGTCCGCTTAGGCCACTAATTAGGGGTAAATTATGTTCAGATGGGTTCGAATTTGAGGTCACTACACATCCCTAGCATGATGTAAGAGGTATACGGTTTGGATCAATGAGAAAAGTGGGTCACTCTTGGACTCTGTTTTATTCATCCGCCACATTTCATTTCCTTAATTAAGTATGAATTTTTTATCCTTTTAGATGGAGTTGATATGAACTAAATGGCTTAAATAATTGGGTCGTAGGTAGCGTCTTGATTTGTACGCTGTGGTGACTCGTAGCTTTGTGGATGCTAGTTAATTTACTCATCTTGACCTTCACGAGGGAATAAAATTGTTTGAGGAATGCTAGGGTTGATGCACCCTACTACTTTTCTAACGACGATGACTTGGAATTAGAGAAATTAGATGAACGGATCTGATCAACTAAAGGTAAAACCCACGTGTGTATGCAGAAGACTAGCATTCGTCTAACTCTTATCTAGACATACCCACATTCTTTGTGGTTCTCTTCTTTGGTATTTAGTATATTTAATAGGTAACTTTTATATTACCAGATTTAAAAGTAAACTGGAAATGCTGAGAAAACTATTAAGGGCTTAAAAATCAACAAATAATGCATCATGCGACCTTGAGGTCACGGGTTCAAGTTGTAGAATCAGCCTTTTACAAAATACAAGATAAGGCTGCCTACTAGAGGCCCTTATGATCCTCTCCTTCTTTAGACCCTGCATGGGTGGAAGCTTCGTGCACTGGGACTACCCTTTTACGCCACAGCATCGCCAAAACATCATTTTCCTCCTACCAATTAGTACTTCGAGGAATGATACTATAGTACGTGCCCACTTTGACATGATAGGCCCACCTTTGGTTGATCATAACCGTGCATTAGGTCTCTCTAGCCTTGAATGTCTTGTATGACAGACATCAGGATGAATGGATGATTTCAACATCTGGAAACTTGTGCATCTTACACATTGATTGTGGACCGTTCTTTTAAATAGTATTTCCAACCTTCCATATGCTGTGATCCAAATCATGTCTTCAGATTGCATGCTTATTCAATCCTCGCTCTTTTTGGATCAGTAGTCAATCAAAGATAAATAAATAGATGAACAGTTCCGATCAGCCTAAGGTAGTGTCTATCATGTAAAAGTGGGGTGCACCACAGCAAGCTGCTCTAGTACGCAACCAAGACAAAATTTGAATCCCTTCATTGAATATTTTGTCAAAGGAGAAAAGCGAGTGTGGATGTGTGTTATTATGCTATAAATGGGAATTTGAGTGTTATTTATCGTGTTGACATAGATAAAATAATTAAATAAAAGTAATTTAAATAAAAAATTCTTCAAATTATAATCAGATCCAAATTGCATTTTATGAAACTTTAATTGAAGTAATAATATTTTAATTATTTAGGCAACTTATTCTTATAATTATTCAAGGCGCCATTTTATCAGCAAAAGTTTGACGGATTATTTGGGACATTTTAAGAATATTTCTCAATAAAATAAAGCTTTTTTGGCCTTTATTGACTTTCAACTACTAATTAAATATACTTTCTGATCTAATAAGAAATTAAAAAGAGGACAGCCTCGGTGCACGAAGCTCCCGCTTATGTGGAGTTCAGGGAAGGGGCGGACCACAAGGGCCTAAAGCACACATCCTTGCATTTTGCAAGAGGCTGTTTATACGCCTTGAACCTGTGACCTCAAAATCACACGACGGCAACTCTAAGAAGAAATTCCTCCCGATCAATTGGGAGTAGGTTTGCTTGCCCAAAGCTCAGGGTGGTCTTAGGGCTAAAAAACTGAGAACTTTCAGTTTAGCATTGCTTTCAAAGTGGCCGTGGAGATTGTCTCTGAGGACCAGACAAGTTCTTGACATCAGATCACTGCCAAGAAATACAAACCCCTAAGTCACCGGAGGTTCCTCTCTCTGGAGGGAAATCTCCAAGAAACTTTTCCATGAAAATTTTGTCCAAGGAATGCATTCCCATTACATTCAGTAGAATTTTTAGAGCTCCACTTGCTAGAATGTGTAAAGCCAGAGAGATGATTTTTTAAGATTAATGAAAATCTACAGTGGGAGATTAAGCCACGTAGAAGCCTGTATGACTTTGAAGCCCCACAACTGACTTATTTGCACCACTGGCTATGAAGTGAACTCATTGACCAATATCAAGATGATCGTATCATTTGGAAGATTGAGTCCTTTGGTAAATTTTCAGTTGCTTTGGATTGTCAAGCTCGGTTCGTCATATTTTGGTGGGACTTGTTTTTCCTTAATCTGAGCATCTTTTATTCCTACTAGAATTACATGCTTTACTTGGTCTCTGGCATGGAATAAAACCCTCGCATATGATCATCTGATGGCCAGAGGATGGTTTGGTCTCTCAAGATGTGCCCTTTGCAAGGATGCTGTGAAGAATGGAGAGCATATGTGGTACCTCCATAAATTCAGTCAAAAAAATTATGTTTCAACGTGTCCACAAAGCATTAGAGATGAAATCTCCTCTGTTGCTTTATTTGACAGGGGCGGATAATTCTCATAAATTTCCCAAACTGAGTAAGAACCATGCGATAAAAGGCGTCGAAACATTGCACTAACTTTACTTTTGCATTTCATCATATAGAGCCGTCCTGCCAAATTCTTTTGACCGATTCCTCAATTAGTGGTTTCTAACCAAATGCTCAAGGAGAACAAAGATATGTTGGTATTTGAGCTAGATGGCAAGCTTATGGAATGTCCAGATTGAGAGAAATGGGAGAATTTTCAAAACAAACAACTCTATTTCATTGTGGTCTTGAAGATGATTGAGAGAACAATTTGCTATTGACCTTGTAGCAAAGGAGTTCAAGGGTTATTTTGTTGAAGAGATTCAAAGAAAATGCCAAGTTTTCCTTGGCTATGGGGAGAGGAAATCCAAGAAAATAAATAAATGGTAACCACCACCCTCTCACCAGTTCAAACTGAATACTGCTGGGGCATCTCTGGGCAATCCTGCACCATTTGGTTTTGGGGGCCTTCTTAGAGATTCTGAGGCTTAAACCTTGTCCTAATTTTCAAGTCCACTGGGTGTTTCTAATGCAATGACAATTTTGTTTAGACCTCAAATTTGGAAGGAATTAGAATTTCAACCTTTGATCATCAAAGAGGACTTTGGTAATGTTCTAGGATGGCTGAAATCGACTTCTCAAGGCCCGTGGGTTCTGTGGGATGTTTTAGATGAAATGTGTACCATGGTGAGAAATGTTGATGTCTGTTTCAATCTTGCCCCTAGATCGGCTAACGATTGTGTGGATAAATGAGCTAAGCTTGACATCTCCCTTCCTCATAGCTCTATGACTTTATTTGATCTAAGGTAATTGTTGGTAGTCTAGTCTACGGGGCTGTTCTGCTAGCCCCTTGATGTTGATTGCCTTTCCCTTGCAATAAATTTATTTAATTCTAAAAAAAAAGATACTTTATGAATCTATTATATACTAAACAAATAAGGTTTTTTTTCCCCCCTTCCCTTATGCCACCTAGGCATTCTTCCTTGAACCTTATTTCTCATTATGCCACATAGACATTTTTGAATTTTTTGAGTGAGTCCAAGTAAGAGTCCATGCTCAAAAGTGTGGAAAGGATCCACGCCACCTTTTAGATCCCCACCACTTTAATTTTTTGAGTGATTCAATCAATTCATTGGATTCATAGCACCTCAAGATGGCCATGTACCAAAAATCTCATCAAAAGTAAACCTCGGTAGTGGATCAGCTCCACTAAACTATGGACAGTATTAAGAGAAAAAACAATATTGTTGATCTTAGATAACTAAGTAAAATAGAAGATAATTAGATAAATTGAAAATTGTTCACTACTCTATGGATATAAAACATTCACAACCACGGAAATACAAAACTAAAGTATGAAAATAGCTCACCACTTTATGGGTATAGAATAATCACCACCATAGAGATACAGAATTAAAGTGTAGTAATAGCTACCACTCCTTGACTACAAAAACATAACCAAGTAGATACAATACTATGGGTAGAAACTACTTTACTACTTTAAGGATACTTATTAGTCACCACCTTAAAGATATAGAACTAGGAACCTCACTAGCCTTTAACCTCAGATACATAAAACACAAGAATCTAAGATGCACCCAAACTCTACAATGAAAATAAAATAAAATAAAAATCCAATTCAACTATGCTATGCCCTTGGATTTATGCTACAAAAAGGGTTTAAATAGATAGGAAAGTCCCTCCCAAATAAGCAATATAGAAATTACTAAGTAAAGATCTAAATACAATAGTTATCTAGGCAAAAGAATACTTTTTAAATATTAGGTACTCACCCAACAAGAGTATTGTAAACTTAGTTGTTTCCAAGTAACGGTTTATATGTATTAGGTAATTGCCTAAACACATTCAAAGAGTTTCTATACACATGGACTATAAATAATCAAGATCCTAAACTCTCTAACTTCCCATGCAGGAACTTTTCTTAATCTTGGCTCATTTGGAATCTTTGACTAGTAAACATACCTTAACCAAGGCAGGCAATTAAAAATGTCTTGACGATGAAATTAGGAAGTCAAACATAGCTCTTTTATCATAGAGAAATTGGAAAGTGCTAGGGTGGACCATGGGATGTGTCCCATTGTATGCTCTTCAAAGTCCATATGTGATCATTGTTTATTGTTTAACTACAAGTGCATAGGCTATTGTAGAGTAGCTTATGTAAGTACGGGTCGATCCCACAAGGACTTGATTTAAAATGATGGAGTTTTCAATAAAATTCAATTAATAATAGAATAAAAATAAATATTATATTAGAAATAAACTAAGAATAAAATAAAATCCAGATTTATTCAATTGTTGCAGTATACATAATTATTTATTAAAAAATAGAAAATGCAACTAAATACGTTGTCCTGGATAAGCCTGTCCCTAGATATTAGAATATGGATAAGTTAAAATCAGAATAGCACAGGGACACAGATGGTACTAAAACAGGGACTCAGATGAAATTTCAAACAAAGGACAGAGGTGACATTCCTCAGATCTTCCAGGGGCAGACTTGGAATTTTCCAGGGTTCTTGTTTTAAACGAAAAAACTAGGAAAACGATGAAAACCAGAGAAGGCGGGGAAGAAGGGAGAAGAAGGAGAGGAAAAGAGGAAGGAGAAAAGAGAAGGGGAAGAGAAGGAGTGGGGACGTGGGAGTGGAAAGTTTGGGTTTCCTTCCCCTGGGCTGTCTGAAGGTGAAAAAGAACCCGCCAGAGAAGGAGATAGGCGTCGTCTGGTTCTAGGTTCGTGCCTGTAGAGGTGCGACTTTGATCTGGGTGTTGATGGTGCTGGACGGGGCAGGGGAGTTCCTTACTGGTGGGAAGGTGGAGATTGGGAGCCCGAAAGAGAAACTGGGATTGAGAGAGCGTGAACAAGAGAGATGAAGAGTAGTAAACGAGAGACGGATGTGAGGGAGAACTAGAGACGAGAGAGAGCAGAGGGCTATGGCATCGCACGATTGGACGTTGCCTGAGCGTCGTTTTTTCTTTTTCGATCTGGGCGTGTGGCCGATGAGGAAAAAAACCGATGCCTTTTCTGGGCGTGGGATTAACAGAGGATGCGAGTAAGAGAGGGTACGGGAGAGATAGTGATGAGGAGAAAGGAGAGTGGAGCCGGTTGACTTGGGTGGTCGAGCAGGGGAGAGAATGAGGCTTGTGCAACAATGGAAGAGGGCTGGGTTTTGTGGTGATGTGGTTGAGAGAGAGAGGATAAGAGAAGAGAATGAGAATGAGAAGGGAGAGGAACGAGAGAGTGAAAGAGAGAAGAGGGGTAGAGTGAAGAAGGAAGGAGGAGATAGAGATGCAGGGAAATTGGCTGGGAGTAAGAGAGAGAGCGAGATTGAGAGAGAGGGAGAAAAAGGGCGTGGGAGGGAGAGGAGAGAATGGAGAGAGATGTGAGAGAGGATGAGAGAAGAGAGGAGAATAGAAGAAGGGAAAAAGATGTGAGAGAGGAGAAGAGAGATGGGATGTGAGAGAGAAAAGGGAAGGAGAGGAGAGTGGGAAAGTTGGCCAGCCCGACCTCCCAAAAGGGAAAACCGTCCCTTTGGGAGGGAAGAAAGATGCTTGAGAGAGAGAGAGAGAGAGAGAGAGAGAGAGAGAGAGAGAGAGAGAGAGAGAGAGAGAGAGAGAGAGAGAGAGAGAGAGAGAGAGAGAGAAAGTGGGGTCCACTAGAATTCTAGACTTGCCAGGACTCTAGTTTTAACCTTGTCCTGTCTTAAGACTCTTCAAATTCCATCTGATTTTCATGAAACTTCATCCTCTTCGTCTGATATCCTTGATTCGATTTAGAGCGTCTACGCCTGAGTCGATTAATCTGCAATACATAGGACCCAATTAGAATCATCTAAACTGTTCAGTATTCCTCTAATTAGCTTTAATGATCATTTGACCACTAAATCTTTCAATTCAATGGTTGATGGCCAATTAAAGCTAAAATGAAACATTTTATGTAAAATCTTGAAATTAATGGCCTAAATGCTCTAATTGAACACTAAATTAGGGGTATTTTGACAAAATTTGAATACTTAACAATAAGCTAGGACGTTCTTAATCATTACTCCATTTTTGTAAATGCATTGGTTTATTCTTTGGATTTGTATATTTACATATATTACACAATCCAAGACATCCACTTATCATATAATCTAGGTATTGGTTGTTTATTTTGGTTCCAGGAAGCCTCTTCTAGCCAATTTAAACCGTTCATTTTTTCAAGACTCAAGTTGTCTACTCCATGATCTAAAATGTTCAAAACATTTTGATCCATGAGGGTTTGATGATTATCTTCACTGTTTAACGTTTAATAATCCTTAATCTCTCTTGATCCACCTTCGATCTAGGAATTTTGGGACTCCTCCATCTCAATTGTCCATATTTCAAGGGGAAGGAATCCACTAGAGATGTGGTTGCTGTAGGAGCATTTTGGTAGCCATCCATATTGAGGGGCTTGGAATCTGATGAAGAAGTTGGGTTGGATCTCGCAAAAAAATCAAAGGATGGCCCCCAATAGGTGGTGTAGGCACAAGCTATTATTTGAGAAATAATAGGATAGTATGTGACACTACACCAAGTTAGCATAGTGTTGCCCACTTCTACATGATGGCCCTACCTATGGTTGATTGGACCAATCCATCTAAATATCCTAACGGATGACTAATTCTTTAAAAACAATGAGGATTGGATGATCCTAGAATTTGAAAAAAAAAAAAAAAAATTAAATAAAAAAAATGTACTTTTTGTATAGGAAATGGATAGTTGGATACATTGTATAATGAACAATCTAAAATAAAATAGTAAGAAGTAGAGTTTTGAAAGTTATAATCATTCAATCAACTTGATGTTTGGATTACAAGATACCTCTAGCTATAAAAATTAGATCGAAGGGTCCAATCAACCATAGGTAGGTCCCATCAACAAAAATGAGCAACACTATGTTAAGTAGTGTAGTATCATGCACAATCTTATCATTCCTCTTGTTATTTTTTGCAATAACCTGAATTTTTAAGTCCTATTTTAGAATATTGATAGTGAGATTTTTAGAGATCCAATTTGGTGAAAATATCCCCATAATCAGATTCTACTCAAAAAATAGAATCCAACGACATAAAGAATGCTGAAAATGGGATCAAATAACAAAGTTATGGACGTTTAAAGATTGAGGGCATTTTAGTAATTTAAATTTAAAAAGAAAACAGTCAGAAAATGCAGGGGATCATTTTGATAATGGCATCCCCCTTCGTCACTGACGCATCACTATGTCTGCGCCGCCCCCTTCTCCAGTCATCCCTTGTAGCGCCAGAAAAAATGGTGCACCGCCTCACGAGCTATAAAGACCCCTTCCCCTCTTCTCCTCTGGCTACCCTTGTACTCTGTGTTTTACGGCAAAACTAGGGTTCCACCAAGATTTCATCAGAAAACCCCTTTTCCCATATTTTTCGGCATCATATCCATACCAGATCTGCTCTCACTGCCCGGAATATTGTCGGTGAAAAATAGATTCAATGGATCTATTGGGAACCATCTTCAAGCCAGCTCAGATGCATGATCCAAGCCATCCCATGAGATCGTGGGCCCCAAAAATACATAAAGGGTAAAAATCAGAGAACTTGGATGATCCTATGCGTTAATCAAATATGGGTTTGATCGGATGGTCCTGATCGACCATCTCAAACCCATCAAATCAATCTATACTCAGGATGCACACTTGTAGCGCATGACCATAATATGTGTCTGTTAAGTGTTCAATTTTGGTCAAAATACCCCTAATTTAGTGTTCAATTAGAGCATCTAGGCTATTAATTTCAAGATTTTACATACAATATTTTATTTTAGCTTTAATTGGCCATCAACCATTAAATTGAAAGATTTAGTGGTCAGATAATCATTAAAGCTAATCAGAGGAATAATGAACGGTTTAGATTGTGCTAATTGGGTCCTGTGCATTGCAGATCGATCAACTCAGGCGTGGACGTTCTAGATCGAATCAAGGATATTAGATGGAGATTAGATGAAGTTTCATGGAAAAAAAAGACTTTGAAGACTTGCAGAGTTCTAGCAAGTTTAGAATTCTAGTGGACCCCACTCTCTATTATCTCTCTTTTTCCTCTCTCTTATCTTATCTTTTCTCTTATCTCTTAGCTCTCTCTTTCCCTCTTATCCTCCTCTCTCTTTCATGTCTCTCTCTCCCTCTCCTTTTTATTCCCCTTCCCCTCTCTCTCCAAAGACGGTTTTTCTCCCTAGGGGGGGCTGGCTGGCTCCTCTTCCCACCTCCTTTTTCTCTTCTCTCCCTTTCCCTCTAATCTTCCTCTCCTCTTCCACTCTCTTCTTCAACTGAAACTGATGGGCTGGATCATCTCTCCCCCTCATTCTCTCTTCCTCTTCCTCTTTCTCTACCTCTCTTCCCCTTCTCTCATTCCCCCCTCACACGATTCCTTACTTCGCCTCTCTCTCTCTCTCTCTCTCTCTCTCTCTCTCTCTCTCTCTCTCTCTCTCTCTCTCTCTCTCTCTCTCTCTCTCTCTCTCTCTCTCTCTCTCTCTCTCTCTCTTCCCCTTTTGTTCTCCCTCACTGGCCAACACTGGTGCGTGACACACCTTCGTTGGCTAGCGCTCACTCCTAACCCCTCCTTCGTTGATTAGCCCAGATCACAGACCCACTACCTCTCGTCCTGCGGCTGGCATCTCCATCTTCTCCGGCAGTTTGAAAAATCGCACAACCCAGTCCGACGTTTTTCTAGCCTCCGAACGATCTAGGGAAGAAAACCCAGAACGGGGTTCCACTCCTACGTCCCGATTCCTTTCCTCTCCCTCCTTCTTCTTCTCCTTCTTCTCCCCCTTCTTCCTTCTTCCCACCTTCACCGGTTTTCATCGTTTTCACCTGGTTTTTTCTTTAAAAACTAGAAATCCAGAAAGTTACAAGTCTGCCCCTGGCAGATCTCAGGAATTATCAACATATCCCTAATTTAATTCCTCTTCTGTCCTAGAGGAAATTCCATCTGTGTCCCAAGACGAATTCCATCCATGTCCTTGATTTAATTCCAAATGTGTCCTTATTCTATTTACATCTATGTCCCGGTTTTGTTTTGTTCACATTTTGACTATTCAGGGACAGTGCAATCCAAGAACAGGCTTATCCAGGATAGCTTATTTAGTTGCAATTTATGTTTTCTTTTGAATAAATAATTGTGTAAATTGCAATAATTGAATAAATTTGGATTTTAGTTTATTTCTAGTATATTCTTTATTTTTATTCTTTTATTAATTAAATTTTATTGAAAACTCCATCATTTTAAATCAAGTCCTCGTGGGATCGACTCGTACTTGCATAAGTTACACTACAATAGCTCGTGCACTTGCGGTTAAACAATCAATAGTGTCCTAGAGAGTCCTTTGGGTGCGTGCGAGCGTGTGGGTGCAGTCTCGGTTTGACTAAGACGCATGCGCATCCTGGGAACCGTGATGCTCAAACACTGTCTTGTCGCGTTCTGGATCTAGAGATCAAATTTGGATCGTTTATTTGATCTAAAACACTAAAACTGTAATTAAAAAGGCTATATAACTCCAATCGACAATCCAAAAATTCTGTTGCATTCATATTGATGACATGGACCTAATTATACAATAAAATTTAGGATCAAAGGACTATTTTATGTGACAATAACCTAAAAATCATAAAAATCTCATAGATCTACACGATCAAAGATTATCAAATCTCATAGATTGATCCATTGGATATATTAGGAGATTAGCATACCTAGATCAACCTTAAATTATATACATTAACCTTTGAATTGTAGATCTGACCATTCAAAGTAAGTGCAAACTTGATCTAAGTATCAAGATAGCCAATCTGACTGTTCAATTACAAGATCTTGATGACATAAAAGTTATTGAAGGCAATCTAACTATTAAATATTAGATCTATAAGGGAGATCTAGCCTAGAAACACATTAATCAATAATTTATAACCTAAAAGATAGATCTAGCTGTTAATCTGTAAATCTAATTAATGAACTATAGAGAATGAAAAATGATACTTGAATTCTTATTATCAAATAATAGCTAGGACTTCACAAAGGTGATTTGGGATTCAATTGAAGAAAAATGTGATTCAAGAGACATCGAAGTAGGTAGTCTAATACTACTAAGTTTTCAAATGCATTCCAAAATGTAATTGATTTATTTAACTCTATTACTATATATAGTATGCTTTTTGAGATAAGATATTCTTATAATGAGCATGCGGAATTATCTTCATGATTTATAGTCTTGAATGAGATTGCTTGTATTAAACAGATTTTATGTATGCATTGGTCTCATGTTTTGAAACAAATTGCATGAAGTGTATGATTTACAATGATTGAGATTTGGATTATATGTATATATATCTTTTTCGGGCTAATGAGCCTGGTAGGCACTATGCTGAGAGGTTGTTTATGTACAGGGTTGGCCTCCTAGCCTCTAACCACCAAAGGTGGTAGGTATCATTGCCCAAAGTGGCATTGTCTCTTCCTTGACTACTGTGATAAACAGGGACGACCATTGGAGGTGTTCACGGCAACTTTTTTGAAGATATATTTATAGTTGCCATGGAGACTGTGGTGGGTTGGTCTCTAGATATCAGAGACAGACAATTTCAGAATAGGTTCTGGTCATGAGCATAGTTGACCCTATGATTTCAATTTTGATATCGATATGCATATTACATTGAGATGGTCGAAGAAGAGTACTCGTGACCAATAGATTTAATGTTTTCACCGAGAGACCCATGTGCATGATATCTATAGTGATGCTATCAACTATTTTGACAGATTACTATTTTAAGAATTTCATAATAATTATTATTTTATAAATCATTGACTTTGACGTCGGCTTGATGTGTTCGCAGAGATCTTAGTACATGGATTAATTGATTACGACTCTATGATTTTCGTAATATTTATATTATTGATTACTGGATTTCGATAAAAGATTCTATGGTTGAAAATGTGTAAATAAGTATATGATTTATGCATAAATACACATGTTTATACAAAAAAGAAGTTGCATGATCTTTACATGGAAAGCCTCTCTTGAAACCATGCATGTTGCATGCCATGTTTTTAAAATAGTAGTATCAGATCACCTACTGAGTATGAGGAATACTCATCCTAATATTTTTATTTTTACAAATTAGTTCCAATAGGATTAGAAGAAGCATCAGAAAATGTTAGTGTTATGATCAAGTGAATGAAGAGTAAGAAAAGTATGAACCTAAGTATATGATCCACCCTTTGGACATTAATATGTAATTATTATAGTTGGGCTGTGAGTTGTGATTGGATAGATCTAGGATACATATATGATTGTCTTAATTTTAAAAATTACTTTATTAGTCTTGAAAGCAAATGACACTCAGGATTTTCAAAATGAATTCAAAATAAAAGATTTTTCTATTGCATTGCATTGATTTTATAAAAGTGTTTTCAAGTAGGGATCGATCCCGCATTAATAATTGGTTTTGCATTAAAAAAAATGCATGTGAAAACCTGGGCCATCAAGTGAGCTAATAAAAAGTTCGATTGCTTCATTAGTTAAATAAGTGGATCATAAGGATTTATTCTGTTCCTAGAATCTCTCTAATGGATTGTTTTTTATATGATCTCTCTCTCTCTCTCTCTCTCTCTCTCTCTCTCTCTCTCTCTCTCTCTCTCTCTCTCTCTCTCTCTCTCTCTCTCTCTCTCTCCTATTTGTTGCTTTCAAAGGTACCAATAGGCACCAGTATCTCCTACTTTTCATCATCAAATTAGGAACAGAAGGTTAGACCATTCCCTTACTTGTTTGGCATTCATATATGCTTTTATATTTACAGAACCTAGAAAGAATTGGAAAAGAAAAAATGAGGGTGTACTTTTCATGTAGAAAAATGTTCTCTCATCAAAGAAATTTGATTTTGGTTTGCCTTTTTCCAAACACACCACTTTGGTTTTATTGAGGATAGAGAGACCATCAATGTCGAAGATCTCTCCATTTTTTCTTAGGTCCAAATAAGAAGCTTAAATCATAGTGAGTTGTCCTTCATGCAATTGTATTTTGATTTATCTTGTAAAGAAGTTCCATCCTCCATATAATCATCAATATAACTTTAGTAGTATGTCAATAGTTGTTGGCACAAGAGTGGGTAAAATAAATTGGATGAGGCATTGGTCATGCTTTTTGGCACATAGCAAGCTAGACTTTTTGTTGTAAGAGACATATTTAAGGTTGACACAGATCCATTATTTTCAAGTTATAATATGAGCTTTGTCCTTTTAAGCTATTTGAGACACATTTAGGGTCAATAATATCCATAACCCATGCATGGTGGGGAGATTAGTTAATATGGATAAGGAGTTAGAGACAAATATTTATTTTTGGTTATTTTAGAGACAAATATTTATTTGGGTTATTTTAGAAGCAACTCCATGTTCTCATTCCTTTTGAAGGGTAGGGTTTTTACTCTCTCTCTCTCTCTTGACAAGTGGTGAGAGGATCAAGTAAACCAATTTCAACCCTCTTGTAACAAAAGAAAGTGCTTATCAGGTCAAAGGTGTTTAAATATACCAAAAGTCATCTACTGAAATTGGCTGTAGACAACAAGGCACCTCTTTTCATTACACATAGTCAAAGATTTGAGGTGACACTTTCTCCCTTGTTGAGGAGATTTTTAGTAGATTTAGGAATAAGGATGATAGATTATATGCAGTTTGATTCATAATTCTTTGTTGTAAATAATAAGAACAATAACAATTAAAAAAGCTGTTGAAATATTATGGTAACTTGATTTTTTACATGTGGGCATTTTAGCCACTATATATATGGGTATTTTGGTCATTTTTTACTATAGGGCATTCCTGTAATTTACTAGAAGCTTATTAGGATAGAGCAAACCTACAAGAGTCTAGAGAAGAAGTGTTTAAAACATTTGTGTAGAATCACATTTTTATACTTTATAGTCTAGAAAATTATAGTGTAATATACTCCAAATAGTCTAGAAAGTGTCAAGAGTCTTCTCTAAGGGTCTATATACTCAAAGGGTTCCCTCCAAAAGAGAAGAGTGAAAGGTGAGTTATTCTTTCTAGTGAGTGAATATACTTTCTTCTTTGTGAGCTTTCTCCATTCTCTTGAGTCCTTAAATCCTTTGGGGTTCGACATTCTCAGTTGTGTAGTTAAGGTGTCGAGTGATACTTTAAGAGAGCTATTCTCTCAACATAGTATCAAAGCTCGATGGAGTTTTGCTATTGAAGGAGCATCTCAACTTATTTAGAGGGCAAAGACCCAAGGATAAGAGAGACCTTGATTCACGAAAGAAGGTATGGGAGACACTTGAGAAGCTCTTCAATCAAAAGAATATGCCAAGGCTTCAAATGCTTGAGAATGAGCTTGCAAACATATAAGAAGGCAAGATGATTATCCCTCAATGTTTTTTAAAAGTCAAGAATATTTATGCTAAAATTTCAAGTTATGATTCGAATAGATATAAAATGCGAAGGCATAGAAAAGAATATATTTCATTTCTTACATATATTCAAGGGTGGAAAAATCAACCCACATTTTTGAACTTGAGAATGTTCTTGCTAATCAAGAAGCCCTAGCAATGCAAATGCAAGATGTTTCAATTTTTAGAAAAGATGATGCACTATTTTTTTGAAATAGAAAAAAGGTAGTCATTTGGATTGGAAGAAAAAAATGCTATAAGGGGGAAAGAATTTACGTAAGAAAGTGAGTCTCAAAATGAAGATAAGATGAAAAGTATAAAAAGCTATAAATGTAAATATTTTTGGCATGTTAAGAACTTTTGTAGATCAAAAGTTGTCGAAGGCAATGTTCGAGTATTAAGTGATAAAGGCAACAATTGGTGCATAAAAGATTAGGATACTTGCATTGTCTAGATGGTTATTAATCCTAAGGATAAATCATATGGAGCTGGGGATGAAAGGTATGAATAGGTCACTTGGGAACTATATAATACAAGAAGGATTGGATTATAGAATTACACCACTTGATTGGAGATAACATTCTATTCTTGTGAGAGAGTATGAAGGCATTAATGCAATCTTAACTAATTTCAACTCCATAAATCTAGTGGTGAATGAAGGGTACATCAAAGCAAAGGTGGGAGAATTAGAGGAAAAAGCCATCACCTTGAAGACTGTCTATCACATGCATAGTTTGATAATAAAAAAAAAATATCATTTTTATTTCACAAATTTATGATTCTAGAAAATATGTTTTATTTGGCCCACATGATGTAATAACTTTGGAAAATTTAAGAGCCTTACATGCCTATGTTATCGTAAAAGGAAAAAAAGATTAAATCACTATATGTTCTATATGGAACTAAGGCTTACATTGGGAAGACTAATTGACATGATAATGCACTGTTATGGCATGTTGGATATGATAAACTTAAGGAGATTTTCACTAAATGTTAGTGGATGGACCTCCAAGCTTGAGCAATTTTTGAAATGATACCATTGGTGAGGATTTTGAGAACTCTTCATCAAGGTGCTAAGTCTTTGGAATTGGTAAATTTCAAATGTTCTAGGCCCGTGTAAAATGACAAGTCATAGAGGCCACCCATATAAGCTTATCTTTGTTGATGAACACTCTATTTCTAATTGGTCTACTATATAAAAGAAAATCAAAGGTTTCCTCAATGTTTAAAGTATTTAAAAGAGTTGTTGAGGGGGAGCATCATGCAAATATAAAGTGCTTAAGAAAAAATAATCAAGAGAAATACTTATCAAAGGAATTTGATGAGTATTTTGATATTCATGGAATTAAGAGGCAATTGACTTGCATAAGGACACCATAACAAAGTATGTATTTTGAGAGTGTGACACAAGAATCAAGGGCTGCAAATGAATGGACCCGAAAATACAAAAGGGTATTACCTATCATGATGATGTATTTGATGAGAATCGTTTCTTCAATATGCAATCAATACTAACCCACGTGCAGCTCATACAAGTTCTAATGAAGTGGAAGAAGACAGATATAGAAAGAACAACTCCACCAACATCTAGTACTTTAAATTTGGAAGATTTACATTTTGGGAGAGCTCTACAGCACTAAGTAAAGAAGGCTATCAAGAGAAGGAGAGAGACGCTCTCTTAAAAGATACAAATAAGGGACATGAAGATTAACCAAGTTTATGAAGTTTAAGAGAGAGAGAGAGAGAGAGAGAGAGAGAGAGAGAGAGAGAGAGAGAGAGAGAGAGAGAGAGAGAGAGAGAGAGAGAGAGAGAGAGAGAGAGAGAGCAAGATGCCAGGAAAGTTCAAGGACTTCCACATGGGTACAAACTTTTACAATATTATTGAATATTTTCTTGCAAGGACTATGGATAATTGTGAACCATCATCACATGAAGAAGCACAAGGATTGTTGGAACAATAGTCCTCTATGCAAGAAGAGATGTTAACCCTTAAGAAGAATGAAACATGGAATTAGTTTTCCAGCTGCATGATGTTAAATCCATAGCTTGCAAATGGGTTTTTAGATAAACCATATGGGGGACAGATCAGTTGATAGATATAAAGTAAGATTTATATCTTATGATTTTTCACAAATATGTGGGTTAGATTATGAGGAGACATTTAACCCCATAGCAAAGATGACTAGGGTTTGGATCATGATTGCCACATGCAAAGGATGGAAGTTATGGCAACTAGACATAAAGAATGCCTTCCTCTATGGAGAGATTGATCAGGAAATCTGCATAAAGCAACCATCAAGATTCATATCAAAGAAGTTTCCGAATCATGTATGTTGACTAAAGAAAGCACTCTATGGTTGTGATATGGTAATATTGTCAAGTATCATATCTTTCGTGGTTATGTTGCTTTAAATTCTAATGCTAGGTTGTTTTTGAAAATGGAAAGGATATGGATTCTACAATTTTGTTATATGTAGATGATATTATGGTCACAAGAGATAACTCTAAGGAGATTGCAAGACTTAGAGAAGAGCTTGTAACTCAATTTGAAATGAAGAACCTTGGAGAGCTAAGTTACTTTCTTAAGATAGAGGTAGAGAAAAGAAATTATGCAATTTTTGTGTTACAAAAGCAATATGCTATGAAGTTATTGAGAAGTTTGCATGGACAAAAGAAAAGAAATGGCAACTCCTATGGAAGTGAATATTAAGTTAAAGCCCAACAAAGGAAGAGAGCTAAAGGAGGTAAGTATGTTCCAAGTGCTTAATGGTAGCTTTCTAAGTATTATTAGGCTGAATATATCATATATTATCGGGATAGCTAGTAAAATTATGCAATCACCAATGAAGCCATATCTAGATGCTGTTAAAAGAATCCTCCAATGCTATAAGACTTTTTGAGTACTATAGAAGATATTAATAATAGAGAGGGGTAATGAATTTGTATTTTATTTCATAGAACTTGTGATTATAAACAAAGACCTAGCTAATAACTTGTAATGGTGTGGGCACCGTCTAGTTGATGAAATTTTGTAGCTATTATATTAATTCAGTTTTGGAGCTGGCACTAGTGGATTTGGCTACAAGACCTAGCCTATCATAAGCATATAACTAAAGATCTAGGTTATAATATTTTATGTGAAAGATCATTAATTTTCTACATAAGTCATAGAATGAGCAAAGGAAATCAGATATACGAGCTTGAGAAAGTTAAGGAAGAAACTTATTTATGGAAATCAAGTGGCATTAGCATAGCACTAAAAATCAAGCATATGGTAGATTACTAAGAGGAAAAATTCTAAAAATAACAATAGATACTTGAGCTAAATTGAACTAAATAAGCTAAACAAGGTAAACTAGATTAAACCAAGTTAAACTAAACTAAAACTAGGCTGAATTAAACTAAATTGTGCTCAAATTAAGCCATATTAGACTCATCTAAACTAAACAAAAAGAAATGATTACCTTAGAACTTGCTTTGAACTTCTACCCTTAGTTGACAAACCAATTAGTAACTCAAATAAAAACTCAACCACTTCCCACAAAGTAGTTAAAGTAGTTCACTTTAGTTATGTGTACTTTTGACGATTCTTGATTGCCTGTATTTGTTGCAAGTACTTTCCTATACTAAAAACTAGGAAGTTCAAGTTTTCTAATCGATGTGGGACTAAGTTTCTCAAGTAAAAAGGGTACAAGTGTCAAAATAGATTTTTCTTGAAATTAGCAAAATAATAGGTAGCACAATGATAAAGCTAACCTTTTTAAAATAGCATAAGTGCTAAAAAAATCGTGATACTTATATAACTATATTGTGATAAGTGCGTTCACTTTCTTTTAGGTTTCTTTGGGTGACTAATAGTTTCTGAAACTTGGTCATCATTGAGCAAAAGATCTAAAATAAAGTAATATGGGATTGGCCCTCCTCTAATTATTTATAGATAAATTTGGACCTTTATAGGTAGATAAAACATTCATATACCATCAGCTTGTGTATAAGAGGAATGGTGATTTTTTCCTTAGAAGATTTATAGCAGATTGGATCAGTGATCCGACAACTAGAAGATAAAGTTTTGGATATGTATTTAGTACGAGATCGACAACTATCTCATGGTGCAGAAAGAAGTAATCCATGATAACACTATCAAGCATGGAAGTTGAGTACAAAGTTTTAACTCTCACTGCCCAAGAGTGCACGTGGTTGAGGTATCTCATCTCTAATCTCTTTCAAGAAGTAGATTATCTTTTGGATATTATGTGTGATAATAGAAGTAATATCAAATTAGCATCGAATCTAGTATTTTATGATAGAACAAAGCATATTGAATTTCATCATCATTACTTCGTTGGAAGGAAGATGCTTAAAGAAGAAATCAAGTTCTTTGAAATAAACACTCAAGACCAAGTGGTGAACAATTTCCCCAAGGCATTGCCTAAATCTAAGTTCAAAGATCTCCAACTTATATTAGGTATTGTCCTAGACGTTTTATACATGGGCATTTTAGCCATCACATTTATGAGTATTTTGGTCATTTGCTAATGTGGGGCATTCTTGTAATTTGCTAGAGAAGATTTATGTGGAATCACTTTTTTGTATTTATAATATAGAGAAACCTAATATGAAGTATTCTAAATAATCTAGATACTATCTAAAGTCTTTTCTAAGAGCGCTCGTGCACACACACACACACACGGGTCTTTTCCACAAGAGCAAGTGCAAAAAGTTGACTTATAAATGTTTTTTCTAGTTAGTGTGAACAATTTCCTCATTGTGGGTTTTCTCCATTCTCTTGGGTTCTTCTTCATACTTCTTGGGGTTTTGGGTCTTTGGATTTCTACAATCTTGGGTATGTAGTTAATGTGTATACCTACACTTTGAGAGTATGATTCTCTCAACAGAAGGGACCATGGTGGTGTTGAAATCTTAGAGAGTGGTTGAAGTTAATACCCCTAAAAGGTGTCTAATGCAAAAATGCAGCAATTATTTGAAAACCATAACAGCCAAGGAGCAAACTAATATAAGGAGCACGCGTGTATGACATTCTCTTAAGAAATCTATTCGAGGGGATTCCATCTTCATATCCTTATCATTGTCTATTGACCATTTCCAAACATAACCCTTGATGTTAAGACCGAAACACAACTCACAAGCATCAAAGTCCAAGAAGCAAAATCTCTATCAAACATTTCTTCATTATCAGATCCCTTAATTTCATAAACTCTTGATACATCTTTAATTTTTCTAATTTCAGTCAACCAACATTGAATCTCCTAAGAGAAGAAATCCAAATAACAAATCCCATGAAAGAAGAGTAAATTGGCTTTTTCTTTTTCTTTTTTGTAATTTCAGTGATCCAAATACCCAAAAACAAAAAACATTCAAATTATAAATTTTTGTGAAAATATATAATGCTAAAAGAGATTCACTTAAGGATTTAATTAGTATACAAAACAAAGCTCTAAAATAGATGGATTGCGTGAATGACAACAAATCCAACATGATTACCATTCACAAAATATATTAGAAAACTAGATTTCTAGGTTTTTTACTAAGAGCAAGATCACAGAGGTTCCTTCAATTTTTTGTTTAACAAGGGAGTTTCAAACACTTTTGATTTCTTTATGTTGGGTCTATAATGGAGGGGTAAATTGAAAGAAATAGAAGAGATTTCTGTCCTCTACAGTGATGTCAAAATTTTGGCACATATTTCTATCAAACAATGCCTTCTCTCAAGAGGTACAAACTATTTACTTTTATAGTTGTATTTAAAAAGAAATTGCCTTTACAAAAAATCCAGGCTAGCAAATATGTAATCCTCCCTTGATTTAAGATCAATTGATGGAAATGTAAATTAATTGGTCCCTATCAGTACCTTTGAAAGCACTGAATATGTACAGGAAGAACTCTCTTTCTGTCTGGAAGAAAGATGAAATCTAAATAGAAAATGAATATCATCATCCATTTCTTTTGTTATATGGTACTACTAAATCTAGTGTTGATTGTTTATTGTTCATGTATTGAAATGGAAAAGATGGAATATTTTCAAGCTCTACTTTGAAATGTTGGGGTCTCTTTTGCTAGTCGGAGTCTACATTCTTTATTACTAAAGGGGTGCTCTTCAACTCTAGCCTTTGTGATTGTTTTTGCTTTGAGGGCCCTCCTCACTAGCGAATTCGACCACTTTTCCCTTATGGTGGGACCCCCTATGGCGGCTAAGGGCGGCGCATCAAGCTTGGAATCTTCGTTTCCTTCTAGTGAAGGTTCCACCTTGACCTCTCTAAAAGGCCATATATCATACGAGACTAATTCTGATAAGGAGATCTACCATAGTCTGGACAAGAAATTCACACCTGAAGTGGACTCGTATGCCCCTAACCTGGAATCATTAAATGATATAATGCCCAATGAAACTCAACTTGCGGAATGGAAAGAAAGCATTTTTTGGGCATTCAATGAAGGAATGGAAAAGAAATATGGCCCTAGGATTCAAAGGGGAGAAATCTCCATTAGTGAGATTGATAGACAAAAGATTGACGATCTTTTCAATTTAAACATGATAGAAATAACTATCTATCACCCCTATGAAATAGAGAAGGGCCCCCTAAAAAAGCCTTGGGACCATGAAAACCACTATTATGAGCAACTAGTACGGTTCCTGGAAAAGTTTAACTGCATTAAAGATAAATAAGACTTTTCTATTGCTAGACATTATATCCTCTACATTGACATGCATATCCTCATTTGGCAAATATCCATTGGAAAAGTAGAGTAAGGCCTATTGTTTAGCGATATAAACATCTCTATCATTGAGGGGTGAAAAGAATCCAACTCTTTGCTCTCTCTCTCAAACAATACTAATCATATCCTCAAAATTTTATACAAAAACAAATTTTTATACTACTCTCCTTTTCTTCCTTTATATTTGTGTTTGGATACTAACAATGTACAAAATGACTCTTATTTTAATTTCTACCCCTCCCTTCTTTGTACTACTGTCTTTCTCTCTCATATTTTTCATTTTTTGTTTTTTAAAGAAGTAGGATTCACTTGAGTTATTGATCATTTTTCAAATAAATAGGCGTCATAAATCAATGATTAAATAAGTCACCCGAGGGAAAATAAGTTCGATATTGAAGAGTTGCTAAAATGACAATATCAATGCAAGGGTATGGACCCTGTTTGGATGTAATCTTTTATGCATTTATTGAGGCTTACAACATACAAGAGAAACACCCACAAAGAAGACAAATTTTACTGGAGTTTCTAAGATATGTAACAATCTACACTATATACGATATGCTATACAGGAAAATAGTTGGAATATATTCACACTGGACGCTGAAAATAGGTAAAAGGGTGTTATGAGAACGGCCGAAATGGTACTTTAGATATAGGTGGCAGGGACTTTGAGACTAATGAAAAGCAGCGTGAGATCTCTAAATAGCAAGATATAGAATGGTACTTAGAGAACAGAAATTCCAGTACCACAACCACTGAAAATTGCAATTGATGGAAAAGTGATTGTTTACCACCTGAATTTGGCCACTAAAGATGCAAAATCTGCCTATAAGAACATACTCTCCTAGTCTCTTACTATCTTGCCCTCCTCACCACTGTATGTGCCCATGTGCCTGACCGGTATTCTTTGATCGACCACGAATCCTACTAGTAGAAATGCTAGTATACTTTACATATGTTAACCATCGCAAGCTATTATGTCAAACAAGTCAAATGATGCTTAAACAATAACACATATATTCTCACCATTGGGGAAGTTATTTACAGATTGAGGGTCTCTTGAGAACTTAAAATAATCTCCTACATATATATCCATTTATGAGAATCTCATACTCCATGAATCTCCTGCAACTTCTGCAGGATATACACACTTAAGAAACTGTCACAAACAAACTCCCTTATTTGACTTTTTCCCTAGCATGGGGGAAGATCTTTTGGTGGAGGTAAGACAGATTGATCTTGACCTTTTCCATCTTCAACCACAAAGGCCATCTTCAATCCCCAAGAAGTGTGAAGTTCCAAATGACAGTGCATGAACCAGACTCCTGAAAGCCCACAATCGTGTGTACCATGTTATGTAAGTACAAATCACAGAGAGAGAGAGAGAGAGAGAGTGAGAGATGGTCCTATTAGGCTCACCTGGATTATCAGCTCTGAATCTGATTGCAGTCCAACCTCCAGTCGGAACTCCAACTGTATTTCTCTCAGGAGGATCAACCAAGTTAAACTTAGCAGGGTCTTTTGCAGGATCAAAGTTGCCAATTCCCGTTCCAACAACAAAGAAATTGTAACCATGAAGGTGGAATGGGTGGGACTCGACAGTGAGAAGATTAGTGTCTTGTAGTACCAATTCCACGGTCGAATTAAAAGCAATCTTACTAAGCCTAGTGCCCAAATTAGTCCCAAGGCTAGCCGTAAGTGGAGCACCAGTGTAATTGAAAGTTTTCATCGGTTTGTCTGGGAAATCGGTTCTGAAAACTCCCTTAATATTGAAATAGTGAGCTTGAAGAAGACCAATTTTAGGCATCACAAATGTAATGTTGTTCAAAGAAGCGGTTAATTTGGTTCGGTTCACACAAGTAGAACACGGGTTTCGTCCTAAACCAACGGTATAGAAAAGATGGCGGTCAACATTAAGAGGGACATTGGCGGGGAACTGGGGGGTGTTTAGGCTCTTAAGCTTGGCACTGTAGTTCATGGCGAATTGCGTATCATTGGGAGAAGGTAGTTGAGGAAAAATTGGTATCATAGTATTTGGGACGCCTTTGTATTGTAATATTGCTGTTGCAGTTCTGTTATCTATCGGGATCGGAGCATCCATGAAAGGTCTGGCAGCCATGAAGTATCTCCCGAGTGCTTGGTTGGCTTGAACAATAACATTAGTGGTCTGGCCAGGTGCAACTAGTAATGTCTGTGTGGAGAAGGGCTTGCAATAAACTGCATCAATTTCTACCACTGTCATGTTATGACCGGCGATGGCAAAGAAGAGCTCGTCATTGAGGGCAGCATTGACGATCCTCAAGAGATAAGTTTTACCCCTTTCAATCTCCAGGGCGTAGGTATCTGAAAGACGAGCCAAAAATAGCAGTTAGAAGGATCGAGTGTGCAGTACTATTAATTAGCGCAGTTACATGACTTTGAAAATCAAGCTTAGTCTAGTAGTGCTAATCAGTATCCCTAGTGGGCTGATATAATACATTGCTATTTGAAGCCATGAAACATAGATATTTTATTAAATTAATAATGATAAAACATGATTTTAGGGTTGTTTAACCTATAAATTCTTGGATAATGTGGTCTATATTTGGGCTGCTAATTGGTAAAGTCACTATCTCGGGATAATTTTGTCCATGGTTTTTTCGAGAAAGCTTCTGTTACGTCAAGCAGTAAGCTTCACGATCCCTTTCCTGCACTGATTATCATGACTACGGAAGGATGATTGAAGCTTTCTTGAGATTGAATTGTTCGATGAATAACATTAATCCTAATCACATATTCAAAGCAAAACTTAGGCTCATTACGTTTCTCTGAGCAAGGGAAGAGAGGTCCTGGCTTCCCATTGATGGTATGTGTATCAGACATATTGGGGGGCAAACCCAACTTGCTAGCTTGATTTACAGCCTGCTCGACATCAGTGTTCCACCACTCTCCTGCATCACAAGATAACTGTGCATGAGTTTTCATGTCCAAGAAATTTCGAAGTTCGGAATTCAGAAGTCTTCATTTCAAGCACACCCACCCAGTACTATATTAGCTTCCATATTAGGCTTTGGGAACGGAAATGGGACTCCTGCTTTGGGCATGATAACAATTGCACCATAGACAGTTGCCCTCAGCCAGAGGATATGAGCATGCCACCAGAGTGTTCCTCTTTGGCCTGTTACATTGAAAGCATAAGTGTAGCTGTTCCCACTCTGGATCGGACATTGTGTTATATAGGCCGGTCCGTCAGCCCAGCCGTTTCGAAATTGCTTCAACCCATGCCTATAAGAACCACCCAAGTGTTACATGTTATAATTGCACTGCATCTTATGAAATAAATGTTTGAGGTGTTAATTTGATAATTTGGGCAACTGGGCATGTGTTTGCCCATCAAAATTGTGTAATCCTACCAATGAATTGACATGTTATATTTTGCGTAGTTGGTAACGTTGACAAGAACTGTGTCGCCTTCTCGAGCATAAATTGTTGGTCCCGGAAACCTCCCATTTACAGTTACTATAGGCTTGGCATGGCATAAGCGGCTCACATTCTTCACTTGAATCTGAAACCCAACCCAAATAGAAATTTATCACTCAAAAGAAATGGAGGAAGAGAACAGAAGAGATGAACTGTAAGAAAGAAACTGTAAAGATAACCATTAAAATGAGAACACACTTACATCAAACTGATATTTCTTCACAGCAGCCTCGGCCGGAAACGGTACGAAACCAACTAAGCCCAAGAGGAGAAGGAGAGAACCCAAGTAGAAACTGGCTTGTAGGGCCATTCTGACCGGAGATGAGTTTGTTGATGAGATATGGAGGTGATATGGCTGTGGATATTTATAGGGTTATGAAAGAAATGAGGCATTCTATCAGTTTGTTATGGATGATTAGGTACATATGTGAAGGAGTTGTATCTCAAGGCTTGGAAGCAAGTGTTGATGGAGACTGAGGGATCCATTCAGGAGGAAGAGGATAAGTTGAGAAGTTTTTAAGCGGTTTATTTTGAGCGTGACAGGTATGTGAGGCCAACCAAAACTACTAGCTTCTTTAGAGTTAAGGAAGAGTTTCTTTTTAGTTTTTACCATTTTTTTTTTAGTTTTTTGGAGGTGTGTAGTAGGGAATACGGGTCTGTGCTGTTGGCAACTAGAGTTACTTGTAAGAGTAGATGGCTTTTGTTTAGGCTATGCTTCTTTTGCATTTTTAAGACTTTATAATACGGAAAACTCTACACAGCAATTGCATGCTATTTATAGATGTTATATAGTTTTTGGTGTTGGAATTCTACTCCTTGAGTTTCCACTCGCGCGCGCCGGGGGGAGGGGTGCGCTTTTGCGCGCGGGGTGTCCCCTTTGGGAGAGGGAGGGAGGCATTGGCATACATGTATATGGTACAAGAAAAAGGGCTTTCAAGATAGGATTATTTAATGAATGAGAATTTTGAGGTAGGATGAACGTAGATGTATAAGTAAGAGAGAGAGAGAGAGAGAGAGAGAGAGAGAGAGAGAGAGAGAGAGAGAGAGAGAGAGAGAGAGAGAGAGAGAGAGAGAGAGAGAGAGAGAGAGAGAGAGAGAGAGAGAGATTGATATTTGATGGATTCATATAGAAACGATCCCATAGGGAAATCGATTTAATGTAGTTCAACTACTTAGCTGCAGATAATTATTAGATGTCAAAATAATACTTTTGTTTTCTAGGTGCGCCATTTCTGTAAACAATAAAATGTAATAGTATTTCTTTTGCATCCTGTCAAGGCCTTTGGTCAACTACATGATTCATGTTTCATTGGTCTTGCATGGTGAGGAAATTTTTCTGAAAGTCCCACATGCTCAGAACGTGGGCCTGCATCCCTATGTAATCCATCAATCACATACACAAACACACAGTCTCTCTCGCTAAGACGGGAGCCCACGTCACCATATTGTTGTTATGAAGAACCTACTAGGAAAATTCAACTCACACCAAGTTAAGAAACATGTAGTTAATACAAATGAATAAATTAACCTTAATTTAAGAAACTTGTCCAAGGACAATCCATTAATTTGTACAATAAATCAAGAAATCCATTGATTTCTACAATCAATTATTTTAAAATGAATTCAAATTTTATAAGAAAACAAAAATAAAGAATATTTATCAACAGAGCCCTTCAAATCAAGCTCCCAAGTTTAGGGTAAGCTTTCTTCTTCTCAGACCTACTTCCCGTCCAGGCCATCGACAACGGTGCCAGACATTCGGAAACGAGATGGTGGAGGCCGAAGCCAACCCATGCCATTGATCATAGCTTTGCTCATCAATGGTGCAACTTCTATGCTTGAAAATTCGCGGGACCATCCTCTTGGCAGTATCACATTAGCCATGTACGTCCTAGCAAAGACCACCCTTGAATAAGCTCCCTATGGCCTTCGTAATGTGGCATGGCCTACACCTGTGATCTTGCAATCGACGAAGCTGAAGCCAGTATTCTCTTGTGGCGAGGATCGCCGTTGTGCAGTAATGGCGCCCTTCCTGTTCGACAGCGAATGGAGATGGCACTTCTGAAAGAACATAAACACGCAAAGTTATCTTCAGTGTTTCATAGAGATTCAGGATGGTCAGGCTACATTCATGATAATGGCCTCAAAAGTGTTTGGAGGCATCCAAATGTTTGTAAGCTTAGCACATACTATGATTCAAATGTTTCCCTCCCATCTTACCACGAACAGAGGCGGTGCATTTCCACAAATGAAGTCAGTGCCTCCCTCAATGTAGCAATTCTGAAAGAACATAAACGCGCAAAGTTATCTTCAGTGTTTCATTGAGATTCGGGATGGTCAGGCTACATACATGATAATGGCCTCAAAAGTGTTTGGAGGCATCCAAATATTTGTATGCTTAGCACATACTATGATTCAAATGTTTCCCTCCCATCTTATCACAAACGGAGGCAGTGCATTTCCACAAATGAAGTCAGTGCCTCCCTCAATGTAGCAATTGCTGTAGTAGTGCCTTCCAGTGTCGAAAAGAAGCGTATCCTGATAAGAAAGGATTTCTGCATCCGTAGAAAGCTGCTTTGTCCCCAGATACTTGTAGGGCAACTGCTTGTGCACCCTCCCCAAACGTATTCTGCAGAAAGAATTAACGCGTCAATTATATTATTTTCCTTTTGAATGGCGAGTCGGTCATTAATCAAGAGGTCATTTTTTTCTGATTAATAAATAAAGAAATGCCTTTCTAAGGGCAGCCCCAGTGCACGAAGCTCCCGCCTATGTGGGGTTTGGGGAAGGGATGAACCACAAGGGCCTATAGTACACAGCTTTACCTTACATTTTTGCAAGAGGATGTTTCTACACCTTAAACCCGTGACCTCAAAGTCACACGACAACAACTTTTACAGTTGCACGAAGGCTCCCCTTCAAAGAAACACCTTTCTCTAGGTACATAATATGATGATCCACGTAATCAACATGCCTAGTTCCAAGATTACCAGAGATAAACATTATTATAATTTCAGAGTATTTTTAGATAAATGTTTTTGAATGGGAACCATATCACCAAATGAAGTTTCCAAATAACTGCATAGGTGTGTGTGTTACAATGAAGAATTATGAAGCAAACTACCTAGCATCTATTATCCCAATGAATCTACTTGAAATCTGTCCAACAAGAGGGAAAGTGCCACCTTAAATGTCTAACCATGTGTAGCGAGGAGTGGAACCTTGTTGTCTGCAATCATCTGTGCTAGAGGGCTTTCTGCGGTTTTTGTACTGTTTTACTCTTTTATATAATATAGAACAAATTGAAGTAGGTATTATACCTGATTGTAAGATTGTCTATAGGCTTAATTCCCAACCCTTATATTATATACATAATACATGTATATAATCTATTGAACATATGTTTCATTTCCTTGTTCAAAATATTGGTATGACCGACCCCACTGCATGTCTTAGTTGTACTGAATTGACATAGAAAGATGATGAGGAAGTTAGTGTGGAAGCGACCTGAATTGTAAGAAATCTTCCCACAAAATTAGGACTGAGAACAGCAAGAGTTGCAGGCTCAAATAGATCCCCACAATCGCCCCATGTTATCATCGTTGAGCCTGGCCTTGGACCACTTAGTGTTATGAGGGGTTTATCAGCCGGAACAACAACCTTTTCTCTGCAAATGACAAATCATCTGTTAGAGATGCGATTAAGCATCAATTACTAAATAGAATAAAAGGAGGGTGTGATTAAGAACAAGAAGAGGCATTTATTTTATGTTATAGTACCCTTTAATCATCTAGAAGCTAGAGATCGATGGCTCAATTGAGGTAATATACGAAAATCAGCCTCAAATCTATTGCATAAGGCTGGAGGTTATTATTATAAAATGAAGAGCAACGAGGATTCATATATTAAAAAGATAACAAAGAAGGAAAAATTTGCCAGACCAGCAAAAGATTTAGCTTCAGCACCATTTATTATGTACGTAGGCAGAGAACTAAGCCTTGTATTAACAAATATGCACTAGCTAGGCTTGGAAGAATGAATTATATGTTTGCATGTGAAATCAGCTAAGCAAACTTTGGTGCTCTGTTGTTCCGAATCGTTCATATGCTGGACCACGTCTTAGATAGGCACACCCCGAATCGAACTATCCTCCATTGGATTGTTATGTTACCATGAAACCTAAAAGCTTAATTTGACAGGAAGTAAGAAAACAAAATTTATATGTCTAACACATTCCTTCACGTGGAAGACCTTTTTTAAACTCTTGCGTGTAGAACTAATAAACAAGGGTCTCAGGATTCCTACTCACAACCTCAATCAATAAGGCTCTAGTACCATGTCAAAGTACCTTTCAACCTAAAAGCTCCAGCTAATGAGACGCGAGCCAACAATACTTATATGTCTAACAAAGATTATCTTAAACATTACCGTTTGAAGCATAAAATCAATATTGAGAAAGTTTAAAACAGAAATCTTGACCGAGGGAAATTTAAGATTCTTCCATTCTTGCCCGTCAGAAGGTTTTAAGCTAGACAACAGCTTGGATCACCATCCTACGCCCATGAATACCTAAATGCAACGATGTGTATGATATGATCTCTCTGTGGGTACAAACTAGGATTTGGAGAAAATTCTTTGGTATTTTCGGGTGTGTGGCCAAAATTCTTGGGCATTTTCAGGTTTCTCGGCTATAAAGCTTTAAACTTGTCTTCTGTTCTTGATTGAGAAATAGTTATTTTTGTTGAGGCTTTAACAAGGACATGGTCAAAACGTAAAATCATCCTAAATATTTTGTGTTTAGTGCATGGTTACTCTTTATTACCCCTGACATCCTTCTCAAAATGTCACAAGTCTATTAAGGGAAGAGACAAGAGCATCGAGGCACGGATAGATAGTCCATCGGGAGAGACACTATAATACGTGTGTTTGGGTCTCTTTCAGAGAGAGAGAGAGAGAGAGAGAGAGAGAGAGAGAGAGAGAGCTATGTAAGTTAATGTGCATAGCCAATGAGAAATATTATAAACAAACATTTGAGAGAGACTAACTTGTAGATGCCTTCTTTAATCCAGATGAAGTAGAGCTACTTGTTATTAGAAGGGACTGAATCAATTGCATCCTGAATTTTCTTGAAATGTTCTTTCCCTGATTGATCCACCCTTATCAGATTGGGCAAAGAAGCCACAGAGGAAGAGCTTGCAGGAGAGGCAGCCATGTTGAAGATCAAAACTATGGTAGCAAATGCAAATGCAAATGAGAATACACGAGGCTGATTTCCTCCCTTCGGCATATTCATGAGCTTTTGAATCGTTTCCGTCCTCGGGAACTGTTGCAATTTTTACTAAGAACGAGGCAGAACGAGCTGTAAAGTCTAAAAGAATATGGTGAGAACGTGCGTCACCACCTTAGCATATGGCCTTCCCAAATGCAAGTCAAAGGAAATCGGAGCTGTTTTCTTGCATGAGAAGACTTGAGAAACTTCACGTAGACTATGGATAGGTAGATGGAGTGTACGTGGATTTGTTGAAAGTCTTGGACCTGCCTCCTTGGAAAACTTCAATCTATCTACTGAAGAAACACAACTGGGAGCCGGGAGTAATATGCACTGGTGGTGGTTTGGACCCGCTCATGTGATCTGGACCGTTTAGTCATAATGTGAGGCAGAAAGATTTGCTTGGGTTCCAGCATAGTTACAAGGTTCGGACATGGGAATAAGTCGGTAAGGCAAATATTCATAGAATTCGGCGAAGCTCGATAAAACTTCAGAGAAAAATATTATTAAAGTATAAATTTCAGTTTTTTTTTTACGTGAATTTGTAACTAGAATGATATTCACGAAATTTGAGTTTACAAACATACAGTAACTTTTGAATTATTCAAGAATAAATTTGGTATAAAAAAGTCAGAACATCTTTTAAAAATTCAATTGTTTGAAGAATTTTATAGGTATGTCTTCCAGGAATGAGAATTGAAAAGCTAGAGAAATGATTCCTACAAGTTGGACTGTGTATAAAATCCTAGCATTTGCGTACAGATGCATGGTGATTCAGACCATCATCTGCTACTGCCCATCTTAGAGAGACCATGCACCATAAACCTCGTCAACTTAATGATTCTAATCATTCTTCTTTCCTTTCCTGGTCACCGATATGAGGTAGTTGTACCGTATTTGCACATGTAAATCAGTACACCGATCTATATGAACTAAAAGTCCATGTGAGATCCACATGGCCTTGATCCAAGGTTTGACGCTGCACCTTAGATAGGATATGCACCAAGAGAAATCTCCACAGAATGAACCTAACAAGCTCCAAGAAACATCTCCAAGGAATGACCCCAACCCCTATAACTCCGTAGTGGACGATGAATGCCTTATGCTTGTCAAGAAGAAAAAAAATAAAAAAAGAGAAGGAACAATGCTACTTGGATCTTACTTAAGTGTGTTTTACTTGCCTCTTCTGTAATTAGAAGTAATTCACCATGTTAGGAATCATTTAAATAGGCTAATTATCAAATTTTGTGCCCATCATATAATTTATACAATATTCTTTAATTTGAAAATTACAATTAACTTATATTTCTTTAAATTGAAAATCACGACTAAGAGCGGTGTATTTGGATTTATCATTACTCCATAAAAGAGTGAGCAGATTGATTGAAGGTTTAATATCATCTAGAAGAAAAGATCAGGAGCCTCAGATATGGCGCGGGATGAACGGTTTGGTCACCAACTATGTCGACCCACATTTACTATAAATGAACTTTTGTATATCGAGCAACACGTAGACACATCAAGTGTTGCAACTCGTAAAAAACGCCGGTTGAGCTCAGAATCAATAGCAATAACAGCATAACTAGTCGAAACGCTTTTCCAATGTGTGAGAATGCTGGGGCATGGCCTATAATAATAATAATAATAATAATAATAATAATAATAATAATAATAATAATAATAATAATAATAATAATAATAATAAATCTTTAAAAGAAAACTTATCCTGAATTTTGTTCTGTGTTTTAAGAAAACTATATATCCATGGAAAAGCTTATCCACTGATAATTATCCAGTCCCAAACGGTCGAGACTGTTATGACCGAGTCCTGCAATAGACCAAGTACAGAACTGGCTGGTTGAATTCCTTGAAAGCGTTACCTGATTAGTACTCGTATCCATTTTTGTATAGTGTACAAAGAGGTGTTGGGACTTGGTCAGCACACGTTTGAGCTCCATAACGGTTGCTTTGACATCCATGGCCATCCTAATTCATTTCTACGAATTGCCAAAGCAAAGAGACTTGATAAGCACTCTACCGATAGTAAGCCACGAAAGTGCCACTGAAGCCACAATCATGGCCTTTGGAGTGGCAAAGACTCCACCCATGATCCCCATTAGATCATACGAAATGGTTAAGTTGGCGTTGAAACGTCTTCGAGTTCTACTGCTGTCTTCACATTTTGGCTTGCTTAATTCTAAAGATGATGAAGCTCATCAAATCCAGTGTATTTAAGGCTGCGTTGGGCAACTATACTCGGAAGCGGATTTCTCAGGTAGGGTGCCAAACTGCCACCTTGTCGTAGCTACTGAGGAGCCACAATCTTGAACAATAGGCTTGTTCTCTGGTTGATCCAGACCTTTCATCTTATTTCTTTTACATTGGAGACTAGCCAGACCAACCAGCACTACTAAAATTTTATCTTTATAAGACGGTTTTAACACAACCATCTTATATAAAATTTATATAAGACGGTTATGGTAAACCATCTTATATATTATAATAATATAAGATGGTTTTCAAGAACCGTCCTATATTTTTAAAAGAATATAAGATGGTTTTCTAGTCTTATATAAAATTTATATAAGACGGTTCTAGAAAACCATCCTATATTTTGAACAATATAAGACGGGTTTTAAAAACTGTCTTATATTTTTCATGTCTTATAAGTTGAAGTTCAATTGACTCTTTGCTTCTTCGACGAAAACTCGAACATTGGGTTGGATGCATATACATTTTGTCCCAAACTTGCATTTCCTCAATTGATATCGGTTGGGTAGTATTCATTCTTGTACTTTGTCATAAGTTTACTTTATTTGATGTTTATAGCCATAAAATTCCTTTTCATTTTTCTTCTTGCATTTGTATGATATATTCATGTGTGTGTGTGTGTGTGTGTGTGTGTGTGTGTGTGTGTGTGTGTTGTGTGTGTGTGGATTAGTGTGAACATTTATGTGTATGGATTAGTCATGTTTTTACATCATTCTTACTTTTTTCAATCCTAGCTAGACTTGAATATTGACTCCTCTAACTTATATTAAAATTATATATATATATATATATGTTAACTATGTACATTTTATGTACATACCAAGTATTTGTAAATGCCTAACCCATATTGTTATTATAATCTTTTTATGTCTAGAAAGTCTTCACACTTTTGAAAAAATTATAGAATAATGCTTGGATGCGTGCGGAAAGATCATCAAGGGAATATGAGGAGGGAATAGAAGAGTTCATTGAGTTGTGGGTTAGGTGGTAATTGTAATCGAATTCGATGTTTATGCTAGAGATGTGGAAACCTAAAAAAGGTTACTATTATTGAGTTGAGAGAATATTTGTGCTTCGATGGAGTTGATGAAAGCTATTGCACTTGGATGTAGCATGGAGAGGAAATACCTCATAGGCCCTCGACAAGGGCTAAATGTGTATATGGAAAAGAAGTAGGAAGTGGTGAAGATAGTAGGATAGCTGCACCTATGTTTCGAGATGTATACAATGACTTCCAATACAACCTAGTAAATTTTTAGACTGCATTAGAGGAAGCCAATGAGCCATTGTACATTAGGTGTACAAATTATAGCAAGTTGTCTGTAGTGGTAAAACTTTACAATGTAAAGTTAAGATTTAGTATTTCATATCATAGTTTTACAGAATTGTTGAAAGTCGTTGGTAAAATGCTACCCAAGGAGAACAAATTGGTTAGGTAGACATGGGAGGCAAAGAAAACTTTGATTGCACTAGGCTTAAAGTATAAAAAGATAAATGTCTATCCCAATGACTGCATCTTGTACAGAAAGGAGCGCAAAGATAAAATTAATTTGTGGACATTTAAGATGGAAGATGAGGAAAAATTCAAGTCATCAGTAAGTGAAAGATGCCCCTGCAAAGCTCCTATGGTATTTTTCTCTTAGTCCAAGATTTCAATTCGTATTAAAGAAACTAGTATGACATGCCAACAGATAGCCCTGTGTGGAAGCTTGTAGACTTTCAATTACAATAATAATAATAATAATAATAATAATAATAATAATAATAATTTGTTTTATAAAGTAAGCAGGATCCCTAAAAATAAAAACTCACAATTAGGATAAATAACACAATGTTCAAAGAAATCCCTGATTGTTGTCCAAAATCCAAGACCACAATATTAAACAAAACTCAAATCGTCGATACGCTGAGCATGCTCTATTTAAAACCACAAAAAATTAAACACAGTCATGAAAAAAGACAGTAATAATAACATGTCCAAAATTTCCTAGAGTCCATTCATAATCACCACATTATACACACATCACCAAGAAAGGTACAATATACAAATAGTGCGGGATCCAATCTATCCAAAATATCAACATCCATGTACAGCCCAAAAAGCCTAAACACAAGTCCAAGAGGCATACACTAAATTAGTCTCTAAAATACAAAATGCAGATGATCTTAAAGGTCCTTGCTCAATTAACGTTGCTCCACCTGCTTTTTCTTAGCGCTATTGTGCTCCAAATCTAAGGCATTGCAAAACAAAACAATGTCTCAATAAGCTATGCTTGTGTAGGTGATCACATTCAATAAGAAATACAATGAAAACATGTGGTGCGAAATATTGATGTCATGACGAATCTCATAAGATAAAACAGGCACAAGGCACGTCAAATCATCAAACGTCCATAATGAGTAACACATGATAATCATAAGTCTGGATAAATCGATATCAATCAAATCATCATGGAATGCAAGACATGAGCAACACATGGATATGCATCCATCACAAGCAACAAGAGTCTGTGTCCATATCATAAACCAAATGCATGGCATGATAAACAGGGCACCATGCACAATCAAGCCCTAAGAGTGTCTCAACTACACTTGTATCAATGGTGATGAGTACTCATCCCAAACCTAGGGTCCCTCACCTGTAGCTTGCACATCGGGTAGTTCGCCTAGCCCATAGGCCCTCCCACATTTGGCTACTCACATAGGCTTCACCCTACATAACCCGTCACACTGTGAGTATACACACACATATGCACAGTATGGACACGCAAAATAAATGCATGGGCTACTATGCTGCAGTGGCAACCACTCCAAAGTCTCATCACAAACCACACGCAGTTGCCGCATACTAAGGCTAGTGTCTATCATCCACAAGTTTAGAGGGCAAGTGGCCAACCGTATAACCCTCTTAGCATAGTACTCTCCAGGTAGAAGCACCCATCATAAATTAACAAACCATGAATCAAGAGTCGAAATCCGTGCATAATCATTCTCAATAAAACCAAATAGAGAGAGAGAGAGAGAGAGAGAGAGAGAGAGTAATTCAATATATCAACACCATGCATCAAAAATCAATGTATAACATCCTCAAAATAATCAAGTCGACACCACATAAAATGTATAAAGTAGTGTATAAATCATACACAAGAGGAGTAGCAAACAAGTCAGTAATGCACTTTGAAAAGTATTCTCATCCAAACATAGTAGGGCATAAAATCCATACTTCAAAGTTCTTAAGTAATACATCATGATTTAAGAAATTATAAAAAAATCCTAAATATAATCACATACCTCGATAAATGCAGTACTCCAATCAGGCACATAGCACTATCAAGTCGTGTGCTCTGACGTACTAGCCACATCACAAGTCATCCAATCACTTGGTGTTCTCACATCTCAAAATAAACAAATCCAAGTGATAATTTTCCTAATTTGGTATTTAATCCTAGATTAACGGCCCAGATCATCTTATTAACCCTCCATTAGGTCAATCATAAACTAGATGTTGGTTTTTCTAACATCTAGACCATCATCTACCATCTTTGATCATCAATCTATGTCATATTTTATTCAATTAATCTCCCTTAATCAATAAAGGATTTGCCTCTTTCAACTCATGAAGTTTGGAGACGATCCAACTGTTGGATCACTCTTTACCACTTATAATTAACATCTGATCATCAATTCTACTCACCTAGATTAACGGCCCAGATCATTTAGTTAACCCTCTATTAGGTCAATCCTAAACTAGATGTTGGTTTTTCTAACATCTAGACCATCATCTACGATCTTTGATCATCAATCTATGTCATATTTCATTCAATTAATCTCCCTTAATCAATAAAGGATTTGCCTCTTTCAACTCATGAAGTTTGGAGACGATCCAACAGTTGGATCACTCTTTATCACTTATAATTAACATCTGATATGATCTATCTAATTTTTATATTTTTTTAGTGATTCACATGTATCTCCATGTTTACACATCGATCTGACGGTTCGATCATGTCACACCCTAAATTTTTATAACATTTTTTTATAATAATAATAATAGTCATAGACGAGATCCCAAAATAAAAAAATCTATTAATTAATTTATTTGAATATTTCTTGAAAACTTTGGGTGTTATTTTCTTTTTCCAAAACATCACAACCATGATTGAAATTATAAATATAAATACACAGTAAACAATACACATTTCGATTTCAATGTCAAAATCATTAACGCCTTTATTTTCAAAACAAGAAATATCCAAAACATAATAACAATATAGCTCAGGGTCTATCCATCATAACATCCCACCTCAATGTCCATCATATGTATAACTATCATAATCAATTCCATATAATAAAAGTATACAATCCATAAAGAAATTCAAACGGTAGTCCATTTATTAACTCACGTCACTGTCTATCAGTCAAAGTAAAAAAATCTCCCATTGCTATCACGGTCTCTCAATGGTCTTGCCCTTCGTTGTCTCACTCAAAATCTAAGGCATTGCAAAACAAAGCAATGCCTCAGCAAGCTATTTCTTGTGTAGGTACATAGACATTTAATGTAATAGCAATGGAACAAAATTGAATAATCATATTGATACAATGAGTAAAGCAATTTTCTACGAAACTATAATTATTTTAGGCAATGCTAATAAAATCTCAAAACATCATATACGATAAAACATGCATCTCATGGATTTGAAACATGATATGATCCAATATAAATGAGCATACAATCACAGTAGGGCACCCTAAGGTACATGGGTCCCATGAGTGTCTCATACACTTGTATAAACAGATCATGAGTACTCATATCTAACCTCTGAGTGTCGTCACACCCAGGCGTAAAATAACATCTCGATGCTCATCATGTAAGCATACAGAATAACAGTATGGATCGTCATGCCGTAGTGGCAACCCTCTAGGGTCTCAACCACCGCTACTCCCCGTTGACACCATAACGGGAGACTTAACGTCCGTCCCCATGGAAAGACCCAGACTGGTAGTGTGGACTATCTATGTTACCAAACCCTACAGAAAGCCATCTGTGGGTAGGTGTCTATCATATCACAATCACATCATATCACAATCTCAGAGGATGGGTGGTCGGCCCTACTCCCTCCTAGCATGACATCCACTGGGTGAGAGCACCCATCATAAAAAAAATAACACTAAAATCACATATCTCAAGAACTAGGAGCCCTTGTGGCTCACAATCCCCAAGGCACGTCCCTCATCCCAGGGTTAGCCTCTCAAAGGACCAGCTACTAAGCCTCCACCATCCTTTCTCATGAAAATCCATCAGTTTCAATGATGCAATAAAGAAAGATAATTTTTAATTATGCATAATTATGGAGTATCAAGCTCATGAAATCATCACTTATAAATCCATTTAATACAGTATCGAAATCTAATATCAATCATATCATAAAGCTCCGAGTCTCACAAAATCACATACTAATAAATAAGTGCAATTAAATCACAATCAATCATGATGCTATGATAATACAAGGTTTTTAAAATCAAAACATAACATTAAATGTCGTCACCTACCTCAATGTGAGATCACCCAACTCAAGTGTATAATCCCCTTATCTTGTACATCCAGATGTACTTGTCAGTACCACAATACTATTTTGTGTTATTTATTTTATCATAAGGGAATTTATGGTGATCCAACCATTGGATCATCCTCCAAGATCTCTAATTATGATTTTGTCCTTAGTTCCAAAGTTACTTATTATAATTTAGTCTCATCTCATGTTCATTTGTTCATTTTTTATTATACCTTAATCTGACAGTCAGATCATCCTCGGATCAATAGTTTCCTAGGATCTTGGTTAGATCAATGGTTTAGATCAATTTCTAGAGTAATTACATCTAATTTACTCCTCATGCCCTACTTTAGTACCATATATTGTCTATTTGTTCAAGTTCTCGGGCCTGATCATGCTTTGATCAACCAAATCTAAGTTATTGTATACTATTTTATAATTTTTCTAATTTAAAAGATAAGTTTTCAAGTTAAATCTAGATCCATGTCAATAAGACGATCTCAACGGATGTTTTCGATCATGATTTGGACCTCTGTAGCTCTCAAAATCAAGTTTTTTGCGAAAATACTTCGTAAATTAATATATACTAATTTATAGGAGGTCGGGGGGCCTTTTGCACCGGTTTACATCTGCAGCTCGATTTATGCCGAGGCGTCCCCAGGACACTCTGCTTCTGAATATGCCGCATGAGTCCTGGTCACCAGGACGTGCCCCCGCGTGCGTCTTGGTCGCCAAGATGCGGGGGGTCCCGGCCTTCTATGATCGTGCACAAGGCCCTCCCTCGCCGCGTGCGTTCTTGGTGAAACGTCTTGCACTACATCCCAGCGTCAGCCCTAGGGCACCGACGCGGGATCTGTCGCCTGAGAAGATGACCGGGGTCTGGTTGTCGCCGGTGACCCCATAGGTGCCCAAATTTCATGATTTTTACACCCTTTTGCTCAGAATTTTATGTATTTTCTATTTTTAACACTCCTTTTGATTGATTTTGACAAAAACTAAGGGTTTTTCTTGATTTTTCTCATGTTCCTCAAATTCTCCTACGTACTGTTCTTCGTGATTTTTGGGGTCACCAGCCGTTGGATATCCCTCAAACTTAAAGGGCTTGTTCGTAGGTTCGTCACGCACTAGATGAACATGCGGATTGTGATTTTTACATAGTTTTATTGGTTTATTCCCACACCAACAATATGGTATATTGGGTACCTAGAAAACTATGCACCCATGCCCTTCCACGGCATTAACGGATGCGAAATTTTAATGCACATGCCGCAAATGGAAGGGGGAAAAGGGGTTGAGACTTACTTTGGTCAATTGGAGGTCGTTGACGCTGCCAGAGGGACTTTTTCAGAGGTCTTTCCAGTCTTGCGTTTTCCGCTAGGGATCTCTAAAAACTCAATCTTTGGAGGCAAGAGGCTTGGATTGAGTGATTGGATTGAGGGGGAGGTTTGATTTATAGCTGGTGATTCATTTTCCCCGGTCCTCGATCAATTTTTCTGATGAAGTAGTCAGATTTGATAGGGGCATGTAGAAGGGGTGCCGTGATAAAAAACAACCCATGTAGTTTAGCCTCTCCAAATTACCAATTTGCTCCTCTACTTCAACGACTCATAACTTCTCTGTTTGAGCTCCATTTTTTTGCGTTCTTTATACTGTTCAATTCCTCTCGATGTGTACTTTCTAGTTTTTAGGTTTCCAGAACCAAATTCTATTTTATAAAATTTTTAACTTAATTTATTACTAATTTATGATTTTAAAATTGAGGATATTACATCCTTCCCACCTTATTAAAATTTTGTCCTCGAAATTTTAATACATACCTCTATGTAAATAAATTTGGATGAATCCTCCGTATCTCCTCTTCTGTCTCCCATGTGGCCTCCTGTAAAGAATGATGCTGCCAAAGGACTTTGACTAATGAAATAGTTTTAGTTCTCAACTTCTTGAATTTTGTATGCAATATGCGCACAGGGCTCTCCTCAAATGTCATATCAGGCTGTAACTCTCCTGGGATCTGCTCCAACACGTGTGATGGATCTGGCACGTATTTCCTCAACATGGATACATGGAAGACATCATGTACATTTGCCAATTGTGATGGTAAGGCTAGCTAATACACTACTGACCCAACTCTGCATAATATCTGAAAAGGTCCAATGTACCTGGGGCTAAGCGTCCCTTTATTCCCAAACCTCGTCACTTCTTTCATGGGGGAAACCTTCAAGAATACATGCTCACCTTCGAGAAACTCTAGGTCTTTCCACCTCTTGCGAGCACAACTCTTTTGTCGACTGTGAGCTGTCAACAATCTCTTTTGGATAAGTTGCACTTTCTCTACACACTCTTCCACCAACTTGGACTTCACTATGTGTTTCTCTCCTACATCACTCCAACATAAGGGTGACTGACATGGCCTGCCATAAAGTGCCTCATATGGAGCCATGCCAATACTCTCATGATAACTGTTATTATAGGCAAACTCGACCAGTGGTAAATGATCTTCTCAGCTACCCTTCCAATCCATAACACAAGCCTGTAGCATATCCTCAATCATCTAAATGGTCCTCTCGCTCTGACCGTCTGTCTAAGGGTGGAATGTTGTGCTAAATTTCAGCCTCAATCCTAGAGACACTTGCACGCTCTTCCAATACTTCAAGGTAAACCGAGTGTCTCGATCCGATATTATCATCAAGGGAACTCCATGTAGATTCACGATCTCCTTGACATACAATTTTGCTAGGTCTAATTCTGTTTGATAGGAAGAAAATGAGTGGACTTGGTTAACTTGTCCACAATGACCCATATCATGTCGTGGCTGCTAATAGTCCTCGGAAGACCCACAATGAAGTCCATGGTAATATGATCCCACTTCCACTCAGGAAGGTCCAATGTCTAAAGTAGTCCTGATGGACGTTGATGCTCAGCCTTGACCTACTAATAGGTTAGACACCGTGCCACGCATTCTCCAACATTCTTCTTCATACCGTTCCACCAAAAATGTTTCATGAGGTCTTAATACATCTTTGTACCCCTATGATGGATTGTATACTGGGACTGATGTGCCTCCTGAAGTAACTTAAGCTTTAAATCATCATCTGCTGGTACTGCCAACCTACCCTTGAATCTGACTCCATCCGGTCCTCTCATAAAATCTGCCATATCTGTCATGTCCTGTGTCTCTTTATCTTTGGCCTGTGCCTACAAAATCCTGTCAAAGAACTTAGACCGAGTCTATAAATTGGCAATCATTACTCCATACTTCCTACTCAGCACATCTACTATGACGTTAGCCTTCCCAGGATGGTACTGTATGGTGAAGCCGAAGTCCTTGAGATACTCCATCCATCTACGATGCCTCATGTTCAAATCACTCTGAGTAAAGAAGTACTTGAGGCTTTTAAGTACCTCAAACTTCTCACCATATAAATGATGTCTCCAGGACTTCAGGGCGAATACTACTGCTGCTAACTCTAGATCATGAGTCCTGTAATTCAGCTCATGTGTCTTCAACTGTCTCGACGCATGGGCAATTACCTTCCCATGCTGCATCAACACTGCTCCTAATCCTTTGCCCGAGGCATCGCAATAAACCATATAACTGCCTGCGCCTGATGGTAATGTCAATATTGGGGCAGTAGTAAGCCTCTTTAAGCTCCTGGAAGCTCTTCTCGCAAGCATCGGTCCAAACGAATTGAGTGTCTTTCTTGGTCAGGCTAGTTAATGGTAATGCAATCTTCGAGAATCCCTCTATGAAACGATGATAATATCATGCCAAACTAAGAAAACTACGTATCTCAGTCACTATCTTGGGTCTCTCCCAATGTAGTACTGCCTCAACCTTTGTCGAGTCCACAACCACTCCATCTTTAGATACTACGTGGCCTAAGAACTGCACCTGATGTAACCAAAAATCACACTTACTGAACTTGGCATACAATTGATGTTGATGAAGTGTGTCCAATACTGTGTGGAGATGCTCCCTGTATGCCTCATGGCTAGGCAAGTAAATCAAGATATCATCAACGAAGACAATCACAAACTTATCCAAGTAAGCTCAGAAGACATGGTTCATTAGATCCATGAACACTGCAGGTGCATTTGTTAATCCAAACAACATCACTAAGAACTCATAGTGGCCATTGCGACTCTTAAAAGCAGTCTTCAAGATGTCCTCTTCTTTAACCCTCAGCTGATGATATCCTGACCTCAGGTCTATCTTGGAGAATACTCGTGCTTGAAGCTGATCAAATAAATCATCTATGCGTGACAAAGGGTATTGGTTCTTTATAGTAAAACTGTTCAGCAATTGATAGTCAATCCATAATCTCAGTGATCCATCCTTTTTCTTCACAAAAATGACTGATCAAATAAAACAGCATCACTAAGAACTCATAGTGGCCATAGCGACTCCTAAAAGCAGTCTTCAAGATGTCCTCTTCTTTAACCCTCAGCTGATGATATCTTGACCTCAGGTCTATCTTGGAGAATACTCGTTCTTAGAGCTGATCAAATAAATCATCTATTCGTGGCAAAGGGTATTGGTTCTTTACAGTAACACTATTCAACAACCGATAGTCAATGCATTGTCTCAGTGATCCATCCTTTTTCTTCATAGAAAGGACTGGTGCTCCCCATGGTGATCTACTCAACCTGATGAAGCCCTTATCTAATAACTCTTGCAACTACACTTTAAGCTCTCTCAACTCTGCTGGGACCATTCAGTGTGGTGCCTTAGAGATAGGTGATGTACCTAGCACCAAGTCAATGGTAAAGTCAATCTCCTTACTCGGCGGCAATCTTAGCAACTCGTCAAGGAAAACATCTGTAAACTCACGAACAACATTAATATCATCAAACTATGGCTGCCGCCTATCCTCAATAGTCACATACGAGAGGAACGCTCTGCATCCTCGTGAATAAAATCGTGCTGCCTTCATAGCAGAGATGATGCATGTACTTGCCTGACCCTTTTTGCCCTGGAACAATATTTCTGGCTCCCTAGGAATATGAAAAGTGACCCGCTTCTTTTGATAGTCTATGGTAGCCCAGTAGTTAGCTAACCAATTCATCCCAAATATAACGTCATAGTCGACCATGTCTAGTAAAATAAAGTTTGAGTCCATCCTTACGCCTGATATCTTCACAGGTATCTCCCAAAGATACTCATTAGTCTCCACTATCTCTCCTACGGGTGTCATAATCTCTAACCCAAATGCTAATTTATGCACGCATACATCAAGGCAAGATGCAAAAATGCATGATACAAAAGAATGAGTGGACCCTGTGTCAAATAGGGCCTTGACATGTCGATCTGAGACTAGAAGAGTACCTTCAACAACCTGGTGTGATGCCTGCGCTTGTCCTGATGTGATGGCAAATACTTGTCCTTGACTACGTGGCGGGGTAGCTATCTCTGCACCCATCTCAGTATACTTCTCTCTCTGCCCCTTAAGACAGTCTTTAATGAAATGACCCACTTCTCTACAGTTAAAACACATGTATGGTTATCTTTAGAAAGGTGAATGGTGATGTCATTGTGGTTGGGGCTGCCTCTAATGTTGTGGCCCATCGAATCTATTGCACCCTCATCTAGGATGCCAACCCTTATACCTGTCGCATCTCTTCTTTTTTGTGTCTATCTTAGGCTTGGTCTGCTGCTGGTAACCTAATGCTTTATGTGCCTGCATCACACTAAAAGGTCTCTTGCCCTTAGTGGCCTAGTACGCGCTCCCTCTAATCCTAAGAGAGTTCATCTCCAACATGGAGGCCATGTCAACTGCATCTCTCATAGTAGTGGGTCGGGAAGTAATCACTTGATCTCTCATCTAGGGTGTCAATCCATCCACGAATTTATCCATTACCTCCTTGTCTGAGACAAGCGCGTCAGGAGCAAACCTCCTTAGTTGGGTAAATCAGATCAAGTACTACTGAACCATCATGTCTCTCTGCTCGAGGGTGGTAAACTCTTTCTTCAATGATTGCAATGCATGAGGTAGAAAGTACTGAGTATCAAAAGCCTGCTTAAAGCCACCCATGTCATCATCTCTGGAGGATCTGGTCATGTAAGTGTAAAAGTCTGCCACTAAAAGCCTGCCTCACCCGTCAATAGGTAGGTAGCTACCCAGACTTGATCCTCTGGTGCAATCTTTATCAAGTCAAATGTCCTCTCTGCCTAAATAGCCATCGCTTAGCCTCCTCAATATCACCATAGCCGTAGAAGGGTGGCACCATCTTTTGAAATCATTCTAATAGTTTATTTAACTTATTAGGATAACTCATAGCATCACCCTCAATGGTCTTAAGTGCTAGTGGGTCCTACACTAGGTGGGTGGAATGAACAGATGAATCCATAGGTGCCACTGGAGTAGGTGTGACAGGGTTAGGGTTCACGACCTGAATCACAATCCTAACCTCCTGCTATATGAGGGGTATCAGCCCTAGCATTACCCTATTCACCAACTCAGCATTGCAATCCCCTTGATCAAAGGACTTAGCAGGTGGGACAACTAGTGTAGTAGGGGTATACCTTGTCCTTCTTCAAAGAGCCATCTGTCAAAGATTTAAATACCACTAAGTGCAAGTTCCTCTTTCCTAGTTCCTCTTTAACTACAATTTATGGACTGTTACCTACATATAAGTGGGCATTTGTAAGGATTATGATGGAATAGACTAGGCTCTGATACCCACTGTAACACCCTGGATTTTTATAACATTTTTTTATAATAATAATAATAGTCGTAGTTGGGATCCCAAAATAAATTTTTTTATTAATTAATTTATTTGAATATTTCCTGAAAACTCTGGGTGTTATTTTCTTTTTCCAAAACATCATGACTATGATTGAAATTATAAATATAAATACACAGTAAACAATACACATTTTGATTTCAACATCAAAATCATTAGCGCCTTTATTTTCAAAACAAGAAATATTCAAAACATAATAACAATGTGGCCCAGGGTCTATCCATCATAAAATCCCACCTCAATGTCTGTTATATGTATAACTATCATAATCAATTCCATATAATAAAAGTATACAATCCATAAAGAAAGTCAAACGGTAGTCCATTTATTAACTCACGTTACTGTCTATCAGTCAAAGTAAAAAAATCTCTCATTGCTATCACGGTCTCTCAATGGTCTTGCCCTTCTGTTGTCTCACTCAAAATCTAAGGCATTGCAAAACAAAGCAATGCCTCAGCAAGCTATTGCTTGTGTAGGTACATAGATATTTAATGTAATAGTAATGAAACAAAATCGAATAATCATACTAATACAATGAGTAAAGCAATTTTTTACGGAACTATAATTATTTTAGGCAATGATAATAAAATCTCAAAACATCATATACTATAAAACATGCATCTCATGGATTTGAAACATGATGTGATCTAATATAAATGAGCATACAATCATAGTAGGGTACCCCAAGGTACGTGGGTCCCATGAGTGTCTCATACACTCATATAAACAGATCATGAGTACTTATATCCAACCTTTGAGTATCGTCACATCCATGCGTACAATAGCATCTCCATGCTCATCATGCAAGCACACAGAATAACAATATGGATCGTCATGCCGCAGTGACAACCTTCTAAGGTATCAACCATCGTTGCTCCCCGTTGACACCATAACAAAAGACTTAACGTCCATCCCCATGGAAAGGCCCAGACTGGTAGTGTGGGCTATCCATGTTACCAAACCCCTACCGAAAGCCATCTATGGGCAGGTGTCTATCATATCACAATCACATCACAAATTTCGGAGGGTGGGTGGCTGGCCCTACTCCCTCCTAGCATGACATCCACCAGGTGAGAGCACCTATCATAAAACACAAAATACTAAAATCACGTATCTCAAAAAATAGGAGCACTCATGGCTCGCAATCCCCAAAGCACGACCCTCATCCCGAGGTTAGCCTCTCAAAGGACCAGCCATCAAGCCTCCACTGTCCTTTCTCATGAAAACCCATCAGTTTCAGTGATGCAATATAGAAAGATAATTTCTAATTATGCATCATTACAAAGTATCAAGCTCATGAAATCATCGATCATAAATCTATTTAATATATTATCAAAATCTAATATCGATCATAGCATAAGACTCTGAGTCTCACAAAATCACAGACTAATAAACAAGTGCAATTAAATCACAATCAATCATGATACTATGATAATATAAGGTTTTTAAAATCAAAACATAACATTAAATATCATCACCTACCTCAATGTGAGATCACCCAACTCAAGCATATAATCCCCTTATCTTGTACATTTAGATGTATCTGTCAGTACCACAATACTATTTTGTGTTATTTATTTCATCATAAAGAAATTTATCGTGATCCAACTGTTGGATCATCCTCCAAGATCTCTAATTATGATTTTGTCCTTAGTTATAAAGTTACTTGTTATAATTTAGTCACATCTCATGTTCATTTGTTCGTTTTTGTGTGTGTTTAATGTGTATACCTTAATTTGATGGTCAGATCATCCTCAGATCAATAGTTTCCCAAGATCTTGGTTAGATCAATGGTTTAAATCAATTTTTAGAGTAATTACATCTAATTTACTCCTCATGCCCTACTTTAATACCATATATTGTCTATTTGTTCAAGTTCTAGGGCCTAATCACCATTTGATCGGTCGAATCTAAGTTATTGTATACTATTTTATAATTTTTCTAATTGAAAAGTGGTCAACTTTAAGTTTTCAAGTTAAATCTAGGTCCACGTCATCAAGACGATGGCAACAGATGTTTCCAATCATGATTTGAACCTCTATAGCTCTCAAAATCAAGCTTTTTGTGAAAATACTTCATAAATTAATATATGTTAATTTATAGGGGTGGTGTGGCTATTTGCATTGGTTTACACTAGCGACTCGATTTATGCCAGGCCATCCCCAGGATGCTCCACTTTGGGATGTGTCGCATGCGTCCTAGTCACCGGGACGCGCCCCCGCGTGCATCTTAGTCGTCAAGACTCCGTGCGTCCCAGCCTTTTGTGATCGCATGCAAGGCGCTTCTGCGCACCAACAGAAGCTTTTGACGAAGACAGGTAAGAATGGGTCTTTGAATTGAAGTTATTGTGTCAAAATTGAGAAAGAGATTGTAATGATTTGTGAGTTTGTGGAGTTTTAATAACTTATGTGACTGGATTGTGACACGGAGGTCCTGAGTATGTTTTGGTTGATGTCATTTGTTTTTATTTCATTGGATGTATGAAAAGGAGACAAGGTCTCCAATTATGTTTGAAAAAAAATGTTTGAATGTTTATTAGGTACTTCGCAATGACATGCATTAAATGTCAGATGCCCGAAAAACAAAGAAAACTTTGTTGAATTTTTAGTAGAACTCAGTGCTCATTTTACCAAGAATCCTTGTTTTAAGAAAATAAAAATAACATTTGTGGTTTTTCAAAGTGAATTTTAAAAGAAAAGATTTTTCTGCTGTTGTTTACCCTTTCAAAAATGATTTTTATTAGAGATCAATCATGTTATGTTAATGTCTTTCGTATTTAAAAAGTGTTACAATAACCCAGGTCATCACAACCATGTTTTAGTTTTTGATATTTCATTTAGGAAGGCATGCAAATTGTTGCATGAATATGCATTTGAACCATGCATTTTTTACTATATATGTTCTTAATTTTCTACTTCTTTAATGCTTGTAAATATTTGAGATTGATCATTCTAGATAAAATACATTGAGTCTAAGAAGACCCACATTTTAGATTTTGATGTTTCATTCAAAAAGGTGTACAAATTGTTATTTGAAGTATGCTTGTTGTAATATGTGTTTGAATGGTGATTTTTTGCTTCTTTAATGATTGTAAATGCTTAAAATTGATAGATAGAATACGTTGAGTTTAAGAAAACCCATGTTTTAGGTTTTGATGTTTTATTCAAGAAGGCATGCAAATTGCTGTTGAATATGCATTTGAATAATGTGTTTTTTCCTGTATATGTTCCTAATTTTTTTATTTTTTAATGCTTGTAAGTGCTTGAAATTAATCATTCTAGATAGAATACATTAAGTCTAAGAAGACCCATGTTTTAGATTTTGAAGTTTCATTCAAAGAGGTATGCAAATTGTTACTTGAATATGCATTTGAATGATAACATTACCATGCATTTTTTACTATATATATTCCTGATTTTCTACTTCTTTAATACTTGTAAATGCTTGAAATTGATCATTTTAGATAGAATATATTGAGTTTAAGAAGACCATGTTTTAGATTTTGAATTTTCATTTAAGAAGGCATGCAAATTGTTGCTTGAAGTATGCATGTTGCAATACACATTTGAATGGTAACATTACATATGTTCCTAATTTTGTGCTTCTTTAATGCTTGTAAATGCTTGAAATTGATCATTCTAAATAGAATACATTGAGTGTAAGAAGAACAATGTTTTAGATTTTGATGCTTCATTCAAAAAGGCTTGCAAATTATTGCTTGAATATGTGTTTGAATGGTAATATTATCATGCATTTTTTACTATATATGTTCTTGATTTTTTGCTTCTTTAATACTTGTAAATGCTTGAAATTGATCATTCTACTTAGAATACATTGAGTCTAAGAAGATTCATGTTTTAAATTTTGAAGTTTCATTCAAAAAGGCATGCAAATTGTTGCTTGAAATATGCTTATTGTAATACGCATTTGAATGGTAACATCACCATGCGATTTTTACTATATATGTTCCTGATTTTTTGCTTCTTTAATGCTTGTAAATTCTTGAAATTTATCATTTTAGATAGAGTACACTGAGTTTATGAAGACCCGTATTTTAGATTTTGATGTTTCATTCAAGAAGGCATGCAAATTATTGCTTGAATATGCTTTTGAATGGTAACATTATCATGTATTTTTTACTCTATGTGTTCCTGATTTTCTAGTTCTTTAATGCTTGAAATTAATCATTCTAGATAGAATACATTGATTCTAAGAAGACCCATGTTTTAGATTTTGAAGTTTCATTTAAAAAGGCATGCAAATTGTTGCTTGAAGTATGGTTGTTGTAATACGCATTTGAATGATAATATTACCATGCATTTTGTACTATATATTCCTGATTTTCTACTTCTTTAATGCTTATAAATGCTTGAAATTGATGATTTTAGATAGAATACATTGAGTCTAAGCAGACCCATGTTTTAGATTTTGAAGTTTCATTTAAAAAGGCATGCAAATTGTTGCTTGAAGTATGGTTGTTGTAATACGCATTTGAATGATAACATTACCGTGCATTTTTTACTATATATATTCCTGATTTTCTACTTCTTTAATGCTTATAAATGCTTGAAACTGATGATTTTAGATAGAATACATTGAGTCTAAGCAGACCCATGTTTTAGATTTTGAAGTTTCATTAAAAAATGCATGCAAATTGTTTCTTGAAGTATGCTTGTTGTAATACGCATTTGAATGGTAACATTGCCATGCATTTTTTTACTGTATATGTTCCTAATTTTTTGCTTCTTTAATAGTTTTAAATGCTTGAAATTGATCATCTATGCACTTATATGGTGGTTTTTCCTAAACCAATATATATGTTACTATATTCTAAATGTATTGTTTTCACTTGTGCAGGCAAAATGAAATATGAAGAGAGTGAGCATCATGAAGAACACTCTAGCATAAGTATGCCCATTAAGAGAAAGGCAGAAGGCCAACAAAAATGGAGCAATATTATGAAGAGAAAGTCAAAGGGATAAGAGAGACGATACAATTCAACAGTAAAGGGCAGGTGATAGGTGGCAGTGCATATTCTTACACTATTTTCATTTGATGCAGTATCAAAAGCATGGCACTAGTCTCAACTACTAATTGGAGACATGTTTCACCATCAATAAAGGATGCAATATGGAAGATGGTGAAGGTTTGTAAATGCTTGCTACATACAACATACTATGCACCTTATCTTATTTTAGTCTAGATAGACTAATGTTCTTTTTACTCTATAGTCTGCTTTCAATGTCTCCGATGAATATAAGAAGAATGCTCTACATGGAGCTAATGAACAAATGGAGAAAATGGAGGAGTAATCGAGCAAGGAAGTACATACTTCCAAATGCTAACGATTCATCTGCACTCTACATATTCCTTGAGTTGTATTCCCACATCATTGACCATGATGCATGGAATAAATTTGTACAAACCCGTTTATCTTCAAAATTTGAGGTAATTACAAGGTAGCCAAAAGCTTGATTTCTTTAATTTTCAAGTCCATTGTGCTTTATTACATGTTCCTTTGATGTGTAGGCAAAGTGTATCAAAGGACAAATGGTGCATGCAATCAATCATATGCAACACAACTTCTCCAAGATTAAATACACATGGTTAGAAGAACAAGAAGTATATGTGATAGTTCAGTTCTATCTAACTATACATAAATTTTATTTCATTAAATCTAAAGTAATGTGTCTCTTGACAGCAAAAGAAGGCTGGGACCACAAATCCCATCGATCATGCCCTTCCTTGAAAAATGATGCATTCAAAGGGCCGTAACTCCCAGACCATTACTAATGAAAATGTTACCTTAGTTGCTTCAAGAATTGTAAGTGGTTTTACTTGTCTATTTTTGCATCTCTTAAATTATAATATATATGTATATGTATATATATACATATATATATATGAAAATCATCTTAGTTTATTAATTGCATGTGTAGGAGGAGTTGACTCAAGAAAGTGGCACTACAAGGATTTTGAGCACCATTGCTTCAAAGGGTGACATCTTGTATATGGCTATGAGCAACAAAGAGGAGCACCCTGGCCAGGTAAGGGGCCAAGGGCATGGTGTGGTTCCTTCTAAATTCTTCCATAAAACAAGAAATCTTCCAATACAGGACATAGAATCATGGAAGGAGAATATGTTGAATGAGCTATACGTGAATGTAAGGAACAATTTCTTTAAGGACCCTTGGGGTTTTAAAGGTCCAAGTCAAGATATTCCCCCTCGACAACATGGACGAGCAACAATTCGAAGGAGATGTCCCAATCAAGGAGGTATTTATTGACATGCTTGCCTTTTTCTATTTCATGTCTCAGTATTCTTCATTTAATCTTATGTATTAGTGATTTCTGATTTGCAAGTGGGTCAGTGCATGCTACAACTTCATACAACTAAGAACTATGTTTCTATGGCTACACTATATGAGTTGTATTCTTTCATGCTACATGGCAAGTTGATGCATTCACACACTAAGCATGTGTGCATTACTGTTGCCTTACAACCATATGCCCCCTACCATTTCCTATAGAAGCAAACGATATTCATACTATTGGGGATACAATTGGATATCATGTAGTTTGGCTAGAGAGGTATATCAAAACAATTATTTTCAAGATATGTATATGGTATCACAGCATCATGTTCAACAATAACATTAATACCTGGGTTAAATTTTTAAATACTATTTACATTGTAATGTTAACCATAAGAAGCACAAGGTGTCATTGAGGTTGACCTCCTCCCTAGCAACAACTTATAGCATACCAATTGCCCCATCCTAGGTATTTATGTCTATTTTTAGTATAAAATTGAATCTCTTTAACTCTTCATATATATATTCTTTTCTAATTTCTGAAAAATTACATTTACAATGTAGGGATCAGGTGTAGGTTCCACCCAATACGCCTCCATTCCTGAGGGGACTATACAAAATGATCAAAGAAGATATCAAAATTAGCTTTATAAGGATAGAAGCCGGTGTGCTTACACACAATGTTGTTGAGGTTCCAATAATGAAAGAGGACCTCTTAGCCATATGTGATATGGCTCAACTGGAATATACGCTAATAGAATTAATCAATAAGTAAGTTTGACTTTTATTTCATTCATTATAATAGTTGGATAACTGATAAATATCCTCCTTATGCACATATAATGCTTTTACTTATATATGTGCAATTCATGGTATAAATGGGTTGAGATGAAAAATATTAGTCATCCAGCAAAACTAACTTGGAAAAGGGTCAAGGTAAGGTTTACTACTTATTTAATATAACCCTATAACCTATAGACTTATAATTACATATGATATTTAAACCTTATGATCTGTTATTGTGCAGTGCCCTAAATAACAATCAAATTGGGAGTGTTGGTGTTATGTTCTCAAATATATGAGAACTCTCATTCGCGAAGGATTTATGATTTCTCAATTGAGAAACGTACAATTAATTGACTGACCATCATTCTTTTACATCTCATAAATAAGTCTAATAGTGTTGATTGTTTTACCGCAAGTGCACGGGCTATTGTAGGGTAGCTTATGCAAGTACGGGTCGATCCCACGAGGACTTGATTTAAAATGGAGTTTTCAATAAAATCTAATTATTTAAAATTAAAAAATAAATCACTCACAATTGCTGGAATTATTAAAATGAGAATCAATATTCAGATCTAATAAACTTCTCATAAATACAGAATTTCCAGTTCTTAAAGAAAACAAACAAAATCAAAGAATGGGAAAAAACTACTTCCCTAGATCAATTTTCATCAAAATCTTCACTTCTGGTCTTCTAAAAGCTGATCCTCCTTTACAGATATCTTCAACCCATTCTTGATTAGTGATCCACCAGTCGGATTTGACAGATTCTTCAAAATGGTCAAGATCTGGGCTAAATTGTGATTTCAGGATTTGGACGGCTCCGATTGATTTCTGAATTTCAGATATAAGATCAAAAGCGTTGGTTATGTCTAGGGATGTCCTAAGAATGAACCTGTAAAATTAATTTGAATTCCGTTAAGAAACAAAGGAGAAATCGAGGATTTTGTTTTGATTAAGGCTAAACCGTTAAGAGGTTAGGCCTTAATTGATCAGGTATGGATTGAGCAGTTCCTGGATAAGAAAAACGCAGATAAAACAAAACCGGAATAAAGAAGGACACAGATGGAATTAAACTGGGGATACAGATGGAATTAACAGAAAAGAACAGATTTGTAATTTCTGTTAAAGAGAGAGGGCAAAATAGGAATTTGATAAAAATCTGGTTTTTAAGAGAAAAAACCAGACGAAAACCAGTGAAGAAAGAGAGAAACGGAGGAGGAAGAAGAGGGAGAAAGGAAGAGGAGAGGAAGAGAGAAGGAAGAGAAAAAAGGCCAGGAATGGAGGAATGGAGGAAAACCCGACTTGGGTTTTCTTCCTTTTTGCCTGCCACTGAGAATAAGCCGAAGGAGGAGTAGTGGAAGAACGCCGGTGCTGGGAAGTGAACTGGGTATGGATTCCGGCGTTTGGCTTTGAAGCAAAGGAGCTGGGTGGGAAGAAAGAGGAGCAGAGGGCGTTGCGTGGTGTGGAAGGGAGAGGAGATGAGGAGTTGGCCTAGCCGGTGCTGCGTTGTCTGGATGCAGACGCCTGGCTACTTGGAGGACGACGAAGACAAAGGACGCTTGGGTGGTGGAGCAGTGGAAACCAGAGGTAGAGTGGGGAGAACTTGGAGAGACGACCTGGGCGGTGAAGATGGAGGAAGGGAAGAGAAGGTTGGTGCGGTTGGGAGCAGGCGGTGTTGGTGATGAAATGGAAGTGATGGGGTGTTGTGCAACGGTGAGGAAAAAGGAGAGAGAGGGGTAGAGAGGCCTGTAGGTTGTTAGTCTTCCTTGTAGCTTCTCTACAGTGGAGATGAGATGGTGGGATTCTAGAGACAGAGAGAAGCAGATAGAGAGAGAGGGAGAGCGGTGAAGATAGAGGTAATGAGGAATCTAGGCTGTAGAGAAATAGAAGGAAAGAAAGGTGAGGAAGGAAAACGTGGGAGAGAGAGAGAGAGAGAGAGAGAGAGAGAGAGAGAGAGAGAGAGAGAGAGAGAGAGAGAGAGAGAGAGAGAGAGAGAGAGAGAGAGAGAGAGAGAGAGAGAGAGAGAAGAAAAGGAAAGGGGTTGGCAGTGTGAGAGAGAGAGAGGGAGGAGAAGAGGAAGGTGGGGGAAAATGGAGAGAGGATTAGAAGTCGGTAAGAAGGAGAAGGAGAAAAAAATATATGAAGAGATAGTTGGGTACGTGAGAATGAGGAAGGGAAAAAGAAAAAGGAAAGAAGGAAAAAGAAAGAGAAGGAAAAGGAAAAGGAAAGAAAGAAAGAAAAGAGGAAAAGGAAGGGAAAAAGAAAAGGAAAAAGAAAAAGAAAGAAAAAAGAAAAGGAAGGAAAAAAGAAAAGAAAGAAAAGGAGTGGGAAAGGAAAGAGAGAATGAAGGAAAGAAAAAGAGAATAAGGAGGGAAAGAGGAAGAAAAGGAAAGAGAAGTGGGGAAAGAGTTGCCCTATACATGTTCTTTCCATTTTGTCCATGATTTCTATTTCATCTATCTCCATGGGTGATCTGGTCCATCCATCGCCCTTTGGTTGATCTGCAAAAGAAAAGACTAAATTAGAATCATCTGAACCGCACATTAGTCATCTAATGAACTCTAATGATCATCTGACCGTTGATTTTGACACATTAAGGTTTGGATGGTCAATTGGATTTATATTCAAAATCAAGCTAAGTTTTGTAAAATTGAACGGTTAGATGATCTAATTGAACGCTAAATTAGGAAAATTTTGACCAAAATTAAACACTTAACAAATAGTCATGTCTCAATTGATGTAATATGTGTTGTCTTGTAGGTAGATTTAGGTGGCAAGAGTTACTCCCAGTTAAACATAGATGACATCAGAATGGAATGGACTGAATATCTTTTGATTTTTAATTTGAAGATATCTGATGTTATTGAATATAAAACAAATTTATTGCAGAAATATAATTTACAACTGCACTAATTGGATGCATGGGTTCCTTTTATTTAATTTAAGTGACTGGCCGAGCAAAGAAAAATGAAAGGAAAATAAGGGGTGGACGACCATTTGGCCTATTTTACATTGGTGTTCTTATGAGTATCTAAAAATACCATCTCAAATCTGAAAAATCCTGTCTAAAGACCTGAACTTGTGCCAAAATTTGAACTAAAACACCAACATTTCCGCCGTTGAATAAAAAAACCAGACTTGAGGGGCTTATTCAAATCCAAAATATATCACAAACGGCATCTATTCCTAGCCTGCAGGTCATGCACTCGTTTATCTTGGAAAAGAAAAAAAAAACCGCACCAGATTTCGGAGCTTCTCCATGACAGCAACCCTAGAAAGAGTATGGCGGTTCACCACCAACCTTCATCTCTTCTGATACCCAACGTACGAGAGTTAAGAGTAAACTGCAGCTCTACAACCATTCATTAAGAAGTGTGAATCTCCATTCACAACCATCGGATTTTGGAGAATCCGAAATAAACTAACTAGTTGGAATTATGATCTCTAGTCATTGAATAAGAAAGAAAAATGGCGAAATATGAACCCAGAAAAGGGTTCCGTAACAACTGTTATCTGTGTTTCTTTAGTTCTTTCAAGACAAAAACTTAGGATCAGTGGATGGCTACAAAATAACGGATATTGCGACGTCTAGGGTAACCGAGAGGGCTTCATTCAGCCGTTACATAATAAAGATCCGGGATAGATCGGCCTTAAACCAACAGAGTTTGGCTCTCCATGGACCTTTCTCTCTTAAGCTACAATGCCATAAAGGGACGCAACCATTTGTTGTGTACAATCAATTAATGTAAACCTACTTGAAAAACAGGAAAAAGAAATTGCGGTGGAGTGTGTGCTTTCTTTGAAAAACTTTCTGCCTTAATTAACAAGCAATGGTGCATGAAGACTGAAATTTTTTTACTCAATCTCCAACAATTGCAGAAAATGTTTTGATGGAGAAGCCGTTTATGTTCCATCACCTTTCACAGACACACACACCCCTACACTGTCCCACCAGATTATTGCGTTATAGGCTAATATGAATTGTTTCTAAGTGATTGTCTTGTAGCTGGGGAAGACTTGTTTGCAGGTTGTCCGATCAAAGAGATTTGAGGATGTGATAAATTTTCCATTATTGGTAAGCAAGAATTAACTTGATTGAAACCGGGTACTGCATCGAAGTAATGGTTAAACAAATACGACACTTTGATCAGATCAAACGCCCATCCGGCTCTTCGCTGATCGTGTAAATTGTTCGATAGTGAATGTCTTATAGCCATGCATGTGCGATTTATATGGATTTGAGGGATTTGAGGACGTGAGGATTTTTCCATTACTAGTAAGCAAGAATTTAGTCGATCCATACCTGTCGCAGCATCGATGGGTACGTTGTACCTGCAAGGACTTCATCTTGACCCACCATCAAATCAATCATCAAACAGAGATCTCAGTAAGTGTTCTCAATTATAAAGAACTGATCTAGTTTCGATGTTCCTTCTATCTTTTGTTGTTGTTTCTTTCTACTTAGACTAGACAGCATGTTCATAATGTACTAAATAAAGGGCTAAGGTAGCATGGTTTTTCTTTCCTAATAAGGAATCAACTGTGTTAATGTTCAATTGTTCTAGGTATTATATGCTTTTAACAGAGAGGTTTATATATGGTTATTGGCCGAGTTTACATCCACGAGTTAAGGTATAAGCAAGGAAGGGAAGCCTTGGAGCAACAGTAGAGTTGTCGTTATGTGACCTTGAGGTCATGGGTTCAAGGTGTGGAAACAGACTCTTGCAAAATGCAAGGTAAGACTGCGTACTATTGACCCCTATGGTCCACCCCTTTCCCGAACCCCAAATACGTGGAGCTTCGTGCATTGGAAATGCCCTTTGAGTTAAGGTACAAGCAAGCCAGTTTTATAGCGATTCAAAGACTCTGAACGATTAATTTGTTGTTCTCAATCCTGATTGGCCATTGCCCAAATATCTTCTTAGCAAAAAGTCTACCCTTTTGATGTACTCTCTTTAGACCACTGTCTATTTTGCAATCACAAGAAGCCCAAAAAAGAGTCTTATAGGTATCACCTAGATGCTGTACGCCATCTTGTTTAGGCAGAATTAGATGAACAGCTTGAATCTTTAAAAGAATATAAAAAGATGAGTTTATGTCCTATTTTCCTCTCTCTCTCTCTCTCTCTCTCTCTCTCTCTCTCTCTCTCTCTACACGCACATGGCTAGCTAGCTAGAAGTATCACATCTATATAGACAACCCCCAAGTTTCATGATGAAAAAATTTTGAGGGCGTGGACGACGGGACCCAGTCCATGTCAAAGATGCCATTCCAGTTCTCAACGAGTCCCATCTACACCTCTGAAAACCACTTGATATAAACCCAACAACAAGAACCAACAAGGCATCCTGCAACCAAGAACCAAATAAAACTAAGACAAAAATCTTCCACGGCCCTTAACGGGCAACTTGTTTTGTTGTTACCTCCTTGTTCTTATTCTCGACTAGTTCCCCTCATAAGAGGTGGTGGAACCTATAAAGCTACAAAACCTGTAGATTTCATGTCACTAACAGTAAATCAATGGCGAAGGACCCCCCTCCTGTCTGTGTTATAAGGTGAATTGTGGGGTCAGTTCCTGCAAAAGTAGCATTGTTAAGGTTTTATGTCTCTCCCTACTTTGAATCAGATGGGAAAGAAGCAATCAAATCTATTGAACTGGATGCTTTGTTTTGATGACATTGATTTGTCACCAGGTACTAACAACTACTTTGCAAATGGTGTCAATTGAATTAGACGTAGAGATGGAAGCTTTAAGGACATTTTTGAATTTGAATCGTGATTTATTTTTGCATTTGAATTAGATGTTTCGTTGGCAACAATTTTCATTTTAGATTATGACGTTTTATTAGTAGAAAGATAGAAGTTCAAACTGAGAAATTCTTATTACATGAAATCAAATAGCAATAGAATCGGAGACAAATCATGTCACCTTTGGTGACACCACTTCCAGCTAAAGAATCAGCCCTCAAATGAGCTAACTGTTCACGTGATGAAAAGAAACCAATTTATCAGCAATGGTATTTGTTTTTTTCTTTTTTTATGTGCGTGAGGATATTTACCTACAACGATACCATTATTATAAATAAAAAAATGCCTGCCATTATTGCTTTGATTTCATCGATTAAATCCTGAATCGCCATGGAGCACTCTCAGAAGTTGTGAACCAGTGAGGGACATTAGGTAAATCGCCTTCAATCATAAACGGGCTAAAAATATCCGAGTTCCCAATCGTGCCAAAAGCATTGCCGAAGATTTTGCTATAAAGCAAGCGAGAAACTAAAAATTTAACTAGGATTGCGTATGAACAAAATAATGTAATTAGCTTCCTTGGACTAATCCAAAAATAGCTAACTAAGGTTATGAAATATGTGACATTAAAAAACAAAAAACAGTTGTACAACATTTGTTTTCTTCTCTGTTGTTATTATTATTATTATTATTATTATTATGTTGAACGCACGTAGTCATGAACATGTCTAAATCATAACCTACTAGGTACAATGAGAGAGACAGAGAATGGCCCTTCTTGTGCCACCATGTAGAAGGCATTTGCTGTATATATACACACATTATTAAAGTTGCCCATGGAAGCATTTGGATAAGATCCACTCATATCGTAGTTAGTATTCTCTTGGATCCTAATGAGGCTCTTCTAGATGGGATAAGAAAGCTAGATTTGGCCCGTGGATACATAGGGATAGTCTCTATTGCTATTTGGAGTCTTCACAGGTAGATTTTATTTTAAGAACTTAAACTAATATATTTTAATGATAGTCTTCACAGGCTATCATTAAAATATATTTTGATGCGTGTGTGTGTGACATTACAATGGGAGATCAAAAGGATGATGCAAGCAGCTCAAAAGATTGTCTCCCAAGTTTCACTGGAAAGGATTGACCATGTTGTTAGGAAAGGAAATCGACTAGTGGATCTTTTGGCAAACTACTCCATCTCTTGTTTTGGAACCTTTATTTGGAAGGACTATGTGCCAAACTTTATAAGGTTAATTTTTTTTGAAGATGCTAAGACCAAGGACTATGTAGTTTGTAATTAAACTTATTATCTTCATATATAGATTTTTATGCTTTTGATCAATAAATAAATAAATGAATATATTGGGGGCTGATAACCTATAATCATTGTGCACAGGTTATCAACATCACAAAAATATTTTGGATAGTTTTATTCTCTTTAAGTAAGTAGAAATATATTTTAATGACAGCCTTTTTGTCATTTTCTATACTACAGCTGATCAGAAGATTGCTAATGTTTTGTGAGAAAAGTACCCTCATCTCAAACCTTCCTCTTTCTTGCAATTCTTCTTATCAAGCTGCAAACCAGTTTCCAGCTTTCAATCATTTTTCACACCTTATTTTCTAATAAAATAGTTTTCTGTGATTAGGTTGCAAACAAGATATCAGTAGTACATCAAGGTCAAGATCTCCAATAACAATCAAAAACCTATTTCCACTATGGAAGAAATTGGTTCTTAGAGACTCATAAATGGGATGCATTTCCCATAACAGTCAAAACTCATTTCAATTTTGGAAGAAAATGACTATTTTAATAAACATTAGTGTTGACCAAAATACCCTAATCAAAATCTTACATAAGTTGTTGATGGTTTTTAGAGACAGATTTGGCTAATTCTAGGCAATTTTCAAAAAAGCCTTTGAGGGCTACTTCGATTTATGAGAAGAGTGGAATTACTAGTGAGGTTCTATTAGGCAAAAATCAATTTTTACTCGTGATCTTCTACTAGATCATGAGCAGTGGTGATCTCTTTGCTCCTTAAAATGGGTCTATGGCTTTAGAAGTCTTCCTTGTTGCTCCCTCTTGTAGAATTATTCTGAAAAAGAATTCACCCTCTTGCTATTTTTCACTTCTAGTAATGTTATTGTTTGTTATTTGCAGCCCTAAAACAAAGGTGATAACATTATTGGTTGCTTTGGCTTTTGCATTTGGGAAAGAGTCAATGAATTTTTCGACTGGATGTGATAGATCCAACTCTCATCTTGGCATTTGCGGAATTGGATTGCTAAGAAACAAGGGAAAGGAGATGGTTAAATTTCCAGCTGAACTTTGAAGTTTTCCCATTTGGGATGTAGAATGAATTGAGAGAGAGGGAGAAAGGACTAGAACGAGGAAAGTAAAAGGGATTTCAAAATGGGGTATATTGGAAACCAAAAAAATGGGTCTTTTATGTCAATTGGGCCTAGGGTGAGCAAAAGACTAAAATCCCATAGATTAAAGGGGAAGGCGTATACATCTCCAAGGGGCATTCTATGTCCAACATATTGTTTTCACATTAATAACTTTCACATAATGTGTTGTATGTTACATATATACATATATACACATACATACATGTATATATATATATATATATATATATATATATATATGGGCAATGGTAATTTCAGCTATTTCAAGCAAGCACAGAGCAGTTGACATCTAATTGATGGGTAAATGTAGAAAACAGAAAAAGTGAAAAAAATGATTAGAAACTTTTTCCTAGCTAACCAAATGTCACCTACTTTAATATCCTTAATTTTCAGTACAAATTAAGAAATTTCTAAATAAATTAAATAAAAAATTTATAGATGTAAATTTTTTCTGAAAACTTAAGAATTTGAAAGTGCTCGTCGATAGGATTCCAACACCACAAAGAACGCAAAAAACGGAGCTCAAACGAGGGAGTTAGGAGTCGTTGAAATTATAGGGGCATTTTAGTCATTTGGCATAGACGTATAACACAGGGGCCCAAATTGATAATGGCACCCCCATCTTCCACATGCCTCTACCACATCTGGCAAAATCGCTGGAGAAACCAGTGAAAAGAGGCATGAAGGAAAGAGTTTCTCTTCCCCTATGACGCTAAGGCTTATATCTACCCCTCCCCAAGTGCCAAAACGCTCCACCTTGAGCGTTTTCACTAAATTTTACTCAGGAATCCTAGCTCCACAGAGTTCACGTTTCAGGTGAGTGGAACTCCGGCAACGTCCATCAACGGCTAACAACGTAAGGTAAGCCTTAAACCCTAATTTCTGTATTTATTAAATAGGAAATATAAATTAGAATTTCAATTAAATCAAGAAAAATCAAATTTTCCTGGGAACTCTGTGCACGCTATTGTTGGAGCTTGATTTCACAAATGAAACCAAATATGTTTGAAAATCGCACCGTCCAACTAGTACACAAGAGACCCAAGATCAAACCCTTTATATTTGGGAGAGATCCAACGGTGGGTTTATCCAGAAAATGTGAAAACCAGTAACTAGGGACGTTTTTAAAAACTTGGAAAAAATCATTTAAAAAAAATGGTTTTTGGAAAAATTAGTGCAAAATGAGGGCATAAATGAATTCTAAAGGAAATTCTAAGAAAAACGGCGCAAAAATTGCTCAAAACGGATGCCTGTAGGCTTGCCGAAGACGACCAGAATTTGGTCGTCTTCTCCGGCGGCAGCAATCGCGTTGGCGCCCTAGCGCTGACGCCAGGACACACAGCAGAATGCCCCAAAGACGACATCGAACAAAGTCAACGTCGCATGTGTATGCGACGTTGTGCTCGCGGGAGAGACGGCATTCACTGTCTCGGTGGGGTAGGGACGCGCGGCGTCCTAGCAACCGTGACGCATGCGGCGGTGAGTCACAGTGCCGAAGACGCACGCGGAGCGTCTCGGCTGGGCATCTCAGTTGTGGGCATCTTCGTGACGCCGGTATAAACCAGCGTAAACCAGAGCCGCCAGTACAAACCACCTTGTGGTGGTCGGGCAGGCCCCATTTACATATACATGAACTTAAAACTTGATTTTTGGGAGCTAGAGGAGTCCAAATCACGATCCGAAAGAAGCTTTGTGACCATATTGACGACGCGGGCCTAGTTTCAACTTAAAAACTTATAAATAGTCACTTTTAATTTAGAAAATTTTTTAAATAGTGATGTGACATGTACAGGTACACTAGAACATACCAGTTCAGGGGAATTATTAGCAAGCTAAGTGGTCCTACATTGAGGTAGGTGATGACAATTAATGTTTTGCCTTGATTTTTAAACCATGAATAAACATAGCATCATGCGTGATTGTGTTTTAAATTGCAATTATTATTTACCGTGGATTTCATGGGACTTTGAGTACATTATGATTATTACAAATTGAAATATTTTATTGAATAAACTCATGACAAATGTTTTTATTAGCATGATGGTAATTAATTATGCTTAAATAGTGACTTATTTCTTATTATATATTAGAAATTCATCGATTGACATGGAAATAAGAATAGAGGCTTATTAGCTGGTCCTTTTATAGGCTAACCCCAGGATGAGGGGCATGTCTTGGGGATTGTGAGCTATGAGTGCTCTTGAGTTTTAGCATATTCATATGATTTTCGTGTTTTATATTTGATGATAGGTGCTCTCACCCGGTGGGGGTCATGCTAGGAGGGATAGGGTCGGCCACCCACCCTCCGAGATTATGATGTGATGATATTGTGATATGATAGACACTTGCCCATAGATGGCATTCGGTAGAGGTTTGGCAACATGGATAGTCCATACTACCAATCTGAGCCTTTCCATAGGGACAAATGCTAAGTGTAAAGCCCCAGCAATTTAAGCTATTTTTAACAAAAATTGGACATTTTATAGGAAATAAACTGAGTTAAATATTTCACTTTATTTAAAATAGTAAATGAAGGAATTTGTGAGGAAACTTAGTACTATTAGATTCTACTCGAAAAATGAAATCCAACACCTCAAAAATCACCCAAAACGAAGTTTGTATGAAGAAGTTACGGCCGTTTAAAGATAAGGGTATTTCTAAAATTTAAACAGAAAACGTTTAAAACGAAAAATGACGAAAAACGCAGGGGGCCGTTTTGATAATGGCACCCCTTGTCATCTTCAACCTCTAGACCCCTCTAGAAACCCTCGATCCCGATTTTTCTAGAGGATTCGGCCACCACCATAAGCAGGGCTATAAAAACCCCATCTCCCCTCTCCAAAAACACAAGTTTTTCGGTGTTTTTCTAGCCGTTTAAGACTGGGGTTTCTAACAAAATCGGAAACCCGTCTCTTTGCAATCTTCGGCAACGGCCAGGCCCTAGTCGGGCCGGCCATCTCCCCATGCCCCTCTCTTCTCTTGTTCCGGCCTTGCATGATTTTCCCCTTTCTTTGAATTTTTCGGTGAGCAGGAAGTTTCAGACGGAAGTAGGGGCTCTATCACTGGCAATGGGCACTCCCCAGGCTGCCCAGGTAAGACATCCTTACCTCCCTTCTTTGGTTCCTCCACCTTTCAGGCTAGATCCATGCTGGATCTAGCATTTCCCAGCCGTTTCCAACAGGGTTTCCTAGCCAAAAAATGCTCCAAGCCGGCTTGGGCCAGCCCTGCACGAACCAGGTGTCCCAAGGATGCCATGCTGCACGTGCACATGGGACTGGGCCCCTTGGACGGGTTCCAGGTGTACGACAGTGCGTACACTGTCCCAGGTGCAGCCTTCAGGTGCGCGCGCGACATGGGGCACAGGTCCTGGCTCGACCAGGATGCACGGGGTGCCATGGGAGCTAAGACGCGTCATGCTACAAGGTGCGTCCGTGCGATGATGCACATCATAGCGCGTCACTTGAGCATGCATGTGCGCGTGCAAAACGCGGTCCCTAGCACGGCCTTTGGGCGTGCACACACGTAAGGCAGTCGCGGTTCAACCAAGATACACGGGTGTCCTGGGAACTGGGGCATGCGGACTTAATGAGACGTTAAAGTTAGGATTAGAGGATAAATTACAGAGTCTAACTATTGGAAAGTAGATCCACACCATAGGATCTAGCCTGACGAATGAATTAGGCAAGGACCATGGACCCAATAGGCAGATCTAGCGATCTAAATAGAATGAAACTAATAAGGACTCCTTGTATCCATTCATACCCAGGAGATTATAAATGAGACCCAGGGACGGGTTAAAGTGATAAAGGATGCAACTCCAGGAGACTTTGAGGTAGGTGCTCTATCGCTACTAGACTTTTTAAAAGAGCCATGATTGTTTTGAGAATGCATGTTTTAAGTATAAGAATATGACTTGTTTAGCATGACTTAATTCACCGTACATATGATAAATGCTTTATGCATAAATATGTTTTGCAAATAATTGCATATACATTATGCATAGATATGTTTTGCAAATATATGCATATACATTATGCATAGATATGTTTTGCAAATATATGCATATACATTATGCATAGATATGTTTTGCAAACAAATGCATATATTGTATGATTTGTGAGTATTGAGTTTTCGAAAGATTGCATATTCTTGAGGGTTACTAAAAGATGCTGGAGTGCCCAAAAGACGCTGGGTAGGCAGTTGTGAGGGTCAGGCAGTTGTGAGGAACCCAAAGAGGATAGGTTTTGAAAAAGAGGTTTTCGCTTGTTTGATCTGATATGATTTGGGCTGATAAGCTCATGGACGCTATGCCGAGAGGTTTGGGTTGGCCTCCAACCTCTACCACTATTAGGTGGATGGGTACCACGCCCAAAAAGGGTAACGTCCCTACGTCGACTACATGTGGTACAGGGGGCTACCACTGGTGTCACGACGCTGGGTCGACGTGTCATATGCCCCGTGGAGGCTATGACCGAGTGTCCTCAGGTACCCAGGGATCACACAGCGGCGAGGTCGTGGGCATAGTTGGACCCTATGGTTTGTGGATTTATTTACATTACATATGGCATGACATGAGGTTGGTTGACCATACCATATATCAATGAGTTGGATTCAGTGGAGCATCTTATGCATATCATTATGTTTATGATATATGATACTTTTGACTTGAATTATACTATTCTTTAAGTCGTCAGTATTCCGGTTTGACAGTGGTTTTTAATATCGATATTGAACATGATTGTTCGAACATGCACATGTTTTAAGAGCATATGATTTTAAACATAGCATGCATTGCAAAACTAGTAGTGATAGACTCCTACTAAGTATAGTATATACTCACCCTATCCTTAACATTTTTCAGGATAGTTCCACTCACAAATAGAAGACGCCTTAGAAGATATTAATGCTACGAGCAAATGAATTAAAAAGGAGACAATTATACATATAAGTAAACTCTAAACCCTTTGGACATGTATTTGTATTAATTTACAGTTGGGCTATGTGCTGTGACTGGAAAGACCTAGGCAAAACATTTATGATTTCTGAAGTTTTTCAAAAACTACTTTGATAGTTGTGAAAGCAAATGACACTCGGGGTTTTCAAAATGTGTTTAAAACAAAAGATTTTTGGCTGCATTGCATGCTTTTTATAAAATGGTTTTCAAATAGGGATGCATCCCGCCTTAAGAATTTAGATCTTGCATTTAAAAATGCATGGGAAAACCAGGGTCGTCACACTAAGTCTCCCGTTATGGTGTCGACGGAGAGTGGCAGTGGTTGATACCCATGGAGGGTTGCCACTGCGGCATGATGGCCCATATTCTTATTATGTGTACGTGTATGATAAGCATGGTTATGGATGGTATGCCTATGTGTGACAACATTCAGAGGTTGGCTATGAGTACTCATGATCAGTGATATTAGTGCGATGTTGTGGGACCCATTACCTTAGGGTGCCCTTATTATTATTGTATGCTCATTTACATTGATTCATGTCATGTTTTAACTCAGTGAAATGCATGTTTTAGCATGTGGAATAAATTGGCATTTATGTTGGCATGACTTATAATACTACTATCTTCATAACTGATAGACTTTTTATTTTATCAATATTGTTATTCATTTATTTCATTTTATTACATTAATTGTCTATGTACCTACACAAGCGATAGCTTGCTAAGGCATTACTTTGTTTTGCAATGCCTTAGATCTCGAGCATGATAACAGGAAAGGCAAGGCTGTTGAGAAACCGTGAGAGTTGCGAAAGATCCTTTTCCTAGAATTTTAGACAGTGATGTGAGTCAATAAACAAGATTATCATTTGAATTTAATTATGGACTATAGACTTTATATTTTGGATTTGATTAAGATGTTAGGATATATATTAGACATTTATATGGGATGTTATGATGGATAGACCCTGAGCCATATTATTATTGTGTTTTGGATATTTATTTGATTCAAAATAAAGGTGTCGATTTATTTGACGTTGATTGATACACATATTGTTTTAAATCTATTATCATGAAAATTTATTTATGTTTTAATTTCTATGTATGCCATTTTGAGAAAGGAAAACTAACACCTGGAGTTTTTAATATATGTTTTAGTAAAATGATAAATAAAAATTTTCTCATGGGATCCCAAATGCTCTTATTAAAAATGCTATATAAAAAATAAAAAAAATGTCTTAAAAATCGGGGGTGTTACACCTACTCTTTACACTTGCAACTCCTTGTTAAAAATTACAGCTCCCCTATATGCATGTGTGTGTGTGTGTGTGATAGAGATTTCAGGATAGCTACATTTTATTTTAGCATTCCTATATTTTTAGCATTTATGTATAATAATAAATAAGAAAGTATAGAGAAAAAATAAAAGAGAACTAAATGACTCTTAAAGAAACCCACTTATTCAACCACTATTATAAGATTACAATGTAAGGATAATTTATATGAAGAGAGATTTTAGGAATTTACTAGTGGAGGATGTATTCATTTGAGAATTAGAGAAGAAAAAAAAAAACCTTATTAAAGGCCATCTAATGCAGTTGGTAGCAAACAACTAGGGTCCTCTCCTTGTTATGCTTGGTTGGAGGGTTGTTGTTGAATCTCTCTCTCTCTCTCTCTCTCTCTCTCTCTCTCTCTCTCTCTCTCTCTCTCTCTCTCTCTCTCTCTCTCTCTCTCTCTCTCTCTCTCTCTCTCTCTCTCTCTCTCTCTCTCTCTCTCTCTCTCTCTCTCTCTCTCTCTCTCTCTCTCTCAGCCTATGTTTAGATGATAACAAAATCATTGATGAACAGGTACTATCACTCAAATGAGCGACTTAGTTTCAAAATACTTTAAGTCAACATTTGAATCAATCTGACTTCATAATCCCATGCATTTTCATCTTTTGATATTCTCGGACGATTTAAGATAATCTATAAATCAATATTCACTTAAAACATTGATCCAACTAAAGCCTAAATATTTTTATGCTTTAAAATCAAGTTTTCAAAGGTTTATTAGAAGTTTACATGGTCATCAGTGGACTCACAACTCATCCCTCAATGGACAAGCAAAAGGGACCAAGAAACTAACTTAACAAATTTTTAGAAATTGAAAGTTTGAACTACCTATCTATGTAAAAAGTTGCCTATCAATGTTTGGAAGGGTAGCAGGTTTCATTTTGCTTAGAGACATACATCTTGCTCATCAATGGATGGATGAGACAGGCTTGAGATTGTCGATGAGATGCTAGCTATTTTGGATAGACAATACAAATTTATTTCTAATCAATCTATTGTTTCTTGTCGTTTTGAGCTGAAATTTTACAATCATAATCAAGATTCAATGAAATTTAAAATGATTAGAGTAGATCATTAATTGGAATCATTGATCATGAGTTTTCTAATTTTTAAACATTAGTTATAAAAGTCAATATTTATTAATCAATAGCTAGATTTGATTGTAAAGTCAATGTTGTCAATTCTAATGGCCATTAATATTGAAGAATGTTGAAGGAGCATCTAGGATGATCTGTAGAGGATCTATAAGCCTCAACTATCAATTGGAGGAAAATTCAAGCATAAAACTTGAGTGATTCGAGCAAAATTATCAAGCTCTTTATTCCATAGATCAAAAGAAGTGTATACCTCATTGCAAGTTAAGCTTGGAGGATTCAAAGTAGTCTATTATTCTCAACGATTAACAAGCAAGTTGATGGTTTTTCCTCGACAGGTTTTGAAAGATATTCTTTCAATTTCATCTTAGTACTATTTTTGTTTTGAGCTTACCTCTATATAAGTCTTGCTTATCCAATTATGACTTAATCATTCAAGTTGTAAGAGAGGTGCTCTCTTGTTAAGGAATGAGTAAGTTCCTTAGGTTAGAATTGAGTGGTATACTCAATTGGATTGTATCACCAAGCTAGTTGCAAGTTTTGAGTTGTAGTTATTCCCTAGATTTAATAAAGGACTCAAAGACAGGATATTCTTGAGAGAGGAAGTAAGCACCATATAGGCTGAGTAAACCTTTATAAAATTGCTTGTGCTTGGGTGATTGATTTCTCTATTACTATTTTACATTTCCAAATGCATTCAAATTACACATTTCTTTATCCTTCAGCTTAAACATACCTTGATTTACATTTTGATTCTAGATGATATCTATCTCTCAACTATCAAGTGCTTGAAATCTTGCAAACTTAATATTTGACCATCCTATCATTCTTTTAAAACACTTGAGAGTTTTATATTCGATGAAAATTTTTCAAAGGGCCCAACTCCTCTCCTCTCTTAGCACCACAACTTTACTCGTTGTTGGAGAGACTTCAAGTAGACTTAAGAATTAGGATAAAAGTCCTAGGTGGTTTGTTTCATGATTCTCTACCATAAAATAAAAATGAGAGATTGAGAGAGAACCTATAAAAACTAAAAAAAAGAAGATAAATGACAAAAATGCCACATGGCAAAATAATAGAGAGTTGGGTAAAAAAATTATATTCATAAAAGGTTATTTTCTTATGACTAATTAAAAGAATATATATATATATATATATATATATATATATAGTTAGTTAGTTAGTTAGTTAGTTAGTTAGCTATCTAGCTAGCTAGTTAGTTAGTTAGAGTTTATGCTAAAAATCCTATCTTTTAGCAAATATGTACAAAATAAATTAGGAAAGTCTAGATAAAAAATATAGAAGAGAACTTAATGACAATCAAAGAGACTCACTTATGAAACCAATGGTATAAAATTATAGCATAAAGTTAATTAGATAGATATATAGAAAGATTTTAGGGATTGCTAGTAAAGGGTATATTAAATTATGAATTAAAAGGAAAAACTTTGAAAAACTCTAAGAAAGTGCCATGTGGCAAAATAATAGAGTTGGGTGAAAATTTGTATTACTTTAATATATAGTAAATGATTAAAACTATAAGAAGATAAATGTGATAGGTTATAAATTAAGAAAGAGAGATTGTAGACATTCAAGTGGGATCTAGTTATGGGAAAAATAAACATTTAAGTTTAATATTATAATATGAGAATAACTAAAAGTTAGAGGAGATAAGTAGGAAAAGTTAGATACACAAAGATTTTAGGGATTTATGGTAGATAAAGAAAGAGAGATTATTTGTATAAGATTTTATATAATAAAGAAAAAATAGTATTAGAAGAACATAAATATGATAAGTTAGAGAGAAAGAGAGATTTGGGGCCTACTATTGTAAAAATAAGCATTGGGGCTAAATATTATAATATAGAAATAAATAAAAGTTAAACGAAAATAAAAAGAAAATGTTAGAGAAAAAAAAAATTAAGGGATTTGTAATAGACAAAAAAAAGAGAGAGAGAAAATCTTTAAAAACTAAAATAATAGCATAAAGATAAATAGTAAAAGTGCCACATGGCAAAACAATAGAGAGTTAGGTGCAAAACTGTATTGCTTTGGTACATAGCGGATAGATGGATAAAATTATAATTCTAACAATAAGTACCACATGGTATTCAATGATTTGTAATTGTTGCGTAAGCAAGCAAGTGCCCAAAAAACCATTTTTCTGTAGAAATATTGATATACCAAGAAATTAAATAAAAAAGAAGGAAATTCATAGAGACACGTGTAGAAGCGTGGACCCATGCTGGCTCTGATCTTACAAAAAGCTCGGCTGCCCTAAATATGCTTTCAATATCTCCACGTGGTTTGGTGGTTTTGACCGTGAACGCATGGCAAAATTGTCACAGGAGATTTTGCCTCCTTTTCAGCAACTATCGTGACGGGAAAGCTGAAATGGAGGGAGAACTCAACAATTTTGGAAAGTCTTCTGTATCAACCAAGTGAAACTACGAGAAAGTTAAGGTGATGAGTTTTTTCTTCTACTTTTGTAATTAGGTTGAGAAAATTTCCTTGTTACAGCATCAGACAACCCCATGCACAAAGCTATTGTAGAGTTCAGAGAAGGGGTGGACCACAAAAGGCCCATAGTAGCTACTTTACTTGCAATTTACAAGAATCTATTTTCACATTTTAAACCTATGACCTTAGGATCACAAAGTGACAACTCAATCATTATATCAAGGCTTCCCTTCTTAAAAGTTCTTACTTCTGGAAGGCACTTCTCTTTTTCAGCTTAGTAGGAGGTTTGAGATGTCACTTGTTCCTTGTTTGTAAGATTTTAATTATATTTGCTGAAAAGGTTCCGGCAAAATGTCCTCTACCTTAGTTATGTAAGAAGAGTCTCTTTGTGGTACCTAGCAACATAGGTTCCAGCCTTGTAGTTGCTCATGGTTGCATGTTCAACATTTAAGCAAAAAAGTTAAATTCCTCAAATATTATTTACAACTTTTATTACAAATTGAAGTTAAAAATTTTAATCAAGTCATCTATCACTTCTTTCTCTAAATTTCTATCATTTTATTTTAAGCCTTTTTAAAAAGGAGTGAGAAATCCAAATGTGCATTGGCATTTTATCTATTATGTGACTTTCCAAGCTTGCACCAGCTGCGGTATTGTTTTGGCATCTTTTCTATTTTTGAGTTGTTTGCTTTTCTCCTAACCTTTGGTTAGGAATGCTCAAGCCTATGCCATGTCCATTTGTTGCATGGTCTTGCTATTGGGGTTGTTTGCATTTTGATCCATGGTCTCACTCTTACTTTGAGTGGTGTTTTTTATGCTTTCCAGCCACTAATCACACTGTTGCATTTGTAAGTTTCTTTTTTCTAATAGAGTCTCACATTCACTATTAAAAAAAATAAAAATAAAAATGTTAACTAGGTATGACTTGACATGGATAAAATGCAAGGGCATGCTTAGATTTATTATTTTTATTTTGTCAAGATGATTTTATTTCTTAAAAGGGAAGCATTGGCACAATAGTAGATTTATCGCCCTGTAATCTTGAGGTTATAAGTTCGAGGAATGAAAATAGTCTCTTCCAAAAATGCAAGGTAAGACTATGAACTATAAATCCTTTGAGGTAGATCCCTTCCATGGACCCTACATATGGTGGAGCTTCATGCACTAGGCTGTCCTTTTTATGATTTTATTTCGTAATCTAATTTTATAACTTTAAGGTCTTGCCTTCCATAATTGAATGAGAACCTATTAAAAAAAAGAGGAGCAAAGTGGTTAGGCCACCACATACACTCTTGGCTATCCAAGAAACCCCTTTTCTTTTAATGGTTGACACACTTCTGTAAAATTTTGAAGCTTGGTCAACAGGTAAGTGACTCCACTTTGTACTGCTGTGCTAGATGGAATTGGTGATCCCTAAAACTAAGTACGAATTATTTTCATAACAAACACACCACTGTCTTATATCAGATAAAGAGAAAATTAGCATTGTTTCAGTTCAAGTGTTACTATCAAGATCAGATGTTGAGACCAATAGTATTGAAATGATGTGCGTACTCGTATTCCTTTCTAAAAACCGAATAGAGGGTTGAATGATTAAACAAGAGAATGTTGTACGGAGAATAAAATGTACTAGCATTTACTGTGACCCCCTTTCATAGCTGTGTTGTCACTATTGAAGTTGTAGCCACTATATCAATAAGGCAAGGTTGATTAAGTATAGAAAAAAAAAAAAAAGAGGAGGTATGTTTGATCTTTGAGTTGTAGCATTCCTGGGCACTTAAACTAGTGTTTAGTGTTACAACATAGGCCTATTATCATTTTTCCTTTTTTAGGTCTAAGCTATTCATCTTGTTCAACCTCCCATGCTCTCACACCACCAGTGAAAATTAATGCCAATAAATTTATTTTAACCATAGCCATTTTCATTTTTTAATATCTATGTTTGTGATATCAAGTACAGAGAAATGTAAGCTATGAGCATCCTATTGGAGTGATCGTGTGTGGTTAATGTGCCGAGTCTAGAAAAATAGAATTGGTTAAATCTTCCAAAAGTCATGCCCAAGATCATAAAATGCAGCATCTAATGGCAGATGGGACACATGACTCTTATTCATTTACTTCTTCATTTTCCTTTTATTAGGGACTATCTTTTACTATTGGTTGATATAATTTCAATTCCCTCATAGATTGAAATGAGTCTAAAATATGACTTCTTTTTTAGTACAACAAACAGAGTAAAGTAAAGTGGCTATTTGATTAGCAGGAAATGGACAATAGAAAAGAAATTCTTTGTGGAAAAGTGTTTTACCCTTTTAAACTAAATTATGCCAAAGCCTAAAAAACCTTACATGGTATAAATTTCATATTTGAGTCATTCATTTAGTAGGTCGTAAATAACTCAACATGTTCTTGGATTATATTTGATTGTTAGTTTAAGTAGCCACTTTTCCTTATGGCCTAGGATTAGATTTAAGAATTTGTGTGAGTGACTTTGTACCTAAGATGCAAAATGGAAGTTATATAAAGTTTTCAACGAAAATATGTTTTTGCATGAAAATCAATTTTCATCCATTTTTTTCCAACCAAAGAAATCTATAAGAATTATGCATGTTAAATGTGATGGGGGCGATCTAGGGAAAGGTAACACCAAGGGCCAATGGTCCCCTCTAAATTGATTGATGGCCCAAAAAATATTATTCGTTAAACCCTTAATGCATGGACCATGTCTATCAAAAACATATTAGATGAATGTAGTTGCTTTGCTTGTTCATACACTAGTCACTTTTTGAAGTGAATGGCTCTTTTTTCTTCTTTTTTTTTTCATTTTTGGAAGGGGGAAATTATGTTAGGCATCATTTGATACTGGTAGCTCTCTTATCCATGGTTTTGCTATCCCTTAATAATGAGTATAGTTATTTAAGAAAAATCAACAAACAGCCCACACTTTCAAGGCCATAAGTAATTTTATCTCAAGGACTGTCACCTGCAGAGGATAAGATAATCAACTATTCATGCCTTTTATGTCCTTAGTCCTTACCAAACAAGTGGTTCTACTTTTACTTTTCATCAAAGCATGCACTCATTTAAGAATCCAACGAGCCACTTTCCCATCAAGGAATAAGTACAATTTTTTAGCCTACTTGGAGATATATATATATATATATATATATGCATAGATCAATACTAATAAATTTGCATAATATTAACAGTTGAACTAAATGTCCATTATTACTTTTCAAACATATATTGCATAGACATTATAATTTACTAAAAACTAATGTCTCATATATATATATATATATATATATGTTAGATTATTAGACTGGAACGAGCTAATATGCACATGAATCACCTAAAAAGTGTGCTTCTTCAAGCAAGCAAGTCAACTTCTTAAAAGCATTTTTCTCATGCAATTTCAATATCAAAATCAGCGCATGATTTGTTTTACGGGAATCCTATAAGGTGGATCATAGTTAGAAAGTTTGGATTGAGAATATTTAGACAATCATAAAATTGAAAAATATTAGAGAAAAGGATTTGAAAATTTTGGAAAAAACAATTACAAGGATATGGACTTAATCTTGTTTTTTACTAGATTGATAAATAATATTTTATTATTTGGTAATTTTTCTTCAAATTTAGGTATAATTTTATAAATTTATATTAATTTTATAGACACTCTGTGGTCTATCCCTTTTTTGAACCCCACATAAGCAGGAGCTTCATACACAGGGTTGCCCTTTTTTTATGCATAAAACTAGAAATATATTAAGAACTTTTGAATTATTCTAAAGGAAAATTTTGAAAAATAAAAAAATCCATCTTTTTCAAAAAAATTAATTCTTTTGAATTTCTTTCATACTATCATGCTCATGTTTCACTAAAATACAATTAAGGCCTAGTTTTCTCAATGATCCGAATCAAGGATACAATATGTAGATGATCATAATTGGCTGGGCAAATAATAAGAGTGCATACTGGCCTCTTTCCCCATTTTTTAGGATCCAGTCGATGCCAAAGATGGGAGATACAGAAAGTCTCATATGAAAATACACTTTTGATGAAAATTACGCTTTTGGTGGCTTCTCACCTTGAAAGTATGGATAACTTCATATATCTCTCGTCTATAACATATCTAATCAGGCGAATGGTTGAGACCAATGAAACAGTCGGTTCACCCGTATATTAGCCCGCTCATATTTTTCCTAGCGAAAACACGAGCAGGCATCATTTGGGAACGGAAAGAGGGGCAGAAGTCCGTTAAAATACGTAAATCCGTATTCAGCATTGATGGAGAGTTTGCTTTTCCAATGATTTGACAGTCAAGTCTGATTTAATCAGAGGCGCGGGGCCCGAAATTTGCCAAAAAGTGGTGACTTTTTCCGTCAGTTTAAAAGGTTGCCAGCTTAAAGAGCCAAATGGTTGAAAAACTCCGGAAAGGGCTAAACAGGATCTTAAAGAAGACAAAAGTATCAAGCCATGGTCATGGTTAGGACTTGGCAGTTAAAGCAGAAGAAAAATTCCCCAGCTTGAATCAGGACTCGTCCGGTCAACCCAAACCGGTTTCACACAAAAGATTATTAAAACATCAAAATACCAAGCTAAACTGGCTCCATTGTTTATCCAATAAGTATATGATGATCCATGTTGGTTGTTAACCTGGCTCAGTAATAATAGGCACCATCATGTGAAGGTTTATCTATCAAAATATATACATGGATCGTGATAGTGTGACGGTTGAGAGGGTCTTCGAAAGCTACCATCAGTTGGTTTATTAAGAAGACAGCGGCTGGTTTACCAAAATTAAAGAACTCTAAAGAGGTTCTGGGACGTGGTTTAAGAAGTGAAGAATGTTGATGGTTAATCTGCAGCTCGATTTCAAACTTGTGAAGGGCCTGCTAATGCAGATACCAATGCTCTTGCTGGGGAAGGTGCTTGCTAAGGGAGAGATTCTATCGTTAATGTTTTCATTTTGTGGATGGGGAGCAAAGGAGTGGCGTCGCAGGCTTCTGCTGCAAATCTGGTGTGTTTCTGATTATGTAATGTTTGTATGCTCCTTGGTGGAGCCTTGTTCCTGCCTTGTCTTCTGTAGAGGCTTAATCAAATGGTTGCCTTCTGTTTGCTTCTGGATGATTACCTCGATCTGGTTCACAGCTGCAAACGAATTAGCCAAAGAAGGATTTAATTTCATTGACACAAGAATGAGACTACATTTGATCCAGGCTAATTTCTGTATCCTTGTTGTAGTCTTTTTCATGTGGGTTGTTTATGTTTGTCTTAAACACAGGTGGTCTGGTCTTTCACTGTTCTGTTATGGTTCCATTCCATTTTGTTTTTCTTTTGGTCTTCGTCTGGTGTTAGATTCTCTCAGCCTTCATCATTCGAAAGAAAAAAAGACAGTCACGAACGACATAATTTGCAGTTAATTTCATCCCTTTACTCTCTGGATGAAGATATTCTGTTCATGGTCTCCAAAAAAAATGAAAATTCTTTTCGTTGTATGGAGCCAGCAAAATTGCCATGCACGGCAATTGGGTCGATGAGCGTTGTTGCCTTCTTATTAATAGTCAAGCTCCTTGCTATTGTTACTAATATCATGGGTGCTAGTAATCCTGTGATCATAGGTGATGACTCGGGATTATTTCTCCAGGCCAATGATTTCATGCACATTTCAATCCTATAAATGAGAGCTATTACTAGTGCTCAATCTAATGTGTTGCATTGATGTATGCCCGTCATCTATCGTGTGTGCTGTGTGGGAAGATGCAATAGAAGTAGTTAGCAGAAGAAATATCAAAGTTGTAAGAGTCCACATCTTAACCACTTTGTGACTTTAATTCATAATGATACTTTTCCTTGAAAAAAAAGGGCAGCCCGATGCACAAAGCTCCCACATATGCAGGGTCAAGGAAAAGGGTAGAGCATAAAGGTCTATAGTACGTAGCCTTATCTTACATTTTGCAAGAGGTTGTTTCCATACCTCAAACCCTAGCATCAAGGTAACACAACGACAACTCTCCCATTGCACCAAGCCTTCCCTTATAATACTTTTTCTCAGGAAAAAAAAAAATCCCATAAATGACATGTTATTTTGGCACATCTAGAACCCACTAAGTCAGTGATGATGCCTATAAAATAAGGATATCTATTCACCAAACATGTCAACCTTATCTCTGGTGCATTATGGTTGTTTTGGTTCATTGAACGATGTACTATCTTGCTATACATCTCTTTCTTTTATAAACCAAGCAAAAAGGAAAGCAAGAAGTGCACCAAATTTAATAGGAGGCCCCATAATTTAATGGCTAATGCGTACAATGCTTCTTCCTATTTTGGAAGGACTAATAGATACAACGCTATCATAGTCACCCTATAAAGAATAGTATATTTGATAGGATTTATCGCTGTGATAAAGTTTCATAAGAAATTTTTGAGGCTTTGCCAACATATCATAAATAAATTTGATGACTTTCCGCATGCATTTAATTTCTCCCTTCTCAAATGGAGAGAGAATACAAAGAGTTTTTTATAACAGAAAAGTTGAATATTGGCACATTCTGGGTTTTTCTAACACTTTTTCACAAAATCTTTTGCAATTATGAGACCCTGAGTTTGAAAAACTATTTAGAAACCAAATAGTAGAAAACAAGTTTAATGAAAAGACTTTAAAAAAAATCCCCAATGTCACTTTTCCTTTAAAAAATAAGGATTTTCAAAAAAATGAATGTCATATTTCTACCAAAAATCCGCCAAAGTCTCCCATATATTTAGGACCTAGTGCATTTTATGCATGTAATGCGACAACTTGATAAACATAATATATATATATATATATATAATAACAAAGGAGACTCCTTCTCCCTCTAAAATACATCCACACACACATGTTTGTTCACATTTGAATAAAAAGAAATATTTTGTCATAGCCACATCACCATAAGTCCAATTTACATGCCCACATGTAAATAGAGTAAAGTCATACTAAGTCAAACATTACTTCAGTTCACAAGATCATCAACTACATTATAAACCTATTTATTATACCTTTCATACTCTTCTCTTCAAATCAATTTACAATGTCTCAACAAGCTTGCACTTGTGTAGGTAGTTTCATCATTGAAATATAAAGTTTATGGAGTTTCAAATCCAAAAAGGATATTTAATCATATATTATGCAGTTGAGTGAAATATGATACATAATAAGCAATATAACAAAACTGTGAAATCTCAATCATGCTTTACAAATTAATGTTATTTAAACCAATTCAAATTATCAATCTCAATATCCATGAATATTGTTTTAAAGACAATAATCACTTTTGCAAGGTATTTTACAAATATGAAAGATCTCCACAACTAATGTTATGCATCATCTCATAAATATACTCATCCAAATTGAATAATAATTATCACAAAAAATCAATAGATGAAAAGCACTTAAACCATGAGGTCACGCGAGTGTAGAAACACTCATAATCTGACCACCTGTAGTTGGTAATGAGTACTCATTACAGACCTAAAATACTAAAGTGTCATGTACCTGCACTATTGCGCTATAAATACACATCTCAAAATAATGGACCCTTTGTGCGATGGACAAGAGCCAATCAAGTCCGTGGCTATCACGTCGATACTAAGATGGATAGAATCCCTACACTATGCACATGGGAAACACGATACGCAAGCTATAATCTACCCATGATGTCATCAACTTGAATTTTGCCTTTTTCAACCAAGTATCTAGCACATATATTTATAATTTCGAAAGGAGGATGATCAGTCAACCTTCCTAGCATAGCGTCCCCGTCATAACATAATCATACTAGACATCATCATATGCTGAAATAGTTAACCAAACCATAGAAATTCATGCATTAATAAAATCATGCAAATTCAAACCTCATGATATAATGTAGCCATGTAAAAGCAACCCTCACAAGAGTTGAGTTTGTGAATTCCACACTCCTCATTTAATAATTTATGAAGTCCATGTAGTTTTAAATATGTTTTCATGTATGAGCTTTTAATTTGATAGTAAAACAATATGGCATTCTAAGCTAGTGAGTTGCATGAAACACAAATATGCTAACTATATAAATTAGAAAAATCAAAATCCCAATCTTAAGTATTTTCAAACATTACCGAGTAGTTATTAATAGTCTCTGTGTTTCACAAAAGCATATTGATGTTAAAACTACCTACCTCCCTTATCAGGCTTTACCATTTGTTATATCCTTCCTTTAATCACTTATCAATGACCTAACTAGATCAAAATTTTAGATTCAATGTCAACGTCGATTCATATGTACACAATTACAAGGAAATCTACTTATTCTTAATCAAAATCATGGGTCTATCTATCCATTCCAATTGTTTGAACTCTAACCATAGGTTTTCAAAGTATATTTACTGATTGAGTGTCAAGGAACATGATGATGGCATCTGATCATCCATCAGATGATGCTAAGTTCCTCTTACATTACTATCTGATCAGACGGCTAAGATTTTCTGATAAATTTTTATCCAAATTTCACAATTTTAGTCACACCCTAGTTAATTCAGGGTCTTAGAATTCATCTGTGATGTCTCATCATCGATCAGACATCAAAAAGTCACTATTTAAACAATGAGAGATCGAAGGACTGAGATTGTTTAATCTATTTTTAGCTTAGATCGATAATCTCAATTAGATCTGAGCTATAAAAGGTAAGCATTTGTTCATTTCTAGTCACTAATTAGGAAATCAATGGTTGGATCATTTGTAAAACCTAGATCTAGGATGAAATCATACGACTTTAACAAAATATCTCAAATCAAGAACAAGGTTTTGTAGATCTTACCTCTAAGGTGTGTTTTCAACCTCCAATCATCATCGAAAAAGAAGACTTGCTATCTATTTTTTCGTCGTCGACAAATCACGGGCGCTTGCCACTATTTTCCTCATTTTTCCTTGCCAAATCTTATTTGATTAACAAGCAATCATAGGGATTTTACTCATGATGGCTAAGAGATGAAAGTGAACGGCTCCAATCATTGATCAATGCCCTCACTCATGCTTTCTTTTTTAGTGACTAGCACATTTCCCCATCATCAATCTCCGTCTCCCATCGTCAATAAGGCAAGCGGATTGCTAAGGATGACTCTCATCCTCCTCTTCTCTCTCTCTCTCTCTCTCTCTCTCTCTCTCTCTCTCTCTCTCTCTCTCTCTCTCTCTCTCTCTCTCTCTCTCTCTCTCTCTCTCTCTCTCTCTCTCTCTCTCTCTCTCTCTCTCTCTCTCTCTCTCTCTCTCTCTCTCTCTCTCTCTCTCTCTCTCGTGCCAATATCAATTTGACCCCCGCCTTTAGTATTTTTTTTTTTAATGCCCTCCTTATTTTAAATCCTCATATCTCCTCCATCCGAACTCCAATTTTAGTGTTCTTTGTGTTGATAGAATCGTATCATGTGTACTTTTCATTTTTAATAGTTTCGAGTCCAAATTTTCAGTTTCCAAAGGGGTTAATTTCATAGAACTCAATTTTTCTTGAATTCAATTCCTGATTTTCATCTCAATTATATTATAATATATTGTACGAAAAAGAAATTGAAATTGAGGGTTGTTGCATTCTCTCTCTTTATAGCAATTTTATCTTCAAAGTTAGCATCATTAAGTAGGCAATTTTTTTTATCATGTCATCTCATCAAATATCAACACATTGTATAGACAAATACACGTCAAATCATCTTGAATCAACAATTCATAATTGTTGATTATTTAACCGCAAGTGCATGGGCTATTGTAGTATAGCTATGCAAATATGGGTTGATCCTACGAGGACTTGATTTAAAATTATGGAGTTTTAAATAAAATTCAACTAAAAGAATAAAAACTAACAAAAAATAAAATCCAGATTTATTCAATTGTTCCAATGTTCACAAATATTTATTCCAAGGAAAACAGAAAATAAAAATAAAATGCGTCCTGGATAAACTTGTCCTTGGATTGCACTGTCTCTGGATTAGTCTGTCCTTGAATAGTCTATCCTGGATTGCACTGTCCCTGAATAGTCAGAATGAAGATAAGTTAAAACCAGAATAGCATAGGGACACAGTTGTAATTAAACAAGGGACCCAATTGGTATTTCTAAAATCTGCCAAGGGACATATGGAATTCTTTTAGGGACACAGATATAATTCTTTTGGGGACACAGATGGAATTTTTGAAATAGAACAGAATTGTAATTTCTGAGATCTGCAGGTGCAGATTTGTAATTTCTTCAGGGTTCTGGTTTTTCACGAAAAAAACCAGAAAAACACGTTTTGGGAGAAATCTGGAAGAGGGAGAAGAGGGAGAAGAATAGAGGAAGGAGGAGAAGAGGAAAGGGAGAGAAGAAAGATGGGCGGGTTTTCTCCCTCGGGGCGTGCGGTTCAGATGGGAATGCGGGAAAGAGGAGGAAAAGAGATGGAAAGGGAGAGGAGAAGAGATCAGGGAAGAAAAACCCAATCTGGGTTTTCTCTCCTGTGGCCGGCTAGATGAGGAGAACTGAGGTACTCGTTCCTGTGCGATGAGCAGGAATGCTAGGTCGGCTGGTGGTCTGGGCGTTGATGGTGCTTTAGGCAGTGCTTGGACCGACTGATCAGGCTGAAGTGAGAAAACGTCTCCCTGTCGTGAAAGAGAGCAAATCGACAACTAGTGCTGGGCATAGGAGGGATAAGGTGAATAGAGGATAAAGGGGCACCGCACGGCTTGGAGGTTGGGGATGATCTGGGCGTCGTCCATGGTCTTGCTATGCTGAGCGTCTCACGACTCCCTGGATTAGAGAAAACTGGGCAGTGAAGATGGAAGACAAGGGGAAGAGGGAGATGACGTCCTGGTTTTCTGGGCGTTGTTTAGTGGAGTGCTGGAAGTAGAAGGCGTTGAAGAGAGGAGAGAGTAGAGATAGGAGAAGATAGAGATGGGAAAGGGAAGAGAAGTGGGGACTGCCTTGTCTGGGAGTTGGGTCGGAGTGAAGAATAGCATAAGTAAGAGAAGAACACAGAGGTGAGGGAGAGATAAAGAGAGAGAATGTGGTGACAGAATGAGAGAGAGATAAGAAAAGGAAGATAGGAGATGGAGGAGAAAAAGAGCGTGGGAGATGAGATGATGTCAGCCAGCTAGGTGTGTCACGCACCTATCTCTGGCTGGCCCAACCAAAGAGGAAGAGGTAAGAGAGAGATAGGTCTGCCTTCTACATCTAGCCAAGGAAAGAGGGCGTGGAGAGGAGAGCCTGGGAGAGGAGAGATGGTGGGAGAGAAGAGAGAGAGCCAGCCCAGCCTCCCCAGAGGAGAAAAAAAAAATCCTTTTTGGAGAAGAAAGAAGGGTCTTTTAAAAGAGAGATAGGGAGAGACGTATAGGAGAGAGGGATAAGAGAGAGAAAAAGATAAAAGAGAGGAGAAAGATAAGAGAGAGAGAGAGAGAGAGAGAGAGAGAGAGAGAGAGAGAGAAAAGAGAGATAAGAAAGAGAGTGGGTCCACTGGAATTCTAGTCTTATTAGAACTCTGCAAGTCTTCAATCTTGTTTTGTACTATGACTCTTCAAATTCCATCTGATTTCCATGATTCAATCTGGAGCGTCCATGCCTGAGTTGACCGATCTGCAATGCACAGGACTCAATTAGCAAAATCTAAACCGTCCATTAGCTTTAATAGTCATCTAACCACTAAATTTTACAATTCAACGGTTGGATGGCCAATTAAAGCTAAAATGAAATATTTGATGTAAAATCTTAAAATTAATGGTCTAGATGCTCTAATCAAATACTAAATTAGGGGTATTTTGACCAAAATTGAACACTTAACAATAATATACTTAGAATACTTCATAATTACATATTATGCAATTAGTGTAACCAAACTCCCATCCAAGATTTAGCCAATCTAGGTGCAACATTAGTATAGGTAAAATTATCATGTCAATAAAAATAGGAGCATCTCAGCTCAGTAGTAGAAAATTCTATGACAAACGTATTATAGAGCACACTAGTTCACCAATAAGCAATCTATTCCAATAAAAACCAGAGCATATCAGCTCACCAACAGGCAATCATATGCCAATCAAAACTAGAGCATATCAACTCACCAACAGGCAATCATATGCCATTTAAAACGAGAGCATATCAGCTCACCAACAGGCAATCAAAATAAGTGCATATCAACTTACCAACAGACAAATATATGCCAATAAAAATTAATCCGCAGCATGATAAGCACCTAGGAGTCTACCACTTAGAAGCTTGCCAGCCCCTCACACCTACCCTCTTAGACCTCTCTCTTTGGCTACTCACAAGTATAGATCGTAAACCAAATTATGATTAAACATAACAAGACATTTCGTACAAGATAAACATTACTGTCATAACACTCATGTAGTGAGAAATTAAGTTTACATATGTCTTATAAAAACAATAATTTTCATAGATTTAGACCACTGTTGTCCTAAAGAACTCAATAAACTAGCGCTAGCAGTTCAAAAGATTGAGGATACTATGAATCTCATTGACCAATTTGGTTGATCCCCGCCCATCATAGTCTAAATAAATTGCCTCTCTATCAATCGAGGTATCATGGTCAGAGAAATTCACCCACTTCAACCATAACCCACACTGACAGATATTCGCAAACAAGTGATAAGTCAATAAGATACTCAAAACAATGCACACGAATTTCTGGTGCTCCTCCATGCTCAAGGGTTATATAAGAACGTCATCCACTAACACAATTATTACTCATCTAAGTAACATTTGAAACTCGATCCATCATATCCATGAATACTATCAATGCATTGGTCCCACCAATATGTACCACCCAAAACTTATAGCAATCATAACGAGTCCTAAAAATCATCTTAAAGACATCTTCCTCCCAAATCCTCAGTTTGTAACAACCAGACCTCACATCAATCTCCAAAACTATCATGCACTTTCTAGAGCTAATCTATGCATAGCAGTAAAGATCCATCCTTCTTTCTCAAGAAGAGGACTAGAGCACTCTATGAAGACCCACTAGGTCTGCTAAACTCTCGTCAATAGCTTCCAGTTCAACTAGACCATCCTGTATGGCACATTGAAAAATAGTGCCGTACTTGATGCCAAATTTATATCAAAATCAATCTCCTGTGACAAAAATCTTAAAAGCTCCTCAGGAAAGATGTCTTTGAACTCTCGCACATCATCTATGTGCTCTATCTATGGCCACTTACTATCCTCCATTGTCACACGAACAAGGGAGACTTGGCACCATCTGAAAAAGTACCACGCAACCTTCAAGGTGGAAATAACACAAACCTTAGAGATGTCCTTAACTACACATGAACGAGGTCACTAGTTGTATAGGTATACTAAAAGTAACCTTCTTCTCACAGCAATCAACTATCACCCATTAAGTAGTAGGCCAATCAATCCTAAGTACGACTTCATAATCAACCATATTGAGTAGGATGACATCATTGTTCATCATGCCCCTCACTATATCCATAGATGTTCCTAGAAGGTACTCACTAGCCTCAAATAACTCTCCCACCAGAGTCATAATATTCAACTGAAAGGATAACACATATACAAGCATGTTTATGCATAATGTAAAAACATATGAATGAAAGAATTATTAGATCCTGGTTTAAAGAGGATCATAACATGCCTACTAGCAATAAGGAAAATACTTTTTATTGCCTGGTTAGAGGTCTGTGCTTGCCTTAAAGTAATAACAGAAACTCATCAATGCTAATGTGGGGCCATCTCTGCCCTACCTCCAATGTCAGTTTGTCTAACTCACTACCCTTTGGGATAGTCTCTAAAGAAATGCCCTGACCCTCTATAATCAAAGCATCTAAAGGATTGCCATCGTAATGACAACTGCTAATACTATTTGCTCTTCTATGGCTATCTACCAACTCTAGGACATAACTGTTTAAATGCTTGTCCTTGCAAGTAGCACACCTCTTGTTCACATCCCTACTCAAAGGCTTTTATAATAGCCTCGGTGAAAAAGGATCTCTTGTCGTTACTAGGTTGACTCGAACTACCCATGTCTAAGTCTCTATGGTCAGCCTTAGTCCTAAGAGAATCCCTCTCAAACATAGAAGCCATGTCTACTGCCTTTTCCATCAATGTAGAATGTGTTAAAATCACCTGATTGCTCAATCTAGCTGTCAACTCATCAACAATCTATTTGACACCTAATTTGTGGTAACGCCAATAGGAGCAAACCTCCTTAGCCTGTAAACCGGTTCAAATGCTGTTAAACTATTTGATCTCTTTACTTTAAAGTAGCCAACTATCTCTGTATCACTAGTTGCTTATAAGATAAAGACATTGATCATCATATGCCTTCCTAAGGGCCTTCTAGATAAAATTCTTAGGAATGGGGAAACACACCCTCTTAAACAACTATCAACAAAATCCTTATAATTACATTTTCAGTGTCCTCAAATGAGATTCACATTGAGATTTGAGCTAAATTTCCCAAAGGACCAAGTAGCATCTTCTCTCAATTGTAGTAGCCATACACTAGGGTATTCTGATACTTATAAAGACTTATAACAATATATCATGTTCTATGGATCTTGGACTCATTAAATAATTCTTTACTTTAAGAATTCATTCATGATCATGTCTAAAATTTATGATCAAATTATCACCATGATTCAAATCTTCTCATATAGATTGACATTAGAACCTTCTAATATATATAGCCTTCATTTGGTTTCCATTAGGATTTCCAACACGTATAATAGGTACTTTTTGATCCAAAGACAATTAAACAACAAATGTTAGATACTCCCATATAATATAATGTCTAAATAAACACCTTTTTTTCATTCCTTCTAATATCATATGAAATCACTTGAACTCATTTACAAAGTTTTCTATATTCATGCTTTAATTCTCCATTCATTTTCTTATATTTCTTATCATTTAATAATCATCCTTATAAAATAGTTGTTATATACTCTAAGCATTGTGCACCTCCAATTCATAACTAGAACTCTCAAGAATCATTAAATAAGTATTTACTTCTCAATAATAACTAGTTATCAGTATTTCTGTATATATAAGGAATAAGTCATTTTCACCCCTTTGATCAATAATTCATTTACATAGGTAGGCCAAATTGCCACTGGTTTTTGTAATACCAAAATTTTATCCATCGAATATATCCACTATATGTACAGACTCATATTATAATTTCCTTGAGTTCTCTTCCATTGTGACTATTTCTCCTCTCTTTTTCATTATAATCATAATATTACTGCTCAATAGTTGTCATAATCTAGGTTTCATGCTTTTAGTTGCTCACTGTATGATCATGCTGTGGACTGGTTTTGATTGGCATATGATTGCTTATTGGTGAGTTGGTATACTCTGGTTTTGATTGGCATATGATTTCCTGTTGGTGAGCTAGTGTTCTCTAGTTTTGATTGGCATAGATTGCCTATTGGCGAGCCGATGCCCTCTATAGTAAATTTGTCACATATTTGCATACTCATGAGCAGAGATGCTCTAATTTTTATTGATATGGTGATTTTACCCATGCTAATGTTGTACCTAAATAGGCTAAATCTTGAATGGGATTACGGTTACGCTAATTGCATTATATTTAATTATGACATGTTCTAAGTATATTACGAATTGTTGAGTCAAGATTATTTGACGTGTATCTGTCTATACGGTGAGTTGATACTAGATTGGATGACAAGATATAGAATTGCCTATTTTATTATGCTAATTTGTTGTGGAATTATTGGCATGATTATCGTATTTTGTGAGATGAGAATGCTCTTAGAATCATCTAAAGATAACATCGAAAGAATTTCGAAGATGAAATTCATATAAGGGGGAGAGAATGTAATAACCCTCAATTTCGAGTTCTTTTTCATATATTATTTTATATTTTAAGTAAGATGAAAATCAAGAATTAAATTCAAGAAAATTTGAGTTCTATGAAAGTGGGGCCTTTGAAAACTAAAAATTTGGACTCTGAACTATCAAAAATAAAAAATACACATCGATATGATTCCAAAGACACAAAGAACACTTAAATCAGAGTTTAGATGGAGGAGATATGAGGATTTAAAATAAGGAGGGAATTTTAAAAATAAAAATAAAAAGAAAAGAAAAGAAGAAATGCTTAAAATAGAGGGGGTCGTATTTGATACAGGCACCCCTCCCCACTTAAGTAAAACAAGAACAGATGTTAGGTCTGTTCTCCCAAACCCAGCACTGACAGAAATTTGATGGGAGAAGAAGAAAGAAGAGGGGAAGAAGGAGAAGGAGAAGGAGAAGAGGGAGGAAAGAGAGAAGGGGAGACAAAACCCTGCTTGCCGGAGAAGCCTTTGATGTTGGCAAGGAAGGAAAAGCCCCAGTAAGGGTTTGCTGGAGTTGCACTCCTCGCTGGAGAAGAGCACAGCTTAGATTGATTATCCGAGCTAATCGTTCCACTCATAGCAAGGAGACGATAAAAACCCCATGGTTATTGGGGGATCCATAGTGATCTTGACCGTTGATTGGAGAGGAGACATTACACAATGAGATTTGGGGGGTTTCACCTAAAATCAATATCAATCCGGTTCATCTAAGAGTGTAGGAAGCACAAAGACATGCTTTGAAGGTAAAATTCATGAAACCCAGCCCTTGATTTGGATTTTAAAGCTAAATCCATATGATTTCATCATAAATTTAAGTTTTTGAGATGACTCAGCCGTCCCATCTCTTAATCCAACTGTAGAAATAGGAAAATACATACATGATGCAACTCAAATCTCACTACGATTGTCGATTTAGGCTAGAAACTGATCGAATAATCTCAACCATCTAATATATTCTTGTATAACTATGTCTAACAACATCTGATTGATGATCAGATGCTACCAGTAAGCTTCTCATCCTTGAAATCATAGGATGAGTCAAAATTTTATGATCTTGAGATAAAATAGATAAGATGATCTAGGTTGTCCAATCTATCACTATTTAAACAATGACTTCTTGATGTCTCATCAATGATTAGACACCATGAATGAATTTTAGAACCTTGAATTAACTAAGGTATGACTGAAATTGTGAAATTTGGATAAAAATTCATTAGGAAATCTTAGCCTTCCAATCAGATAGTGATGGAAGAGGTACTTGGCGACATTTGATCGATAATTAGATGCCACCATCATATTCCCTAACCCTCAATCAGTAAATACACTTTGAAAACCTACGGTTAGAGTAAAAACAATTAGAATAGATCCATAAACCAACAGTTTTATTAAGAATAAGTAGATTTCTTTGTAATTATGAACACACTGATCGACATTGACAATGAATCTAAAATATTAATTTGGTTAGGTGATCGATAAGTAATTGAAGGAGGGATATAACAAAATCGTGAAGCACGATAAGGGAGGTAGATAGTTTTAATATTGATATGATTTTATGACACCTGTAGACTATTGATATCTACTCGGTCATGTTTTAAAATGCTTAAGATTTGGGATTCTGATATTTCTAATTTATGTAGTTAGCATATTTGTATTTTATGCAACTTACTGGTTTGGAATGCCATGTTGTTTCACTATCAAATTGAAAGCTTATACATAAAAACATATTTGAAACTACATGGATTTTGAAAATTATAAAATGACGAGGAATGTGGAATCCTTAAACTCAACCATTGTGAGGGTTGCTTTTACATGGCTATATTGTATCATGAGGTTTGAATTTGCATGATTTCATTAATGCATGGATTTTTATGGTTTTATTAACTATATTGGCATGTGATGATGCCTAGTATTATTATGTTATGATAGACATATTAGGGTCAATAAATGCTGCGCTAGGAAGGTTAACTGATCATCTTCCTTCCTAAATTATATATGTATTAGATACCTAGCTGAAAAAGGTCAAATTCAAGTTGATGACATCATGGGCAAGTCATGGCTTGCGTACAGTGTTTCCCATGTGCACGTGGTAGGAAGTCTATCCGTCTTGGTATGGCATGATAGCCACAGACTTGATTGGTTATTGTCCATCACATCGAGAGTCCATTATTTTGAGATGTGTATTTATAGCGCAATAGCATAAGTGCATGGTACCCTAGTATTTCAAGTTTATAATGAGTCCTCATGACCAACAGCAAGTGGCTGGATTACGAGTGTTTTTACACTTGCAAGACCTTGAGGAAGTTTAAATGATATTGTCTATATATATATATATTGAGATATATTAATCGTATTCTAAGTATTTTATGGTTTAAATCCTTTTCATTTATTGATTTTTTTACGATGATTCACTATTCAGTTTGGATGAGTATATTTATGAGATGATGCATGACATTAGTTGTGGCGATCTTTCTTATATGTAAAATACCTCACAAAGGTTACTATTGTCTTTAAAACAATATGTATAGATATTGAAAATGATAATTTAAATTAGTTTGGTATGACATTGATTTGTAAAGCATAATTGAGATTTTAGAATTTTATTATACTACTCATTATGCATCATATTTCACTCAACTACATAACATGTGATTATGTATCCTTTTTTTTATTTGAAACTGTACAAACTTCATATTTCGATGATGAAACTACCTACACAAACACAAGCTTGCTGAGACATTATAAATTTTTTACAATGTCTCAAGTTTGAAAAAATGAGACAATGAGCAAATGATTTTGATAGAGATCTAAAGAGAAGAGCATGAAAGGTATAATAAACAGGTTTGCAATGTAGTTGATGATCTTGTAAACTGATGAAATGTTGATTTAATAAGACCTTACTTTATTTACATGTGGGCATGTAAATTGGAGTTATGGTGATGTGGCTATGACTACAGTGGTCTTAGGAATGTTGGTTGAATTTCTAACCTTTTAGCACTGCAAAATGTGCCTTTTCTCAAGTAGAAAAGGTACAAGTGTCAAAATAGATTTTGTTGATATCAATAGAATAATGAGTAACACAATGATAAAGGTAACAGTTTTAAAATAGCACAGTGCTAAAAATACTGTGATACTTATATAAATATATGATAAGTGCTTTCACTTTCTTTGAAGTTTCTTTGGTTGGTTAATAATATCTGAAGCTTGGTAATCATTGAGCAAAAGATCTAAAATAAAGTAACACTGGATTGGCCATCCTCTAATTATTTATGGATGAATTTGGGCCTCTATAGGTATGCAAAACATTCATAAACCATAGGCTTTTGAATAAGAGGAATGGTGATTTTCTCTTTAGAGGATTTATGGATGCGGATTGGGTTGGTTATTTGATGACTAGAAGATAAAGTTTTGGATATGTATTTAATATGAGATCGACAGCCATCTCATGATGCAGAAAGAAGTAATGCATGATAGCACTATCGAGCATGGAAGTTGAGTGCAAAGCTTCAATTCTCACTGCCCAAGAGTGCACCTAGTTGAGGTATTTTATCTCTAATCACTTTCAAGAAGTAGATTATCTTTTGGATATTATGTGTGATAATCAAAGTAATATCAAATTTGCATCAAATCCAATATTTTATGACAGAACAAAGTATATTGAATTTCATCATCACTTTGTCGGAAGAAAGATGCTTAAAGAAGAAATCAAGTTCTTTGAAGTAAACACTCAAGACCAATCGGTGAACATTTTCACCAAGGCATTGCCTAAATCTAAGTTCAAAGATCTCCAACTTATATTAGGTATTGTACTGGATGTTTTATGCATGGGTATTTTAGTTGTCATCACATTTATGAGTATTTTGGTCATTTGCTAATGTGGGGAATTCTTGTAATTTGCTAAAATTTCAATAAGAAAGGGCAAAGCTAGAAGAGTCTAGAGAAGATTTATGTAGAATCACTTTTTTGTATTTGTAGTCTAGAGAAATCAAATGTAAAGTATTCTAAATAATCTAGATATTGTCTAGGGTCTTTTTCTAAGAGTGTATATATACAAGGGGTCTTCTTCACAAGAGCAAGAGTGAAAAGGTGAGTTATAAATTTTTATTCTAGTAAGTGTGAACAATTTCCTCGTTGTGGGTTTTCTCCATTCTCTTGAGTTCTTCTTCATACTTCTTAGGGTTTTGGGTCTTTGGATTTCTATAATCCGAGGCATGTAGTTACTGTGTCTATCCACACTTTGAGAGTGTGATTCTCTCAATAGAAGGGACCTTAGTGTTGTTGAAATCTTAGAGAGTGGTTGGAGTTAATCCCCTAAAAAGTGCCTAATGCAAAATGCAGCACTTATTTGAAAACCATAACAGCCAAGGAGCAAACTAATATAAGGAGCATGCTTGTACGACATTCTCTCAAGAAATCTATTCGAGGGAATTCCATCTTCATATCCTTATCATTGTCTATTAACCATTTTCAAATATAACCCTTGATATTAAGGCCTAAACACAACCCATAAGTATCAAGTCTAAGAAGCAAAATCTCTATCAAACATTCCTCAATTATCAGATGCCCTAATTTCACAAACCCGTTATACATCTTTAATTTTTTAATTTCAGCCAACCCATCATTGAATCTTCCAAGAGAAGAAATCTAAATAACAAATCCCATGAAAGAAGACTAAATTGGCATTTTCTTTTTCTCTTTTGTAATTTTAGTGATCCACATACCCAAAAACATAAAACCTTCAAATTTTAAGATTATGTGAAAATATATAATGCTAAAAGAGATTCAATTGAGGATTTAATTAAGATACAAAACAAAGCTCTGAAATAGATAAATTGTGGGAATGCCAACAAATCCAACAAGATTATCATTCACAAAATATATTTAAAAAACTAGATTTTTATTTTTGTACTAAGAGAAAGATCACAGAGGTTCCTTCAATTTTTTGTTTAGCAAGAAGAAGGGATTTTCCTACAATTTTGATTTCCTTTAGTTGAATCTATAAAAATGGGATAAATTGAAAGAAAAAGAAGAGATTTCTGCCCTCTACCATGATGACAAAATTTTCACACATTTTTTTATCAAACAATGCCTTCTCTACAAGAGGTACAACCTATTTACTTTTATAGTTGTATTTAAAAAGAAATAGCCTTTACAAAAAATCCAAGTTAGCAAATATGCAATCCGCCCTTGATTTAAGATAAACCGATAGAAATTGTAAATTACTTGGTCCCAATCGGTACCTCCGAAAGCACTAAATATGAACCTAGGCCAATTTCAACTTTTTTGCTAGACATTATATCCTCTACATCGACATGCATATCCTCATTTGGCAAAGATCCATTGGAAAAGTAGAGTAAGGCCAATTGTTTGGTGATCTAAACATCTTTATGGTTGAGGGGTGGAAATAATCCAAGTATGTGCTCTCTCTCTCTCTCTCTCTCTCTCTCTCTCTCTCTCTCTCTCTCTCTCTCTCTCTCTCTCTCTCTCTCAATAATAATCATATCCTCAAAATTTTATATAGAAACAAATTTTTGTACTACTTTTATTTTCTTCCTTTATATTGATGTTTGGATACTAACCACGTACAAAATGACTCTTATTTGAATTTCTACCCCTCCCTTCTTCATACTACTATCTTTCTCTCTCATATGTTTCACCTTTTGTTTCTTAAAGAAGTATGATTCACTTGAGTTATTGATTATTTTTCAAATAAAAAGGCCTCATAAATCAATGATCAAATAAGTCACCCAAGGGCAAATAAGTTTGATATTGAAAAGTTGTTAAAATGACCATATCAATACAAGGGGATGGACCCAGTTTTGATGTAATCTTTTATGCATTTATTGGGGAGTACAACATACAAGAGAAACACCCACAAAGAAGACAAATTTTATGGGAGTTTCTAAGATATGGAGCAATCTACACTCTATACTATATGCTATAAAGAAAATAGTTGGAATATATTCACACTGGACGCTAAAAATAGATAGAAGTGTGTTATGAGAACGGACGAAATGGTACTTTAGATATAGGTGGAAGGAACTTTGAGACTGATGAAAAGCGGCGCAAGATCTCTAAAAAGCAAGATATAGAAGGGTATTAAGAGAACAGAAATTCCAGTATCACAGCCACTGAAAATTGCAATTGATGGAAAAGTGATTGTTTACCACCGGAATTTGGCTACTAAGGTGCAAAATCTGCCGATAAGAACATACTCTACTAGTCTCTTACTATCTTGCCTTCCTCACCCTCGGACTGTATGTGCACGTGTGCCTGAGCAGTATTCTTTGATCGACCATAAACCCTACTAGTAGAAATGCTAGTATACTTTACATATGTTAACCATCGGAAGCTGTTATGTCAAACAAGTCAAATGATGCTTGAATAATAACACATATTTTCACCATTTGGTGGAATTTATTTACAGAATCTCATACTCCATGAATCTCCTGTAACTTCTTCAGGAGATGCACACTTAAGAAACTGTCACAAACGAACTCCCTTATTTGAATTTTTCCCTATCATGGGGGAAGATCTTTCGGTGGAGGTAAGACAGATTGATCTTGCACTTTTCCATCTTCAATCCCCAAGTGTTGTGAAGTTCCAATTGACAGTGCATGAACCAGACTCCTGAAAGCCCACAATCATGTGTACCATCTTATGTCATTACAAATAACACGCATACGCGCACGCACACACACCCCGATGGTCTTATTAGCGTCACCTGGATTATCAGCTCTGAATCTGATTGCAGTCCCACCTCCACTCGGAACTCCAACTGTATTTCTCTCAGGAGGATCAACCAAGTTAAACTTAGCAGGGTCTTTTGCAGGATCACAGTTGCCAATTCCCGTTCCAACAACAAAGAAATTGTAACCATGAAGGTGGAATGGGTGGGACTCGACAGTGAGAAGGTTAGTGTCTTGTAGTACCAATTCCATGGTTGAATTAAAAGCAATCTTACTAAGCCTAGTTCCCAAATTAGTTCCAGGGTTAGCAGTAAGTGGAGCACCAGGTTAATTTAAACTTTTCATCGGTTTGTCAGGGAAATCGGTTCTGAAAACTGCCTTAATATTGAAATAGTGAGCTTGAAGAGGACCAATTTTAGGCATCACAAATGTAATGTTGTTCAAAGAAGCGGTTAATTTGGTTTGGATCACACAAGTAGAACACGGGTTCGTCCTAAACCAACCGCATAGAAAAGATGGCGGTAACATTAAGAGGGACATTGGCGGGGAACCGTGGGGTGTTTAGGCTCTTAAGCTTGGCACCGTAGTTCATGGCGAATTGCGTATCATTGGGAGAAGGTAGTTAAGGCAAAATTGGTATTATAGTATTTGGGACGCCTTTGTATTGTAATATTGTTGTTCAGTTCTGTTACCTATCGGGATCGGAGCATCCATGATAGGTCTGGCCAGGTGCAACAAGTAATGTTTGTGTGGAGAAGGGCTTGCAATAAACTGCATCAATTTCTACCACTGTCATGTTATGACCAGCGATGGCAAAGAAGAGCTCGTCACTGAGGGCAGCATTGACGATCCTCAAGAGATAAGCTTTACCCCTTTCAATCTCCAGGGCGTAGGTATCTGAAAAACGAACCAAAAATAGCAGTTAGAAGGATCGAGTGTGCAGTACTATTAATTATAGCAGTTACGTAACTTTGAAAATCAAGATCAGTCTAGTAGTGCTAATCAGTATCCCTAGTGGGCTGATATTATACATTGCTATTTGAAGCCATGAAACATAGATATTTTATTAAAATAATACTAATAACACATGATTTTAGGTTGTTTACCTATTAATTCTTGAATAATATTGTCTATATTTGGGCTGCTAATTGGTAAAGTCACTATGTCGGTATAATTTTGTCCATGGTTTTTTTTAGAAAGCTTCTGTTACGTCTAGCAATAAGGTTTACGTCCCCTTTCCTGCACTGATTATCGTGACTACGGAAGGATGATTGAAGCTTTCTCGAGATTGATTTGTTCGATGAATAAGATTAATCCTAATCACATATTCAAAGCAAAACTTAGGCTCATCACGTTTCTCTGAGCAAGGGAAGAGAGGTCCTGGCTTCCCATTGATGGTATGTGCATCAGACATATTGGGGGGCAAACCCAACTTGCTAGCTTGATTTACAACCTGCTCGACATCAGTGTTCCACCCCTCTCCTGCATCAGAAGATAGCTGTGCATGAGTTTTCATGTCCAAGAAATTTCGAAGTTCGGAATTCAGATGTCTTCATTTCAAGCTCACCCACCCAGTACTATATTAGCTTCCATATTAGGCTTTGGGAACGGAAATGGGACTCCTGCTTTGAGCATGACAACAATTGCACCATAGACAGCTGCCCTTAGCCAGAGGACACGAGCATGCAGTTTTCCTCTTTGGCCCGTTACATTGAAAGCATAGGTGTAGCTGTTCCTACTCTGGGTGGGACATTGTGTTATATAGGACGGTCCGTCAACCCAGCCGTTTCGAAATTGCTTCAACCCATGCCTATAAGAACCACCCAAGTGTTGCATGTTATAATTGCACTATATCTTATGAAATCAATGTTCGAGGGTGGTGATTTGATAATTTGGGCAGCTGGGTATGTATTTGCCCATCAAAATTGTGTAATCCTACCAATGAATTGAAATGTTATATTTTGCGTAGTTGGTAACGTTGACAAGAACTGTGTCACCTTCTCGAGCATAAATTGTTGGCCCCGGAAACCTCCCATTTACAGTAATGATAGGCTTGGCATGGCATAAGCGGCTCACACTCTTCACTTGAATCTGAAAACCAAATAGAAATTTATCGCTCAAAAGAAATGGAGGAAGAGAACAGGAGATGAACTGTAAGAAAGAAACTGTAAAGATAACAATTAACATGAGAACAGACTTACATAAACTGATATTTCTTCACAGCAGCCTCGGCCGGAAACGGTACAAACCCAGCTAAGCCTAAGAGGAGGAGAGTACCCAAGCAGAAACTGGATTGTCCGGCCATTTCTGACTAGAGATGAGTTTGTTGATGAGATATGGAGATGATATGGCTGTGGATATTTATAGGGTTATGAAGGAAATGAGGCATTGCATCAGTTTGTTATGGATGATTGGGTACAAATGTGAAGGAGTTGTATCTCAAGGCTTGGCAGCAAGTTTTGATGGACACTGAGGAATCCATTCAGGGGGAAGAGGATGAGTTGAGAAGCTTAAGGGGTTTATTTTGAGCGTGAGAGGTATGTGAGGCCAACCAAAACTACTAGCTTCTTTAGAGTTAAGGAAAAGGAACAGTTTCTTTTTAGTTTTTACCTTTTTTTGTTTTTTGTTTTTTGTTTTTTGGTGGTGTCTATTAGCGAATACGGGTTTGAGCTGGTGGCACCTAAAGTTACTTGTAAGAGTAGATGGCTTTTGTTTAGGTTATGCTTCTTTTGCATTTTTAAGACTTTACAATGAGGAAAACTCTACACAGCAATTGCATGCTATTTATTGATGTTATATGGTTTTTGGTGTTTGAATTCTACTCCTTGAGTTTCCACGCACGGGCAGAGAGAGACAGGGAGGGTGGCGGGGGGGAGGCATTGACATACATGTACATGGTACAAGAAGAAGAGCTTTTGAGGTAGGACCATTAAATGAATGAGAATTTTGAGGTAGCACAGCCTAGATATGAACCTAAAGATGAATAGTATTAGAACCCCGAAATTTGGGTTCAATATGAGAGAGAGAGCGAGCGAGAGAGAGATTTGATGGATTCATGTAGAAAAGATCCGTAGGGAAATGGATTAATGTAGTTCAAGTACTTAGCTCCTGATAATTAGATGTCTAAATAATACCCTCTCTTTTTTTTATAGGCGCGCCATTTCTATAAACAATAAAATGTAATAGTATTTCTTTTGCATCCTGTCAAGGCCAAAGCAGGTCAACTACATGATTCATGTTCTTAGGGTCCATTTCCATTGGTCCTGCATGGTGAGGAAATTTTTCTGAAAGTCCCAGCTGCTCAGAACGTGGCCCTGCATCCCTATGTAATCCATCAATCCCACACACAAAAACACACACACACTCTCTCTCAGACGGGAGCCGACATCACCATATTGTTGTTATGAAGAACCTACTGGGAAAAATCACCTCTCAAACCAAGTTAAGAAACATGCAGTTAATATAAATGAATAAATTAACCTTAATTTAAGAAACTTGTCCAAGGACAATCCATTAATTTGTACAATAAATCAAGAAATCCATTGATTTCTACAATCAATTATTTTAAAATGAATTCAAATTTTATAAGAAAACAAAAATAAAGAATATTTATCCACAAAGCCCTTCAAATCATGCTCCCAAGTTTAGTGCAAGGTTTCTTCTTCGCAGACCTACTTCCCGTCCAAGCCATCGACGACAGTGCCAGACATTCGGAAACGAGATGGTGGAGGCCGAAGCCAACCCATGCCATTGATCATAGCTTTGCTGATTAATGGCGCAACTTCTATGCTTGAAAACTCGCTGGACCATCCAACCCTTCCTGAGATGTGGGCTCCAGGCCCATAGCATCTGTATTGTCCATAGAATACGGTCCTACAACCCAGCACAGCACAAATTAATTAGTGTAAGTACGCACATGTATAGATAGATAGATAGATAGATAGATAGATAGATAGATATAATCACATTATAGTCAGGGCCTTTTAATTTTTCAAGTTTTAACAGTTTTTGAGAAAACTGCTCATGTACTTTTGCTTTGTGGGGTCATTCCAGTCATCCCATCCTCTTGGCACTATCACATTAGCCATGTACGTCCTAGCAAAGACCACCCTTGAATAAGCTCCCCATGGCCTTCCTAAGGAGGCATGGCCTACACCTGTGATCTTGCAATCGACGAAGCTGAAGCCAGTATTCTCCTGTGGTGAGGATCGTCGTTGTGCAGTAATGGCGCCCTCCCTGTTCGACAGCGAATGGAGATGGCACTTCTGAAAGAACATAAACAAGCAAAGTTATCTTCAGTGTTTTATTGAGGTTCAGGATGGTCAGGCTACATACATGATAATAGCCCCAAAAGTGTTTGGAGGCATCCAAATATTCGTAAGCTAAACACATACTATGATCTAAAAGTTTCCCTCCCATCTTACCTCAAACAGAGCCAGTGCATTTCCACAAATAAAGTCAGTGCCTCCCTCAGTGTAGCAATTGCTGTAGTAGTGCCTTCCAGTGTCGGAAAGAAGTGTATCCTGATAAGAAAGGATTCTGCATCCGTAGAAAGCTGCTTTGTCCCCAGATACCTGTAGGGCAACTGCTTGTGCACCCTCCCCAAATGTATTCTACAAAAAGAATTAACGCGTCAATTATATTATTTTCCTTTTGAATGGCGAGTCGGTTATTAATCAAGAGATCATTTTTTCTGATTAATAAGTAAACAAACGCCTTTGTTTAGGTACATAATATGATGATCCACGTAATCAACATGCCTAGTTCCAAGATTACCAGATTACGAGAGATGAACATTATTATAATTTGAGAGTAATTTTAGATAAATGTTTTTGAACGGCAAATAACTGCTTAAGTGGACATGTGTTACAATGAAGAATTATGAAGCAAACTACCTAGCACCTATTATCCCAATGAATCTACTTGGAAATCTCTCCAACAAGAGGGAAAGTGGCACCTTAAATGTCTAACCATGTGTAACAAAGAGCGGAACCTTGTTGTCTGCAATCATCTATGCTAGACGGCTTTCTGCAATTTGTATGTGTATCTATTTGTACTGTTTTGCTCTTTTATATAATATAGAACAAATTGAAGTAGGTACTATACCTAATTGTAAGATTGTCTATAGGCTTAATTACCAACCCTTATATTATATACATAATACATTTATATATCTATTGAAAATATGTTTCATTTCCTTGTTCAAAATATTGGTATGACCTACGCCACTGCATGTCTTAGTTGTACTGAATTGACATAGAAAGATAATGAGGAAGTTAGCGTAGAAGTGACCTGAATTGTAAGAAATCTTCCCACAAAATTAGAACTGAGAACAGCGAGAGTTGCAGACTCAAATAGATCCCCACCATCGCCCCATGTTACTATCGTTGTGCCTGGCTTTGAACCACATAGTGTTATGAAGGGTTTATCAGCCGGAACAACAACCTTTTCTCTGCAAATGACAAATAATCTGTTAGAGATGCAATTAAGCATCAATTAAAAAATAAAATAAAAGGAGACTGTGATTAAGAACAACAAGAGGCATTTATTTTATGTTATAGTACCCTTTAATCATCTAGAAGCCAGAGATCGATTGCTCAATTGAGGTAATATACGAAAATCAGCCTCAAATCTATTGCACAAGGCTGGAGGTTATTATTATAAAATGAAGACAACGAGGATTCACATATTATAAAGATAACAAAGAAGGAAAAAATTGCCAGACCAGCAAAAGATTTAGCTTCAGCGCCATTTATTATGTACGTAGGCAGAGAACTAAGCCTTGTATTAACATATATGCACTAGCTAGGCTTGCAAGAATGAATTATATGTGTGCATGTGAAATCAGCTAAGCAAACTATGGTGCTCAGTTGTTCCGAATCGTTCATATGCTGGACCATGTCTTAGATAGGCATGCCCTGAATCGAAACTCTCCTCTATTGGATTGTTATGTTACCATGCAACCTTAATTTGATAGGAAGTAAGAAAACAAACTTTATATGTCTAACACATTCCTTCACGTGAAAGGCCTTTTTTAAACTCTTGCATGTAGAACTAATAAACAAGGGCCTCAGGATTCGAACTCACAACCTCGATCAATAAGACTCTAGTACCATGTCGAACTACCATTCAACCTAAAAGCTCCAGCTAATGAGAAGCGAGCCAACAATACTTATATGTCTAACAAAGATTATCTTAAACATTACATCTGAAGCATAAAATCAATGTTGAGAAAGTTTAAAACAGAAATCTTGACTAAGGGAAGTTTAGGATTCTTCCATTCGTGCCCGACGGAAGGTTTTAAGCTAGAGAACAGTTTGGATCACCATCCTACGCTCATGAATACCAACAGGCAACGATGTGTATGATATGACCTCTCTATGGGTACAAACTAGGATTTGGAGAAAATTCTTTGGTATTTTCGGGTTTGTGGCCGAAAATTCTTGGGCATTTTCAAGTTTTTCGGCAATAAAGCTTTAAACTTGTCTTCTGTTCTTGATTGAGAAATAGCAATTTTAGTTGAGGCTTTAACAAGGACATGGTCAAAACGTAAAATCATCCTAAATATTGTGTTTAGTGCATGATTACTCTTTACTACCTCGGACATCCTTCTCAAAGCGTCACAAGTCTCTTGCTTTAAGGGAAGAGACAAGAGCGTCGAGGCACGGATAGATAGTCCATCGGAGAGACACTATAATACGTGTGTTTGGGCCTCTTTAAGAGAGAAAGAGAGATACTAACTTGTAGATGCCTTCTTTAATCCAGATGAAGTAGTGCTCCTTGTTATTAGAAGGGACTGAATCAATTGCATCCTGAATTTTCTTGAAATGTTCTTTCCCTGATTGATCCACCCTTATCAGAATGGGCAAAGAAGCCACAGAGGAAGAGCTTGCAGGAGAGGCAGCCATGTTGAAGATCAAAACTATGATAGCAAAGGCAAATGCAAATGAGAATACACGAGGCTGATTTCCTCCCTTTGGCATGTTCATGAGCTTTTGAATCGTTTCCGTCCTCGGGAACTGTTGTAATTTTTACTAAGAACGAGGCAGAACGAGCTGTCAAGTCTAAAAGAATATGGTGAGAACGTGCTTCACCACCTTAATATATGGCCTTCGCAAATGCAAGTCAAAGGAAATCGTAGCTGTTTTCTTGCATGAGTAGACTTGAGAAACTTCACGTAGACTATGGATAGGTAGATGGAGTGTACGTGGATTTGTTGAAAGTCTTGGACCTGCCTCCTAGGAAAACTTCAATCTATCTACTGAAGAAATACAACTGGGAGCCGGATGGAGTAATATGCACTGGTGGTGGTTTGGACCCGTTCATGTGATCTGGACCGTTTATTCATAATGTGAGGCAGAAATATTTGCTTGCTTCCAGCGTAGTTACGAGGTTCGGACATGGGAATAAGTCGGTAAGGCAAATATTCATAGAATTCAGCGAAACTCCATAAAAAAAACTTCAGAGAAAATTATTATTAAAGTATAAATTTCAGTTTTGTTTTTTTATGTGAATTTGTAACTAGAATGATATTTAAGAATTACACCAAATTCACGAAATTTGAGTTTACAAACATACAGTAACTTTTGAATTATTCAAGAATAAATTTGGTATAAAAAAGTCAGAACATTTTTTAAAAATTCAATTGTTTGAAGAATTTTATAGGTATGTCTGCGAGGAACGAAAATTGGAAAGCGAGAGAAATGATTCCTACACGTTGGACTTTGTGTATAAAATCCTAGCATTTGCAGGCAATGCATGGTGATTCAGACCATCATCTGATAGGTCCCATCTTAGAGAGGCCATGCACCATAAACCTCGTCAACTTTAATGATTCTAATCATTCTTCTTTTCTTTCCTGATCGTCACTATGAGGTAGTTGTACCGTATTTCCACATGTAAATCAGTACACCTATCCATATGAACTAAAAGTCCATGTGAGACCCACATGGTTGGTGATCCAAGGTTTGACGCTGCACCTTAGATAGGATATGCACCAAGAAGCATCTCCACAGAATGACCCTAACATGCTCCAAGAAACATCTCCGGAGAATGACCCCAACCTCTATAACTCCGTAGTGGACGACGAATGCCTTTGTGATTGTCAAGATAAAAAAATTTAAAAAAAAAAGGGGAAACAACTTTACTTGCATCTTACTTTAAGTGTGTTTTACATGCTTCTTCTGTAATTAGAAGTTATTCACCATGTTAAGAATCATTTAAATAGGTTAAGTATCAAATTTATTGCCCATCATATAATTTATATAATATTCTTTAATTTGAAAATTATAGTCATCTTATATTTCTGTAAATTGAAAATCACAACTAAGAGTGAGAATAAATTTAATACTTAGCCTATTCGACATGATAAATAGCTTAAATCTATAAAACAGATAAGTGAAGCAGACAGAGACTAAGTAAGATCCAAGTGTGTGTTTGGATATATCATTGCCCCATAAAAGAGTGACCAGATTGATTGAAGGTTTAATATCATCTAGAAGCAAAGATCAGGAGCCTCAGACATGGCGTGGGATGAACAGTTTGGTCACCAACTATGTCGGCGCACATTTACTATAAACGAACTTTTGCATATCGAGCAACACGTAGACACATCAAGTATTGCAACTCGTAAAAAACGACGGTTGAGTTCCGAATCAATGGCAATAACAGCATAACTAGTCGAAAAGCTTTTCCAATGTGTGAGACTGCAGGGGCACGGCCTATTTAAAAATAATAATAATAATAATAAATCTTTAAAAGAAAACATATCCTGAATTTTGTTGTGTTTTAAGACAGCTATATATCCATGGAAAAGCTTATCCACTGATAATTATCCGGTCCCAAACGGTCGAGACTGTTATGACCGAGTCCTGCAATAGACCAAGTACAGAACTAGCTGGTGAATTCCTTGAAAGCGGTTATCTGATTAGTACTCGTATCCATTTTGGTTTAGTGTACAAAGAGGTGTTGGGACTTGGTCAGCACGCATTTGAACGCCATAGCGGTTTCTTGGGCATCCATGGCCCCCCTAATTCATTTCTACGAATTGCCAAAGCAAAGAGCAAGACTTGATAAGCACTCTACCGATAGTAAGCCACGAAAGTGCCACTGAAGCCACAATCATGGCCTTTGGAGTGGCAAAGACTCCACCCATGACCCCCATTAGATGATACGAAATGGTTAAGTTGGCGTTGAATCGTCTTCGAGTTCTACTGTTGTCTTCACATTTTGGCTTGCTTAATTCTAAAGATGATGAAGCTCATCAAATCCAGGGCATTTAAGGCTGTGTTGGGCAACTATACTTGGAAGCGGATTTCTCAGGTAGGGTGCCACACTGCCACCTTGTCGTAGCTAGTGAGGAGCCATAATCTTTGAACAATAGGCTCGTTTTCTGTTTGATCCAGACCTTTCATCTTATTTCTTTTACATTGGAGACTGGCCAGACCAACCAGCACTACTAAAATTTTATCTGTATAAGACGGTTTTATATAAAATTTATATAAGACGGTTATGGTAAAACATCTTATTTATTATAATAATATAAGATGTTTTTTGAATAATCGTCTTATATAATTAACATAATATAAGACAGTTTTCAAGAATCATCCTATATTTTTAAAAGAATATAAAATGGTTTTCTAGTCTTATATAAAATTTATATAAGATGGTTCTTGGAAAACCATCCCATATTCTGAACAATATAAGACAGGTTTTAAAAACTGTCTTATATTTTTCATGTCTCATAAGTTGAAGTTCAATTGACTCTTGGCTTCTTCGACAAAAACTTGAACATTGGGTTGGATTTACATACATTTTGTCCCAAACTTATATTTCCTCAATTGATGTCGGTTGGGTAGTATTCATTCTTGTATTTTGTCATAAGTTTACTTTATATGATATTTATGGCTATAAAATTCCTTTTCATTTTTCTTCTTGCATTTGTGTGATATATTCATGTGTGTGTGTGTGTGTGTGGATGGATGGATGGATGGATTAGTGTGAACATTTGTGTATGGATTAGTCATGTTTTTGCATCATTCTTACTTTTTTCAATCCTAGCTAAACTTGAATATTGACTCCTCTGACATGTATTAAAATTATATATATATATATATATATGGATGTATGTATGTATGTGTGTGTGTGTGTGTGTGTGTGTGTGTGTGTGTAAATTATATATATATGGATGTGTGTGTGTGTGTGTGTGTGTTAGCTATGTACATTTTATATACATACCAAGTATTTGTAAATGCCTAACCCATATTATTATTATAATCTTTTTATGCCTAGAAAATCTTTACACTTTTGGAAAAAATAGACAAATATGCTTGGATGTGTGCGGAACAATCATCAAGGGTATATGAGGACGAAATAGAAGAGTTCATTGAGTTTGCACTTGGGTTAGGTGGTAATTGTAATTGAATTCAATGTTCATGCTAGAGATGTGGAAACCTAAAAAGGCTACTATCGGTGAGTTGAGAGAATATTTGTGCTTCGATGGAGTTGATGAAACTATTGCCCTTGGATGTTGCATGAAAAGAAAATAACTGATAGGCCCCTGACAAGGGCTGAATGTGTATATAAAAAAGTAGGAAGTGGTGAAGATAGTAGGACAACTGCACCTATGTTTCAAGATGTATACAATGACTTCCAATATGACCCAGTAAAATTTCAAACTGCATTGGAGGAAGCCAATGATCCATTGTACATTAGGTGTACATATTATACTAAGTTGTCTGCAGCGGTAAAACTTTACAATGTGAAGTTAAGATTTAGTATTTCGGATCATAGTTTTTCAGGATTGTTGAAAATCATTGGTAAAATGCTACCCAAGGAGAACAAATTGGTTAGGTCGACATGGGAGGCAAAGAAGATCTTAGCTGCACTAGGCTTAAAGTATGAAAAGATACATATCTGTCCCAACGACTACATCTTGTGCAGAAAGGAGCACAAAGAAAATTTTATATGTCCAATTTGTGGACATTTAAGATGGAAGATAAGGAAGAATTCAAGTGATTAGCAAGTGAAAGATGCCCCTACAAAGGTCTTATGGTATTTTTCCCTTATTCTAAGATTTCAATTTGTATTAAAGAAATAACAAAGAAACTAGTATGACATGCCGAGGAGAGAGTGGGTGATAACTATTTACGTCATCCAACAGATAGCCATGTGTGGAAGCTTGTAGACTTCCAATTACAATAATATAATAATAATTTGTTTTATAAAATAGGTAGGATCTTTAAAAATAAAAACTCACAATGAAGATAAATAACGTAGCATTTAAAGAAATCCCCAAGGTCATCCTAAATCCAATACCACAAATTAAACAAAAATCTAATCATTGATACGTTGAGCATGCTCTATCTAAAACCATGAAAATTCAAACACGGTCGTGAAGAAAGACAATAATAATAACATGTCCAAAATTTCCCAAGGTTTCATCTATGATCACCACATCATACACACATTACCAAGAAAGGTATAATATACAAATAGTGTGGGGTCCAATGTATCGAAAATATCAACATCCATGTACAACCCAAAAAGCCTAAACATAAGTCCAAGAGACGTACACTAAATCAGTCTCTAAAATACAAAATGTAGAGGGTCCTCTAGGTCCTCGTTTAATCAACGCTAGTCCATCTGCTTTCCCTTCGCGCTATCGCACTCCAAATCTAAGACACTACAAAACAAAGCAATACCTCAACAAGCTATGCTTATGTAGGTGATCATATTCAATAAGAAATACAATGAAAACATGTTGTGCAAAATATTGATATCATAGCGAATCTCATAAGATAAAACATATACAAGGCATGTCAAATAATTAGACGTCCATAATGAGTAACACATGATAATCATAAGTATGGATAAATCGATATCAATCAAATCATCATGGCACGCAAGACATGAATATGCATCCATCACAAGCAACAAGTCTGTGTCCATATCATAAAACAATGCATGGCATGATAAACAGGGCATCGTACACAATCAAGCCATAAGAGTGTCTCAACTGCACTTGTATCAATGACAATAAGTACTCATCCCAAACTTAGGGTCCCTCACCTGTAGCTCACACATCAAATAACTCGTCCAGCTCATAAGATCGCTCACATCTGGCCACCCACATAAGCTTCACCCTATATAACCCGTCACACTGTGGGTATACACACACATATGCACTGCATGGACACGTAGAATAAATGCATGGGCTACTATGCTATAGTGGCAACCACTCCAACGTCTCATCACAAACCACTTGTAGTTGCCACATACCAAAGCTGGTGTCTATCATCCACAAGTTCATAGGGCAAGTGGCCAACCCTATAACCCTCCTAACATAATACCCACCAGGTAGAAGCACCTGTTATAAATCGACAAACCATGAATCAAAAGTCGAAATCTATACAGAATCATTCTCGATAAAACTAAAGAGAGAAAGAGAGAGAGAGAGAGAGAGAGAGAGAGAGAGAGAGAGAGAGAGAGAGAGAGAGAGTAATTCAATATATTAACATCATACATCAAAAATCAGTATATAACATCCTCAAAATAATCAAGTCGATGCCACATAAAATATATAAAGAAGCAGTGTATAAATTATACACAAGAGGAGTAGCAAACATATCAGCAATGCACGTTGAAAAGTAATCTCATATAAATATATAGGGCATAAAGTTCATACTTCAAAGTTCTCAAGTAATACATCATGGAAAAATCTCAAATATAATTACATACCTCGATAAACGCAGTACTCCAATCAAGCACGTAACACTATCAAGTCGTGCGCTCTAACGTACTAGCCACATCACAAGTCATCCAATCACTTCATTTTCTCACATCTCAAAATAAACAAATCCAAGTGATAATTTTCCTAATCTCGCAGTTAATCTTAGATTAATGACCCAGATCATTTAATTAACCCTCCATAGATGTTGGTTTTTGTAACATCTAGACCATCATCTACCATCTTTGATCATTAATCTATGTCATATTTATTTAATTAATGTCCCTTAATTAATAAAGGATCTGCCTCTTTAATCTCATGAAGTTTGGAGACGATCCAACTGTTGGATCGCTCTTTATCACTTATAATTGACATATAATCATCAATTCTACTCATTCTCATCATGATTTATCTAATTTCTATGTTTGTTTAGTGATTCACATGTATCTCCATGTTTACACGTTAATCTAATGGCTAGATCGCTCTCTAATCAGCCAATTCTAAGGCACCTGATCAGATCGATGGTCAAGATTAATTTTCTTGACAATCACTTAAGATTTACTCTTCTAATCTCCTATATCATCTCACATTTAATGCATATAATCAATTTCTAAGGCTTGATCATCCATTGATCGACTTGATCTAGGTCATTAAATAGTATTTTGTGAGTTGACAAATTTAAAAGTGGTCAAATTAAAGTTTTCATCTCAAATATAGGTCCACTTCATCAAGACAATCACAACAAATGTCTTAGATTGTGATTTGGACCTTTGTAGCTCCCAAAATCAAGCTTTTAATGAATGAACAGTCCAAAATAACCCAAAAAACAACCCAGGAACCTACAACTTGCAATATCTGCAGATGAGATTAATGCTAATGGTTTTATAAGTAGCAAGTATAGTTGTTGGCTTGTTATAATAGCTTGTTACAACTTTTCACCATTGTTGTGCATGAAGAGGAAGTTCATGATGTTAACTATGTTAATATCGGGTCCCAAGCAACTTGAGAATGATATCGATGTGTACTTGGCTCCATTGATCGATGACCTTAGGACATTGTGGAAAGTAGGGGTTGAAGCTTATGATGCACACAAGAAAGATACATTCACCCTTAAGGCTGTACTGCGATGGACAATAAGTGACTTTCCTGCATACGGTGATTTGGCTAGATACACAATGAAAGGATACAATGCTTGTCCTATTTGTAGTGACCAAACTTGTGCCCCATGACTTTAACATGGTAAGAAGATGGCATTCCTAAGCCACAGGAAATGGTTCATAGAAACCATCCATACTATCTTAAAAAGGAAAAATTGATGGCAGTGTATAGACTAGGACACCTCCAAAGAAGTTGAATGTACAACAAGTATAGGAACATGTTGAAAACCTTAAATGTATCATGGGGAAAGAAGAAGAAGGCAACTTTGCATACAAATGAAAGCAACTCTAAAAGCTCTTGGGAAAAGAAGTCAATATTCTTTGAACTTGTATGTTGGAAATCCCTACACATGTTGCATGTGCTTGATGTCATGCACATTGAGAAGAATGTCTATGAAAGCTTGACAGTTACCTTACTCGATATGCTGAGAAAAACAAAGGATGGACTTGCCACTCTAATGGATCTCATGACAATAGGTTTGAAGAGAAGGTTGCATCCACAAGATAGGGGCAACCAAGGAACGTACTTGCCTAAAGCAAATTATATACTTAGTAGAGAGGAGAGAAGAATAGTATAAAACCATGTTAGATATTAGAGTTCTAGATGGGTACTCTTCAAGCCTTAGAAACATTGCCTTCAAGGAAGAGTTGAAACTATTGGGAATGAAGTCTCATGATTGTCATGCATTGATACAACAACTTATACCCATAGTAATACATTCAGTGTTGTCAGATAAAGTTAGAGGATCTATTACTAAATTCTGCTACTTCTTTTATGTTTTATACAAGAAGGTGGTGATTACTTCTAAATTACAAGAAATCTAAGAGCATTTAGTGACAATCTTATATGAGCTTGAGACAATCTTTCTACTATCCTTCTTTGACATCATGGTACACTTAACAGTGCACCTCGTTGATGAGGTTAAGTTGTGTAGACCTGTTTATTTGCGATGGATGTACCTATTTGAAAGGTACATGAAGGTGTTAAAAGGGTATGTAAAAAATCATAATAGGCCAAATAGGTGTATTGTTGAATGTTATATTATAGAAGATGCTGTGGGATTTTGCACTGAGCATTTATCAGGAGTGAATGCTATTGGAATCCCAAGAAAGAAACATTCAGGTGCATTAATTGATCTAAGAGTTGGTGAGCCTCTATCCAGTGATCGTGTGTTCACCATTGATCATGAGGAACTGGAGCAGGCACACCTTTACGTCTTGTGGAATATTAATGTTGAAAAAGTTCAGCCATACATTGAGTACATAATTAATGTTCTCTCATTGGTTTCTTTCACATTAATTAATTGAATTATTAATGTTGTTGAAGTTTACACACACACACACACACACACTAAAGGGTACATACATAATATACCATTATTAACATCTTACATAATATACCATTATTAACATCAGGCATGTTATATAATTTTCACCTTTGATCATTATGTAGTATGCACATGGACTTTCTAAAAGAGAGGTATCTAAGAGATGCACGAAAAGATAAGTGGTTGTAAGATGAGCATTGTCCTTCCTTTAAGACTTGGCTTCATGATAAGGTATTTAATTAAATTAAATATTTCTCTATGATGAATTAATTAATTAATTTGTATAATATATAGTATATGTGTGTCTACATTTATTAATCATATTAATCAATATATTATTACATACAAGTTTTAAATTAGCAAGATGTTCTAGGTCATAGTATTTCTGAATGCTTGGGTTGGATGGCAATGGGACTTCAACCAAATGTAATAAAGTATTATAAATATACCATCAATAGTTATCGGTTTTACATGAAAGACCGTGATAAGTTAAGTGCACAATAAGGTAGTGGTGCCATCTTAGTTGCTAAAGCTACTTTCTTTTCCAATTCAAAGGACAACAACCCAATTGTAGTTAATAATATTTAATATGGGATTATACGCGAGTTATGAGAGCTAGATTTGTAACACCCCAGATTTTTAAGACAAATTATATATATATATATATATATATATAATAATGGCATTTTAAATAAGAGCATTTTGGGATCCCTTGAGAAAAGATTTATTTAACATTTTACTAAACCTATCTTAAAACTCCGGGTGTTAATTTTCCTTTCACAAAATGGCGTACATGTAATTTAAACATAAATAAATAATCCGCGTATAAATCAACATCAAATAAATAGGCGCCTTTATTTTAAATCAAATAAACGTTCAAAAGACAATAATAAGATGGCCCAGGGTCTATCCATCATAACATCCCACATAAATGTCCAACATATGTCCAAAGATCTAAATCACATCCCAATATAAAATATGCAGTCCATAATAAAAATCCAAATGATAATCCTGTTTAATGACTCACATCACTGTGTAATACTATAGAAAAATGGTCTTCAGCAGCTCTCACGGCTTCTCAACAGCCTTGCCTTTCCTGTTATCGCGCTCGAGATCTAAGGCATTGCAAAACAAAGCAATGCCTCAGCAAGCTATCGCTTGTGTAGGTACATAGACAATTAATGTAATAAATGAAAGAAATAATGAACAGCATTTATGAAAAATCTAACATTTATGGAAATAGTGATATCATAATGCCATGTTCAAATAAATGCCAATTTATTCCATATGCTAAAACATGAAATTCACGGAGTTAAAACATGACATGAATCAATAAAATGGAGCATACAACAAGAATAAGGGCACCCTAAGGTAATGGGTCCCACCACATCGCACTAACATCCCTGATCAGGAGTACACATAGTCAACCTCTGAGTGTCGTCACACCCAGGCATACCATCCATAACCATGCTCATCATACATGCACACATAATAAGAATATGGGTCATCATGCTGCAGTGGCAACCCTCCATGGGTATCAACCACCGCCGCTCCCCGTCGACACCATAACGGGAGACTTAGCGTCTGTCCCCATGGAAAGGCTCAGACCGGTAGTGTGGACTATCCATGTTACCAAACCCCTACCGAATGCCATCTATGGGCAGGTGTCTATCATATCACAAACTCATCACATCATAATCTCGGAAGGTGGGTGGCCTACTATCCCTCCTAAGATGACGCCCACCGGGCGAGAGCACCCGTCATCAAATATAAAACACGGAAATCATATGTATATGCTAAAACTCAAGAGCACTTATAGCTTGCAATCCCCAAGACATGCCCCTCATCCTGGGGTTAGCCTATAAAAGGACCAGCTACTAATCCTCTATACTCATTTCCATGTAAATCCATGCATTTTCTATATATATAATAAGAATTAAATCTCTAATTAAGCATAACAAATTAACATCATGCTTGTAAAAGCATTTTAAATAAGTTTATTCAGTAAAAGAATTCAATTTGGAATAACCATCCTGTACGCAATGTCGCATGAAATCCATGGTAAATAAAAATCGCAATTTAAAACACAATCACACATGATGCTATTGTTTAAACATGGTTTAAAATCAAGGCAAAACATTAGTTGTCGTCACCTACCTCAGTGTGAGATCACTAGCTTGCTAATAACTCCCTTTAATTGGTATATTCAAGTGCACCTGTACATGTCACATCACTATTTTAAAATTTTTCTAAATAAAAAGTGGTCATTTCTAAGTTTTTAAGTTAAAACTAGGTCCGCGTCGTCAATACGGTCACAACGCCTCTTCCGGATCGTGATTTGGACCTCTCTAGCTCCCAAAAATCAAGTTTTAGTGAAAACTACACTAAAATGGGGCCTGCCGGACCACCATAAGGTGGTTTAAACCGGCGGCACCCTTTTCCGCTGGTTTACACCGACGTACACGGGCGCACGAAGACGCACGCGACGCAGACGTAGCGTATAAAGGGTATTCTCTTGGGTCTCTTGTGCACTAGTTGGACGGTGAGATTTTCAAACGGATAAGGTTTGATCCGTGAAATCACGCTCCAACAGTAGCGTGCACAAAGCCCCCAAAAATCTGATTTCTTTCCTAATTTTTAAATACTTTCCTAATTAATTTTCTAATTAATAAATACAGAAAAAACATGGATTTGAGGCTTACCTTGTGCCTGGTCGGGTTTGCTCGTGTTGCCGGGGCTCCACTCGCATGAAACTTCAGATTTTTGCAGGTCTAGGGTTTTGCGTAACATTCATGGAAAACGCTCAAAGTGGAGCGTTTTGGCTCCTAGAGGAGCATAGATATAGGGTTTTAGAGTCTTGGGGAAGAGAAACTCTTCCCCACACGCCTCTTTCCACGTCTCTCCGGTGATTTTTCCGGCACTGGTAGAGACGTGTGGAAGACGGGGGTGCCAGTATCAATTTGGACCCCTGTCTAATACGTCTCTACCAAATGACCAAATTGCCCTTCCAACTTTGACGGCTCATAACTCCCTCGTTTGAGCTCCGTTTTTCGCGTTCTTGGTGGCGTTGGATTCGTATCGACGAGCACTTTCTAATTATTATGTTTTCAGGAAAGAATTTCATCCATAAATTTTTATTTTAATTTATTTAATAATTTCCTATTTTTATCTTAAAAATTTAAGGATATTACAAGATTATACATGTAAAACTATGATTGTGTTTAAGTATGATTAGGTGGAATACAACAAAAATAGCATAAGAACCAATGCCCCCAGCGTAACATTGGTTGACTTCAATAAGATCAACTATCAAAATGACCAATTTATTTTAGCATGTCAAGAAAAACAGATATTTTATGTATAAGATGGACATGATATGAGATGGTCAACTATTTTATCAGCCTCCCCAAGGAACTTTTATGATAAAGATGACCTAGGTGATATGGAAATTGATTGCCCTTCAATTACTACTACAATTCCATCAATCGATCTAATCGGGAAGAGAGATGGATTATGTATGTGATGCTGGTGAGCAGGGTGGAATCTGATTGTATATGAGGGGACAAATTAAAGTGTTTGTACCATGTGATCTATGAAAAATTAATTAATTAATCAATTTATGTTTACACATCATGTGTCATGCCAAACACTAGTTAAACGTCAATGAAATAAATGATGGGGTAACCTCTACACTTGATAGGTTTTTAAGATTTTAAGGGTTTAAAAAAATAGTAAAACTACTTTAATTCATATAAGTTGATTATTAATAAGCTGTCTTTTATTATTCAAACAAAAATTCAGGTGCAGGAACGTATTGGCAGGAAATTGACCCTTAATATAGGATGATTCTTTAAAAATAGTCTTATATACTTATTCAAATATAGGATAGTTTTTAAATAATCATCTTATATTTATTGAAATATAGGACAATTTTTAATTAACCATCTTATATTTATGGAAATATAGGACAATTTTCACAAAACTATCCTATATTTATTTCAATAAAGGAAGATTTTTAAAAATTATCCTATATTTAAATAAATATAGGATGGTTTTTTAAAATAATCCTTTATTCAAATAAATAAAAGATTATTTTTAAAAATTGTCCTATATTCATGTGAAGAAAGGATGGTTTTCTAAAAATCATCCTATATTTTTTTTAAATATAGGACAGTTTTTGAAAAACCATCCTACATTCACTTCAAATAACTTAAAACCTCACCCCTCTCCCCCCCAACCCTCTCCTCCTCTTCAAACCCAAACCCCCAAAACCCTTAAGAAGAAGAAGAGGAGGAGGAGAGAAAGAGGGAAGAACGAATTGTTCAAAAAACCCCCAAAACCCTTAAGGAGAAGAAGAGGAGGAGGAGAGGAGAAAGATAGAGAATGAGGGAAAGTGGGAGGAAGAAGAAGAAGAAATAGGAGAAGAAAAGAGGAAGATGAGAGAAATCACGTCCCCCTTCCTTCCCACCCCCACAAAATTTTCATTCTAAAACCCTTAAGGAGAAGAAGAAGAGGAGGAGGAGGAAGAGGAAGAGGAAGAGGAGAGGAGAGATTTCAAGCACCCCGCTTCCCCTACCCCCACAAAATTTTCTAACTTAAAACCCTTGAGGAGAAGAAGAAGAGGAGAGGAGATTGGATCAGTTTTCTCTCATTACGTTGGATCTCTCTCATTTCTTGATTTTTTGCTTCTTTAATGCTTGTAAATGGTTGAAATTGATCATTCTAGATAGCCTCCATTGAGTTTAAGAAGACCCATGTTTTAATTTTTTATGTTTCATTTAGGAAGGCATGCAAAATATTGCTTGAATATGTGTTTGAACCATGCATTTTTTACTGTATATGTTCCTGATTTTCTGCTTCTTCAATGCTTGTAAATGTTTGAGATTGATCATTCTAGATAGAATACATTGAGTCAAAGAAGACCCACATTTTAAATTTTGATGTTTCATTTAAAAAGGCATGTAAATTGTTGCTTGAAGTATGCTTGTTGTAATACGCGTTTGAATGGTGACATTAGCATGCAGTTTTTACTGTATATGTTCCTGATTTTTTACTTCCTTATAACTTGTAAATGCTTGAAATTGATAGATAAATAGAATACATTGAGTTTGAGAAGACCCATGTTTTAGATTTTGATGTTTCATTCAAGAAAGTATGCAAATTGTTGCTTGAATATGCATTTGAACCATGTGTTTTTTATTGTATATGTTCCTGATTTTTTGGTTTTTTAATGCTTGTAAATGCTTGAAATTAATCATTCTATATAGAATAAATTGAGTCTAAGAAGACCCATGTTTTAGATTTTGATGTTTCATTCAAACAGGCATGCAAATTGTTGCTTGAATATACATTTGAATGGTAACATTACCATGCATTTTTTATTATATATGTTCCTAATTTTTTGCTTCTTTAATGCTTGTAAATGCTTGAAATTAATCACTCTAGATAGAATACATTGAGTGTAAGAATACCCATGCTTTAGATTTTGAATTTTTGTTCAAAAAGGCATGCAAATTGTTGCTTGAATACGCGTTTGAATGGTAACATTACCATGCATTTTTTACTATATATGTTCCTGATTTTTTGCATCTTTAATGCTTGTAAATGCTTGAAATTGATCATTTTAGATAGAACACATTGAGTCTAAGAAGACCCATGTTTTAGACTTTGAAGTTTTATTTAAGAAGGCATGCAAATTGTTGCTTGAAGCATGCTTGTTGTAATACACATTTGAATGGCAACATTACATATATTCCTGATTTTTTGCTTCTTTAATACTTGTAAATTCTTGAAATTGATCATTTTAGATAGAATACATTGAGTGTAAGAAGACCAATGTTTTAGATTTTGATGTTTCATTCAAAAAGGCATGCAAATTATTGCTTGAATATGTGTTTGAATGGTAATATTACCATGCATTTTTTACTGTATATATTCCTAATTTTTTACTTCTTTAATACTTGTAAATGCTTGAAATTGATCATTCTATATAGAATACATTGAGTGTAAGAAGATTCATGTTTTAAATTTTGATGTTTCATTCAAAAAGACATGCAAATTGTTGCTTGAGGTATGCTTGTTGTAATATGCATTTGAATGGTAACATCACCATGTGATTTTTACTATATGTGTTCCTGATTTTCTGCTTCTTTAATGCTTGAAATTGATCATTCTAGATAGAATACACTGAGTTTAAGAAGACCCGTGTTTTAGATTTTGATGTTTCATTCAAGAAGGCATGCAAATTGTTGCTTGAATATGCATTTGAATGGTAACATTATCATGCATTTTTCTACTCTATATGTTCTTGAGTTTCTGCTTCTTTAATACTTGTAAATGCTTGAAATTTATCATTCTAGAAAGAATACACTGAGTTTAAGAAGACCCGTATTTTGGATTTTGATGTTTCATTCAAGAAGGTATGCAAATTGTTGTTTGAATTTGCATTTGAATGGTAACATTAACATGCATTTTTTACTCTATATGTTCTTCATTTTCTGCTTCTTTAATGTGTGAAATTGATCATTCTAGATAGAATAGATTGATTCTTAGAAGACCCATATTTTAGATTTTGAAGCTTTATTTAAAAAGGCAAGCAAATTTTTGCTTGAAGCATGCTTGTTGTAATACGCATTTGAATGATAACATTACCACGCATTTTTTACTATATATGTTCCTGATTTTCTACTTCTTTAAAGTCTATAAATACTTGAAATTAATGATTCTAGATAGAATGCATTGAGTTTAAGAAGACCCATGTTTTAGATTTTGAAGTTTCATTGAAAAAGACATGCAAATTGTTCATCTATGCACTTAGATGGTGGCTTTTTCTAAAGCAATATATATGTTACTATATTCTAAATGTATTATTTTCACTTGTGAAGGCAAAATGAAACATAAAGAGAGTGAGCATCAAGAAGAATAGTCCAGCTTAAGTACGCCCATTAAGAGAAAGGGCAGATGGCCAACAAAAATGGAGCATATTATTGAAGAGAAAGTCAAAGGGATAAGAGAGATGATACAATTCAATAGTAAAGGGCAAGCGATAGGTGGCAATGCACATTCTTACACTATTTTCATTTGTTGCACTGTCAAAAGCATGGAGCCAATCTCAACTACTGATTGGAGACATGTGTCACCATCAATAAAGGATGCAATATGGAAAATAGTGAAGGTTTGTAAATGCTTGCTACATACAGCATACTATGTGCCTTATCTTGTTTTAGTCTAGATAGACTAATGTTTGTTTTTACTTTATAGTCTGTTTTTTATGTCTCCGATGAGTATAAGAAGAATGCTCTACATAGAGCTGGTGTACAATGGAGAAAATGGAAGAGTAATCTAGCAAGCAAGTACATACTTCCAAATGTTAATGATCCATCTACACTCTACACATGCCCTGAGTTGTATTCCCACATCATTGACCAAGATGCATGGAATTAATTTGTACAGACCCGCTTGTCTTCAAATTTTGAGGTAATTACAAGGTAGCCAAAAGCTTGATTTCTCTAATTTTCAAGTCCATTGTGCTTCATTGCATGTTCCTTTAATGTGTAGGCAAAGCATGTCAAAGGACAAATGGTGCATGTGACCAATCATATGCAACACAACCTCTTCAGGATTGGTTACGCATGGTTAGAAGAACAAGAAGTAAGTATATGTGATAGTTCAGTTCTATCTAACTATACCTAAATTTTATTTCATTAACTCTAAAGTAATGTCTCTCTTGATAGCAAAAGAAGGCTCAGACCACATATCCCATTGATCACGCGCTTCTTTGATAAATGATGCATTTCAAAGGGTCGTAACTCCCAGACCATTACTGATGAAAATGTTACCTTAGTTGCTTCAAGAATTGTAAGTGGTTTTAATTGTCTATTTTTTGTATCTCTTAAATTATAAAATATATATATATATATGAAAATCATCTTAGTTTATTAATTGCATGTGTAGGAAGAGTTGACCTAGGAAAGTGGCACTATAGAGACTTTGAGCAGCACTGCTTCAAAGGGGGACATCCTGAGTATGGCTAGGGGCAGCAAAGAGGAGCAACTTGGCCAAGTAAGGGGCCAAGGGCGCGGTGTGGTTCCTTCCAAATTCTTCCATAAAACAAGAAATCCTCCAATAAAGGACATGGAACCATGAAAGGAAAATATGTTAAATGAGTTATACGTGAACGTAAGGAATAATTTCTTAAAAAACCCTTGGGGTTTTAAAGGTCCAAGTCAAGATGTCCCCCCTCCCCTATCTTACAATAGATACACTCCTCCATCTAATGAAGACATAGACAAGCAATAGTTAGAAGGAGATGTCCCAATCAAGGAGGTATTTATTGACATGCTTACCTTTTTTCTATTTTATGTCTTAGTAATCTTCATTTAATCTTATGTATAGGTGATTTCTGATTTGCAGGTAGGTCAGTGCATGCTACAGCTTCATACAACTGAGAACTACGATGCCATGGCTACACTGTACGAGCTGTATTCTATCATGCTACATGGCAGGTTGATGCATTCACGCACTAAGCATGTATACATTACTATTGCCCTCCAACCATATGCCCCCCACCATTTCCTATAGAAGCGGACGATATTCATACTATTAGGGATACAATTGGATATCATGTAGCTTGGTCAGAGAGGTATATCAAAACAATGATTTTCAAGATATGTATATGGTATCACAGCATCCTATTCAACAATAACTTTAATGCCCGAGCTAAATTTTTAAATACCATTTACATTGTAATGTTAATCACAAGAAGCACAAGGTGTCATTGAGGTTGATCTCCTCCGCAGCATCAAATTATGGCGTACTAATTGCCCCATCCCAGGTATTTATGTCTATTTTTAGTATAAAATTGAATTTCTTCAACTCTTCATATATATATATATATATATTCTTTGCTAATTTCTGAAAAACTACGTTTACAATGTAAGGATCGGGTGTAGCTTCCACCCAACATGCCTCCATTCCTGAGGGGATTATATAGACTGATTAAAAAAGATATCGAAATCAGCTCTATAAGGATAGAAGCTAGTGTTCTTGCACACAACGTTGTTGAGGCTCCAATAATGAAAGAGGACCTCTTAGCCATATGTAATATGGCTCAGCTGGAACTTTTATTTTAGTCACTATAATAGTTGGAAAACTAATAAATATCCTCCTTATTCACATATAATGCTTTTACTTATATCTGTGCAGTTCATGATATAAATGGGCTGAGATGAAAAATATTAGTCATCCAGCAAAACTGATTTGGAAAAGGGTCAAGACAAGGTTTACTATTGTAATATGAATTTAAGTAAAATTTTGAATTATCTTAAATTGGGAAGAAAAGAGAATATTGAAATTTCTAATTTTTGGAGTTTTATAAGTGAAAGTTTTATTGACATCAAATCAAGCGAAGAGACATCTATATTTGGATTGTGCTCAAAAAAATTATTGGAACGACACTAAGTTTGCTAAAATCCGAGTTCGTATGAATAAATGGTGTTTTTTCTCGCGAAGGGCATTTTTGTAATTTCATTAATGGGCCCCACCTACAGAAGTCTGTGTCCGATGTTAATAAGGTGTTTGGGAAACACCATGAGTGGGAATTAGGCGTGTTGACTAGGATGGTGTGGAAAGACACCATTGCAAAGTGTTTAATATATAAAAGAGAAAAAAAAAAAAAAGATTAAAGTAAATATGGGAGGGGGCCAAATTGATATTGGCACCCCCACCCCACCTCACCTCATTTCAAACAAAAATAGACTTTACGTCTGTTCCTTAGCCCTACCCAACGAGAAACGACGGGAAAAAAAAGAAAAAGAAGAAGAAGAGAAGTGTCGGGGAGGAGAAACCCAATGTCGAGGAAGGAGAAGGAGAAGAAGGAGAAGCGAGAAAGAGGGCCAGGAGCTGGAAGATACGAGCTTTTGCTGGTGGAGAAGAAATCCATTGTCACCGGTGAAACAAAGTTCGCCGGCGACAATGGTGACCTAGATTAGAGATCCAACCGTCCAATCAGTTCTCCAAGAGCTGAGGAGCAAAACCCCCTAGGTTCCAATGTGATCGGAGGAGGAATAACTTGAGATTGAAGAGGGAAAGGTGTGCACGAGAATAGTCGCTAGAAATTGCAATACGCCAGCGACTATCACCCTTCTGTCCAATGAGGAGAACTTGGGAAAGACTCTCAAACAATGATCTAGAGAGTTTATGTCGAATTTCAAGGAGGAACGCCAACGGTGAGGAGAAATCTGTCGGGTCCACAATTGAATAATGAAGGAGACGACTTGGATTCGGAGATCCAAGCCGTTCATCACGTCCTCCATCACCAGATGAGCAAAACCCCTCTAGTTGGAGGTTGATCGACCAAGAGTTGACGTGGAAATGGTGGACGACAGATGGGGTGCATCTGCGATCAACCAGTGATGAACAATGTGCATCGAATCACATTCAATGGCTACCAATCTACTAGCTCCAACAACCATAAATAGCAGGCAATGGTGTAAAGGGGTAAGATCTAGATAACCCACATTTGAATTGGATTTACTTTGCTAGAATTGCTTGAATGCACATCATATCTACATTTTTATACAAATCAAACCTTTAGATCTATAACATGTGCTTAGAGCTAATTGAGATCAAATAAGAGGATTACTCAGATTGGACTGAGATTTCTCGATTTGTGCTTGTAAATGATTGGTCAATTACTACCGCACATTTTTCAATCATTGATCTATTATGAAAAATAGTTTAATTTGAAATAAATTAAACACATTTATTATTGGATATGTAGATTCAACTAGTGAAGGTGAACCCAAATAGTCAGATCGCCTGTAGAGGATGGATCTATCCATTTTTGTTTAATATTAGCCACTCGATCATCTGTAAAAGATAGATGATCCGTAAATGGCAAATTAGATCAGTGATCCGTGTCCTATTATACCAGATTAGACTGTTTGACTTTGTTGAATTCCTGATTTTTCAACAATTGAGACCGTGTTGTCTCATTCTATGATGATGAGTGACTGATCGGAGCTTTAGTCGTTCCATTGGTATTCTAATCACCACTCCATGTCTTGTTATACACTAATCCCACCACATTCAAAGTCGGCAATCCATGAACCACATATTTGACCATTCACCAGTATGATATACTAGTTGACCGTCCAATCAGCTACTACTAGGATTCAAATAAGGCAATGTTTGATCAATGCCATTGTATTCTTTAAACCTGGAATTATCTGAAACTAAAGAAAAGCTCAGATCAAAACATTAATCCAGTAGATATGAACAACTAAAATGAAGTTATTGGTTAGATCACAATCATATACCAAAGATTGACTGTTTAATATTATTTATATGGAATTAAATGAAATCTGATCATCAAATTTCAATTAGAATTGCTATTTAAAAGATATTATACTGGTTTATGAAATTTAAGAAAGTTAGACCATTTAATCAGATCATATAAAGATGTGATCATATCTTCCATGTATAACTTAGGAACAATAATGGTAAAACATCAGAATAGCAAATGTGGCCTCAAGAGGATAAACTGATTAAAATAATTAATCATGGATCACTGAGAGATCCTAAGTCTAATAGTTTTATGACCTTGAGATGGTCTAAACTATTAGACCATGAGATGAGTAAAAATATAAGTTATGGATTTATAATGGTATGATGGTTAGAACTGATGTTGTGAACATCAACTTTATGTGCAGCATAGATTGACTCGCAAGTTGATTTACTATGGAGAGTGGACCGTAAAAGCTATGGTGAAAGGATAAATTGTCTTAAGAGGTAGGTGATATAATACTGCCCAAGTTTCAAATGATCTTTAAAATGAGAAAATGATTTGAGAACTATTTTTTATTTAGAATATTTTGGAATTATTATACCAATGACATGATGCATATGTGTGTGTGCGCGCGTGTGATGTAAGTGTATATGATTTTCTTATAAATTCATGATTTGTCTTATGTTTCTTATATGACATTCTTACAACTGAAGTATGTAAATTGATATCTAGTTTTAAATCATGTTGCATATCTAATTTGGAAAGGATCATGAAATATTCAATTCAAAGTATTCAAACACTTAATTTACTTATGAGACATGAGAAGAGAGTGATTTGTATATGAACAAATTCCTTATTTTGGAAAGAAAGCTTTAAAATGCATAGTTTCTTACAAGATATGCATGTCATATGATACGCTTTTGAGATATACGAATATGAAAATGACCTAGATTGGTTATTGAGCTATATTTTGAAAAGAATATTTGAGATATATAGTTTTTCATAAAGTATGCATACTATTTTATATGATTTGAGAAGTATGATGTGATCTTTTGATGGTGATTACCCTATAAGGTCAGTCCACCTGCATGTGTTGCAAAGGGATATCAAGTTAGTTCACCTGCATGTGTTGCAAAGGGATATTAGGTTAGTCCGCCTACATGTGTTGCAAAGGGATCTCAGGTTAGTCTGCCTGCATGTATTGCAAAGGGACCTCAGGTTAGTCCACCTGCATGTGTTGCAAAGGGACCTCAAGTTAGTCCGCCTGCATGTGTTGGAAAGGGACCTCAGGTTCGTCTGCCTACATGCATTGTAAAGGGACTTCAGGTTAGTCCATCTGCATGTGTTGCAAAGGGACATATGATGATTTATCCTATATGGTTAGTCCGCCTGCATGTGCTGCAAAGGGACATTTGGTGATTTACCCTATGAGGTTAGTTCACTTGCATGTGTTGCAAAGGGACACTAGGCTAGTCCACCTGCATGTGTTGTAAAGGGACATTTAGTGATTTACCCTATATGGTTAGTCCACCTGCATGTGTTGCAAAATGACATTTGGTGATTTTCCCTATGCAGTTAGTCCACCCGCATGCGTTGCAAAGAGACATACAGTTAGTCCACCTGCATATGTTGCAAAAGGACACTTGGCAACTTGCCATATATGATTGGTCAACCTAACATGTGTTGTCAAATGACCTTTTGTGGTATTTTGTTTTACTATGGAAGATATGCTTTTACATAATGAACTGGTTATTTGAAATTATACTGCATATGGTGGTTTAAAATGGCCATCATGTAGTTTAACTAAATCTTACTTTGAATTTTAAAGTAATGATATGATACTTGATTGGCAAGTATGATATAAATTTTTGTTGGTTACATACATATATGTATATACATGCATATGTGTGATATGATGCATTCCATGAAATGATTTATGACAATATGATTTTATTATCAGAAAAATCACTCTTCAAATCATTGTATGTGTATGTCGCGATTTCAGTTTTGCAGTATTGGGTTATCTACTGAGTATGTTGTATACTTATCCTACTATTTTTACTACAGGTCAGTTCGAAAAGGATTAATAAGGAGATTAAGTTCTAGAAGACCACTTGTTAATTTAAGAGGATAAGTAAGAAGGTAATTTAGAGTTTCACTAAGAAACTCAATTTCGTTGACTATTAAATAATCATTTAATTTTGTATATGATTTAATTGTAATTGGGCTGTGACTGATAAGTCTCGGTGCATGCATGTCATAAGTTATTTGAAAAGGAGACGAAGTCTCTATCTGTGTTTAAATGTAAACAAATGTTTATCAGGTGCTTCACAAAGACATGTGTTAAATGTCTTTTATCCTAAAAACAAATGAAACTCTGCCAAATTTTTGGTAGAAATGAGTATTCATTTGTCTAAAAATCCTTGTTTTGAGAAAAGAAAAATATGACGCTTAGAGTTTTCAAAAAATGAACTTAAAAGAAAAAGATTTTTCGCTGCATTGCATCGCTTTTACGAAACTATTTTTCAAATAGGGATTGATCCTGCATTAGAAATTAGAATTGCATTTAAAAATTGCATATGAAAACCCGGGTCGTTACAACTACTTATTTAATATAACCCTATAACCTATAGACTTATAATTACACATGAGATTTAAACCTTATGATCTGTTATTGTGCATTGCCCTAAACAACAATCAAATTGGGAGTGTGGGTGTTACATTCTCAGATACATGAAAACTCTCATTAGTGAAGGATTTACGATCTCTCAATTGAGAAAGGTTCAATTAATTAACTGACCGTCATTCTTTCAGTCTTTTACATCTCTTAAATGAGTCTAATAATAATGTCTCAAATGATGTAATATTTGTTGTCTTATAGGTTGATTTAGGTGGCAAGAGTTACTCCCAATTAGACATAGATGATATCAGAATGGAATAAACTGAATATCTTTTGACTTTTAATTTATATATATATATATATATAATGTTATTGAACATAATACAATTTTATTGCAGAAATATAATTTACAATTGCACTAATTGGATGCATGGGTTCCTTATATTTAATTTAGTCCGTGTATGATTTCTTTATTTCACTAAGAAATTGAATCTCATGCTCATTGAATGGCTGTATCCTATATATTTCTTGTGTAAAAATTATAATCATCTATTTTAATAACTTTTCAAAGATCCAAAACAAGTGGTTAAGATCATCCAAATGCATTGATTTCTCATAAACTACCTATTTTTGTATTCTAAATATGATAAACGGATTAGATCTACTAAAAAAGTTCTATATTACATGGAAAAGTGGGTGTGTCGAAACAGTTTAGAAATGTCCTTTGAGCTCATTCTATTTACAACCCCCGTCATCTCTTTTATTTGTTTGAAAAGTGGACGTGCTTATTTATGTTTTAAGTGACTGACCGAGTAAACAAAAATGAAAGGAAAATAATGGGTGGACGACCATTTGGCCTATTTTACATTGGTGTTCTTATGAGTATCTAAAAATACCATCTCAAAAATTTGAACGAAAACACCAACTTTTCTACCGTTGAATAAAAAAACCAGACTTGAGGGGGTTATTCAAATCCAAAATATAACACAAACGGCATCTATGTCCAGCCTGCAAGTCATGCACACGTTTATCTTGAAAAAAAAAAAAAAAACGGCACCAGATCTCAGAGCTTCTCCATGACAGCACGCCAAGAAAAAGTAAAGAATATGGCGGTTCACCACCAACCTTCATCTCTTCTGATACCCAACGTACGAGAGTTAAGAGCAAACTGCAGAGTAGACTAAAAGCATTCATTAAGAAGTGTGAATCTCCATTCACAACCATCGGATTTTGGAGAATCCGAAATAAACTAACTAGTTGGAATTATGATCTCTAGTCGTTGAATAAGAAAGAAAAATGGCGAAACATGAACCCTAAGGGGTTCCGTAACAACTGTTATCTGTGTTTCTTTAGTTCTTTCAAGAGAAAAACTTAGGATCAGTAGATGGCTACAAAATAACAGATATTGCGATGTCTAGGGTATCCAAGAGGGCTTCATTCGGCCGTTACATAATAAAGATCCGGAATAGATCAACCCTAAATTAATTAACTAGCAATAGTGCATGAAGACTGAAACTTTTTACTCAATCTCCAACAATTACAGAAAATGTTTTGATGGAGAAGCCGTTTGTGTTCCATCACCTTTCACAGACACACACAAACACCCCTACACTGTCCCACCAGATTATTGCGTTATAGGCTAATATGAATTGTTTCTAAGTGATTGTCTTGTAGCTGGGGAAGACTTGTTTGCAGGTTGTCCGATCAAAGAGATTTGAGGATGTGATAAATTTTCCATTATTGGTAAGCAAGAATTAACTTGATTGAAACCGGGTACTACATCGAAGTAATGGTTAAACAAATACGACACTTTGATCAGATCAAACGACCATCCGTTCGTGGTTGCTTGTGTGTCCGGCTCTTCGCTGATCGTGTAAATTGTTCGATAGTGAATGTCTTATAGCCATGCATGTGCGATTTATATGGATTTGAGGACGTGAGGATTTTTCCATTACAAGTAAGCAAGAATTTAGTCGATCGATACCTGTCGCAGCATCGATGGGCACGCTGTAGCTGCAAGGACTTCATCTTGACCCACCATCAAATCAATCATTAAACAGAAAGATCTCAGTAAGTGTTTCTCAATTATAAAGAACTGATCTAGTTTCGATGTTCCTTCTATCTTTTGTTGTTGTTTCTTTCTACTTAGACTAGACAGCATGTTCATAATGTACTAAATAAAGGGCTAAGGTATCATGGTTTTTCTTGCCTAATAAGGAATCAACTGTGTTAATGTTCAATTGTTCTAGGTATTATGTGCTTTTAACAGAGAGGTTTATATATGGTTATTGGCTGACCATCCCGAAGGGTTTACATCCACGAGTTAAGGTACAAGCAAGGAAGGGGAGCCTTGGAGCAACAGTAGAGTTGTCGTCATGTGACCTTGAGGTCATAGACTCAAGGCGTGAAAACAGACTCTTGCAAAATGTAAGGTAAGACTGCGTACTATTGACCCCTTTAGTCTGCTCTTTCCCCAAACCCCGCATACGCGGGAGCTTCATACATTGAAAATGCCCTTTGAGTTAAGGTACAAGCAGGCCAGCTTTATAGCGATTCAAAGACTCCGAACGATTAATTTGTTGTTCTCAATCCTGATTGGCCATTGCCCAAATATCTTCTTAGCAAAAAGTCTAACCTTTTGATGTACTCTCTTTAGAACACTGTCTATTTTGCAATCACAAGAGGCCCAAAAAAGAGTCTTATAGGTATCGCCTAGATGCTCTACGCCATCTTGTTTAGGCGGAATTAAATGAACAGCTTGGAATATAAAAAGATGAGTATATGTCAAAAATACAACCAAGAACCAAATAAAACTAAGACAAAAATATTCCACGGCCCTTAACGGGCAACTTGTTTTGTTGTTACCTCATTGTTCTTATTCTCGACTAGTTCCCCTCATAAGAGGTGGTGGAACCTATAAAGCTACAAAGCCTGTAGATTTCATGTCACTAACAGTAAATCAATGGCGAAGGACTCCCCTCCTGTCTGTGTTATAAGGTGAATTTGCGTGGTCAGTTCCTGCAAAAGTAGCATTGTTAAGGTTTGTTAGTAGACAGATAGAAGTTCAAAATGAGAAAATCTTATTACGTGAAATCAAATAGCAATTGAATCGGCGACAAATCATGTCACCTTTGGTGACAACACTTCCAGCTAAAGAATCAGCCTTCAAATGAGCTAACTGTTCACGTGATGAAAAGAAACCAATTTATCAGCAGTGGTATTTCTTTTTTTATGTGCGTGCGGATATTTACCTCCAACGATACCATTTTTAAAAAACCCAGGAATGCCTACCATTATTGCTTTGATTTCATCGATTAAATCCGGAATCGCCATGGAGCACTCCCAGAAGTTGTGAACCAGTGAAGGACATTAGGTAAATCGCCTTCAATCATATACCGGCTGAAAATATCCGAGTTCCTAATCGTGCCAAAAGCATTGCCGAAGATTTTGCTATAAAGCAAGCGAGAAACTAAAAAATTGAATAGGATTGCGTATGAACAAAATAATGTAATTAGCTTCCTTGGACTAATCCAAAAATAGCTAACTAAGGTTATGAAATATGTACCATTAAAAAACAAAAAACAGTTGTACAACATTTATTATTATTATTATTATTATGTTGAAAGCACGTAGCCATGAACATATCGAAATCGTGACCTACTAGGTATATTGAGAGAGAGAATGGCCCTTCTTGTGCCACTACGTGGAAGGCATTTGCTGTATATATGCACACACATTATTAAAGTTGCCCTTGGAAGGATTTGGATAAGATCCACTCATATAATAGTTAGTATTCTCTTGGATCCTAACGAGGCTCTTCTAGATGGGATAAGAAAGCTAGATTTGGCCTGTGGATACATAGTGATATTTTCTGTTGCTATTTGGAGTCTTCAAAGGTAGATTTTATTTTGGGAACTTAAACTAATAATTTGCCCCATGTGATGTGGTCATCTATATGTGTATTATTCAAATCACTAATTGACATGGGACCTGCACTAATTAGTTGGATTCTACTACTCAAAATATAAAATGATAAAATTTAGAATTTCTAGTCAATTAATGAAAAGAAGAAACATACTTACATACATATACATACACGCGCGCGTGTGTGTGTGTGTGTGTGAAATGTGATATGGTCATCTATATGTTTATTATTCAAATCACTAATTGACATGGGACCTGCACTAATCAGTTGGATTCTACTACTCAAAATATAAAATGATAAAGTTTAGAATTTATAGTCAATTAATGAAAAGAAGAAACATACTTACATACATGTGTGTGTGTGTGTGTGTGTGTGTGTGTGTGTGTGTGAGAGAGAGAGAGAGAGAGAGAGAGAGAGAGAGAGAGAGAGAGAGAGAGAGAGAGAGAGAGAGAGAGAGAGAGAGAGAGAGAGAGATCAAAAGGATGATGCAAGCAGCTCAAAAGATTGTCTCCCAAGTTTTATTGGAAAGGATTGGCCATATTTTTAGTAAAGAAAATAGACTAGTGGATCGTTTGTCAAACTACTCCATCTCTTGTTTTGGAACTTCTATTTGGAAGGACCACATGCCAAAGTTTATAAGGTTAAAATTTGTTTGAAGATGCTAAGACCAAGGACTAAGTAGTTTGTAATTATACTTTTTATCTTCATATATAGATTTTTATGTTCTCGATCAATAAATAAATTAATGAATATATTGGGGGCTGATAACCTACAACCATTGTATGAAGGTTATCAACATCACAAAAATATTTTGGATAGTTTTATTCTCTTTAAGTAAGGAGAAATGTATGTTAATGATACCCTTTTAGTCATTTTCTATACTACAGCAGAATCAGAGGATTGCTACTATTTATTGAGAAAAGTACCCCCTTCCCAAACCTTCCTCTTTCTTGCAATTTTTCTTATCAAGCTTTCAGTCATTTTTCCTACCTTATTTTCTAATAAAATAGGGGCTTCTCTAATTAGGCTGCAAACAAGATATTAGCAGTACATTAAGCCCAAGATCTCCAATAACAATCAAAAACCTATTTCTACTATGGAAGAAATTGGCTATCGGAGACCCATGAATGGGATGCATTTCCCATAACAGTCAAAACTCATTTCAATTTTGGAAGAAATTGACTATCTCAATAAACACTAGCCAAATACCCTAATCAAAATCATACAGAAGTTGTTGATGGTTTTTAGAGATAGATTTGCCTAATAGGATCGATCTAGCTTTTAGAAAAGCCTTCAGGGGCTACTCCGATTTATGAGAAGAGTGGAATTGCCAATGAGGTTCTCTTAGGCAAAAATAAATTTTTACTAATGATCTTTTACTAGATCATGAACAGTGGTGATCACTTTGCTCCTTAAAATGGGTCAATGGCTTTAGAAGTCTTCCTTGTTGCTCCCTCTTGTAGAATTATTCTGAAAAAGAATTTACCCTCTTGCTATTTTTAACTTCTAGTAATGTTATTGCATGTTATTTACAGACCTAAAACATAGGTGATAACATTATTGGTTTCTTTGGATTTTGTGTTTGGGAAAGAGTCAATGAATTTTTCGAATGGATGCGATAGATCCAACTCTCATCTTGACGCCTGCAAAATTGGATTGCTAAGAAACAAAGGGAAGGAGATGGTTATGCAAAATGAAATGAGAGAGAGAGGGAGAAAGGCCGAGAACAAAGAAAGTAAAAGGGGTTTCAAAATAGGGTATATTGGAAACCAAAAAAATGTGTCTTTTATGTCAAATGGGCCTAGGGTGTGCAAAAGACTAAAATCCTATATATTAAAGAAGAAGCTTATACATCTCCAAGGGGCATTCTATGTGTAATGACTCAAATTTTGAAGATATTTTGTAAAAGTGGTTTATTTTAAAAATTAATATATGTTTTAGATGTTTAATATTAATAAAAATATGAAACAAAGGAATTTATGAGAAAAATTAGTATTATTAGATTCTACACTTAAAATAGAATCCAACGCCTCAAAGCATGCTAAAAACAGAGCTCATATGACAAAGTTATGGACTTTTATAGATCAAGGGCATTTTTTAAATTTATCTTTAAAACAAAAATAGGCTGAAAACACAAGGGTCGTTTTGATAACAGCACCACCATAGCTATACGAATTCGTAGAAAATGGCGGCACCGCCTTCCCCTCCTATAAATTCCTCCACTCCCCCTCTTCCAAATCAAGTTTCCTCCACTCCAATCACTCCCAAAAACGAATCCAGCACCTAGGGTTAGCAAATCCATTTAAGGCCTCTGATAGAGCGACGATGAGAGTTTTCTAGGTACAATTCTCTCCCCACTCCACTCCACTTCTCTTTTCTTCCTCTTTCTTTTCCCCCAGATCCCGACCAAGTTTGGCTCGTTTTTCAACCAAAAATCGCCAAATTTTCGAAACAAACCAGACGAGCTGAAACCCGTCAAAGACATAGCGTCCCAGGGGCGCACAGGCATGATGCGCGCCCGTGACAAGATCTATGGGGCTAGGGTGGCGCGATACTGCGAGCAGGTGGGCGGATGCCCAACTCTACCAGGACGCACAGGGAGTCCTATGTGCTAGGAACCGTGATGCGCAAGCCCTACGCAGACAATCCTAGTTCATCCATTGATGCATGACACTAAAAATGCAATTAAGGAAGTTATATAAGTCCGATCGATGATCCGAAAGAACCATTGCGTTCATAATTTCAATGCGGACCTAATTGTGCAATAACATTTAGAATCAAGAAACTATTTAGGGTGACTATAACCTAAAAATCATAGAGATCTTATGAATCCATAAGATCAACTATGATCAGACCTCATGAATTGATCTACTAGAGGCCTTAGGACATTTTAGTCCAAGATCGAACCAAGAATTACGTAAACCAACTCCTAGAAAACCCAAATCATATAGATCTAGTAGTTAACCAGTGAATCTATGAATCATGCTTGGATTTTATGTTTGAATGACATACAGGACCCTAAAAAGGTACTTTAGGACTCGGATTGAATGGGGGATACAAGCTAAGTAACGACGCTCGAGGTAGGCAACCTGATACTACTAAATGCATCACAAACTCTAAGTAGTTTACTTATCGTTATTACCGTATTTCATATGCTTTTGATATGATGTTATTATAAAAGTATGCAGACTTGTCTTCGTGATTTTATGGCCTTGAAAGCACTTGAATCTATCACCGTATTTAGTATGCTTTTGAGATATGATGTTCTTATACAGACATGCAAAATTGTTTTCATGATTTTTAGCCTTCAATACTATTTCTGGCATGAGCAGATTTTATGCATTGCTCACATGTTTGAAATTTAATGCATAAATTACATGATTGAGATTTGGATTTATCTCTCTCTCTCTCTCTCTCTCTCTCTCTCTCTCTCTCTCTCTCTCTCTCTCTATATATATATATATATATATATATATATATATGCTTTTTGGGCTATTGAGCCTAGTGGGCACTATGTTGAGAGGTTATTATGTACGGGGTTAGCCTCTCGGCCTCTACCACCAAAAAGGTAGATTGTATCAATGTCAAAAAGGCTTGTCCCTTCCTTGACTGCTGTGGTAAACAGGAACGACCACTAGAGGTCTTCACGGCACCCTTTTCAAGGACAGCCATAATCATCGTGGAGGCTATGGTGGGTTGGTGAAGACACACGATTCCAGCTATGTGCTGATCATGAGCATAATGACCCAATGATTTCAGTTTTATTGATGTGCATATAGCATCGAGATGGTTGTATATGAGTACTCGTGACCGGTTAGTTGAGTGATTTACTAAAAGGCCCATATGCATGATATTCATAGCAATGTCCTTATCTGTTTTGACTTATTAGTATTTTAAGAATTTCATGGGTATGGTTATCATTGATTAGTTCGCTTGATGTGTTTGTCGAGATTATGCATGCATGAGTTGATTTACTATACTTGCATTTTATATTCTTCATCTTGCTAATTTATGAGTTTTTGAAGTTTACTCATATATACCCATGATTACCCAAAAATAGAAGTGCATGCCTTTACGAATGTGTTCAGTATAACCCCTCTTGCATGTTGTGTTTTCAAACTAGTGGTAGCAAGTTACCTACTGAGTATGATGAATACTCAACCCAATCCATCATTTTTCCAGATCAAACAAAGTACACTTAGAAGGAACATCAAAGTGCGTTAGGGCTACAGTCAGGAGAGCACAGGTAAGGTCCTTTGAAGCCCATTTTGTATTTGATGTAAACTTGGTTATAAGTGCTTATTTGTGACTTGGGCTGTGATTAACAATCTTAGGGTTAGTAATTATTCATTTATATGTTTTGCCTAAAAAGTGTCATGGCCTTATGCATTATTTGTTCACCGCGATTTGTTAATGACGTTCGGGGCTTTTATACAAAAGTTGTGATTAAAAGAAATTTTTCCTCTGCATTCTTTTGCACAAAGTGTTTTAAAATAGAGATCGATCTCGTTGTTCATTATAAAAACTGCATCCTAAAAGCCTGGGTCGTCACACTATGTCCAGCATATTTTTGTCATGTTAATAACCTGCACATAATGTGTTGTATGTTACATGTATACATACATGTATACATATGGGCAGAGGTAATTTCAGCTATTTCAAACAAGCACAAAGATTAGTTGACATTTGATTGATTAGGTAAAAGTAAAAACAAAAAAAGTGAGAGAAATTGGCAGTTAGAAACTTTTCACTAGCCAACAAAACGTCACCCACTCTTTACACTTGCAGATCCTTGTTGAAAATTATAGCTCCCCTATATGCGTATTATATGAGAATGAGATAGAGATTTCAAGATAGCTACATTTTATTTTAGCAATCCTATTTTTTTAGCAGTTATGTATAATAATAAATAAGAAAGTTTAGAGGAAAAAATAAAAGAAAACTAAATTACTCTTAAAGGGGCCCACTTATTCAACCACTACCATAAGATTACAATGTATGAATAATTTATATGAATAGAGATTTTAGGAATTACTGGTGCAGGATGTATTCATTTGAGAATTAGAGAAGAAAAAATACCTTATTAAAGGCCATCTAATGCAGGTGGTAGCAAACAACTAAGTTCCTCTCCTTGTTACACTTGGTTGGAGGTTCAAGATGGCACTTCTTTGAATCTCTCTCTTCTCACCCGATGTTTTGATGATAACAAAATCATTGACAAAGAAGTACTAGCACTCAAATGAGCCACTTAGTTTCAAAATACTTTAAGTCAACATTTGAATCAAGCTGAATTTATAATCCCATGCATTTTCATCTTTTGATATTCTCGAATGATTTAAGATAATCTAGAGATCAATATTCAGCTAAAACATTGATCCAACTTAAGCTAAATATTTTTATGCTTTAAAATCAAGTTTTCAAAGGTTTATTAGAAGTTTACATGGTCATCAGTGGACTCACAAAGTCATCCCTTAATGGATAAGCAAAAGGGACCACGAAACTAACTTAACAAATTTTTAGAAATTAAAAGTTTGAACTACCTATCTATGTAAAAAGTTGCCTATCGACATATGGAAGGGAAGCAGGTTTCATTCTACTTGGAGACGTACATCTTGCTCATCAATGGATGGATGAGACAGGCTTGAGCTTGTCCATGAGATGTTATCTATTGTGGATAGATAATGCAAATTTATTTCTAATCAACCTCTTATTTCTTGTCATTTTGAGCTAAAATTTTACAATCATAATCAAGATTCAATGAAATTTAAAATGATTAGAGTGGATCATTAATTGGAATCATTGATCATGAGTTTTCTAATTTTTAAACATTAGTTATAAAAATCAATATTTATTAATCAATAGCTAGATTTAAAGGTAAAGTCAATGCAGTCAATTCTAATGGCCATTAATATCGAAGAATGTTGAAGGAGCATCTGGGATGATCTATAAAGGATTTATAAGCCTCAACTATCAATTGGAGGAAAATTCAAGCATAAAACTTAAGTGATTCAAGCAAAACTATCAAGCTCTTCATTCCATAGATCAAAATTTGTAATGACTCAAACATGTTATGTTATTTATGCATCACTTTTACTTATTTGATAGAAATTGATTAAATTGTAAGATTATATATAGAATTAACTATATTAAATGTTCTATTTTAATTAAAATATGAAACAAAGGAATTTGTGAAAAAAATTAGCATCATTAGATTCTAAGCTCGAAATTAAATCTAACACCTCAAAGAACACTGAAAACGGAGTTCGTATGAAGAAGTTATAAGCGTTGAAAGGCGGAGGGCAGTTTGGTAATTTGAACTTAAAACGAGAAAGACTAAAAACGCAGGGGTTCATTTTGATAACGACACCCGTGGTCATCCCCTACCTCCAACCACTGACCTACACAGTACCGCCTCTACAAGGCGGTGCCGAAAAAATGGCGGCACCGCAGCACCACCTTCATAAGGCTATAAATCCCTCTTCCCCCCTCTCACTCCAATCATCATTTTCCCCCTCTTTTCTGGCTGATTCAACTTAGGTTTCCAACAAGCATGGAGGAACCGCACCCACCGGCGATGGGTATCCTCTCAAGCTGCCCAGGTAAGATTCTCCTCTCCTCTCCTTTCCTCTCCTCTTCCCCTCCATTTTCCCTCTATTCCAGCTAGGTTTGGTCTCACCAGGCAACATATCACCAGTGAAACCAGTACAGGTAGATCTGTTTCAGATCCACCGCTTGGGCAACTCGGATGCAAGATCTCAGCCGCCCAACACAGTCGTGGGACCCCAAAAACCCTGAAATCCCATGACAGTCTGGGCATTAGGACATCCTGGGGTTTGATATGGGCTTGGGAGGGTTGGATGGTCCAGATCAGGCCTCCCCATCCCAGTCATCCTTGAAGTGCGCCAAAGATGCATCTACACGACGCAGTCCAGAACACGCTACAATGCATCGCTAGGGGGTGGGTGCCCTGCGAATGCGGTCTAGGTTCGACCAGGAGCATAGGCATCCTAGGAACTGTGACGCGCAGGCCCTAAATGGATGATTCTGGTTCATCCGTTGATGCACAACATTAAAAATGCAATTAAGGAGGCTATATAACTCCGATTGACGATCCGGAAGAACCATTGCGTTCGTAATGACAACGCAACCTAATGAGATTATAAAATTTAGGATCAAAAGACTATTTTATACGACTATAGCCTAAAACCATAGAAATCTTATAGATCAGCAAGATCAAAGATGATCAAAATTCATAGATTGATCCATTTGATATATTAGGAGGTTATTATACCTAGATTAACCCTAAATTACATAAATTAAACATTAGAAAACCGCAAATCAGAGATCTATAACCTATAGATAATGTATAAAGAATAGGAAATAACACTTGGATTCGCATGTCCAAATAACATCCACGACTTTACCAAGGTACTATAGGAGTCGCATGGAAGAAGGATGCGAGCTAAGTGACAATGGTCGAGGTAGGTAGTCTGATACTACTAAGTTTTTTAAATACATTTTAAACTCTATCTTGCCTTTATTGCCGTTTTTAGCATGCTTTTGAGATATGATGTTCTTATACGAGTACACGAAAATGTCTTCATGTTTTATAGCTTCGAATGCGATACTAGCATGAACTGATTTTATGCATTGCTCGCATGTTTTGAAAATAATTGCATAAAATGCCTGATTTATGATGATTGAGATTGAGGATTGTCATATCATATAAAGCATCTCATAATGCCATCATATGATGCATAACCTTGAGGGTTTCCAAAAGAAGTTGGAGTGCCCAAAAGACGCTGGTTAGGCAGTTGTGAGGGCCAGGCAGTGTGAGGGACCCAAAGAAGACATTATTTTTATATTTTTCGGGCAGATGAGCCTAGTGGGTACTATGCTGAGAGGTTGTACGGGTTGGCCTTCCAGCCTCTACCACCACAGGTGGATGGTATCGCTACCAAAATGTCATTGTCCCTTCCCTAACTGCTGTGGTAAACAGGGACGACCACTAGAGGTGTTCACGGCACCCTTTCGAGGACATATCCATAGTCGCCGTGGAGGGCTATGGTGGGTGAAACACTATTCTAGCTGTGTGCTAATCGTGAGTATAGTTGGCCCTATGATTTCAATTTTATCTATATGCATATGGCATTGAAATGGTCGTAAACGAGTACTCGTGACCAGTCGGCTTGATGTGTTCACCGAGAGACCATGTGCATGATACTTATAGTGATGCCAGCATCTGCTTTGAATGATCACTATTTTAAGAGTTTCATTATTATTATATTTTATTTGTTGGATTGATATGTTGCCGAGATCTTATTACTTGGATCTATTGATTTCTATTATATGATTTTAGTCAAATTTAGAAGACTAGATTTGCGTACAAATTTCATGGTTGAAATTACGTCAATGAGCTTACGTTTTATGCGCGAATATGCTTGTTTACACAAAAAGGAATCACTAATGTTTTTCATGAAAAGCTCCTTGAATTATGCATGTTGCATGACAAGTTTTCAAAATAGTAGTATCATATCACCTACTGAGTATGAGTAATACTCACCCAAATTTATTATTTTTACAGATTAGCTCCACACAGGAGTAGAAGAAGCATCAGAAAATGTTAGTGCTACAATCAAGTAAATGAAGAAGGGACAAGTATGAATGTAAGTAAACTCTCTACCTTTTGGACATGTATTTGTTACTCATTACAGTTGGGCTGCGAGCTGTGACTGGATAGACCTAGGAAGACACTTATGATTACCGTAATTTTCAAAACTACTTCATTCATCTCGAAAGCAAATGACACTCGAGGTTTTGAAAATGAATTTAAAATAAAAAGATTTTCCCTCTGCATTGCATTGTTTTCTAAAAGTGTTTTAAAATAGGGATCAATCCCTCCCTAGGAATTAGTTTTGTATTTAAAAATGCATGTGAAAACCTTCAAAACTACTTTATTCATCTCGAAAGCAAATGACACTCGAGGTTTTCAAAATGAATTTAAAATAAAAAGATTTTTCAGATGCATTGCATTGTTTTCTAAAAGTGTTTTAAAATATGGATCGATCCCGCCCTAGGAATTAGTTTTACATTTAAAAATGCATGCGAAAGCCCAAGTCGTCACACAACAAGTGTATACCTCATTGCAAGTTAAGCTTGGAGGATTCAAAGCAGTCTCATTATTCTCAAAGATTAACAAGCAAGTTGATACTTGGTCCTCAACAAGTTTTGAAAGATATTCTTTCAATTTCATCTCAGTACTATTTTTGTTTTGAGCTTACCTGTGTATAAGTCTTTCTTATCCAGCTATGACTTAATCATTCAAGTTGTAAGAGAGGTGCTCTCTTGTTAAGGAATGAGTAAGTTCCTTGGTTTAGAATTGAGTGGTGTACTCAATTGGATTGTATCACCAAGCAAGTTGTAAGTTTTGAATTGTAGTTACTCACTAGATTTAATAGAGGACTCAAAGAGAGGATACCCTTGAGAGAGAGGAAGAAAGCACCATATAGGTTGAGTAAACCTTTATAAAATTGCTTGTGATTGGGTGATTAATTTCTCTATTACTATTTTACATATCCAAATGCATTCAAATTACACGTTTCTAACATACCTTGATTTACATTTTGATGTCTAGATAATATCTATCTCTCAACTATCAAGTGCTTGGTATTCAAAATCTTGCAAACTTAATATTTGATCATCCTCTCATTCTTTTAAAACACTTGAGAGTTTTATATTCCATGAAAAATTTTCAAAGGGCCCAAGTTCTCTCCTCTCTTAGCACTACAACTTTAGTGGTTGTTCGAGAGACTTCAAGTAGATTTAAAAATTAGGATAAAAGTCCTAGGTAGTTTGTTTCATGATTCTCTGCCATAAAAAAGATAAAGATAAATGACAAAAGTACCACATGGCAAAATAATAGAGAATTGGGTAAAAAATTATATTCATAAAAGGTTATTTTCTTATGACTAATGAAAAGAACATATATAGAAAGTTAATATATATATATATATAGAACAGAGCTTAATGACTCTCAAAGAGACTCACTTATGAAACCAATAGTATAAAATTGTAGTATAAAGTTAATTAGATAGATATATAGATGAATTAAAGAGAACAACTTTAAAAACTCAAAGAAAGTGCCATATGGCAAAATAATAGAGTTAGGTGAAAATTTGTATTACTTTAATATATAGTAAATGATTAAAACTATAAGAAGATAAATATGATAGGTTATAAAGAAAGAGAGATTGTAGACATTCAAGTGGGATCTAGTTATGTGAAAAATAAACATTTAAATTTAATGTTATAATATGAGAATAACTAAAAGTTAGAGGAGATAAGTAGGAAATTTTAGATAGACAAAGATATTAGGGATTTATGGTAGATAAAGAAAGAGAGATTATTTGTGTAAGATTTTATATAATAGAGAAAAATTAGTATTAGAAGAACATAAATATGATAAGTTAGAGAGAAAGAGAGATTTGGGCCTACTAATGTAAAACTAAGCATTGGGGCTAAACATTATAATATAAAAATAACTAAGAGTTAAAAGAAAATAAATAGAAAATGTTAGAGAGCAAAAGATATTTGGGATTTGTAATAGAGAGAGAGAGAGAGAGAGAGAGAGAGAGAGAGAGAGAGAGAGAGAATCTTAAAAAACTCAAATAACAACATAAAGATAAATGGTAAAAGTGCCATATGGCAAAACAATAGAGAGTTACGTGCCAAACTATGCTACTTTGGTATATAGATGGATAAAATTAGGTTGCTAAAATATTTACCCATTTCCTTCTTGGGCCATTCCTTTTTTGCTCCACCTCTAGACTGAACAGCCCAAAATCTTGAGCCATGGCCTTCTAGCCTAGTAGCATAAGTTGTAGCTTATCTTCTCGTAAGTTAGAGGTTCGAGGCTCTCGTGGTTGTGTATGTCTAAAATCATATTTTGAGGTCCACTAATAATCATGCAAATGCTTTTGCAAAAAGATGTGCTCATAGCTCCCCCTTGTATATTGGTAATGTTTACCCAAGCTACTAAATATGGAGTCAACTCTTGTAGACACTTTGAGTATGTTTAAAGGCATCAAACAGTTAGCATGAAAATCACTATCCACAGATAAGTTGATTGGTAGATTCTTATCAGTCCCATCCAAACTAACTCTTAGTTGAAGAACACCCAAATCCCAAGTATGTTTCCATGAGGAGATTGGAGCTTGAAAGTATGAGAAACTAAGCACGTAAATGTATACTTCTCCAACCATGTGGAGTATGCTTCCAAATAGTTTCATGCAACTATTTAATGCAAAAACAAGAAGAAATTTTGATAAATTCACTGCATTGCACATATGGCTCACTCTTTTGACCAATTGTATAAGTGGAACAGAACCATATAGTACCCAAAAAAAAAGAAAGAAACAATCAAACCATATGACACCAATTTTAGATCTAGGATGTATATGCGCAGTGACATAGTTTGAATTGTTGGAATAAATTAGTAAGAAAAATATTTAGACTATGAAAAGTTTGGAAATAAAACATGATTATAATGTAAATTTAATTTTAACTATATTTATATATTATTGTAACAAAATTATTAATGGATTTTTGCTTGATTTATCTTTGCATTTAATGGAATAAATGTTCCTTGAATTTAAAGAATGTGAGTACTTTTGAGTTATTTGAAAATAAATGGAAAATAAAAGAGCCAAGAATTCTTTAAAAAATGTAATTATTTAGAGAATTTTGTAACTGCAATCCCGTGATCTCAAAAGTAGAAGCCTATGAAAGTGTGAGTCACTGGCACAAGTCAATCATTTAGTGCGAGTTGAAAGACTGAATTTAATTGTTTTTCTTGCTTTCTAAGAATACTCCTTGGAACCATAATCATCGACACCTACAGTTACTAAACATATCCCACTCTATCAGTGGCCTAAAACATAGACAAAAGTAGCTCACACATAGATAACAATAGCCCTAAATCGATGGGCTGCGTCTTCTTTAATAAGTTTCAGTATCATGGCTGTCAATAGCAAGGAAAAGTTACCATCCTAGATAACCAATTCAGGCCCTTCAATTGATCAAGATTTTAGTCTTTCTAGTTTTGAACATCTTGAGTCATTCATTTTACAGCCACGAACAGTAGTGATTATTTTTGCAAGAGGCTATTTTTACCCTCTTGCAAAAATACAAGGTAAGGTTGCGTACTAGTCTGCCCCTTTCCTGGACTCCTCATACACGGAAGTTTCCTGGCCGAGCTGTCCTTTTAATAGTATTAATTATCATTATCATTATCTAATGGAGGCATACCCTGTTAATTTTAGCTCATTTGGGTAAGAGGAATGCAAGGCCAAAGGACCTTTTCTAGAGGTGCCCTCATGTTTACATGAAGCAGCTCGTCTTTGAATGATCAGACCCACTTATCTAATTGTTCTAGCTTTGGATACCTCATAAATGAAAAACCACAATGACTTCACGAGGTTTGCATCCTAATGCATTTTGTTCTGGGGTTTGAATTCAGCCCATTATTTATCAAATTTCTAGCTGTTTATTACTTGTGATAAAAATATACACATTTTTCACTACTAGAATTAATATATCTGCTTGCTATTTTAAATACTAGATATCCAAAGCTAAAGCAAACAACAACGCATAGGGCTGTCTCCTTAGCATTCCTCCTTGTGATCGGTGCACAGTTATCAGATAAATGGTTTAGATTGTCAGAACATGTAGGTCCCACTTGCATCTCTATCCGCCATTCTTCCACATGAAGATAGGGATGACCATAATGTAGGAACTCCATGAAAGTGCGGTGGCCAACATCACACGCTACTATGATGATGAAGACTAGAGGTGGAGCTGCTTAGTAGTTACTACCAGGATAAATAAATGTTAGATGAGGAACGCCTACAATCCTGCACGCCTCTACAGGGCCCCCACTTTTACATGATGGGACTCATCTTTTTCTGATTAGATTCGTTCATCTGATTTTTCCTCTTATGATATATTATATCATAAAACATTAGGATAATATCTTCCAATAGTGCTCCTACTTTAATATAATGGAACCTAACTTTGGTTGACCTGACTCAATCATCTGATTTTTCTTATATGTTGTATCATAAAACATCATAGTCATAAAATAATTTTATTATATGCAAAATGTGCCTTATAGATATTTCAAAGTGAGAGGATTTGTGTACCACCTTTTAGAGCTAACCTTTGCAGGTTGATGTGTGGACGTTTGCATGTGTAATAAATTAAAAAAGCGGGTGGATAGGATGGTTATAGCATAACTATTGATAGCCAAAGTTTATAATTAATCTATTTTGAATTACATATTTTTACATCTAAAGTGAGAGCGATCACATAAATAAGTTGGATCATGCCAAAATGAACTATGTGAAAAGTGGTACAAACGCCCTCACAAGTAGAGTCTAGTTAGCATTCCTCTTTTGCTTGTTAATTATGGATTATTAACTCTTTAAACAATGTTTTGACTGTTTATGTGTTATGGTTGAAAGTGCATTTTCTCACTATTTTTTAATTGAAAGTCATCAAATTGGTTAAATTATATGAACAAGTCTGATCAACTAAAAGTAAAACCCACCAAATTAAAGTGGGTCTACTGTATGATAACTTGTATGGCAAAGGCCTCAAGATTGCAGCTTGATCTAGATCAGGTTAAAAAGTTTGATCATCAAGCAAGACAATATCTTGGCCGAGCAAGAAGTACAAATCATTAAGTAGGAGAGAGAAACCTTTTTGTAACTTTTGTTTTCTTGTCCAAGTTCCAAGAAAAATGTTGGTGCCACGTGGTATTCAATGATTTGTAATTGTTGCTCAAGCAAGCAAGTGCCCAGGAAACCTTTTTTCTGTAAAAATATTGATATATCAGGAAATTAAATAAAGAAGAAGAAAACTCATAGTGACACGTGCAGATGCGTGGACCATTCTGGCTCTGATCTGACAACAAGCTCGGCTGCCTTAAATATGCCTTCAATCTCTCCACAGGTTTGACCGTAAATATGTGGTTTGGTGATTTTGACCATGGATGAGGACATGGACTACACAAGAAAGAATCACAACTGAACACGTGGCGAAATCGTCACGGGAGATTTTGCCTCCTTTCAACAACTATCACGAGGGGAAAGGTGAAACGGATGGAGAGCTCGGCGAATTTGGGAGGTCTTCCGTGTCAACCGAGTGAGACTACGAGAAAGTTAAGTTGACGGGTTTTTTATTCTAGTTTTGTAATCAGGTTGAGAAAATCTCTTTGTTACAGCATCGGGCAGCCCCGTGCACGAATCTCTTGTAGAGTTTGGAGAAAGGGTGGACCATAAAAAACTCATAGTGTCCCATTTTATTTTGTATTTTACAAGAAGCTGTTTTTATATTTTAAACCTATAACCTTAAGATCACACGACATCAACTCAACCATAGTACCTAGCAACATAGGTTCTAGCCTTGTAGTTGCTCGTGGGTCTATGTTCAACATTTAAGAAAAAAAGTTAAATTCTCAAATTTTATTACATATCGAAGTTAAAAATTTTAATCAAGTCATGTAGCACTTTTTCTCTAAACTTCTATCAATTTATTTTAAACTTTTTTAAAAAGAAGTGATACAAGCTTGTGACAGCCGCAGTATTGTTCCAACATCTTGTCTGGTCTTGAGTTGTTTGCTTTTGTCTTAACCTTTGATTAGGAATGCTCAAGCCTATGCCATGTCCATTAGATGCACAGACTTGCTATTGGGGTTATTCGCATTTTGATCCATGGTTCACTCTTACTTTGAATGGTGTTTGTGATGCTATCCGGCCACTGATCACACTGTTGCATTTGTAAGTTCCTTTTTTCTAATAAAATCTCATATTCAATATTAAAAAAGTAAAGATGTTAAGTAAGTATGACTTGACATAAATAAAATGCAAGGGCACACTTAGATTTATTATTTCTCTTTTCTAAATATTTTTCCAAGATGACTTTATTTCTTAAAAGGGAAGCCTTGGCACAATGGTAGAATTGTAGTCATGTGATCTTGAAGTCACGGGGTTCAATGCATGAAAATAGCCTTTTAAAAAATTAAAAGTAAGGCTACGTACTATAAATCATTTGAGGTACACTCCTTCCCTAGACCTTGCATATGTGAGAGCTTCGTGCAATGAGCTACACTTTTTATGATTTTATTTCTTAGTCTATTTCATAAATTTAAGGTCTTGCCTTTCATATAATTGATAAGAAGCTATAAATAAAAACAAAGTTGTTAGGCAAGCACATATACTCTTGGTGATCCAAGAAACTCCTTTATTTTAATGATAGACACACTTTTGCAAAATCTCAAATCTTGGTCACCAAGGTAAGACACTCCACTTTGTACCACTGTGCTAAATGGAATTGGTGATCCCTCAAACTCTCTTATTTGCATTGTATGTAAACTATGAAGTATTTTTCAGAACAAACACACCATTATCTTATATCTCATAAAGAGATAATTAGCATTGTTTTAGTTCAAGTGTTACTATCAAGATCAGCTGTTGAGACCAACAGTATTGAAAGGGTGTGCGTACTCTTAATCCTTTATAGAAATTGAACACAGGGTTGGATTGATTAAACAAGAGAGTGTTGTACTGAGAATAAAATGTACTAGCATTTACTGTGACCCCTTTTCATAGTTGTGTTATCACTGTTGAAGTTGCAGCCACTATATCAATAAGACATGGATGATTAAGTATAGAAAAAAATAAAATAAAAGAGGAGGTATGTTTGATCTTTGAGTTGTAGCATTCTTGGACACCTAAACTAGTGTTTAGTGTTACCTATTATCGTTTTTGTTTTTTTAGGTCTAAGTCATTCATCTTGTTCGACCTCCCATGTTCTCACACCATCAATAAAAATTAATGCCAATAAATTTATTTTTATCATAGCCCTTTTAATTTTTTAATAACTATGGTTATGATATGAAGTACAGAGAAATGTACGCTATGAGCATCATATTAGATATGATCTTTGGTGTGTAGTTAATCTGCGGGGTCTAGAAAAAAGAGAATTGGTTAAATCTTCCAAAAGTCATGCTATTCTTTGACTTCTACATTTTCATTTTATTAGGGACTATCTTTCACTATTGGTTGATATAATTTCACTTCACACTTAGATTGAAACGAGTCTAAAATACGAGTGCTTTTTTCATACAACAAAAGGGGAGCTTAAGTAAAGTGCCTATTTGATTAGTAGGAAATGAACAAAAATTGACTTTCATAGAAAAGAAATTCTTTGTAAAAAAGTGTTTTATGCTTTTAAACTAAATTATGCCAAAGTTTGAAAATTCTTACATGGTATAAATTTCATATTTGAGTCTTTGACTTAGTTGGTCGTAAATAACTCAGCATGTTCTTTAGATTATACTTGGTTGTCAGTTTCAGTAGCCGCTTTTCCTTTTGGCTTAGGATTAGATTTAAGAATTTGTGTGAGTAATTTTATACCTAAGAAACAAAATGGAAGGCATATAATGCTTTCAACAAAAAATTATTTTTGCATGAAAATCAATTTTCATTCATTTTCTGCCAACCAAAGAAGTCTATAAGAGTTATGGATGCTGAATGTGATGGGAGGGATCAAGGGAAAGGTAACAACAAGGGCCAATGGTCCCCTCTAAATTGATGGCCCAAAAAAGATTATCGGCTAAACCCTAAATGCATGGACCATGTCTATTAAAAACATATTAGATAAACGTAGGTTGCTTTGTTTGTTCATACACTAGTCACTCTTTGAAGTGAATGGGCTGTTCTTCTTTTTTTCTTGGAGGGGGGAAATTATGTTAGGCATCATTTGATACTGTAGCTCTCTCCTCCATGGTTTTGCTATCCCTCAATAATAAGTATAGTTATTTAAGAACAATCAACAAACAGCCCAAACTTTGAGGGCTTTAAATAATTTCATCACAAGTACAGTTTTTTCCTCGGTTCAAGGCGTGTAATCAGCCTCTTGCAAAATACAAGGTAAGGCTGTCTACTTTAAGCCTTTATGGTCTGTCCCTTCCCCAAACCCTACATAGGCGGGAGCTTCGTGCACTGGGGCTGCCCCTTATATTAATTTTATAGACACTTTGTGGTCGCCTCTTTTTCGAACCTCAAATAAGTGGCTGCTTGGTACACCGGGCTACCTTTTTTATATACATAAAATTAGAAATATATAAGAACGTCGGAATTATTCTAAAGGAAAATTTTGAAAAATAAAAAAATTCATCTATTTTTAAAAAAAGTTAATTATTTTGAATTTCTTTTATACTATCATGCGCATGTTCCACTTAACAAATAAATGGCCTAAAATATAATTAGGACCTAGTTTCTCGATGATCCGAATCAAGTTTACAATATGTAGATGATCATAATGTGCTGGGCAAATAATAAGAGTGCATACTGGCCTCTTTCCTCATTTTTTAGGATCCATTCGATGCCAAAGATGGGAGATACAGAAAGTCTCGTCTTAAAATACACGCTTTTGGTGGCTTCTCACCTTGAAAGTATGGATAACTTCATGTATCTCTCGTCCATAACGTAACTAACCAGGTGAATGGTTGAGACCAATGAAACAGTGGGTTCACCTGTATTTTCGCCCGCTCATATTTTTCCTAGCGAAGACACGAGCAGGCACCATATGGGAACTGAAAGACGAGCTGAAGTCCGTTAAAATACGTAATTCCGTATTCAGCATTGATGGAGAGTTTGCTGAAAGCATGGCTTTTCCAATGATTTGACAGTAGTCTGATTTTATCAGAGTCGCGGGGCCCGAAATTTGCCAAAAGTGGTGGCTTTTTCCCTCGGTTTAAAAAGTTGCCAGCCTAAAGAGCCAAATGGTTGAAAAACTGAGAAAAGGGTTAAACAGGCTCTTAAAGAAGACAAAAGTATCAAGCCATGGTTATGGTTAGGACTTTGCAGTTGAAGTAGAAGAAAAAGTCCCCAGCTTGAATCTGGACTCATCCGCGTCAACCCAAACCCGTTTCACACCAAAGATTATTAAAACATCAAAATACAAAGCTAAACAGGCTCCATTGTTTCTCTATATGATGATCCATGTTGGTTGTTAACCTGGCTCAGTAATAATAGGCACCTTCATGTGAAGGTTTATCTATCAAAATATATACATGGATCGTGATAATATGATGGTTGAGAGGGGATTCAAAAGCTACCGTCAGTTGGTTTATTAAGAAGATAGCGGCTGGTTTACAAAAACAAAGAACTCTAAAGAGGTTCTGGGACGTGGTTTAAGAAGTGAAGAATGCGATGGTTAATCTGCAGCTCAACTTCAAACTTGTGAAGGGCCTGCTCATGCAGATGCTGATGCTCTTGCTGGGGAAGGTGCTTGCTAAGGGAGAGATTCTGTCGTTAATGTTTTCTTTTTGTGGATGGGGAGCAAAGATGTGGCGTTGCAGGCTTCTGCTGCAAATCTGGTGTGTTACTGATTATGTAATGTTTGTATGTTCCTTGGTGGAGCCTTGTTCCTGCCTTGTATTCTGTAGAGGCTTAATCAAACGGTTGCCTTCTGTTTGCTTCCGAATGATCACCTCGATCTGGTTCACAGCTGCAAACGAATTACCCAAAGAAGGATTTAGTTTCACTGACACAAGAATGAGACTACATTTGATCCAGGCTACTTTATGTATCCTTGTTGTAGTCTTTTTCACGTGGGTTGTTGATGTTTGTCTTAAACACAGGTGGTCTGGTCTTTCACTGTTCTGTTCTGGTTTCATTCCATTTTGTTTTTCATTTGGTCTTCGCCTGGTGTTGTTAGATTCTCTCAGCCTTCACCATTCGAAAGAAAAAAAGACAGTCACGAACAACATAATTTGCAGTTAATTTCATCCCTTTACTCTGGATGAAGATATTCTGTTTATGCCTTTACTCTGGATGAAGATATTCTGTTTATGGTCTCCAAAAAAATTGAAAAATCTTTTCGTTGTATGGACCCAGCAAAATTGCCATGCACAGCAATTGGGTCGATGAGCTTTGTTGTCTTCTTATTAATAGTCAAGCTCCTTGCTTTTGATACTAATATCATGGGTGCTAGTAATCCTGATATCATAGGTGATGACTCGGATTATTTCTCCAGGCCAATGATTTCATGCACATTTCAATCCTATAAATGAGAGCTATTACTAGTACTCAATCTAATGTGTTGCATTGATGTATACCCGTCATCTATCATGTGTGCTTAGTAGGAAGGTGTACGAAGGGTTCGAGAAAAGGGCAGACCACAAAGGTTTATAGTATGCAGCCTTACCTTACATTTTGCAATAGGTTGTTTTCACGCCTCAAACCCATAATCTCAAGGTAATATAACGACAACTCTACTGTTGCACTAAGGCTCTCCTTATAATACTTTTTCTTGAAACCAAAAAAAAAAAAAAAAAGGTCTTATGAATGATATCTTATTTTGGCACATCTAGAACCCACTAATTCAATTATGATGACTATCAAATAAGGTTATATCACCAAATATGTCAACCTTATCTCTGGTGCATTATGGTTGTTTTGGTTCATTGAACGATGTACTATCTTGCTATACATCTCCTTCTTTTATAAATCAGGCAAAAAGGAAAGCAAGAAGTGCACCAAATTTATAGGAGGCCCCATGATTTAAGGGCTAATGCATACAATGCTTCTTCCTATTTTGGAAAGACTAATAGATACAATGCTATCATAGTCACCCTATAATATTTGCTAGGATTTATCGCTGTGAAAAAGTTTCATAAGCAATTTTGGAGTCTTTGCCAACATATGAGAAAATTTTATGACTTTCCTCGTGCATTTCTCCGTTCTCAAATGGAGAGAGAATACAAAATGTTTTTTTATAACAAAGAAGTTGGATATTCCTTTTTTCTTTCTGGCAGAACTAAAGATTTACAAAGCAAATCAAATAGACACTCTTAAATGTAGTTGATCTCCAAAGAAGAAAGTAAGGACTTGAACTTGTGACCAAGCATATTCTAAGAAAGAGGCTTTGCTAGATGTTGTTGGCGAGAAGCTTGATAATTTGCATATTGTTATAAGATGAAGTACTATAATATATCTAATAAATTGTATATTAAATTATCAAGCTTCTAATCTCTTTCCAAATAAATATTTCACAGGCACCTTGTAATTCATTAAAAACCAGTAGTTCTATACCTTTTTTCCAAAAAATTCTGATCATGCTCCTCATGTATGGATACTTTTGCGTTTGGGATGTGCTTTAAGTGCCTAAAAACCTACCAAATATTATTGTGCATCTTTCCAAATCCCTAATTGTAGTATATATTTGATAGCATTGAACTAATCTATAGTACTTTTTGTTTTTTGTTTTCTTGAGTATAAACTGGGGAAGGGACTTATCAAGTGCTAGGAGGCTTTTGGAGATTAATTAATTAATTAGTGGCAGATTAACCATGCTAACAAATCTCATTTTATTGTGGTCACGTTGGATTCAAATATTCATGGTTTGCAAAGATTGCCTGATCTTGTAGTTCTTTGTTCCAATAGTGCAGTTGGTTGCAAGCAAGTTAGCATGTCCCCTGAGGTACCCTTGCTCGTGGGTTGCACTTGTGCCTTTTCTTTTGGCTGGAAATTATATTTAGTAAACTTATCTATTATATACTATGTTAATGATTTTTTTTTAAGTATTTGAATTCTATTTTTCTTCTTCTTCTTTTTTAAAAAAATTATGAAGTAAAATACTTAAAACTTATTATTCTAATTTCTAAATTTACTTAAAAGCCACTTGAAACTAAAGATAGATGCTTGTTATTTGTGATCAACTTCGATGGACAGCTTTTATAAATCTTATTTTTCCTCGAGGCACCATAATATTTGCTTTTTTTATAAATTTTTTAGTTATTAGGCCATCCAAAAAGGAAAAAAGAGTATAAAGGCAAGTGCTGTGCTCAGAAAAAGATGCAGATTTGATCATTATCCAAGCATGTCATCTCATCATTACTCGGCGTGCCCCATTATCCTCTTTCACACACGGCACATGCATGCATTCATGCAAACCATTGATCTAGCGATCCACCAATCCGGTCCAGTCCGATAGGGCGCGTTATCGCATCCGCCGGCTGCGGATTAAGTCCATCCCCCTCCTTCATTCTATATGGTTGTGAAATAAAATATTAGACTTATATCCAATCATGATTACCTCTTTCAGGGTAAGCAACACAACACCTGCAACTTTAACTTTGGACACTGATGTTACCCTTTTAAACACAACACCTGCAACTCCTCTAATTTTGATTGCGCCATTTATCTGAATACCCCTAATTTAGAATATTTAATGGCCTAAAATTCATGCCAAGGAAGCAAGTAGCATCCAAGAAAGAGTATTGTGGTTCTGTTGAATCTAAACCATTGTTTATGGAGAGCTTTTAGTCATCCGGGAGCAATATGAAAATATCATATTGTTGGGTGTTATAAGTGTGTCTTTTAGAAATGAGTTCTGTACCAATATATATTTCACGCTGAAGTTATAGGTTTAAGGTGTGAAAACAACCTCTTTGGTTTGCCCTTCCTCGATCCCTGTGCATGCAAGTGCCCCCTGCACGCTGCATTTTTTAAGATATTATACATTAGAACAGCTCTGGACAAGGAAATTAGATGCCCTTCTTCGCGACGAGTGAAACTCGGTCTAACCGATTTGTTACGGCCGGATGAAACTCGGTTGCTCCGAGTCGGTAAACCTTTCGGCATTTTGGAAACGACGAAAAGAGCGAGGAAATCCCGAGGGGAATCCTTGCGGACAAAGCCACGTTGGCTGTGCGGGGCCCGCCTCGTAAAAAGAGGAAATTAAATTAATAAAAAGTAGGGTAATTTTTAAGCTTTTTTTTTTTTTTTTTTTTTTCTCTCTCTCTCTCAGAAATTAAAGTGCCAACAAATAGGAAGCGATATAAATAAATGAGAAGGGAGTTCAAGGAGAAAGCTTGGGATCTCGGAAAAGAAACAGTCCGCGGGGAGGAAAACATGATGGAGAAGAAGAGGGAAGGAAGAGCGATCTAGGGTTTTATTCTGAAGGCCGAAGGATGTTCTTTGTTTTTTCTACTTCAGATCATGAAAATCGTTTCTTTTCTGCTGCCATTATCAAGTTTTTGGAGGTTTTCATGAAGAAATGGACGGTACTGGCATTGAAAATTTGAGGTTTTTGGGACTTTTTTACTGCATTTGGTGATTTCCGGCTATATCTGGAGCTGTAGTCCTGGAATATTTAGGAGTTTCCTGCAGTCATTACATAGAAAGTCGTCTTTTCGGTTTTGAGTTGGCGATTTCCCACTATTGCGCCTGCTGGAAGTTTTGTCAATGAAAGTTAACTTATTTGGGGAAATCTGGTGAAATAAGGGTTTTGTTTCAGTCTCCAGTGAGGTTTTTGGAGGCTCTCAGTGATTCTTGTATATATCTGAGTACTTCGAATTCGAGGAATGATCTGCATTTTCGTGCTTGTATTTTGAAACTTTTGACTGGCATTTGTGAGGTTTTTGGATTGCTGCGAAGATAGAGTTAAGCGGAGTTCGTCGTTTTTTGCGTGAGTAGCGGAAAAAACTGCGATTCTAGATCTGGTTTTAGTTTCGATATTTGAAAGCAGCTATCTTGCCAGATTTATCCCTAGCAGAAATTTCCGGTTACTTCCAAAGACGGTAAACCCGACGGTGTTCAAGCGACTGGTTTGTCCAAAAGTAGTTCTACGCAGTCTTCTTCCCTTTCAAGATCACAGATCTACCAGGTAAGTGGGTGAACCCTAATATCTCCTCTACATTCTGCTATGAAGTTCATTTTCTTCGAACTAGGATTGGGAAAGCTCCCAGATATGTCTGAAGATCTATACTTTCTCACACAGGATATCTTGAGAGGGCATATTTGTTTATTTCCATGTCTTTTAAGAGCATAGTTCGCGAGCTGAGAGAGATGAGAGATGGGATTGGAAGCATGTCGAGGAGAGGAGTTGAAGGGAGACCCGTACACGGCCGAGCACGGTCGCAGAGTTCTTCTGATGGTGTTCGATACTTTTCCGGATCAGTTCAACAAAGCCGTTGGGCGAATCTACCACCCGAGTTGCTTCTGGATGTGATTCGACGAGTGGAAGAGAGTGAAACTTTGTGGCCAGCGAGGAAACATGTGGTTGCTTGTGCTTCGGTCTGTAGGTCGTGGAGAAAAATTACAAAGGAGATTGTGAAGACTCCAGAAGAATGTGGACGTCTCACATTCCCAATTTCACTGAAACAGGTTTTCTACTTCTTTAGATGCGGTTGTTATTTTGATTGCTGATTGTATTATTTGGTTTTTATTTGGAATTGGTCGGTTTTCTCCTGTATTCTGTAGCCGGGACCTCGTGATTCGCCGATACAATGCTTTATCAGAAGGGAGCGCGCAACTTCTACTTATCGCTTGTATCTTGGTCTCAGTCCGGGTAGGTGATGGGCATCGGTTTGTCACGTTGCTTCTATTACAGAGAATTTTCTCTTCTTATGATAGTCCCTTTGCATTGTTTCTAATATCTCGATGTGGTTTTGTTTGCTGCTGGTGGAAATGTTCAAAATTTTGTTTCTTCTGACTTGATTCATTAAGCTAGTTTACTGGTGGTTTACTGATTGAATGATTCTATTCCCTGGCAATTAAAGTTTTGGGTTATTCTTTCCACGGCAGTGGATTTCTTTGGCTTTTTCTTCTATTTTTGACTCTGACTTTTGCAGTTAGCCAGTTAATAATAAGTTGCTTAACAATTCTTAAAGTTTGAGAATCTCGAGTCATGAGATGTGCTGAAAATTTCAGACAGTTTTGTTGGTTTGAAATTTCAAACACTTGTTCCCTTAGTTTTTGCATCTAGAATATTGGTATACCAGTAAGGTGATGCCTAATACTGCTGAAACCTAAGAAGATCTCCATGTTCAAGTCATATATGAGAGCCAAAGTTCCAACACTTACTTAAACGTTGTTTTTTGTAATATACAATTTCATATATAGCTTATGATGTGCACTGAAACTGTTTCAGATATGAAAATGCTTTCCTAAAAGCAATCTCATAAAGAAAGTTTGGAAATGTAACTATAAGATCAAGTGGAAGCATAATGACTCTAAAGGAACCAAATACAGTCAATATACATCTGATTTCTTTCAGTGTCTCAACTAGTGGTTTTTAATTGAATTGCAGCACTGCTGGGGGACAATGGCAAGTTGCTTTTTGCAGCCAGAAAGATCAGGCGTGCTACAAGCACCGATTTTGTCATCTCGTTGGTCTCAGATGATTTCTCTCGAGCAAGCAATACCTATATTGGAAAATTAAGGCAAGTATTGGGTATACTGCACCCTGATCTTATTCCTTTCTGTGTACTTGATTATTGAAGTTCTTGATTGACTATTGTCAGGTCAAACTTTCTAGGAACGAAGTTCACTATTTATGACAGTCAACCTCCAGATGATGGTCCAGTTCTACCAAACAGTCGGTCAAGTCGAAGAATCCATTCAAAGCAGGTATCTCCAAGAGTACCTGCTGGGAACTACAACATAGCCACTATCTCATATGAGCTTAATGTCCTTCGCACTAGAGGCCCAAGGAGGATGCAGTGCAGTATGCATTCTATACCTGTCTCTGCAATTCAGGAAGGTGGCTCTGCTCCAACACCAACTGGATTTTCCCACTCCATTGAGGAACAGTTCTCTGTTTTATCTGTTGCAAACGGCAAGGAGCCTATTGTCAATTTCAGCTCAACAAGCCTATCTGAGCCATCAATGTCACTGCAGAATGCTGCTGGTGAGCCACTGGTCTTAAAGAACAAAGCTCCTCGATGGCATGAGCAGCTGCAGTGCTGGTGCTTGAACTTCAGAGGCCGTGTCACTGTGGCTTCTGTTAAGAACTTTCAGCTTGTGGCAGCTGTGGAACCGTCTCACCAGGTTACGCAGGCAGAGCAGGAAAAGGTAATACTTCAGTTTGGAAAGATAGGGAAAGACATCTTCACTATGGACTATCGGTTTCCCCTCTCAGCATTTCAGGCATTTGCCATCTGCTTGAGCAGCTTTGATACCAAGCCAGCATGTGAATAATTGATCCATTGTTTGATAATGCTGTTGGTTCCTGCTCCAACCTTAAAGATGTTGCTTCTTTCAGAGCTCACACTGTAAATATGCTCCTCACTGGAAGCTCTTAGTCCTCCATCTGCCCATTATTGGCAATGATTTTCTTAGCTGTGCGGACTTTAGTTTGTATTCTAGCATCATGAATGTCATACAAGGCATGGCTCTAAGTTTCATCTTTATAGAGAGAGGTAACCTACGTCGTCCTCTCCAGAACGAAAGCTCTGTTTCTTTGCATTATTTGATGGTTAATTTTGTAGAAATGCAGCCATATAATTTCTGTTGCTGAAGTTCGAGGGACTGTTGCTTGTTTTGCCGTTGTTTCATTGAATTAAAGAGTTTCAAAGGGCAAACAGACTGTGCTGAACTCTGAATATTATATTATCACAATTCTTAATATAGCCTGTGGTTGCAAAAACCAGTAACATCATCCAAGTACGGGGATATAGCATCCTTGCATCTTTATTCTACTATATATATACTTCCCTTGCGTTCATTTTCTTTGAGAAATGCTAGTAGTGATGTGATGTGAACAAAACATCGGTGGCATCATGTGCTACTCCCATCTTCCTTGGCGTCCTTACTTTCTTTTCCATTAGATACGGTGCTCATTTCTTTCTTCCAACAGCTATAGCGGCAACCTTTGACACCTAGGCTTCAGTGGGTTGTCTGGATCTGAGTCACTGGATCCCATGAAAAGCCCTCTGAGACACTGTCTTCTGACCGTGTGTTCAGATACAACCCTCTCAGTGGGACTCTGGTGAATTTGGCCTTGTGAGCCTCGAAGGATTTCATTGTCTCGTTTGAATTAGCAGGTTCTGTGGAAAGATTCAAGCGAATGCAAGGATCCCTTTCGCTGCAGGAACTACTGTACAGGACTGAGTTGTTTATGCTTTGCAGGTTGCTGTTAATACATGTAGTAATCTCCGTTTTTTCATTCTGTGAATGATCTGATCTTCCCTTTGAGGTTTCCTCTCTATCGGTCTCCACCCCCACCTTGTCATCCTTGTTGAGCTTGTAGCCTCTGTGAATATGCACTGAGCCATCCCTTTTTGCAGCTTCAGAACCAATATTCATTGATGCTCCCTTATTCTCACCGGCCAGGGTTATCACACTTACCGGATGCTCATCTGAAAGATAATCTGATGGGCCCGCAGCCAACTTATGGATAAACTTTGAAACCCCTTTGCTGATATCTTCCTGTAAGGTGGCCCTTTACCGGTGGAGCATTGAAATTTTGCTCTCCTTTTTGGCTGGTTGGAGTTGAAATTTGGCTCTCCTTTTCTGTAGGACCCTTTGCTACTGGCTTCTTTTCACTGCCAATTGATTGCTTCTCTGTCATCTTTGTCCACCTTAAGATTTTCATATCTATTGCAGATTTACTATGTGTCCGACTGCCCTCCCGCGTGTGCCTTTGAGCTTGATACCATGTCAAGCATCTTGGCATCTGTCTTATCCTTTGGTGTTTCATTTCCTCGTGTATTTTGCTCCCCTAGTTGTTTTTCCAGTGTCTTTGTTTTGGGTTACTCATATTTGGCTGTCTGTGGTTTCACTTCTGATTTCGGGGGCTCAATAGAATCGATAGAAATAGCATTAAAATCCATGACCTCGGAGGCACTTCTGATGAGAAGTTATGTTTAATGGAGAGGGTGGAAGGGAAGTTGTTTGAGCTGCTGATTTTGATTGAGAGGCCGAGCCTAGTGGAGATGGTGGTTGAGATGCTGTTCTAGTTGTTTGTGTAGTGTGCGAGATGGGGATGGTGGCTGGGATGCTAATCTGGTTGCCTGATTGGCTGCCCGAGATGGCAATGATGGCTGAGATGCCATTCGAGTTGTCTGAGGGGCTGCCTCGGATGGAGATGATGGCTGAGGGGCTTTTCGGGATGGAAATGATTGTTGAGATGCTGTTTGAGGGGCTCCCTGGGATGGGGATGATGGCTGGGATGCTGTTCGAGCTGTTTGAGGGGCTGCCCGGGATGGAGATGATGGCTGAGATGTTGTTTTAGTTGTCTGACGAGCTGTCTGAGATGGGGAAGGAGGCTGGGAGGCTGTGCGACTTACTGGCTGGGACTGAGACGTACTCCTTGATGGTGATGATGGCTGTGACTGAGTCCTGGAAGGGGCTTGGAGCTGGGTTTTGGGCTGAAACCATGGGCGCTGAGTTAGGATTGTGGGTTGACTTGGGGTTTGAGGCTGAGCTCCAGGACGTGTGGGAACAGATGCTGGGTTCTTCCATGATGGGAACCAGAATCGGAAAGGTCGGCCCTTTTCTGCCATTGTTAATATGAGATTGTTATTTTATGATTGTTTCGGTAAGATATTGCATAATATGCAGCTTTCTTATTGACATCTATCCTAGCACATATAGTTTTGCATCTGATTCTTATGAAACTATGGGGGAAGGTTTGCATTAGGCATATTTGCAGTGCCAACTATTGACCACCCGGGTGACAAACTTGGTATGGTGAAAATCGAGATTCTTGTTGGGATTGCCTTTTTGAAAGGTTTAATATCTACCCATGTCAGTTGAAGATTTCATTCTCAAGCTTTTAACTAGCATAATCCCTAGTTTTAAGAATGTTCGTGGCCAACAATTTCCTTCTACGGAAGGTTCTCTCAAAACAGACCACTTGTAAATGAGCTGGAGTTGTTTCTTCAGCCTATCCACAGGACTGGAACTGACCGAAGCAAGAAAACTCGGTGATTAGAAATCCTGTTGCATCATTTAAGAGAAATTAAATGGATTGCGGTCTGAGTGATCTACCTGCAAGGTTGCTTAAACAGCTATTTCTAGCACCCGTCATCCTCTTATTTTAATGGACAGTGCGGCATTATTTATTCTACCTTGGTCACGTCTGTCCCTTTAATTGCAGGCTTCACAACGTGGTCTTTCGTGACACGGTTTGACATTTCAAGAACTGGGTTACGGAGCACAGAGCAGAAATATCCTTGTCGCGGCAATTGACATGTTTTTTCATGATGCATCCCCACATTTGGATGATCCAAATCGTTCATCTCAGGCATAAAAAGGGTAGTCTCGGTGTACAAAGCTCTCGTCTATGCGGGGTTCAAGGAAGGGGCTAATCACATGGGCATAAAGTACACAGTCTTGCCTTGTATTTTGCAAGAGGCTGTTTTTACGTCTTGAATCTTAAGGTCCCACGATGACAACTTTTAACATTATGCCAAGGCTCTGCTCTGTTTGGTGCAAGCAAAGTATAGCTCTTCAGTTGTCGGACACATCATATCCACGTGAGTTTTGAACTATTAAACATCCAAAGCCGAGTGAGATCGTCCAGAGGTGGGATTCATTTAAGCATTCTTCTAAAAATTATCTGCATCTGCAGGGGAAGGTAGAGGACGATGCCTTTTAATGTTGAGGATATTATATTATTTATAGTTTAATAATCGCTTTTAAGACGTGGAAAAGCATCACCTTCCTCCTATTATACTAGCAAGATTCGGTTCTCTCAGAGGCTTTCCCTTTTCATCATGCTCTCGTAATCAACGAGGAACGTGGGTTCATAAAACGATGAAATGGTATAGAAAGCATCCGATGGATGGACTTTGAGTGGGGACCATAGCTGATTGAATTGCGATGGACTCGCCGATTAAACAAATATAACTTCCAATTATTTTTTTTCTCAAAAAGAGCTTTGAAAAGTTGCTAATCCATTCTTTTAAGAAAATCTACCAAGTGAAGCATCTTAGTAAATGAAAGTGACTGGGCACATGCACTCGAGCCCTAGAAAGACTTGCATCTTTTAGGAACTATGGCTAAGGGGGCTTGGTGCATATAGATGGAGGAAACTTTTCCATTTGAAGGCTTTAAGCAGGCTGATTCCTTCACATCATGTGGACTTTATTTCTCTTGAAAGATGACCTTAAGGAACGCCGAAATCCCAGCAAAAAGAGGATTTTATCTAGACCATCTTTAACGTTGGCTAAGAGTCAGTCATGTTTGCCTGAGTTACAACCTCCCATGTGAGAATATATCAACATCCACTAACTTTATCACTTATTAACAACTTCGGAGGATCTAAATCAGACTTTTTCTCAAAAAGGCAGTCACATTAAGGGATATGTATGGACCAAGATTGGTAATTCTGACCAATTTAATTTTGGAGGTTGTAGTTTTGGAAATTAAGTTTGAAAACAAAGAATGACTCGGATTTGATTTTAAGATCTAACTAGACTCACAAATAATATCTGAGAATTTGATAAAACATTTACAAGATTTTTGTTTAATTCAAAATTTTGATTGAAAGAAAAAGGATGTAACAACTTACTGAATTATTCGGTTTAGTAGGAATATATGAGTGCAGTTCAGTCACAGTTATTATACGCAGTGAGAACTAAACATACATATTGGACAAAAAGGAAGCTGGTCCGAGACGTCCATTTTATAGGATGCATCTTCGATAATTTGGATTATCAAACCTTTTTTAATTCTTCTTCTTCATCTTCTTTCTTTCTCTGAAAATTTGGTGGTTGAGTTGACTCAGACTAAGAACTTCTGGATGGGAAAGAGCACAGCTCATCCATAGCCTTTTTTTCTTTTTCTTTTTTCACGACAAAGAATTACATGGCAAATTACTCACACGCTCCCAATTCTAATCCCAGCCAAAGGAGAAAATATAGACTCAAACTTGTGAACATGGGAGGAGTTGTCTGTGACCAACTGTACTTAATTTGTTAGCCATTATATCTAATAATTCCTGAATGGGGAGGCATGTGTAACATTCAATGAGGTTAGTTCTGTAATAGTCGAAGCAGAACAATGAGACTGGCAAGCATCTCAATCTGGGTAGTACAGAAGGCATCCACTGACTTTGCCTGGTACCAGTGGTTGGGTCAAGTTGTCACTTGTCACCCACTCCCCTAACTAGCAGCCAAAACTTGTCATCGCTTGTCCTAGACCCAAAACACGAACAGAAGCTAAACATACACCCTGGGGCCTGTGACTGAGTCAAGTTCTCCATGAACCGCACAAAATCGGGGTGTTAAATCGTGCTTCTCCGTTCTCCACCATAGGAACTTGAAATCCTTAGAGCGAGATACAAGGCTAACGATCATTAGGGAAAAGACCCGAAAGGATTCAATTTGCCCAAAAATGGGGGAAATCTTCCTCAGCATAAGAACACCAATTTATACATAGTTTGTAAATACAGCACCAAAAAGAAAAAGGAAAATTTTTCAAGTGGATGGAATCAAGAATTTGAAAGGTCCAACAAAAAGTATACTTCTTCTACCTTTACAGTATCTGCCGCTACCTCATCCCCTCTTTACTTCAACTCAATGCTCCGGACTAGCATACCAAAAACTACGTTTTTGAGACCCCAATCCATACCGTTGGTTCTGCATACCAAAAATCATCCAATGATTCACAAGCATGCCATGCTTACAACCCACTGAGTAGTTGATGGCTACAACCAGCAATCCAATAGAACTTGGCTAGCCCACAAATGTCTAAGACCTGGAATATACTTGGTTTTTCTCTTTAGTCATGTAGGGGATTAGATTAAGGTTCTCCTCCGGCACCACAAAAAGACTCTCCAATCCTCCAATTTGAGAAGTTACCCTCCTTCCAAACTCACAACCCATTCCCCTTCCTGTCTTTTGAGAAAGTTCTCAAAGCGTTCCTAGCTCCTAACACTTCAATCTTGGATATTCTCTCCAAGAAATAATTCAACCCTTTTTCCTTAATCCTTCTAACTTTTAATATACTTTTTTCAAAAATTTCCTCAAATATGACCTAAGATGTTTTAAAAGTAAAAACCCATTATACCTCAGCAAAAGCATCTGATTTGGGAAACAAATTACAATAAGGAAAGCCATTGGAGAGAGAGAGAGAGAGAGAGAGAGAGAGAGAGAGAGAGAGCAAGTTATGTATCTACAAAAAGAAGAAATCGGGATTGCAGAAAATGGGTCAAGAAGTTGATGAAGAAATCGGGATTGCAGAAAATGGGTCAAGAAGGTGCTCAGTGTTTGAAATGAATGGATATAGATATCCTCATAACCTCAGTCAAGAGGTCAGATTAACGAGAGAACCATCACTGCATCTTCTTTGAATCCCAAAACAACAAAAATTAGGATTTTCAAATAGGGCTAGGGTAGAAGAGAAATAGACCAAAAAACATTTAACAGCTAGTACAGAACAGATGCTCTTCAAAGAATAAGACAGAAGGCGGGAGGAAATCGGGAGGATCGCATAGATCGACAGAATGAAACCCTAGAAAAAGAGTGGTCCGACCAAACCCTAATTTTTGAGGACTGGGTAGGGAGGGGAAAAGTTAGGGTTTTATAGATGCAGGCCGAGAAACAGGGCTAGTTTTTTCGGCCTGGTAAACTGCCTGCGCGGATGAAAACACAAGGATTTACACGTACAGCTAAAAGTGAGTGGAGGGCCACATTTTGCTGATCTGAGCCGTTCGTTTTTTGGGCCGCAGTTTTGATTGGTCATTTGCCAAACATCTATTCCATGTGATTGATCTTAACCACTAAACCCTAAGACCGTATATTTCAACACTAACATGACCGACTGACTATCCAGATGATTGCACGGTCTATCTAGATCGTAGTTCTTGTATGATTCTGGCTGATCCAAATCGTCCATCTATTAGCTTGCTTTGGATGATTAATAGATGAAAGATCCATCGTGGAATGCTTCTAAGCCATTGCTTTGCGGACGATCTGTTGCTGAAAACTCACCGTTGTTCTTACATTTTGTAATAATCAGTTTTGCACATTGCCCGGTATTTTCCGGAGAAATATGGGCATCCACCAGGTAAGAACTCAAATTCATTTCAGCAGCAAAACTACGAAAGCCTCTAGTAATCCAAACCATTGATATTCTCAAGGATTACATCGTGTAATCCCGACCCTTTACTTGTACCTCGTCCATTTACCCTTCATAACGACAGAGGTTGATGGAAAAGAGTTTTGACTCATTGCCATACAAGATAAGGTGCAAAAGATGAGTGGTTTGGATCATTAGAGAAAACCTTTCCCTGCACCCGCACCACTTCATCCAATTACTCTGTAATAAAGAAAAGGAAGGAATTGTTTAATCAATCAAGTAAGGTTTGAAACTCATGCCTTACGATTCTACAGTCTGTTTTTTCCTTTCCTCGTTTGAAACTCCCATTATTGACATCCTTACGTGTTGCCAAATAGAAAGATCTTATCAATCTTCAAAAAGGTAGCCGACTGTGTATACAGGGTACAGGGAAGGGACAAACCACAAGGGTATATAATATACAGTCTTATCTTGCATTTTTGCAAGAGCCATGTCCTGAACTTGTGACCTCAAGGTCACACAACGACAACTCTATCATTACACCAAATCAGAAGACTCAGATACTAGAATGCCAGGCACAATCCAGTAAACAGGACTGTAATTCTTGCCAATCGACTCCTATAAACCCTAAACATCATTTACCACTGTGAATCTAAAACTCACAAGAGTAATGAGTACTATAATAATAATAATATTATTATTAATATTAATGTGGAGTACATCAAAAGAAAAGGATAGTTTGTTGAGGATGGTCATCTAAGGGGTAATTCTTTTCCAGCATGAGCTCCCACATAATTCCCCGGAGGGTTCATGGGATAGCATCTTGGGAAAATTGTCCTTCAAGCTGTCTTTCATGTGAAATGAGTGCTAAAAATCTCACTAGTTTATTCCCACGTGTTTGTGGGTAATAGGCAGAGTTCACGGACAGGAAGCCAAGAACCCAAAGATACCTTCTCTTTCCATTTTCATACAAGAAAAGTACCTGCGAGAGCAGAAGTAAGAAGAAGGCAGAAGTTTTCATGCATTCAAATATATCATCTTTCCTTTGACTTGCCATTAGAGCAACAATTTCAATCATTAACCCCATTGTAGCAAGTGCACTCATCTATTTCAAGTTCTCTGCTCTATAAGGTATGCATGTACATTTGATATTTGTTTAGTACTAGTAAAACCACACAATTTTTTCTCCAAACGGCTAACCATCATGTCCTAAACAACTCATAACCAACATAAGAGATTGCTGCACCGTTTTGTCCATCTGGGTCATTAGGTATTAATGCCTGGATTTACACAGCCGAAAGCACTAGCTCACCTTTCATCCTTTGATAACCAAGTGAGACTTCTTGTTTTCTCAATAAGCCCTTCAGGTTGCTATCTTCTTTGGGCTTGCTCTCACAGGTTGATGCAGGTAACAAAGGTCTCATATCTGGAAAACAATATCAGGTCAAGTTGAAATTTAGTTTTAAGTTGAGACTTTCAAGGCTGCAGAGCTTGAAATTCCAGCAGAACTTTCACTCGTTTCTTGATTTCATTGATACTTAAATATCCAAAGGTTGATATGAGTGCATGTCAATGGAGGCATCAACAAAATCTAAACAGATTATGATAAGCTCAATTATATGCACAGGTAGTTCTAGCAACAAGATTAAAGTAGGCAAAAGTATGCTCCTATGCTTTATCCATGTCAAGTAAATAGTATATCTGAGAGGAATTTCCTTGTAACCAATGAGCTATCCGTTTAAAGGTCTTGCAATCCTTAGATTCTTTTGGTTCCAAAGTAACTTATTTTCTACTTTTTGCTGCTAGTACTCCATTTTGTATCTAAGCATTATGCTGAAACAAATAAATCAAATCCATGTAATTCTGCCAGAATAATCATCCTATATAATTCAATAAGGAGGTTCTTGTGACTTATGTTATTCAGCTACCAATGTAATATACCTCCGCTCCATGTATTTCCATAACCAGGTTTTCATTTTCTTTTGACCATTCAGAAATGCAAGGGACCGCTCGATCCATTTCTTTGCTTAAGCATTCAATTCTCCAGCATTCACATATGAAGAATGCAACTTTAAGATCTAGACTGTTTCCGCATTTCGAATGCATTTTCTATACTCGTAGTATGAATGAAAGAGGACTGGACAATACAACAATAGCAGATGTTCTAAAAGCTAAAGGAGATGAAGAGGGCTCTTTGCACTGGTGCTCCACCGACGATACCGTCTATGATGCTGTTAAGCATGTAGGCACTTCTTCAAGCTCCCAATATACGTGAATAATAAATAGAAACATATAAATCTACATTCATGTCCCAGTAGATGTTAAGAGTGGCAGATCCTTAACAGCAGGTCTTCGCTATTTAAACTCAACTGCAGATGACACAAAGCAATGTTGGATCCTTGGTGGTTGTAAAGCCAGGAGAAAAGAAGCTAGTTGCGGGAATCATTACTGAAAGAGGTAAAGTCTATCCTATACTTATTTGTCAATTGCACAACTCTTTGACATCCCAAAATGAAACTCACTGGAAACTACTTGAATCTTTGCTCTCATAAGCTACACTAGATAGACTGAATTAGCTTTATTTCTTGTTTCTATGGTTAAACTGAATATCAAAACAGACTATCTGAAGAAAATAATAGTGCAAGGACGATCTTCTAAAATGACAAAAGTTGGAGAAATCATGACGGATGAGGTTGGTTCTTTCCCTACACATAGCAACACTTTGCTCATATCATTTGTCAATATGTCATCGTACTTTCAACTTGTGCTTCACAGAACAAACTCGTCACAGTAACCACAGATACAAACATTCTCCAAGCAATGCAAGTGATGACAGGTAAGGGCCCCGACATTTTGGAAATTTATCCGATATTAAGCGAGCGAAATTGAATGGAGGGACCGAGTAATGGAGTTCTGTTTTGCAGATAAGCATATTCGGCATATGCCGGTAATAGATAAAAAGGTGGTAGGCATGATTTCAATAGTAGATGTTGTTCGAGCAGTGGTGGAGCAGCAGGGAGAGGAGATGAAGCATTTGAATGAGTTCATTAAGGGAGACTACTATTAGAATCTAGGACAGATCTCCCAAGACGATTCAAATATAGAAATTTTAGCTCTGTTCCTCTTTACTCTATCATTCTTACCTGACAATGTATAATATTCAAATAAAATAAGTGCCTCAGCATGGCCAATTCACTTAAACAACCAGCCAATTTCAAGGAGTCCCATACTCATAATGTTACTGGTATATATCAGCAATTACAAAAATCTTGTAGCCATCTACTTCTCTTAGTGCATTTTTTGTTGTATATAGATGGCAACAGATGAGGAAAAAAGCACATATCAAAGCAAGTCAAATAACTGGCACGAAGTATATGTGGATATAACATTGAAAGATCAGAATATTTGCTTATGCTCGAGGATGCTATTACGAGAAAATAACAGCAAATAAGACAAAACATTGCGAGAGGTTAAGGTGAATTTGATGATGTCATTGTGGTTGGGGATGGAATAGAGTTTCAAACTTGGAAATATAGGTATCAGAGATGACAATCATAAGAAATCCTACGTGCTGATACATATCTTGCACTACAATGCTGAAAGATTTTAAATTCTTTGCAGCAATGATAGAGAAACATGTAAGACAAATGGAACCATGTCTAAACCACACGCACACACCCCCAAAGCCTCCTAGAGCAATGGCACAAGGAATCGTCTCTCACGTGGGTAAATAGGCTTCAGACTGTGCATGAGTGTATGTCTCTCACTCAAACACGCACACATACACAAATTAGCTAAATATACGGACATATGTATATAATCATTGTGTGCATGTATGTATACATTAAGGCGCTTAAGGCTTTCATATATGGGGTGTATGTGTACAGTATAGTATTTCCAGAGGCATCATGTGACCCTGCCCTATTTGTGTAGCTTTACCTTTCCAGACACAGGACAGGTAGAACTGCAACCAGGGTGACAATGCCATAAATGTAATGTTCAGAGAAAAGGAAAAATAAAAAATTGCAAAGAACATACAAAGATTTAAGCATATCACTAACTTTATATATGGAGGCAAAGTGCTATCGGTTACAGAATTGTTAAGAAAATAGATAACTGGAACTTCACCAACAACCAGACCTGATGCTGTGTACAACCAACAGAAAATCTGATATTTTCCTATACTAAGCAAAATGATTAAGAATTAGATGACATATCAACCTTAGGTGATTTGGATTAACTAGTTCTTTTGTCAACATCAGCTTCCACGTAAACATAGAAATGAATTTCCATTAAGCTTTCATCTTACAGAAGAGTATGTTATGAACTCATGTCAACATCAGCTTCCACGTAAACATAGAAATGAATTTCCATTAAGGTTTCATCTCACAGAAGAGTATGTTATGAACTCCCTTGAAGTGAACTGAAATGGTTGATGGGGAATAGGGTTCCTGCACCAGACCATAACAAAAGGAAAACCTCAGTTGAGAGACACATGCCCAAGAAGCAAGAGAAATTGAGAATGCCAACGTACGGTCGAGGCCCATAAACTTTTATCTGGCGCACATGGGTATCTCTTCCATTTAGATGATTGGAGAGAACAGCAAGTTGCAACATGAATGTATTAATAAAAGCTTCCCTGCAGTGATGTAAATTAAGTGACTTAGTGTTGTTTAACCAAGTCATACTATATCATATTGATAACAAATGCATGCATCACAATACATAAAATCATAGTCTAAACAACTACTTCAATTTGCTTGCAATTTTATACCTCAAATCTAACCCACATAGGTGGAAAATTTCAATGCCAACAGGCAAACACTCACATAAACATTTCCTCTTCAAATCATTCTAAAAGGTATCATAATAACTAAAACAAGCAATTGCGTATTTAAAGGGATATAGGTTTCAACATAAAAGAAGAGGAGCCTTGGCACAACGGTAAAAGTTGTCGTCATGTGACCTTGAGGTCACGGGTTCAAGGCGTGGAATCAGCCTATTGCAAAATGCAAGGTAAGGATGCCTACTATAGGCCCTTGTGGTCCGCCCCTTCCCCGGACCCCACATAGGGGGGAGCTTTGTGCACCGGGGCTGCCCTTTTAGGTTTCAACATAAAGTCATAAATAGAAATGTATTCACTATCCATGTTCAATTGGTTGAATTCTTACTCATGCTACACCTACATATCTTTCTGGAGAGCAATAACACAACAAACTGAGAACCCATTATGCGGTTGAGTAGCCAGAGCTCAAAATGACATCAGCTTGCCATTCTACCACATAGTTCTTTCACTTTCACGCTTTTTAGACTGTGGCACTCATGAACTCCGCCAATGCCGATCCCAAGCTTGGATGAAAAAGGAGGAGGGTCTTGCGTCAGGTTCCAGCCAGCAAAGGAGAAGTTAAAGATGATTTTGTTATTTCTTTCTTACAAATGAATATGCATTTGTATATTAGTCTGTGAGGAAGAAATGAAAATCATCTCCAGCTTCTTAAAATATGGCAACCCTTGCATCAGGTAGTCAGCCGGCAAGGGTGAAGCTGAAGATGATTTTGTTATTTCCTTTCTGCTTGCAAATGAATATGTATTTGTATATTAGTTTGTAAGGAAGAAATGAAAATCATCTTCAGCTTTTTAAAACTATGGCAACCCTAACATGACATGAATCGAAAACTGACATTTCCTCAAGCTAGGGTGTTCCCCATAAGTGACGCGCTACATTGGATCCTAAGTGCTGTGAAAAATAGGCAAGGGCTGCTAAGCGTCTCCTCGGAAGCGACACGTTACATCAGAACCCGGGTGCAGTGACAAGTAGACATGGGTTCATGCCATGGAGATCAAGAAACGTGATAGTAAATAGAATATCTCCAGAACATAAGATTCGTATCGCCACATGAAATATAGGGACATTGACAGGAAAGGGTTTGGAGTTAGTAAACGCGATAAAATGTAGGAGAGTCAACATCGCTTGTATCTAAGAAACCAAGTGGAAAGGGGCTAAAGGTAGAGAAATAGATAGATATAAATTATGATATGTAGGAAAGAAAAATAAAAGAAAAGGCATAGGAATAATAGTGGATAAGGAATTAAAGGATAAAGTTGTGGACGTTAAAAAAATCATTAGTAGAATTATAATAATAAAACTTGTTCTAAGAGAGCAGATTATAAATGTGATGTGCATACGCACCACAAGTAGGGTTACAAGATATAATCGAGAGATAGTTTTGGGAAGATATGGAGGAAGTCATGCAAGAAATTCCCAACACTAAGGGGATATTTATAGGAACAAACTTAAATGGACATGTAGGAAAAGATAAGGAATGATATGATAGAATACACTGAGGGGATGGTATAGGTGAACGAAATGAGACAGGAGAGAATATCCTCGATTTTACTTTGTCATATAACCTGTCCATTGCAAATACACTCTTTAAGAAGAGGGATAAATACTTAATAACCTTTAAAAGTGGACTTCATAAAAGCCAAATAGACTTTTTTCTACTTAGGAATTATGAATGATCTATATGTAAGAATTGTAAGGTGATACCCGGTGAGAGTTTAACTTCACAACATAGGTTAATGGTTATGGATATCCATATCAAAAGATAGAAGAAAGGAAATGAACTTAATAAGTATCCAAAAATTAAGTGGTGGAACTTAAAAGAAGAGAAAATAACCTCATTCACAAATAAGTTGCTAGTAGAAGGAATTTGGAACTATGAAACACAAGTAAATACCATGTGGATTAATATTGCTGAGTCAATTAAGAAAGTGACAAAAGATGTCTTAGGAGTATCTAAAAGTAAAAGACAATTAGTAAAGGAAACATGGTGGTGGAGTGAAACAGTGCAAAAAGTTATTAAAGAAAAACAGATGCGTTTTAAAGCATGGCAGAAGACTAGAAATAATGAAAACTATGAACAATATAAAAATGCTAAAAAGGTTGCTAAGATAATAGTAAGTGAGGATAAACTTAAAGCATATGATGAGCTCTATAATAGACTAGAAACAAGAGAAGGTGAGAAAGATGTGTTTAAACTTGCAAAAGTAAGAGAACAGAAGGGTAAGGACTTAGATCATGTTAGGGGCATTAGAAGCGATGATCAAAGAGTAGTCAAAGATGATGAGATCAAACAAATGTGAGAAACATGTTTTCAAAATTTGTTAAATGACAATGGCTCTAAGAATATAGGGATTGAAAATACTATAAATCTAAATAACACTGGATATTATAGATATGAACGTAGGCTTAGAGTACCTGATGTAAAAGAGGCCTTGAAAAAGATGAAATCAGGAAAGGCCATGGGGCCTGATGGTAAACCAATAGAGGTTTAGAAGCATATGGGAGATATTGGGATAGTTTAGTTGACCAAGTTATTTAAAAAGATTATAAAATCAAAGAAAATGCCTGATGAGTGGAGGAAAAGCTCTATTGTACCAATTTATAAGAATAAAGGAGACATACAGAGCTACACTAATTATCGAAAGATCAAACTTATGAGACATACTAGGAAACTTTTTGAAAGAGTGATTGAGAAGATGCTACAACATGAAACAAGTATATCGAAGAATCAATTTGGTTTCATGCCTGGGAGGTCTACCATGGAAGCTATTTTTTTACTAAGACAATTAGTAGAGAAATATAGAGAGAGGAGGAAAGATCTCCACATGGCTTTATCGACTTAGAGAAAACTTATCATAGAGTCCCTAGAAAGTTAATATAAAGGGTGTTGGACGATAATGGGGTTTCTCAGGGGTATATAGACATAATTAAATATATGTATGAGGGAGCAGTAACAAATGTTAAGGCCATTAGTGGCGTGACTGGTGATTTCCCTGTCACTGTAGGATTACACCAAGGATCAGCATTGAGCCCATACCTTTTCACATTGGTTATGGATGAGTTAATTCTGCACGAGGAGATTCCCTAGTGCATGCTATTTGCAGATGATATAGTCTTACTTGATGGGACAAGGAAGGGTGTAAACATAAAGCTAGAGTTATGAAGAGAAGAAATAGAATATGAAGAATTTAAAATTAGCCGAACTAAGACAGAATATATGGAATGTAATTTTAGCAAGGAGAGTAGGAGTAGAACACCAGTCAAGATTAATAACCAAGAAGTCCCCGTAAAAGACCACTTTCGGTACTTAGGATTAATGATTCATGAGAGTAGAGAGATTGAGAGGGAGGTTACCCAAAGAATCCAAGCGGGTTGGAACAAATGGAGATATGCATCTGGAGTTTTGTGTGATCGGCGAGCAAGTGCCACTCAAACTAAAAGGAAAATTCTATAGGATGGCCATAAAGCCGGCCATGCTCTATGGATCAAAGTATTGGGCAGTAAAGGAACATCATACTCATAGGATGAGAGTCGCAAAATGAGGATGTTGAGATGGATGAGTGGTAAGACAAGAAAAGATAGAATTAGAAATGAAAATATTAGAGGAAATTTTGGGGTAGCACCAATAGGTAACAAGATGAGGGAGATTAGACTTAGATGGTTTGGACATGTTCAAAGGAGACCAACAACAGCACCGGTTAGAAGGAGTGAGGCAATATAAGTAGAAGGTTCTAAAAGGGCAATGGGAAGGCCCAAAAGAACATGAATAAAAGTGGTGAGGAAAGATTTAAAAACTTTAAGACTAAATGAAGCCATGGTATTTAATAGAGTGGAATGGAGGAATAAGATTCATGTGGCCGACCCCTAATTGGGATAAGGTCTTGATGATGATGATGAGACTGTGGTACTCATTTTATTTTCCTTTTTTCTTCATATGCATTGGTAGTAAACCCCTTTACAATACCCTTTTTATTCACTAATGAAGTGTACATCTGCATCGTAAAATCAAGACCATGCTTCATAAGCTGGAGAATTTTAAATGTTATATGTTATTGTTTCTTATTCATGGACTTATCAGAGTGGGTTCTTAACCTAAGATCTAGGTCAACAGGCCTCATGGCCTACTAAGAATTAGAAAAGTTAAAAATGTCATTGCTTTTGGAAGGTTTGTTATCATACTTTATGACTTAACACGCTTCAGCTCAAGGCAGTCATGGCCTCTGGGAATGACAGATTAACTCCTCAACAATGGATTCTACACTGTACTTCAGCATTGACAGACCATGGAAATTCTCTACTGATTTCCCAATTTGTTTGAGTTTCAGGTGACTGCCAGTACCAGTGTTTTTCTACAACTAAAAATCTTCAAGTGATCCTAGACAAAAGGAACAACATGAAAACCATAAGTCTTCTATTCCAATAATAAAAAAAATAGCAAACTAATTCCATATAAACTGAATCATCAACACTTCTGCTAGAAAAATTAAATAAGCTTCTATAAGTTCCCATAGCTGTACATTTATCCTAATATCTTGCTCATCACATCCTAAAGGAACAGATGGATCTCTTTTTAAAGCATCATCCAGTGGCAACCCCAGTATAAGATAATTTTATCATGAGCATTCTTGTACCTAAAAGCTATTAAGCGTGCTATAGGAGAAAAGGAATATCCAGAAGGAAATCATAAATACAAATATCCAGAAGTTCTCATATAGAACCAGAAATGGCATTCAAATTGGATATCATTGAAGAACCAACAAATAGACATAATGACATAAAAAAAGCAAACTCATATTATCCAAAGATATCATGAATTAAGGCAAACTTGTATTATCCAAAGATATGAATTAAAGTACATCAAAAATCTCATGAATTAATTTTTTCCTCTTTCTTCTCTTTCTCCAATTTAATGAAAAGAAATCTTAAGGCCATTCAAAAAAGAAAAAAAAAAATCTTAATGAAAGTGAGGATTACGCTACACGTAGAACATGAGGCTGCCCGGACACCAGCTACACAACTAGCTTCGCATGAACTACAGGCACATTTGATTATATCACAAGGATATGACTTACCGTGGATCAGTTCCTGATAATGATATATAAACCCAGCCAACTGGCTTTACAAGTTCCACAACTTTTATCTCCTGGAAGACAATGAGAATTTAGCAAGAAACCAACACACAATAACGTTAAAAAGATAGATCTTATTGAAAGATGAAAAAGAAGATCCTCGACAACCAATAAAAGTTTGGTCCGAATTTTAAGTTTAGAATTTATAATAGAAACTGCACATTATTTGTTTAGGCTTAGACATGCAATTACTAGCATTGAAGATAATCCAAAATTGGTACTTCAAATTTTCCAAACAGCATAGGCTTGCACCCTTTGTACTACTAATGATACCCATTAGTTATCTTGTCTACTATCCTTATCGTGATTCAGAACTACTTGTTGAAAATTGCAAGCTGTCTGGAGTTTCAGATCTGGCACACCTATAGAAAGCTTGCAATCTTCATTCTGTGAGGGGATAATTATGGGGATTCCTAAGATGAGGATGACTATAATGAATCCTAGTAAGAGAGGTTGGCTGTTCAGAACTGGACAAATAAAATGATTTGACAAGCATGTCATGAGACCTCAATGGAAACCTCACAAATCTAACAAAATCACTAACCACCCAAAATGTTCACGTGTCTAATTTAGACCCTATTGTCCACCTCTTTCAGTCCATGACAAAGTAAAATAAGAAAATCTACAGACTGTTGATCTGATAAAGTAGATCAAGGTCCACGTCTTTACTTCAGCAGGTTGTGATCTTCACTAAGCAATGTGATATTTAAGGCTGAATTCCCTCAAACTTTTTATTTTCAAGGACAAACTAAACATGTTTGCCTAGTTTCATTCAGCAGACTCTATAAATAATCCTCTCTAAATTTCCTTCTGGCTTCATAACAACAGGAAAATATTTAAACCTTTTTGACAAATTAACAAATAAATATACAAGGTTAGTAGCAAAAGGTTTTAAGCAGAGACAATGCACTGATTATGATCAAGATTAAAGTGCTATAATGTTGATAAGTTAAAAGTGCTTTTCAACATGGTTCCTTGAAGGAAGAGGCATATATGCATCAACTTGAGGACAAGGATGAAACGGAACACGTCAAGATTTCATTATTCATGATATCAGCCCAAACTATAATTATATGTTCACGGTTTCTTCAGCTTACCATGTACCTCTATAAAACATATTTATGAGAGACTCTAGCTGCAAGTGCAACCTCAGAAAAAATCAAAGTGCTACCTTCAAATTATGGAAGCCATCACCTGCCCGAACCGATATCTTGCTTGGTGTATAGCTCTCATCCAGCTTGAAGTCAACATAAAGTACAAGTAGCTATCACAAAAGTTATTCCAATTCACTGGCATTAATATAAAAGTTGAATTTATATAGACTTCAAAATGTGAATCCAATAGAAACAGCAGACAACCTACTTGCAATTTCACTTTCTTTTGGAACTGAATATTGACCAAATGCGGTTGAGCGCCATCTGATCTGGAATAAAGAAAAAAAGATTCTGTTGATACCTGTATGATACAGCATTCTTATAAAGATGCTCCAAAGCTCAAGTCACAAAATTTCAATTTCAACATGATCGAATTTGAAAAAATGAGCAAAGAAACTGGGACAACTGAAGAATGCCCATAACTGCAGCAGCGATTTGGGCATTCTCAACACTGATGAATTCAGCAACAGAGGTTATAAACAATAAAAGTAGAATCATGCTTCAAAAGCATGAAGAGAATCAAATTCCCCTGAAAGAAACCAGTAGTTCACAAACTCTGTGATATAATCAAATTTCTAGTTTCTTTAGCAAATTTGAAAAATTTTGTTCCCTTCACACCATGAAAAGAGTAGAGCTTCGATTCAGTAAAGGAAAACCTATGCTGAACAGCTAGATACAAGTAATCAAGCATAATCATCGTTTAATTTCCTTTCATCTACATAAACAGAGGAGTAAATGGCAAACAGATATGGATAAAACATTTCAGGAGTTGAATCCAAGAACTGAGAAACAGAAATTCCATGATCAGCCAGCTAATCGTAACCTAGAAATCACAACTAGAGTACAGATGAAGGGAGAGAGAGAGAGAGAGAGATGTGAGATTACTGCCAGTAGGTTTCGAGGTTGTCGTCGCGGAGAGCTTGAACGCCATTACCGGGCTTACAGGAGCTGACGCTCCAAGCAGCCTTCTTGGCCATTTCTCTCAGATCTTGGTCCACTACTAGATGCTGATTTCCAACCAGCTTCCCTTCCTCCTCACCATCAGCCTCCGTTGTCGCCATTTCTACACCTTCCTCCGCCACTCTTCCTCCCTACTTGCCACTTCTGCCTCTGGATGATCTAATTCACAACACTTGTTCTAGCTATTAGTTTCCCTCCACCTTTTTCAGTTTGCTGCCTGCTGCCTGAAAGTATAAGTGGGGCCTGGATGTTCGATCATCCCAACCCTAGAAATCTCATCTATTGAACGATCCTAACCTTGTCTTTTTGGTAATTGAGTGATCCTAACCTTTCTCTTTAGGGTAGCTGACGATCCTGACCTTCAATCGTTGTGGTTTGCGCAGTATCCCTCAAAGAGTGATGCAATTGAACGTGTTGGAGCATCCGTCTCTAAACCATCCTTGATTGTGGAATCATCAAGAAATTATCTGTTAGATACTTTTTTATATCAATTAAATATGTTTAACCTTAAAAAAATATTTTATTAAATTTAAATTTTCAAAATCAGAGTTTGTCTCAAAATTCAAATGAAAGTTTACACTGTGTGGAGAAATTAACTGCCAAAGTGAAGAGTGATTTGCTGACAAAATAACTTACTTTATTTTATAAAAGGAGACTTTTTTTTAAATTTTTAACACAAGTTTTTCTAAATTCTCTTGTTTTAATCTAGTGTTATTCTACAACATGGAATACTGCCTAGCAAAAAGGGCAACCAGCAATGCTCTAAAGAAATAGGCAGAGAGAGAGAGAGAGAGAGAGTTCCAATTCAATGCTTCCAAAGGTAGAGTAGGCACCATGCCAAATTCAAGTGCCAGCCCACTCCTAAGTGCACTGTCAGGAATCCAAAACATTCATCTTCTTTGACATCAACCAAATAGTCTGGGTACAACAACCCAAAAACATTGGATACCTTCAAGGCCTTTATTTCTTGTTCAATTGTGATTATAAAATGGATTGTAGTGTATCCTTCTCCAAACGACATCCATTTTATAATCACAATTAGCCTCTTGAGGTATCCATTGGTTTTGGGTTTTTGCACTTAGCCTATCTAGGTGATGCTGAAGAAGATTAATATATTGGATCCATGAATATGTACTTAGAAATGAGCCCACACTTGAATTTGGCATGGTCCCTACCCATGCCTCTAAAAGCACAGAATAAGAGAGAGAGAGAGAGAGAGAGAGAGAGAGAGAGAGAGAGAGAGAGAGAGAGAGAGTTAGGCATAAACCCTTCATTGGAAACATTCTAAGGGTCAAAATAAAATTTGGGAAGGATCCAATAATAATTAAAATTAGAATATAATACCTCTACACAAAACATTAGACCATTTTAGAGTTCTTCTTTCTACCAATTTTAGCTACAAATATCAATATGAAAAATATTAGAGAAAAATATAATAAAATAAAAAATTCACTCTTCTTTGATCAAACTAAAATGTCTACCTTCAAAATCATACTGTATCAAACATGAAGAACACGTCATATCATTGAAATCATACTTATGTTACTAGATTGCATTAAACATGAAGAATAACCATATACAGATAAATAGATGTAAAGAGGTTATGCCAAAAAATTATAAATAAAAAACACATTTTTTCACAAATATCACACAATATTACAAAGAGATTGTAGGAAATATTTAGGTGCCACATAAGTTTAAAAAGGATTTTATCATCTTACTTTATGTAGAACTTATAGTTTGATATTTGATTAAGAATGACTTACAGAATTCATCTGTTTCTTTTTATTTGAATTATGCTTTTGATTTTATCGAGAAAATAGGTCACTAGACTTAGCTCAATCTTTTTTATTGGTTTCATTTAAATTTTTAACCTAGATTCATGTGAACATAACCACATAAGGTAAAAAGGGCCTTAAGTGTGTAGTGACTCAAATGAATCCATTAAACCAAAGATCTAAGATTGGACATCTCCTAGAACTAAAGTGACAACATGTGTAAGAAAGCAAGCCCTCTTATTTTCTAGTTAATTAGACTTTGACTTTCACTAAATTAGGATAAGTGCATAAAAGATGAATTAGAACATTTAAAGCAAGTCATTTAAAAAGAGAGCATGCATACATTCACATCAACATAAGAAAGAAACATTTGTGTGTGCATGTATACACGCGCGCATAAAAACTAGAAACATGATGTAGATGCGAATGAACTAAATGGTGCAATCATGGAAGGATCTAGAAACATGAATATGTCTATGGCTAGGCATGAGAATGAAGAGTAAACTAAGATAAGAATGATAAGGCTATGTGACAATCATAAAACGGAAGTAGCTTTCTAAGTCTAGAATCATATAGATAAAGCCAAGAATGTAGTAAATGACTTAAATTAGAAACATACTCTAGGCCTAAACATACAACAAACATTAGGTAGACATGAATTAATTATAAGTAGACAACCAAGTGAATTCAAGCAAATGAATAGAAGAAATCAAATATGATAGAAATATGAGAATGTTTTGCTAGCTAGTGAATTAGAAAAATAAAATATCTCGTTGTGAAATATAACAAAGACAAAATGTATATCTCATTAGAAATATAGATTCCTCAAGTCTAGTGATAATAGTGATTATGTATTATTTGGTAACACTTAGTACTCTGGATAGATGAGCTAATGCCTTATGCAGAACAATTTCACATACTCTATATATGTTTAAGTTCAGAATTGATTATTTCTATCTTATGAAAACATCACATTCGATAAGTATTCCAGATGTAGGTTTTCTATTCACGTTCTTTCTTGAGTACAATTCAAGTTTGCATAGAGCTAGAATTTCATTTCTCGTTCACATGATTTTCAACCAACATCTTATGATACTCTTACTATGTTGCCTAAGGTTCTTAAGATAATTTTATG